>OV121121.1:2909279-3501779 GCA_921293315.2 Nemurella pictetii | reverse complement strand
ATTATTTTAGTGTCACTATCGCAGTTACCCAAATGTACTTTTGACTTGAATTTAAGGGTGGATTTGAAATCTTTTTTAACCCTTATTAAAATGTCAGAATCATAATCTTTGAACAGTCTCACAAACCCTGATCTCATCATCTCATTAAGTAATTTAATATTTTATTTGTAGAAAACGAGGCAAACTATAACTTCACATAAATTGTTAAAATCTAATTAGAAATCGTACCAAGATTAAATGGACACAAGTCAATGCATAGTCGGCTGCATTTTAGCAGAGCGTAGTTACGTTCAGAGAGAGTAATTACTTTGCGCCACCCAATTTCCACCCCCCCAGTGCGAATGCAAAACCGCGAAGACCCACAGCCAAAAGGTCAAGACCACCTTTGTCAAAACGGCACAGCGTAACAAAGCCTGACCAAAATTTTGTCGCATCGCAACAATTAGATGACACCCGATGTCACCCGAAGCAATCCCAGTTGCACACAGCTGTTTGCCTACGGCGTGAGCGAGTGCAATTCAAACGTCGTTACAATTTGACGGCGCTAATGGCAGGTGTGCGTGGCGCTGTGTGATTGAAGATCGTCCCGGCAGATGCCGCTGGGTCGAAGGGATGACACGGGTATGAAATTGCAAGCCGTTAACCCCATCCCCGTACAACCCCTCCAATTTGTTAGCCATGATTTGAAGGATTCATGGAACCCCCCCAAGTAATATCAGTTTAATTCCCTTCTAAGTTGTTCAACGGCATCACATCTACGCAATATTTTACAGAAATAAACATAGTTTACATATTATTTGTTTGTTATTATTATTATTATTACTATGTAATTTTTATTCAGATTTAATTAGCGTTAATCAAATGCTTATCATAATAATTTTAAATTTATATTACCTAATATTAATATTAATATTATAATTATAGCAAACATATAATTAAAAATTTGTTTTCCGAAATTAATTTTCTTGGCGTAGGTATACCCATGTTGAAACTTCAAATTTTCCAAAGCTTCCTACACCCAAATAAAGCTCATGGGAAATATCTCCCATCCATTATCCCCACAATTTTCCAAAAAATGGATACATTTTCTACCTTGTTCCAATTGTGTAGCTGTAACGAACCCAAAAACAACATCGCGTCCTCAGCTAGGAAATATCACAGGGGTTACAACGTCTCGGCGCTGTATTTCAGCTTTAACTCAGCCCGGATCTTCTTAAAGCTGCTGCGTTTTCACGTGACTCGGTAAGAGATGGCATCGCACACTTTTTCGTTGCTGTTTGAGCTCTTCACTAGACATTAGCGCATTCGATTCCAAAATTGCTATCCAAGCCAAGAGTGAACGTAAGCCACGACCACGGGAGGTACTATCCTTATACCTGTACACACATCGTAACGACGAAGGTGAAGGGTTTCATGAAAGATTAGATCAATATCAATTCACTGTATTCATTGCGAACATGTCTTTGACAGCGAAGTTACTTCCTGGGTCTACAATACGAAACACGAATCAAGTGGAGTGGATTCGTCACAGTTACATCTCTTGACGATATTTCATGTTTTTGATGTTTATTGATTGGTCACTTATCATTTTTTATTAGCTTAATGCTCATTGCTCAAGAAATATGTTCCCAATGTAAAAAACCAATGGCAGTGCATATTAAATTCCACAAAATTCTATTTGAACTGCGTTAAAAAATGCATATATTGACTTTAGATAAGCAATCTACGGTGAAATACCGAGCGCCGAAGCGAGGTACAAGCCTTTAAAAAGTTTCTCTGCGTCAGCTTAACCCGGCCATGGTTAACCTTTCACCTTTTTGCTCTTTTACAATTTATTCTGAATCCAGCCGCGAAATACCAGGTTGATATCAATTCCCATATCAATTGGTGGCGATGATTATCTGTATAGTGTGTACATGGCATTACATTTCGGATCTCGAGAAAGCTTTGGCGTTTCCGGAAAATGAAACCATTGCGTCGAATCGCCTTGCTCCGGCGCTGTGTATAATGTAAGACGAGCTTCAACGCTAGCTGGATCGGGTGAAAGGTCGAGATTGCACGGGAGGTGCATTACACCAACAACAGCATCTCTCTGTGTCTAGAAGGTAATTGCCATCGTCGGCAGATCTTTTCCCTTTCAGTCGCAAGTGACATCAATGGATATATCAAAAAACATGAATGGCTGGCATTGCCATGAGCTCGACTGGACAGGCACCCAGTTTGGATAGTAATCTGCTTTCCGTTGGATGGAGTATATCATAGAGGCATCCTTCAGTGTGACCGGCGCAAAGGCCTTACAATTTGTTTAATTACACCCTGTTTGAGCTGGAAACGGACTCTTCTTTGGCAACCCTAAATTTTGCATTGAAATTAACCCTTAAATAATTGGTCTAATGGACAATAAATCCATTTTAATTACGGCTCAAAGTGAAGCAACTTTAATATCCGACGAAGGTCCAGTTTTTCAGTGACCCTCTAACTTTTTAACGGTCAGTTAATGTGATATTATCGTGGCAACTGTCAATTGTGGTAACAGATCGTTAAATAAGAAACATGTGCACTTACATGTGCATTTAGTAGCATGAGTCGTGTGGACCATTTTGTTATTATCAATATATTATAATTCAATCCGCAGTTTGAAAAACTCGAAACTCGACGGATCGACTGTCTATTCATGGAAAGACCGTACCAAAAAAAAAATCACGCCTTTTTGCACGTACCACCTCCTAAAACCAAACTTCCACGGGGAGATTTTAAAATGTCTATAATGGAAGCAAAACGCATGCCCTTAAATGAATTAACCACCAATTTATCTGATGGTAAAATAACCAACTTTAGTGTAAAATAGAAGGCAACACTCAACATTCAGTAATGTGAATTTGGTAACGCACCGCCTGTTTCGAATCACTAGCGCTCCTTGCGGAAAAGTATATCCTCGCCGCTTCAGCAACATTACTTCATCCTCTTTACACTTTTCAAACCATCTGCAAGTGAACCACGCTGATGAGAGCAACACAAAAGTGTCTGCATGATCTGCGGGTCCAGCGTACATGCCACAAATCTTCGCCCGCGGAGCTCACTTCTACCTCGAAATCCAAAATGATGGCTAATAAAAAAGTGTTCAGATCCTGGTAGTCTGGTGCAAGTATCGAACCGACACACCTTCCTTCGAGGAACCTGGTAATTGCCAAAAAGGTCTGCGATATAAATAAATCGTGTCGAGCCGCCTGCGGCTGGAGCAACGAGATTAAAGCAAGTCTCGAGTTCAGGATCCGTGATTGTTCGACCCACGCCAACCTCCGCCGCCGCCGCCGCCCTTTCCCCGACACGAAGCGGCCGACCATGCCGGGTTAAGCAACAGTGCGCCGGGTCTCGCCTCGGATGGGACACCGTACCGGAAGAAAATCGACCGATAAGGGCCAGTGTTACCATTTATTAACTCCGAGTTGAAGTGTGGTTTGAGATAATTGTCATGGCAACGGCCAGTGAACGTGCAGTGAAATTCGCAACTGTTTTTGTTAGCATATCTCTCCACTCCAGAGTTGAAACGGTGTTAAAGTGGCCCTAAACGAGTTGTTTCTTTTATTATTGTTATGCTTGTGCTATGGTAAGAATTGGTTAAGTGAGCTTTTGTTGGAGAATATTGTGCCATGGGTAAGTCCTCTGACATTATGGTTTCCTAAACTTCTAAGTAAGTCCTATCTCCTTTTTAGTCGAAGGACCAGGCCTGTGACACGAATTTTGTGTCATTGGAAGTCATCGGAAGCTATATTGGTTTCTAGATTATATTTTAAAAATTCTTCCAGCGTCCTGGAAATGGACATTTCTTACGCCTTTTGGTAACCATGGTGGCAATTCCGTACTTATCTTCAAGAGGAATACATTCAAGACAAAGGCAGGGAAAGTTTTTAAGCTTTACATACCAAATTTTGCATTTTGCATCTAAAAAATTACATTTTGGAAATGTACGCCCAGGCGTGGCGTCGAACCCTGATCACGAGGAAGAACAGAGGAAGCTGAAAAGCTTTTATGAGCTTTATTGGAAATTTAGTTTCTAACTGGGATGAAACGTATATATCATCAAGTCAAAGAGAATTACAGTGGTACGATTTTATACACGGTAAACCAAAAACAAAATGTCACTTCAAATGAGAGGAGAAAAAATACTCAGGTTTCCTATGAGAAGATAAAATGTAAACAAATTTAATGAAATTTCAACCTTTTCAGTAGCAAAGTTGGCGAAGTCTATTTATTGCTATGGCCGTCCAAATCAAAGCTCTGTCAAATTATATTGAGTGTGTGAAAGCAGGAGATAGCAGAAAGTAGCAAACAAGTGCTCAAAAAGTAATTAACAATCAAGTTTTCGAACGGTCGGGACGGTTCGATCTCGCCCACCCATCGCGGCTCCGAACGGCCGATGCCCATTAAAATATTGCACGACTCTTCCATTTCTTACGACGAGTGGGGAAGAGAAGGAGGTGCAGAAATGGAGCAGTTGTAATTATGCGCACATCTCAACTGTCTCGCAAAGTGTTCAGCGAAAAAAATAACAGCATTTTCAGCGATAGCAGCTAGCGATGGGGAAGATCAATCCAAGGAAAAATTCAAAGGGGAAATCGTGGTGGTTGGACCAAATGGCAGACTTTTGTTGGCTGCAGGGTTTGAGATTTTTTTCTAACTTTCGCTGCCATTTCATCTACATGATAGGTATAAAGGAAGTCGATTTTGATTTTTCCCAACCACGCAGATGAAAATTGTAGAGTGAAATCGCAGGAAACAAGCCTCTGATTTAACGCTGCATCCCTTAAATTCAGTTTCTTAAGGCTGGTTCACAATCAACTTAGCAATAGACATAACTTATAATTAGCTGTAACTTAAAAGTTTGACATGGTCAAACATTATGTGTAAGTCATGTCTAAGTTAAGTCCTTATGTTTGTTGTGGACAGTCTTATGGAGATCCACATGTCAAACTTTTAAGTTACTGCTTACTTTAAGTTATGTCTATTGCTAAGTTGATTGTGAACCAGCCTTTATGCAGAACAAAATGCTGCAGGTTTTTCATTAATGATAGTGCTGTGGATCCCTTGAACACAAATTAAAATTCAATTTTTCCTCTAGCATTTCTCTACAAACATTACAGTTTTTCAGCTTTTTGATAGCAGTTTGTCACTCAATAACCAATGAAAAGCGGCTGTCAACGGTAACTCTGTCGATCTGGCAGCCGTAGAGAAAATAACTCGCTCATCCACAAAGAACACAGCGATCTCGTCTGCAAGCCATCAAATTTTTCGCTTAATTGAGTGATTTTTACCTGGTTCTGTTGATATGTCACCCTTTAATGAACCTGCAACAGAAAAATGACAGGTCGTTAGGCATCGCAGTGACACATCAAAGCGGGCACACGATTTTTTGCAAACTTTGCTAACGAATCACCTAAGGGAGGGGGGCATTGGAAATGTTCGCCTCTGCAGCCGTCGCCTGTTCAACACAGGAAAACACAGGAAAACTAAAGTAAAACGAGGCGCAGATTTATCATCATTACACCACAACCTACATCACACGTGAAGGTAATTAAAATGGAAATTAGTCAGACTTGGTTGTGAGTATATTTTGTTAGACGACTTTAAATACCAGTTGGCGCTGTGCACAATCGACGAATCATATCAAAGCGTCTTTATTTCCAGTTTTCCTTTGACCCAATTTGCTGAGAGTTCTTTTTAAAAACTTAAATAATTAGGTTTCCATCAGCCAACCATCAACCTGAGACTTAACAGTGAGAGAGAGGGAGAAATTTCTAAGCGAATATTTAATTCCAATCTTAATTCACGTAATGCGGAGTTCGTAAATGAACCATTCATCAAAGTGCCATTATTTTTCTAATTAGAAAGCTCGTACACAATAAATTGGGAAGAAAATACGTGGTCGCGTGAAATTCTAAGGCAATTGACACGTCATTCAGGCCTGTCGCCATCCCTCTTGCTCGGCTCCGATGGAGAAATTGTAATAGGAAACCTGGAGATGGAAATAATACCGGGCTAATTAGAGATTAGCTTGGAGAGCTGCGAGGTCGGCCCTTGATTCTTCAATCTAAGGTTCGAAAAAAGCAGCCAGCACGCTGTTCACTTGTGTTGGTGACATTGCAAGGGC
Source organism: Nemurella pictetii (assembly GCA_921293315.2). Lineage (NCBI taxonomy): Eukaryota > Metazoa > Arthropoda > Insecta > Plecoptera > Nemouridae > Nemurella > Nemurella pictetii. The sequence continues at coordinate 3,495,631 of OV121121.1, read as the reverse complement.
AGATTCAAGGGCCATATTTACCAAGACGCTACTCGACAAGGGATCAAACAGTGTGCCATTCTTGTTCTCTCTCATTTTCATGGTTATCCTGACCAATTCCTGGATAAATATTAATATAATATCTCACATTGAAGCAGGTTGTAAAAGCCAAAATCGCACCATATTGATTCGAGTTTGTCATAGAGTGTTATAATTTCACTAGTACTCTGAAATCTCATTTACCCAAGATTTAATGAGAAAAAAATTATAGGTTGCAAAAAAAACATTCGTACTGTGCTCACTACACTGCAAAAAAAAAGTGTCTGAATATCAGACGCAAAATCATGTAGGATGTAGGATCATACCTTTAAATACGTCTTATTTTCCGTCAGACACATACACGTCTTATATTCAGACGTTACTGTGTCTGAATATCAGACGATTTTTGCGTCTTATGGAATAAGGCTATGGGATAATTTAGGGATTCCTTTGCATGGAAAAAGTATTTATCTGGTTGAGGTAGGGCAGCAAAAAGAAATCATTAGAAGACACGAGTTTCTCATGATAATGACGGGTTAATTTTAATCACAGGTTAATGTATATTTTCTATGGCATGATATAGAAGTATACACGTAGTATACTGCCTCTAAAGCAACTGCGTTATTTATCAATTAACGTTTTGGCAGCAAAAGGCACTTGGTAACTTCATGCCACTCCCACAAAAAAGACTCATCTAATAATATATAAGTAAATAAGCACCTAAGTACTAAGTACTAAAGTACCAACAACAACTTCCATCACAAAAAATATAATATAATGTAAATAATCTGGCACTGGCTCTCCTTCCTCTGGCACAGATATATGCATTGCAATTGGGTGTAATTTGTCAGAAAGGTGTTGAGGTGGCTGCCATCCCCATGCCACAGAATAGCTAATAATCATCGTACTAGGTACGGTACTTGCAATAACTGGAACAGAATCCAGGAAGGTGACTGGCAAGTTCGATGAACAGAACAACTCAATCTTTTCTTTGAATATCAAACGCTTCCCGTGGGATGGGATCAGTACAGACATTATTGAATCGTTGTACAGCAACAAACGCAAAGCTTCTTGCGTAATATCTGCTTATGAAAGAATAATGAATTGCCTAAATGAATGGTCTGTGTAGTGATTGTATATAGGCAGGCAGGTACTACCTATTAGTAGTACTACAAGAGGTAGGTGAAATTTAATGTCGTTTACAAATTTGCAAACTTAACCTCTTGGGGTCATGAATCTGCCTTACCGCGAAAAGGCTGCACGAGGGAGTCCAGCACCCATTCTTTTAACAGTTCTTCTGTTAATCGATCGCCCATCGTATAATTTTCAGTCACCTATAGTATCACTATAAAGTATCACCAAAATTTCACTGAAAAAGGTAAAAGAGCAAAAATATCTCGCCAACGCCGACCAACCGCCAAAAGCAAGCAAACACGAACGAGCGATCGCCACCAGAGGCGCTCCGGTCGCCGCTCGGCATGCTCATTACATTGCTCATACACCGCTCATTACATTGACTTTGACGTTGACAATCAACTCAGTGCTGTCACATTTTTGAAAATCTTACTATGATCTGATTATAGGTCACGAAGTTTGTTTTCAATTATTCTACGCGAAAATGCTTCAGATATCAGACGCCTTCGTAATTAGACGCACTTCTTAAATAAGACGCCTCTATAAATCAGACGCCTTTTTAATCAGACGCATTGCATAAATCAGACGTTTTCCGTAAAAGTCAGAGGCTTATTTCATTATAAGACGCCAATGCATCTGATTATCAGACTTTTTTTTTAGAGTGTATAAAAATGATACAGCTAAATATGGTTGATTAATTCTAAGCCAGTGAATTTAAAAACTGGTCCGTATGGGAGAGCAAATAAAAACTGTGTCCATACGCTAATTTCCACGTGAGCTGCATTTAGGCAGATATTTCTGCGGTTGGCTTAGCGAGATTTTCATCGACCAGTGGTGCGAGAAAATGTCTCGCCAGCTGTTTTCTGCCAGCGTGGCTGTTTCAGTGGAAATTATACCGACCGCGTCCACTTGGCGAGAGTCGTTTCGCTGCATACAACGCCCGTTAAAAGGGATGGTTACACTGGAAACTTTTTTGTGGATTTATCAGGAAGGATGTACTGTAAGCAATTGTCTGAGATGGCATACGAGAGTGCAGAGCATATATTAAAAACTTTGTGGTTTTAAGATTATAAAAATTATATTTGTATTTCTGCCAGAGACTGTTGCGCCTCGATCCAAGACAGTGCCAAATATTACAAATAATTATTTTTGTCTTCTCTGATAATAAAATCACTATGTCGAGTCAAAGTAAATCCTTGTCTTTACATGCTATCGCAGTTTCATTTGTTGAAGTAATTTTTTTTAAGTTGCTGAGAGTTTTTCGAATCAGAAATGCAGAGCGTCAACATTTGGCAATCACTACTCTGCCGCGAATTGTGAAGGTAATAAACAATTCCCCAACTCTAGGTATCTCCACTTTGATGAAGTGGAGAAAAAATAAGAAAATAAGTCGATCTATATAAATGGATAAAGATAGAAATCATTGAAGTAGTAGACCCTTGATAAAGCAGAGAGCAAGCGAAACGTCTAACAGATTTAATGAAAAGATTAGCAATTAAAACTCCAGTAACTAGTTGTATTATTTTCGGAAACCTAACGAACCTGTTAGCTAAGCCCGGGTTAATCCCTCCCATCTTTAAAATGCGACCCACTAAGCGCCTAAGATATTATTATCTTTGAGTTGCTCGGCGCTGGAACGACGATGAATTCTAACACCTGTAACTTCACCCTGCGAGAATGTAGAACACATAATGTGAGTCTTACAAGGCACACAGAGACATAACAATTCAACCGAGCTTAACGACGCCATTTTCAAGCAAAGTGCGTGCGTTAAGTACTCATTTAAACGCTAATACTCTATTTGAATAATATCTCGTGTAATTAGGTGCACCGAGTGTAGTACAGACAAGAGGTACAATTATTTTATACAGTCTCATAGAGGCGTGACGTAAGTTCGTTAAGTAAAATGACTGATTCTTGGTGTTCAGCGAACGTAGCGTATTTGTAGCTGTTACAAGTCGGCGATTTCTATTAGAAGTATTTAGAGGTGTAAAATTAGCGGTTATATCGGTCACAAGGACAATTCGTGTACAGCGAACGACTTTTTACAAGTGTTTATAAAAGGGGTTAAAATTTTTGAAAAACACTTGAGCTGGAGCTGAGAGTGATGACCTAACTCAAAAATTTGCCCCAAAAGGGTAAAAAGAACAAGCTATAGCTAAAATTTAATTTAATTTAATAATAAGCTTGTCCGCTCAGTGCGATTAGTCAACACGATTACTAACATGAAGCCAAATAAATTTGCACATAGTTATGGACGACTAAGCGGTCCCAATTCGGTGTGCATCAAATACAAAAATTTATAATCTCATAGAAAGGTGTAATCATACCGTCAAACTGTTTCGGAAACCCGTGATATTACTTAATGCGAATCAGGATCCACCCTAATTATTGAGATGGACCACCCATATTTTTCAGTCCATGTTGGTTCATTAGAGACTTTTAAGAATGAGTACAAGTAATGTGAAGATATTTAATATCCATGTCCGAGACGCGTCCCTCGGCACGCCACTGGACGCTGTCAACGAGACGCGACGCCACTGGTGGCTTGCTCCCCGCGCCTGGGGCATTTCGTGGTCGCACCGAGCAACTCGTATCGACGCCCTACTTGATCAGGCTCCGAGCTCCGTCTTCGCCCGGCGATCTCCCGCCGATCCAACCTTTGCAAGATGCGTTCTATGGGCGCCCATGAGGTGGTTGCATCGCCCAGAAACGCACAGTGGCGTGCAGCACACAATGTTTACAGAAATGTATATGTAACCCTTTCACTATACACACATTCACTGTAGTGAACTTCAACTTATGTATTTTTTCACGGCTTGGATATTTATTCTACAACCTATCCTGAATACTTATGTCTACTATTTGTGGACAAGTCAAAGTTTCTTAAATTTGATTGATAATTTTTTTTTAAATATAAATCTTAATTCAGCTCACAGGGACTATCTTGAAAGTTTCAGATATTCGCCCCAAAAAGAAGGGCTGTTTGTGAGAGGGTTATCTGAATGCTAATGTGCCAAAATCCATTAATCCAACGTTTCGCAAAACAATGCTGCCTGCTGTATCAACGGTTTGAATCAAGTCTCAGATATTACCAAAATTAACTAAAGTACCAACAATTACCTAAGCCTCTTGAAAAAAAAAACCCCAGATCCCTTAGAACTTTACCAATTATTTATCCATTTCCCAAAGAACTATAACCTAAAGAGACAAATTCACTCGGCCATGTGGCACATTGTGTTGCCGTGTCTCTATTCTGTAGTTTCAGTGCCTGGGAGAATGCCGACCCGCATCATATTCATATCACTTTCTTCAAGAGAAAGACTGAAAAGCTCAGAGGAAACCTACTTAGCGACAACTTAACAAAACGCTGTTGTTTAAACCTAGAATTATCATTGTAATATCACCTGTTACTAATTCCCTGATCTGGTATTGAGTTCGCATTTATGATAAAATGCTTAATCACATGATTAACTTATCATTGTCAACGGAAGGAAGTAACGCTGGTAATAATTAGATTTCTAGCCAAGTTCTAGATCATGTTGAACCCATTCACAATTATGTACTCTGGTGCGAACAGCACATCCCGCCGAACCTCTACATCTTACACCACAGACAAATTGACAACGAAGCAAATCAGAACATTTCAATGCTTGAACATATCACGAAGCTGCCAACCTAATATCTATTAGTATAGAAAATCGCAGAAGTCAAGATATCAATTCGCAGAGTGTCCTTCATTCTACAGCCTGGTGAGATGTTTGCTGGCAGAGTGTCCTGCATCCTACAGCCTGGTGAGATGTTTGCTGGCAGAGTGTCCTGCATCCTACAGCCTGGTGAGATGTTTGCTGGCAGAGTGTCCTGCAACCTACAGCCTGGTGAGATGTTTGCTGGCAGAGTGTCCTGCATCCTACAGCCTGGTCAGATGTTTTCTGGCAGAGTGTCCTGCATCCTATAGCCTGGTGAGATGTTTGCTGGCAGAGTGTCCTGCATCCTATAGCCTGGTGAGATGTTTGCTGGCACTGTGTCCTGCATCCTACAGCCTGGTGAGATGTTTGCCGGCAGAGTGTCCTGCATCCTACAGCCTGGTGAGATGTTTGCTGGCAGAGTGTCCTGCATCCTACAGCCTGGTGAGATGTTTGCTGGCAGAGTGTCCTGCATCCTACAGCCTGGTGAGATGTTTGCTGGCAGAGCGTCCTGCATCCTACAGCCTGGTGAGATGTTTGCTGGCAGAGTGTCCTGCATCCTACAGCCTGGTGAGATGTTTGCTGGCAGAGTGTCCTGCATCCTACAGCCTGGTGAGATGTTCGCCCATACGCCTATCGTACGCCAGTATAACACCAAAATCGTGCCAATAAAGCGCATCAAAGTTTCCCTGTGTTCGCACGCCACTGCGCCCGCCGCTGGCGATGCCTTGGAGCCAGCGAGTCTGCGCAGATGGTGTAACATTGCGGACAGAATGTCAGCCACAAGCAACAAGTAACAAGTAACGAGTAACAATAACTCGTTACCAGCGGAATGCCGCGAGGAAATCAATGCGCGTGATTTTGTAATGGCGATGCTTGTGGAGTCGAGGACGTCACCGTCGCGCGTCTTCCATTGAAAGTCGCAGGATTTCGTCATCTTGTGTTCTCTGTGTCTGTGTGCGCTAAACAATTGCCGCGGATTTTTAGTTGGTTTGTTGTGGTGGTAAAGAGGCAGGGGCGTCCAAGTCAATTGGCATGATAAAAGGCGATCGTTCTGCAAACTGACATTTCATTTGTGTTGCTGAAATGTATTTTGTGAACACGAAGGGTCGATATTGTTGTACACACATGATAAAAAGATTTTGTTTTTGTTTTTTAGACATGTTAACTTGCTAAGAGAAGGAAAAAATATGGGTTCTTTGAATTAAAAGTTATCTTCCCTTTCCCTGTTGGAAGAACATTGATGTCGATTTGTTGAATGCGGAATCAATACTGGAATAATAGATGAGATATGAAGAACTGTGCATTAGCTTTTAAGTAATTTCTTGAATTGTAAAAAATAAATTTAAAAAGTCGAAAATACCTAGTAGGAAGTTCTGCCGAAATAGCATCGTTTAGCTGGCTAAAATGTTGCCTATACATCATCTAACGTAATTTTGAGAGGGATTTCTTTGCCTCTTACGCTCAATCTCAAGTGCCAACTGACAGTTGACATGATAAAAGAATATCTTTGCATGTGATAACCGCACTTTTTTACTTTAAATCCGCTGTGCGCCAGCATCGCTTTGTCACCCGATTTCATGGATAGCACCCTAGATTCACCAGCCCGGTGAGTTGTTTGGTTGTGGTTAAAAACAAGCCAACTATTTAGCTTCCAAGCTAACTCGAAACGAGCTGCTTCGCTGAGTTTGCGCGCTCCCCACGCCGGTGATTTGAATGCGCGGCGCTCCACGTTCCTCGGCCAGCTCGCGTATTCCTTCGGTCAACCCTAACTATTTTTGTACTAATTGAAGCAGCGTAACTTTTACTACATTTCAGCGAGTTTTTGTGCATTTCTGGGGTTTAGTGGGATTCGCTAGAACTAATTTCAGTGTTTATTGTAAACAGGTAAAAACAATCACACATCGGAAAATATAATAATTGGTACAGATATATAGGAGATACAAAAATTCAACCAATGCGGATATATTGGGTCTAAAAATTTTCGATTTGTGAAAAGTAATTCCGTTTCATGACTTGCATGTAAAAACGTTTACCGGTTCATTGTACGATGAGTCAAACAACATTATCAAAGTCAATAGTTTTCATATCGATAGCAAAGAGCATCCCGAGTGATTTGTTGATTTAAGATGATTTGACAGCGTTACTTATCAGACACCTGGATCGCCAACCCAAAAGCACACGTACCGTCTCCCTTCTAGGCTGATGAACACCAATTGTCCGCCAATTGTCGGCATTGGTTGAGTAGACAGAAATGTTCACTATAGGAAAGAGTGAAGAATGGTTTCTCGCAGAATCAGCTGGATCCGGAACGTGACTGTGAATTATCTGCATTCTAAAAAAGCATTCATCGAGCACCTAGCACCTAGCACCTAGCACAGAGCACCTAGCACCTATAGCACCCAGCATCTAGCACCTAGCACCGAGCACCTAGCACCTAGCACAGAGCACCTAGCACCGAGCACCTAGCACCTAGCACAGAGCACAGAGCACCTAGCACCGAGCACCTAGCACCTAGCACCTAGCACCGACCACCTAGCACCTAGCACCGAGCACCGAGCACCTAGCACCCAGCACAGAGCACAGAGCACCTAGCACCTAGCACAGAGCACAGAGCACCTAGCATCGAGCACGGGAGATAAAGATACAACTTCCGGTGTCGTTCTCAATTAACTGTCTCTGATGAGAAAACTTAGAATCCGCGTGTTTAAAAACCGGGGAATTACCGGCAGACACGTTCGGGACACGTGACAAGCTCTGAGCGCTGTTGCACAGATTAATTGAGTGTACGACGAAGATTGATTTGTACAAAAGAGATTGTATAGAATAGTTGGTGTGGAGGATACCGTCGGAGATGTTTACCAACAGGTTACCAACTTGCAAACTTGCTGCTGTGGCTGGTGCGTTGTAATAAATTTGTGGATAAACTGTCTGTTGACCACTAACATAGGAATTTTGTCTGATCTGTTGAAAATCGGTGACAAACGGTTGCCTATTTCCAATTAGTCCCACCGTGGCGTGACCTCTTCGCGTCTTAAAACTACAAGTCTAATGAGCTACAGTTTAGCTATACAGCTAGATCAGAGCCACATCAGTTAAAAATAAACTAGTACGCACCGACAACCAAACAAATGTGTCTGCTTACAAGTTACGGTGAGACATATTTCATCAAATCGACGTTCGTACGCCATCTTTTAAGCTGTCAGAAAAGCTATGTAGCCTTCTTGGAGTTGCATAATTGTTAGCACATTGCAAGTACGCAGGTAGACCTATTCAGCGTCACCTTCGCCGGATCTCAATCAAATAACTGCTCAGTCATTGGGAGAGAAAAAACCCGGCGCGCTGCCGGTCTCTTTTCCTCCTCTGAGTTGGACCCGCGGACGTAGCAGATGCCATGGGTGCGACGCGTTCGGTGGGACGTTGAAGCGCGTAGCACGCTGGGTGCGAGGCGGACGGCTGGGAACGTGCGACGCGTTCGGTGGGACGTTGAAGCACGTAGCACGCTGGGTGCGAGGCGGACGGCTGGGAACGTGCGACGCGTTCGGTGGGACGTTGAAGCACGTAGCACGCTGGGTGCGAGGCGGACGGCTGGGAACGTGCGACGCGTTCGGTGGGACGTTGAAGCACGTCGCACGCTGGGTGCGAGGCGGACGGCTGGGAACGTGCGACGCGTTCGGTGGGACGTTGAAGCACGTAGCACGCTGGGTGCGAGGCGGACGGCTGGGAACGTGCGACGCGTTCGGTGGGACGTTGAAGCACGTAGCACGCTGGGTGCGAGGCGGATGGCTGGGAACGTGCGACGCGTTCGGTGGGACGTTGAAGCGCGTAGCACGCTGGGTGCGAGGCGGACGGCTGGGAACGTGCGACGCGTTCGGTGGGACGTTGAAGCGCGTAGCACGCTGGGTGCGAGGCGGACGGCTGGGAACGTGCGACGCGTTCGGTGGGACCTTGAAGCGCGTAGCACGCTGGGTGCGAGGCGGACGGCTGGGAACGTGCGACGCGTTCGGTGGGACGTTGAAGCGCGTAGCACGCTGGGTGCGAGGCGGACGGCTGGGAACGTGCGACGCGTTCGGTGGGACGTTGAAGCGCGTAGCACGCTGGGTGCGAGGCGGACGGCTGGGAACGTGCGACGCGTTCGGTGGGACGTTGAAGCGCGTAGCACGCTGGGTGCGAGGCGGACGGCTGGGAACGTGCGACGCGTTCGGTGGGACGTTGAAGCGCGTAGCACGCTTAGTGCGAGGCGGACGGCTGGGAACGTGCGACGCGTTCGGTGGGACGTTGAAGCGCGTAGCACGCTGGGTGCGAGGCGGACGGCTGGGAACGTGCGACGTGTTCGGTGGGACGTTGAAGCGCGTAGCACGCTGGGTGCGAGGCGGACGGCTGGGAACGTGCGACGTGTTCGGTGGGACGTTGAAGCGCGTAGCACGCTGGCTGCGAGGCGGACGGCTGGGAACGTGCGACGTGTTCGGTGGGACAATTAATATAAATAGCAAAAATCTCTTGTAGATTGTAAAATTGTTGTAAAGTAGTTTCATGAAGTCAAGTTATGTATAAAACTGCTTTGAAGTGCCGCAACCAACAGTTTGCTACGGGGTTTTAGGCCCTCACCAGACCGAAGTGAGCTGTTCAAAGAATTATGCAAATGTTTTTTTTTGCAGATTCAATCGAGCATGCGCGGAGAAAAACGTCGTTTAGCACGTGTGGTGCTGAGCATGGTGCGAATCGGTGGCAGCGAATAAAAGGAATGTCTCGAATCAGCTGTGAATGTACGAAGGCTACGTCAAGTGTGCTTGTTTCCTTGTCCTCTCCTCTTCCACGTCCCGTCTCTTTGGTACCGACCGATCTTACTACGAACAAGCCGGAGCCTGGAGCCTTGCTGCTCTTGTGGACTTCACACATGTCAATTGGACAAACGTACACATGAAGATCCGCAAGTTTCAATATTTAAATGCCATTAGCTCAAATTCATCGTATTTTTTAAGCCTTTCGAAGGTCACTCAAAGTTAAGCAGCAAAGTGATCGTTCAAGGTTGGGTGGGTGACCATCCCATCATGCGACCCAGTTTCTTCCGGGAGAGAGGCTGGTAAGTTTCGATCTGTAACATCCGGCCGTCATCCATCGACAACGTCAAGAGACAATCTGTCAGTTGACCAGTTATGACCAGTTGTCAATAGATTTCGTCGTAAAGCTACGAGTGCTTCGAGTTAAGTTATGTCTCTCCAGTTTGCATCAGTTCTTAACGGGAAAGTAACTGTTCAGATAACTTGAGAAATAATTCGAGTCCATATATTGACATGTTGTCATCATTCATTTATAATAAATAATGGACAATGCATTAATAAATGCTTAATCAGTGATATTTCACAATAACTCAGTACACTCGAGCCAGACCACTATTACAGTAGTCTAGAAACCTAGCCTAGAAGGGAGGAGGGGAAACCCGGTGCCGGCACGTAGCCATACCCCTGTCGAAAAGCACCGAGGGGACCACCGGCTTTACGTCCCTTCCGAAGGACGGTGCAACTCAAACAACAGGATTCCTCCACTATCCGTACTGTCGAGAGGTTCAAGCAAGGCTAGTGAAGTTGTCGCACTAACTTCAAACCCTCCGACCTCTCTCCCGAACAGAACTGATCATGTGCATGATGGTCACTGTGTCCTTAGCGGCATGTCGCAACCTGATTGGATCCTTCATCGTCCTGCCATGCTTCGCGTCGGTTGACAACGGAGCGTGCGACCGACTATAGAGCGACCGACGAATCACGTGCGATCATGTTAGCACCGTCTGATCTCATCGTCCGCTAATTCGCGCCCCTTGACTTTCATCGAGTGTCACTGTCAAGGGCACGCCGAATAGAAATTAGGAGCCGCGCGCTGCGTTCTGCGTTCTGCGTTCGCCAAGGACGCGCTGGAAACGCTAGGAGGGCCGCTACCTCCTTTCTTTTGGACCCGTTCCCCGCTAATTTATCCGATTTCATATTCTTTTATTCACTTGCCCATGGCCGAAGCAGGGCTGTTGTCATGGTAATCTTTAGCAAACTTATATAAAAGTAGATGCCATCGAACGACAAAAAAAATGATTGTTTCCCATAGCAGTACGTTTTATAAAATATCATAAATCATACAACTATATAATATCATTCGTTATTTCCATAAAGAATAATGACACTGTTGTGGATATGATTGTGAGTCTTATTTCTAAAGTAATTTTGATAAGTAATTTTGGTCATGCGCAAGAAGTGAGCTTGCCCAAGAAGTCATAACTCACCACGAATGCATAAAGTATTGTAAGGTTTACAATAACACTGAGCCAAGGTTAACCAGATTGTTGGCAAATGTAAACGTTTCGAAGCACTCCGATAGAAATCCAGTGGCTTACTTAAAGTAGCAGGGGTTGGTGATATAATATGTGAATATGTGATATAAGTGAAGACAGACTCCCTGAGTAAATGTCATCAATACTTGTTGACGCCTCTGATTTGCAATCATAAGATTATGTCTATTTATTAACTTATTTCAACACACAACAAAACTTTCGTAAGAGCCTCTTGCCATACTTAAAATAAATTTTAGTCATTATGCGTAATAGGATATTTTACGACATCAAAAAATGTTCTCTACCAAAAAATTGGAGTGAAAAACAGACGATCGGCTATCGAAGCTCGCTGCTGCAGATAGAGCCACACGAGCTGTACAAATGTGTGGCATAAAACGTCCCTAAGCACCCTCTCTCCCTCCTCACCCCTCATCATTGTCCAAACTACCCCTGCACTTGCCGCTGCGTATTGTTCGGTTAATTATTCCCGTCTACCTTCAGTAAATTTGCGAAGCGGTTTCACGGCCAGGCAGTATATGCTTTTCAAATTAAATTTTCCCGGCCTTACGTCATTCCTACCAGCCGGACATTAGAAGCATTGAAACGCCTCCCCCCCAAAGCCTACGAACCCATTCTTGGAATGCGAAATTGAATTGAGAAACATAACTCGCTATATATACACGGGAATATAATTTGATTGCTTTATTATGCTAAGTGTATAGCTATATATATACGTGGAGCATATCAAATTACTGAGGTTCGATATAAAGGAAGGAAGTGCGCAGGTGGGTCATGATGCAGAGGAACAAGGTACTTGCTGAAAATACCGTGTTTTGTTGTGAACATCATCACATCGCTTGCCCTTGGCCGGCGTGAGGGATGCTTTCTGTGGCATCCGTGGTAATTATGTTTCACATTGCGATATCGAGACCGCAGGCCGGCGACATTGCCGATGTTACCGGTCCCCTATTTCTACACGTGCTCGTGAGTCGTTACTTTGATTGATTATTTGTTTATCGACGCATTGTTTTGAAGACTGGCCCTGTGGCACTGGTGTAATAGCGTCGGTCAATGAAATGGTGATGATGGACCTAACCTAGCCTAGAAGGGAAGAGGGGAAACCCGGTACCGGCACGTAGCCTACTCCTGTCGAAAATCACCGAGGGGACCACCGGCTTTACGTCCCTTCCGAAAGACGGTACAACTCGAACAACAGGATTCCTCCGCTAATCCGTGCTGTCGAGAGGTTGACAAGCAAGGCGAGTGAAGTTGTCGTACTAACTTCAAACCCTCCAACCTCTCTACCGAACAGAACTGACCCTATACATGATGGTCACCCATCAAACACATAACTCAGCGCGATGTTGCTTAACTGCGGTGATCTCACGAGAACCAGTGTTTCCATGGCATACCGTTCGGTGCACGTGATTGATGGTCAATGTATTGGCGCGGGTCGAGGTATTATTGTGTCATCATCGGCGTTGTGAGGAAATGCAGGAGCGAGGAAGTTGATACGATGGCGTGTGCCAATCCCAGAGCGTTTTGTGTTGTGATTTGTGTTGATGTGTGTAGGATCGTTTGCTGGAAAATTTATGTCACGGTTACAGAATGATGAATTATTGTTCGTCTATAGATATAGTTTGCAGTGGCGATGGCATTCCACATAGTTTGCTGAGTGAGACTTTTGGGATGACACGCTGCATTTTTTAAATACACGTGGCTTTTGAAATGACACCCTGCATTGTTAAAATACACGTGGCTTTACCATCAAACCCTGCACACGTGACGTCGGCGTTGAACTTTCAACCAGACGCTTCGAAGATAACAAAAAAAGGGATCACTTGTGCCACCTGTGATTACCGCTTGAGTACTTCACTAAATTAGGTGATGTTCCAATTTGTTGACTGTTTTACATTCAGGGAAGTCCCCGTTTCGATCTCTGTCGCGATTTTCCAACAATCTTTATTCTTCCACCCAAAAAGGACACGGCCGCTTGCTATCCCTTTCTCATTTCCCGTTTCACGAACGAGCTGCCCCCTAGCCTCCAAGAATTTCGAAAAATCACTGTTTTACTTCATAGCTTGGTAGCTTGATAGCTTGGTAGCTTCATTTTTTATAGCTTTTAGTGCATCTCTGCACAAAATCCAAGCGACCAAAGTCTCTCCTTAATAGTCATTATTGTCGTTAAAGAGTTAAATAATTACACATTCTCAATATCTTTATACGTCGTTGTTAACATAAATCAATTTCCAGTTTCTGCTACATTTAAATGGCAATACCCAGAATAAAAGTTATTTCGATTATTCATCCCAGCAAACTTCCGTCCACCCACAAACACCACTGACCCACATCCCAACCCCGGCGTCCCCGCTAAACACCTCGTCTCGCTTCGAACCCCGTGCTTCAATCCTACCAACTCCCCGGCGACGCCCCCCCCCCCCCCCCCACCAGCCACCCACCCACCCAGCACTAAACCAGCAGCCGAGGGGAACGCCGTGATTCGTGCCCACAAAGGGCTCCGAAGGGAATTGTTACTACACACACTACACCGCACCGTATACACACTGCATAGGCAGTGTACCCTGCACCGTACACACTGCACAGTGTACACAGTACACCTGTGACTTCACCGGCTCGTCGCACATTCCAGACCCGCATTCCCCCCAGACCCGTAGAATATCAGCAGGTGACATGCGACACCCAGTGCTAGCAGCCACGGAAACAATCGCCATTAGCAGGCTGTTAAATGATTACTAATCGGATCTGGGTTCGTAGTTGCGTTGCGTCTCAAGGAAGACACGACAAACCTCGTCCAAGAATCTAACCGTAGTTTCTTTATTAATCAACTCGTGTTCCAGCGTGAGCATACACACACCTTATCTCTATAGCCGGTGCTTTAACTAACATAGGATCCACATATCTAACTTGTCAATGTGTAGCAAAGCAGCTCGGTCGTCAGCAGACACGCATCTTACTGGCTGTAGTTCAATGATAAACCAATTATAGTGAGCCCTACACACTAATGGCCACTAATAAAGTGTACAAAACGTCAAGAACCATCTAAACCTACCCCCCGTGGAACGAGGTCCAACTTATAAGCGGGCCTTAAACAACCACTCGAGTCAAATATCAGCAGACACGTGGAACACCTCTCTAGAGTCGTCGTGCTGCATGGCGCATACCTCTAATTAGAAACCTACTTCAACCCTTAATCCGTCCACCCATCCACCCACACACCCACTGTACACACAAACTACCTGCACCCCAGCCTACTGTCACTCAACAGTCCGCCACTAAATCAACCCGGCCAATTAATTATAACCACACAACACCGTTCCCGTACTTTCAAATAACAGCGGCCGAAACAGAGACACTCAAAATCCGCCCAACCCTCGCAAATTGACACGCGTCGCAATCACAACATCCATCGGCATTCAATCATCGAAAAGTCTGTATACAGGGCTCGCTGCTGCCGCTGCCTGGCCGTATTGAAATAATGTACCGTTGCAACCGTTGGCCGAGTCGTCGCACCGGCGACGTGCTACGGACATGGCCTGCCAGCGAAGAGGTAGAGTGTGCATGCCTGAACGAGAGACACGGCAGAGGTCGCCGCCGCCGCCACCGCCGCCGCACATAACCGGTGCCTGATACCTGTGCGCCGTGCGCTGCGGTGAGATGCCACCATCATAGTGCCACGACTCACGATGGGCGATTCGTATTATAGTCGTGGTCATAACGGACCGCGTACAATCTTTGCTCGGCTTCAATGAGATGTGCCCGTCGTAACGCCCGATCTCTCGGACGTGGTCGTCCTGATTATATTAACCTAATCCGGATCTATTATATATAAGATCGTATGTAGTAGATGTATAAACTGACTGTTGTAGAGACCGATTCGGATTTAAAATGAATAAATGGTGTGGATGAGTGTAAGTGGTCGTTGATGGTGTTTAGTGAGTACTATGATGTGGCGTGGTGAGCGTTGTGTAGACGTGATTGTCGTCTTTTGATCGTGTCTTGCGACGCTGGGTCGGATTGTGTGTCGACCGGCGGTCGACCCAGCTGAGAGTGTGTGTAACTTCAGGTGTGTTACTTTGTGGCGTTCCGAGTGTCTGTATACCAGCGCTGCAATTAGCACGGAAGTTCCGTCGGCATACCGTGACCCCGAGCGCGCGCTAGGCCTGTACCACTAGGCTAGGTTACATTGCAATGCACTCACCCTCGTTTCTCGATGTGGCGAGTGTTATTAATCCCAGTATAAAACAAGCGTTGATCACAAGCACACTATTCCAATCACTAGCGAATGTTCTAGACAGTTTAAAAGCCATTCTCGCGAACGTTCATTAGATTGGCATCGAAATTTTTGAATATACTACAAAAAAAAAGACCAGTATATTTTTTTTGAATGGTGCGTATTTTTTTAAATTTAAACACAGACACTCTTTGGCGAGTGTAAATAATAAAATAAAAACGGCTGTCGCGAGAGACTCACTATAGGTCGCACATTGTCCGGAGAGAGCGCGAACGACCAACCATGCTCTGGCGATGCCAGGAGCCGACTGAAGAGTGGAGAAGAGAGCAGAGCGTGGAGTTGTGGCGGACGGCGCACTGTGCAGGTGCAAGCGAGACAGGTTGCTGCGGCGACCCGGGGGGTGCGAGAGAGATGCGGCGGGCAGCCACGCGTTCTGGCAACCACTTGTTTTGTGCGCAGATGGATGCGCGAGCGGCGTGCGTCGTTTGGCGGTCGTTAAACATTTAACGGCCGGCGTTGAAGAGGTTATTTGCAGTTACGTTTAAGGGCGGTTTCTTACTTGCGGTTTGAGTTATGTTTACACTTGTGTTATAGCACGTGCAATTTGATACAATAAATACTTTTAAATAATTAAAATTAGAACATTTTTTGATCGATTCTACACCGCTCGTTCTTGTTTAAATTCCCAGATCACAGCCACCCCGATTGGGCACAAAATGTTTTGACAGTTATTTTGAGACATTCTTCTTTTCCCTGTCTTATGTCGGACGGTAGCCTATTTTATAACTAAGATTACAATGATGGAGTTTTGATGGAAATCATTAACCTAATTTATTCATTTTGTTAAGCTTGTCTTAAGTGAGGTTTTAGTAGCGCACGTTTCTGTTCAATTTATGTTTATGGAAAAAGTACAAGTGCTATTTTGAAAACTTCCATCAGCATGTATAGGTATTGAAGTCGAAAGATTGTTTGATTTCAATTGTTCAATTAATCAATACAAATGATAAAGATATTGATTTTTGTGTTGTATGACCGGTGGTAAACATCAGATTTCTTGTTGTTCTAAAGAGTCTTTATGAGTCAGACATAAGAGTGTTTTTCATCTGTTCACTTGTCGCAATAGGTAAAGGAAATGAGCGCTGATGGAACGCAATAATATTATTAGTCGCCAGTTTTTGTGCTGCCTTTGAGTGAGATGATTATCGAGCTCGATGGATGATGGCCATCACCAGCGTCCAGCACAACGTGTCGTCGCACCAAGAGCTGGCTATCAGGATATTATCGACGACATGTCTGTTTCCGCTTCAGGAAATAAACAACCATCAGATTCAATTTTATGCTATTACTAGCATAAAATCTGTGGCACTGAATAGAACTATTCCACTCAGAGAAAAATGAAATCAGATACCCACTGGACGTACTGCCAGTTTGAAAAAAATATCAATTAGCTCTGCTAAATAACAAAGGAAGATAGGGAAATCACAACCCGAATTGCTCTGCCTGGCTTCACCGTACGGGAACATGACGTCATTTTGACGGAATTTTTATTGAATGCAATAGGCGTATTGTGTGTCACTTTTGGGTGACAAGCAGACAACAAGCATACAAGTTTAAATTGAGGCTGAAAGGATGATAAATAATATTATTTTGAAAATTATAACATTTATTTTTTTAGTCCAATGGGGGTATGTAGGTGATTAAAATGATTGATCGCTGTTTTTACCGATAAAGTTGTCAAAACACCGTTTTTTTTTTCTGTCTTGTTTGCCTACATTTTTAAACAAATTGGTGGGAATGTCTTGTGATAATGCACGGCAGAAAATTTGACATGGTTCAATGTTCAAATCTCTTTCAATTAATCAGTTTGCAAATAGGGCCAAACCAGCTGCGATGGATAGAAACCCCGTTGGCAAGCGTTATCTCGCTCAGCTAGGGTTGTTTTTGTGTCATTATGATTGATTGCTTCGAGTTCGGTGGATGTGATTCTGATTACTCAATAGGCAGGTTAAGTTCCGGGATTGCACAACATGAAACAAGCCTAATTAAGCGTTAAAATGTTCAAGTATTTAGCCGCCAGCGATTTTTTCTAGCCATCTCGCACATTATCAACATTTAATCGGAGCTATTTTCATTGTCATCATTTCTCACATATGACACACATTTAGGATGGGAACAATTTTTTCCTGTGCAGTCTATTGTGGAGTCAGTAAGTGCAGAATTAACCGTGCGTTTCCCATGCAAACCACCCACGCCAAGTACGTGCTACCCTATCTGTACCGAAGCTGCCAGGGTCACATTGCTCGATCACCGAAGAGACAGATCTTTCTTCAAAATAACTACTCGAAGTCGAAACAAAATCAAAAAAACACTCTTTTTGTTTGCATTGAGATTGGAGATGAGACGACTTCCTCATTTGATGGCTGCATGAATACGTCTTCGGAGACCCTTGAACGGAAATAAAAGGGCCTGGGTTTCCGTTTCCCGTTTCACGTTTGGATCATCGCATAATTTTCCCGCTTCACTTCCCGTCCACAACGATGTAAGGCGACCTCCAACAGAAATCTCGACTGACCGCTGACATTTCGAACTCGGTCCATTAATAACATCTACTATTTTTTTATGTAATGGCTCAAAGCTACATAGAATAAAATAATTCGTTTGTAATTAAAATATTTGCTTCTATTTGTGTAGGAAACAAAAACATCAAAATTTAAGGTCAATGATTGACAGAGTAGCCTAATGGTAACATTCAGTTTTAGCGAACTGGGAACTAGAAAGTATAGATTATAAAGTGGAAAGAATTGGCATGATTTTAAGCTGGGTATGATAAGGGAGGAATACGAATCTGGATAATATTGCTGCTGCTGCTGCTGCTGCTGCTGCTGCTGCTGCTGCTGCTGCTGCTGCTGCTGCTGCTGCTGCTGCTGCTGCTGCTGCTGCTGCTGCTGCTGCTGCTGCTGCTGCTGCTGCTGCTGCTGCTGCTGCTGCTGCTGCTGCTGCTGCTGCTGCTGCTGCTGCTGCTGCTGCTGCTGCTGCTGCTGCTGCTGCTGCTGCTGCTGCTGCTGCTGCTGCTGCTGCTGCTGCTGCTGCTGCTGCTGCTGCTGCTGCTGCTGCTGCTGCTGCTGCTGCTGCTGCTGCTGCTGCTGCTGCTGCTGCTGCTGCTGCTGCTGCTGCTACTGCTGCTGCTGCTACTGCTGCTGCTGCTGCTGCTGCTGCTGCTGCTGCTACTGCTGCTGCTGCTGCTGCTGCTGGTACGATAAGACAATAGTCTGGGAAGTGTTCCCATGTGTGTGGAAATGTCGTGGCTGGCGAACGGCTGCCGTCGTGACAGTTCCCCATGTCAGAGTTGTGAATGGATAAGATGCCGAAGCCGCCAGTGATGCTGTAGCCGATGTTGAATGGGAAGACGCAAAGGGCACAGTGAAGACAGGAAGGTTAATTTCACTATATTTACTATCATTTGATGATAACAAACACATTAGTTTTCTCATGTTTTCAAATGTACTACCTACCTACATTACGTAATGTATAGCATTTACAACGCGGTTGATTCTTATTCTGTATAAGAGTCGATTTTTGACGATATCCAGTTTACCCACTGTTTGGAGGGCCAAAAGGGGTTCACTAATAAACCAACTGGTGAAGACAACACCCTGCTATCTAAACAGCTGTGGCTATGGTGTCTTACGTAATCAGCCCATTGGTATTTCAACGGGCAACTGCAAATACGGACTCTCACTCTACCGTTTGAAAATCAGTCGCCGAGTAATCGCTCGAATCGCAAGGAAATAAAAATAATATCGTGTGCTTTCTTTGGGTGGGAACCGCCCGTGCACCTTCCGAAGACTCTGACAATCTCTTCTTGATGGAATTTACATTAATATTCATTTCTCCACAAAATGTTAGAAAATATTCTAAATCCAAATACACTTAAAAAAACCGCAACACATAAAATAATCACTGGCCAAAGGCAGATCCTTGGATTCCTTGGTCCTTTTCAACTTATTCTCTTTATAAATTTTATTGCATTTCGTTTTGAAAATAAAATAAATGGAATCGCATCAAGTAACAAAAGCATTCACTTTTCAATGCAGCGACGTTTGCCAAGTTTATTTTTGCTATTCATTATGTTACTTCCAATTGCGAACTCCCCATGGCGTCTATGCCGCAACTCCAATTAACATTAACTCTATAACCGAGCATTTTTTTCAATTACAATTGTACCTCCAGCTCTGCATTGAGTTATAAAATCTTTATTATAGGTATTAAGTATGAACCACAGGAAAATATTCTTTATCATCCTGTAACTTATATGATTTTTCCTCACACGTAATTTTCTGTACAATATCTGTATGTATATACGTTTGAAATCTTCACTGCAGCCTCTCCATTTCATCTCAATTCCATCGAAGCCAGGGTTTGGTAGGTTTATTGGTAATGTGCATTCAATGAAACTGCACTCAATTGAATGTTTGACACGCTAATTCTTACTAGTGCCTCTTCTTTTACCAATGCAGGTGACAAGCTTCAAAATCATCTCTACAAATGTAATTCTAGTAACAAAGTAACGATAAAAACAACCGCTCCTTGACATTTCACAAGACAACTTGTCGTAACCACAGGAAATTGTTTCTGTAAACAGTTTGCCATCCAAACACTATTTTTTTTAAAATTCAAAGTCAGAACCTCAAAACTCTCCGCCAAATTTGCAAGAATCCGATGTAGCCACAAACTTGAGCTGCAACTGCAAGCCACCCATCGCAGCGTGGCCATCAGAGCCATTGTGCCACGCCGCGTTGCATAACCACCTCGCAACATGAGGTGATGATACCATGCAGCAAGCAGACAGGTAAGCCCCCCCCCCCCCCAAACCACCAACCAGCAGCATCGAGATATTGTCGGCGGTAGCTTCAGATAGTAAGCAATGGTAAAATGGCAAACGAGAACCGGCCAGGAACTATCATGTTTTTAGCTGTTTTATTTGTAATTAATATAGAAATTTAACCCAGCTGCATAGAGACTAAAAAGCATACAAACGTATTGTGATCAACCTTCTCTGGCAGGCCATATTTCGCTCATAATCTGTAGATTTCACACAAAAATCATGACAAGAATCATCTCATTTTGGTCTCCATCTTCAATAATACTAAAAGAATCATGACAAGCTTGTAAATTGGATTAATTTCATCTGGAAGACCAAATATCAGAATTTTAATCATGAAAAAACGAAAAAAAATCATGAAAAGCTGGTCTTGTGCGACATTGAGTCATCCGGTGTCCATCCTGAAATCCCGTGCAGAACACGCCGACCATCTCGCTGCTGCAGGATGCTTGCTGCTATGGTAACCCCGGGGTGGGGTGGGGAGGCAGAAGAGGGGGAGGGGGGAGCGGAAGGTTGTACCAGGCGGTACCTGGCACCGAGCAGATGTCAGCGACCTTCGAGCAGAGACCGAGCCGCGATGCTGCTGCGGATACAGTCTGTGCAGTGCAGAAAACACACACACTCACACACGGAGCGGAGGGCTCCGAGTTGTGAGTTGTGAGCCCGGGGCACCTGCCCGGGCCGCTGGTGTCCGGGAATTGGCGGGAGTGTCGATTGAAATATTGGTTCCCAATGTTCTTCGTAGAAAAAATGACATTTAGTTTCTTTCAGAAGAAGGGAAGGCACGAAACTTGACACAATTCACCCCACTGAAAGCAGTTATGAATTTTGGATCCGCTATCCACAGTTTTTGGGTCTCTTTGCTGAAGATAAGTTGGCGCTAAGTGCGTATAATTTGAGTGTTGTATTTAGGGTATTCTGGAATTTTAGATGAAAGCGTCTTTTCAATTTAGATCTTTAAGGTGACTGAGGGAATAGCAAATTCCTTTTTGTCTTCAACCTGGGGGGGGATGCATTACTGGTCAAATGGCTGTGTTATGGATACCAGGGTTGAAGGTTGGTATAGTTGAAAATCGAAAGAATCACATCTGTTTTCTTTTGTTTTTTTTATCGGCGCCTTTTCAATAACTCAGCTCAGTCTTGGATGAAATGTTTATTGTTGCAAATCTAAAGATTTCAATCCTTGGAGTCGAAGTGAATAATATGAGGAACGGGCTGCCGACGCGATGACCTGGCGAAACACGCGACGGGCGGACATTTCCCGGTTTGGAAATCCTACAGTTCAGCAAAAAGTCGCAGCAAAAATCCGACGACACCGCCGTCTTGAAATGAGCAATTCAAATGACTTGACCGATCGAATGGACTGTATCCCTCGCGAAGCACGTAACTTGGCTCACTTTTTTGGTTCGAGTTGCCCTGCTGAGATTCTCTTGGTCCATGGTGTCCAGGCGGCGTTGGTTGCTACGGTAACTACGGTTAGATTTACACCAGCTTGTCACCAGGAAGTATATACCGGGCCTAGGACATTTTGTGTTTTTGGGCACTGTCTTTTTGTTTGGCTGTGAAATATTGGCGTGGTATGGGAAAGTGATTATTCGTAAGACTTACCGTAGAGTAAGTAAGGCTTCTAGAGTTTTCTAGAGTTTTTTTACCATAGATTAATGCTTAATTTCTCTTGAGCATTACCATTTTTATTTGGTTGATAATTCATGTGATGCAATCGGATTATATCTTAACGAGATGACATCGATTCAAAATTAATACACATATCGGTCCCGTTTTTACCTTCTATAGTACCTTCTTTCATATTTTTTTGTAAAGCATCAAAAGAAACCCCACGTTTGTTTTATGAACTGTCAATTTTTATGCTTACTTATCTCACAATACTTAATGGTCAAGTCGGTGGGGAATTTGCAGTTACCGTCACAAATCAAGCGTGTGTATGGATATTGGTAGGTATTGGTATAAAATTGGCGAAGGGGGAAAGACTAAAGATCAAAGAGCTCCCCATTCCATGATGTCCGCATAGCACACCATCTATAAATAATAGAGCGCCGTTAATATCAATACAAAATATTACCTCTGAGCATAGAATTATTCTACACTCCGATCCAATGATCTAATGACAAAATCTCACATCCTTGAAAACGACCAACAATACCGTTTCCTTCCCGTTCACGACCACTACAATAAAAATATCATTTGCATTTAACTTTGACAGTCATGCTAGCTGGAGGAAAATCTCTCACAATAGCAAGGATTTGAGATAGTCTCTCTCTAGTTAAAATAGCGCTTGAATAAATATAGCTTTAGAGAGCACTGAGTAGTGAGTAGGTACCTATCTTATTCAAATTTAAAACTCCACCACACACATAATATCTGTTCGGAGTATATCAAAATATCATTTGGGTCAACGGAACAATGCAGTGGATAACTGCCGCTGTAATATTGTACTTGTTTCCATTGTACGTCGGTTGTTTATCTAAAGCAAGGGACCGCGACAAACGGCTGGGAGTTTCATCTCCATTCTTACCGAAAGTTTGCTGTGTGCCACTCAGCTTGACTCGCAACTAGATGTTTTCTATTTCATGCTCATGAAGGAAGAAATGCCCGTTGCCCGTTGTTTGAAATTATCCGCAGATACACTTTTCACTGGGCAGTTAGATTTTTATCACAGTTACAGAAATGAGATGAATTCAACAGAGTTTACTTAGGTGATAAAATCAATCGTTACAAGCCTTTTACGGATTTTTCCCTCCTATTTCAAATATAATTTCAATACTGGCCAAGAATTTATGTCGGTGCGCCATCTAGTAGCCAGTAATAACACTGGAAGTCCAACCAATCAGCAGCAAGTAGACAAGTGCCATCTTTCTGCACCGCCATTACATCTCGGTTGATCACGGCGTTATTGCTAGGTGCTTTTGGCTAAATTATTGTGAATTTTTGTTTATTACCGACTCCAGGTAAGCATATTTGCGCTCTTGACATTCGTTATACGCCCTACCTTTATCTTCAATTGTTGAGTTGTACAACACATCATAATTTACTCAATTAAGAAACGATCTATTTCTGTAAATTCCTCTCAGGCGTGATGCATAGGTAACGCTATCGCCATTGTACTACCAGACAGGCCTATTGTCAGAAAATAATTTCCCTCCTATTTCTTTCAGGTTTTGATAGTCAGGATGCCTAACATTAAGCTTCAGAGCTCTGATGGAGAGGTTTTTGACGTGAACGTTGAGATCGCCAAATTGTCTGTGACAATCAAGACAATGCTGGAGGATCTGGGAATGGATGAAGAAGAAGAAGAAAGTGTCCCGCTTCCAAACGTCAACTCTGCTATTCTTAAGAAGGTAATTCAATGGGCCACGTTCCACAAAGATGACCCAATCCCACCAGAAGACGATGAGAACAAGGAGAAGCGCACCGACGACATTAGCAGCTGGGATGCCGATTTCCTAAAAGTCGATCAGGGTACGTTGTTCGAGCTGATTCTCGCCGCCAACTACTTGGACATCAAGGGACTACTGGACGTAACATGCAAGACGGTCGCCAACATGATCAAAGGCAAGACTCCTGAAGAGATTCGCAAGACTTTCAACATCAAGAACGACTTCACGGCATCCGAGGAAGAGCAAGTGCGCAAGGAGAACGAGTGGTGCGAGGAGAAGTGAACAGATCGCCAAGGACAAGAGATGAGCCTTATGCTAACTTATTTTTTAATGTCACTTCCTTCCCAACAACTGTGGTCTACTGAAGTTTTTTGATGAGTTGAGTGCTCGAATTAATCTTGTTTCCCCGTGGATTAATAAAATTTCAGTTAATTATGTTTCTTTGATGTGATGATTGCCCTTTTTAGTGCTCGATGTATTTTAGATTTATTATGTTGTGCGTGTGACCAAGACAACATCAAAATTACACTTGACTTAAACCTCTTGAATATTAAGCAGTTAGTTATCTTCCAAAGTCTCAAGTCTCACTAAAAATGTGACCACACTTAATGGATCTGTGTAATTAATTATTATTATTATTATGTATCAATAAACCTCTATTCACAAAATCTTAATTGATTATGTTGTGAGAGTTTCTTTGCAGAAAGTATACTCCCTCTATTCCTGTTACCCAAGTAACTGAAATTTTTTATCAACATTTGTTTGATCTGGGTCATTGTATCTGGCGTAAAATTGAAATTCTTTAGACTTTGCGACCTCCAACCTGGTGAACTAAAGGTAGGGTGTAAAACGTGCCCAAACTTCTGTATGCATGCTGCCTTGCTTGGGTAGAGTTGTGTATTTGAATTTTGTCTGATCCTACTTTCAGACTTTGGTTATTAGGATGCAATGGAGGCAGCACAAGTAAGTTAGCTTCCATTGACACTACATTATGACTAAGAACATGTGATACGATTACCCGTATGTTTGCCTTTATCAAGATAAAAATCTGTGCCCTATCACCCCTGATACCCACGAGCCGCCAATGCCAAGTCCCAAACTCGCTTCTTTTTGGCACTCGAGTTTAGACCCAGGCAGCATACGAAACGTCGGAAAAATTTAGGTTTGGGACAGAGCAGTAGTTAAATAGTTTTTCTGACAACTAAAGTGCTAAGATTACGAAAGTACATGAGTCTTTAAGAAAGTATTACAATAACTTTATTTAGAAGCCTTTCAAAATAACCTAGAGGAAATGAGTGGAGTACATACAAGTAAACAAAATGAGCTACATAGGAATCTACAAATAATTATTTATTTAAGTAGTACCATCATAATTTATAATCTTTTGTGTCACGATCGTGCGCCACAAATAGCCAGTATATAGAGTATCATTATTTGAAACAAATTCTGTTGGTTCAAGGCTAAATGTACATTCTCACATTTTATGCAGCACGAATTGCCATACACGGAATTGATGCATTGAATGCAAACAATACCAATATGATGACATTCATCAGTAGCAACGTAAAAAGCATTTAAAAGAACCCACCCAGACGTATTCTGAAATTACAGTGACATCAACGCTAGTTGAAACATGTCATTAATAAATTTGGTTTTGTTTCAAACTTTCTTAGCATCAGACGACACCTGGTTATAGTCGTATTCAAAACAACCAAACAAGTAACATAAGAACATGAGTTTAAAAGTTCAAAATATGTTCAATCAACTTTACAGAAACTTAACACAACAGTTCGAGTACTTAGTATCTAACGCATTGAAGTGAGTCTATTAAAATATGACGACCAACGAAGATTTCCAAAGAAAAAGTTCACAGGAAGATCAAAAAAATATATTAAACTTTCTGCAACCAAGTCAGCAAAGATCCGTCCGACGACCATAAAAAACCCCTCCCCGCAAATCGCTCACTCCATGAGGAAATGCATGCCGAAATGTTCGTTGACGTTTACCTGCTCGAACGCGGGCATCACGGCGTCAGGCTCGCGCGGCGCCCGCTCCACCGGGATCACCGTCAGCGCGCGCGACGTCCGCAGCAGCGGCACCTGCCCGCGCACCCCCACGCGCGCCACCATCACGCCGGGATTCGCCGCGCGCTGGACCCCCGCCGCCGCACGCACCTGGAAGTTGCCGCGCTGCGCCGCCACCAGACTGGCGCGTTGCGGCACGCGCTGCGGCTGTCCGCGCGCCCGCTGCGGTGCCGTCTGCGAGGGGCCGCGTGCGGCGAAAGGACGCATGGGCGGTGGCAGCTGCGGCCAGCGTTGGAAGCGCGGGCGGGCCGGGCTCGGGAGGATTGAGCGCGGCTGGGAGACGGACGCCCCTTGGAGGGAGGTCGAGATGTACGTGTGGGCTGCCGTCAGCTTCTCCTGCAGCGTCTGCGTCTCTTTGCGTAGCGTGCGGTTCTCCGTCTGCAGCGACTTGATCTGCGCCTCGAGCCGAGTCACGTTCTCGTTGCTCAGCCTGTCGGGAACGGGCGGGGAGTCAGCTTCCGATGCTTTTGTGTGGCACGCTCGGGATTATGACATATCATTGGATGGATATTACCTTGCTAAAAGTAAAATATAATATGTCTACTAAAGGGAGTGATTCCACTTGGAGAAAATGGTGTCATATACCCACTGGACGTGCTACCAGTTTGGAAAAAAATATTAATTGGCTCTGCTAAATAACAAAGGTAGATAGGTAAATCACAACACAAATTGCTCTGCCTGGCTTTAGCGGGTGGGTATGGTGATTCGTGACGAAATTTTGATAGAATTGGTGATATCATGCTATGATTAAAAATACCTTTGTCTAACATAAACATTCTTAACAAAGAAACCAGTGATGTTTTGGTGGAAGCCCACACCAGAATGCATTTGATGATGGGATAGCTGAGCAGGAAAAATGTGCGTCCGAACCGGGATATGAACCCGGGACCTTCCGCTTGCCGGGCGGTTGCTCTGACCAACTGAGCTATCCGGCCACACAAGATTCCTGCCTTCGCTGGGTGAGGAAAGGGCTCTCTCGGGAGAGAAGGGGAAGAAGCGACTCGTAATGCTACGAGTTAACTACACAGGCAAAACGTGCAAGTGTATTCGACGTCCCCGCGACAGAGTTGGCTCTGACTGTGCACCTAGCCTCAGGCTCCGCTGCCCGGCAAGCGGAAGGTCCCGGGTTCATATCCCGGTTCGGACGCACATTTTTCCTGCTCAGCTATCCCATCATTCTTAACAAACTTACACTGAGTTAAGAAAACAATGGCAAGAGTTTTAAAAAATATCACAAATGCAAAAAGCCTGTCAAGTATCCAAGTGGTACCACGATTTCCATTTGACACATTACCTGAATAAAAAGATGAAGACCAAACTCCGTATTCCCGACTTCTCCATTAAGTGGTCATTTGGGAACGGAAACTAATTTTGAGAGAGAAAACCGACCCTTACCGTGATGAGTATTGATGATCGTGGTTTACCATGCCAGCTGAAAGATAAGAAAACAATTGATTAATAACTAAGAACATTCATTGTGATTGGAAGGGCCAACTGGCGGGTAAATTTAAGCAAGGAATAAACAAGCAGAGCAGTAAGTGGCAGAAGAGGATATAGAGAATTCAACACATTGAAGCGCTAAATTTAAAAAAAAAATCCCAAATCTATAACTTAAAAAAGGAAGGTAGAAGATTTGTTTTTATGGCATTGCAGAAATAAATCACGTGCTCTTTGCTTGCAAAATTCTACACTTAAAAAGACATGATGCAGGTACAAGAAGCTTACTTGGCCTTATTATTATCATACCAGCAGACTATCAAATGGCAAAATTAGCAACAATAGCAGTTTTAGACTATTAATAAAGCAGGCAGCACAGCTCTGCAAAACCTCCGGAAAAGTTTTAGTTTGGCATCTCAGCATTCAACACCCTGTTTTTTTAATGTAACAGTACTGCTGTAAAAAACAGGACTAAATTGTGGCCTTTGATAATTTGCTAGGAAATAATTCCTGGAGATGGAAAAAATTATTTTGCCAATGGTTTCACACCTAAAACTTGGTCCCAACTCTTCAAACAAGAATTTTACGCTAAATATCGGAGGTGAAAGACTAGAGGTATACGAATGAGAATTTTGTAAGAGAACAACCAAGACTCTGCCCTAGCACTCATCAATCATCATCCACGCCAAAAAGACCAAACGACATAAGCACTACCACACCTACTAGCACTAACACACCTTTATTTCTAACTGTTTAAAGGTAGGCTTTAGTTAACTAAGCCGTTTTTGAACTATTTTAATGTTACTTTGAATGTCCATTGGTAAGAAAAAGGTAAAAAACTAGGCTATTCTAGCATAAGCCAGACCAGAGCTAGCACGCTTGAAACTGAGCGGTGGAGGGGGTAACTACGTCACCGCTACTAGTGCTCGCTAGCCGCTACCCGAGACCCGGCTTGCCAGCGTGCTGGCATCGTGGAGAACTGCGCTGATTGCACTTGCTGCGTACGCGTGCACGCTCGACGAGAGTATTGCAATGTCACACTTCCAGCCTTATCAGTGGACCCTCGTAAGTCACATGATGAAAAGGATTCACCCCGAAAAGATTCGGCAGGTCAAACCACACCACAGAAATTGGTGTGATGTGGCGAATGCGAGACCATGTCTACCGAGAGCGTTTGCTGAACCGAAAGTGACATTATTTCCTAATTCGGTGGAATTGCAATATGCATTTGTTTGTGCCGAGGCGACAGTTTTTAACATTGCCCCTCTGAAAGCCGCACGTCAAGCTTGGCTTTTTTTACGTGAAGAGTGGGACGGGACATCTCAAAGACGATAGCAATAGACAATTGGCGCGTTTTCACAATATGTAAACAGTAATTCTTGTCGCGGCAAGTATGATATAGGAGAGTCATTCCTGGCTGCGTGGTTCATGCAATTCGCCGAAAATTCCCTGAATCCTCCGGTGTCTCTGTTGGATTCTCAAAGGCGCCGGATCACGACACAGCATAATGTGACTTATAAACATCGCTTTTCCTTTTCCATCAATGCCACTCATTCTTCTTATTATAAACCAGCATGGGTTTCCTTTATTGGCATGGCCCGTGATCAATACGTGATATACAAGTGATCACAAAATAACACCGGGGTATAACAATCAGCGATGTATGCTCTTGCCGATTGTTGCGTTCTTGTTTCATCTCCACCTTTCCACGTCGTCTGATCCAGAGGAAGATGTTGAAGACGAAAACTGACGACGAAAAAGAGTTCGTCGTCCGTCTAGGTTGATTTTGTTTCCGATATCAGTAGTCTCACTGCTGGAATGATGTCCTAATGAGATTTGCAGATATTTTGCATTTTATTATAATATTATTTGCCAATGTCCGAGTAGCTGCCTCAATTAAATTAAGATATTTGTCTGCAATCGCTGTCAGCGTTGGTGCCGACGGTGCCAACGTTGACCCCGTCAGAATCGCGTTATTGTCCGGCTCGACGTACACAGGAAGACTTCGTCGAGAGTCATCTTTTTGATGGCATTGATGGCGTCAGATACAGCCTTTTTGCGTAAATATAATCCCTTTGCCGTTTTTAGTCTAGTTTAGTTTTAGTTTATCGGTTAATGTCTCGTTGATTTTAGACTTTCCCTTCAAGATGATTGAAGGTACAGCAGTTTTCTCAATGTTTGGTACACTTTTTTGTGTTCATTCCACTTTTAGTTTTGAGACTGACCGATGAATGAAAATCGTCGGGATGGAAGTGAACAGAGCAGACGACAGCAATGGAGTACGGCTTATTTTCATCATTCACGCTTTTGATGATATGGTGATCGCTCTCGACTAGGGAATTTGTGTAAACTAATAGTTACATCGTTGATAACGAGTTTTCCGGGCTTATAACACCCAACACGACGGCATTTTTGGTAATAGAATATAATCGGCGTATAATATAGGATGATAATATAGTAACAGCGTGGCAGAAACACGTGCTAAATGCGCTCGCGGCTCGTTTCTACCGCTGGCTGCTATGCCAGTACGAGCAAGTAGCGGCAGCGACGGGCAGCGGTGACGTCACGGCTCCTTGCTCCTACAACTTGAACAGCTCATAACCAGAGCTACAGAGGGGGTGGAGGAGTCGCGTTTCTTGCATGCGATTGAATACCACACTATCTTTCAGATTCGATATGTAAAACGACTACTTGGTTAACTAAAGCCTACCTTTAAGTTAAGAAATGTAATAACAAAGTTACTATATAGTTAAATGCTAAAAGTTAGCAAGCAGTGAATAAAGTGTTTATGTATATTGTTCCAAAAGATTCTAGTATAAAAATGTTGATATTTTGAAAAAGCGCCATTTGGAATGAGCTACTTAAGTTTGAAGAATGTAAGCATCGGTCATTTCATGACCATATCCCGTATCGACAACACTCACTTTGGCCGGGAGGCTTGTTGGCGACGGAACCCATCAGCGCCTTGCCCAGCTTGGAGCGGTGCGTCAGCGATATGCTCGAGTTGGCCATGACCTTGGCCAGCGTGTCCAACGTGCGCAACTTGTTCCCCTCCGCGTTGCCGCCGCCAACGGGGGCCAGCCTCTGCGTCGTCTTCAGGGCGGCAAACCGCGTCCCGTTGTTCGTCAGGCTCACCGACTGCCTCCGCTCGGCCACCGCCGGGACCGCCGCCTTCGTAGGCCACGGCTGCTGCGGTTTGCTGGGCGACGCTCCCTCGCTCATCGACGCTTCGAGGAAGTCGGTCGGGAGGAAGTCGGGTTCGCCGTCGTCCGGCTGCGGGATCGACGGCTTCGATCGCTTCGCTTTGTTGGTGCCGGCTTGACGTTTGCTGCCGGCCGGCTTCTGGGCGGTCAGAGCGTACGGGTTGAATCGTACGGTTTCAGATTGGGTGTCGTCGTCGTCGTCGGGGGGCTCGGTTTTTATTCTGAGAGAGTACGAGGAGCGGACGGCTGTGGACCGCTCGTGGCGAGCTTTGGCTTTTGAGCCGCTAGGAACAGTTTGGGATTTTAATCGGCGGCTGGACGAACTGCCGTTGCTGCCGCACATGCTCGCCGGCAGTGTTACCGAATTGTCTATAATCGGAAAAATTTCATCAATTTTGAACAGTTGTAGCGTAAATTCTTTTAAATTGTAATCCCCATATTGTGCTAAAATAGATTTGTTTTCGTTTTCATTACTCTGACGTTGCACTGGATCTTCCTCGAATGATTTTTCGGGCAAATCTTCAACTAGCATTGGCTCTTGCAAATGGCTCTGTGTTTCTGGTGTCGGAAACAAAACGTCTGCATCTGCGATTTTTACTGGCGGCTCGATTAAAATAACTGACGATGACGAGCTCCAATCTAGTTCGGAAGAGAACGACTTCATTTCGCCCTGGCTCAAGTTCATTTGTGTTTCGGATGCATTAATCTGAACTTCCGGCTCGATCATACAGAATGAACTCTCGGACACATTGTCAACATTGTCTAGTACCGGACTCGTTATTTCAACCAAAGGTTCGATGACACCAAAGTCATGTGCTTCCATGATATCATCCCCTTTATCCAGACCGATAAGATCGGAGTTTGTCAACTCGACAATTGGCAAGTCTCCTTGAAGAGCATCCATCCACGGAGTGCTGGCGTCCATGTTGCACCTGTGATTCATAAGAAACAATGGTAAGGATCAGCTTGCTATTATAAACCTTAGTCTATTCAAGAATATCTTGATATTTACGAAAATATGACTATTCTCAATACAAACACATCTAGTCTTTTGACACTAGAAAAGGAAAATGCCTGCCTAGCCCTCCAATGCTTAATAACTTTCCCAAAAACCATGTTACCTACCTCACCCAACCGGTTAAGAATAGTACTATCATGAAGAAAATTTACACGAGAATCTGTCAAAGAATTCAAATCGAAACGAAAGTAATGAAAAGCACGTAATCTTACAAACAATAGATTAAAGTATTATAACCTACATACCTCCGACGGCGCCCTCAACAAGTTTAACACACAGATCACCTACGCTCTGCGCGCTCTCTAGGAACGGTGGAACAAATAACTACTATTGCTGGTACGCGCCAATCATTAGTACCCGTGGGCATGAAACATACACAAGTCAGCATAGACATATTATTATAAGATACGAATATATTTTTATTTTTTCCAATAGCATATCCATTATACAGACTGTCTTATTATTCTCATAAAGTCTTTTCGAGGATATACTCCACTGCTAACAATTTAGGATATTTTCAAAAGAATTTAAAATATGACCTTGATAAATATGTTCGGAGCGCTCTCTGTTGTTTACTAACCGACTTGTGATAATCCGAATTCCAAAATATTCCAGAGCACAGGAGGTAATTTCATGTACATTTATCTATTTATTCTCTCAAATAGGATAATATTACCGAAAAAGTTTACCGTGGTGTAATCCATTCTTTCTACATTTATTTTTTTAGTGAGCGTGTTTAATTTTTTTCTTAAAATCCTTTTGTCGTTGTCTGTTGATCAAGTGATTCTCACTGCTCACACGCTTCGTAGGGAACATAACCCTACTACTGACGAATCACAAGAATACATTCATATAACATTATCCTTTCTTAACAAATAGTTATTTCATTTCATTTTCCATTGCTTATGCATTGCAAATACCCAGGCAATAATTAGCTATATGTCTAGCCATCAAGAGGGCATAGGCAGCACCCTAAATTTGTGCCACATACTGCTTTTGGATCCCATGGCCATTGAGTTTTAATCAAATATACTGTTATTTATAG
Source organism: Nemurella pictetii (assembly GCA_921293315.2). Taxonomy (NCBI): domain Eukaryota; kingdom Metazoa; phylum Arthropoda; class Insecta; order Plecoptera; family Nemouridae; genus Nemurella; species Nemurella pictetii. The sequence continues at coordinate 3,463,161 of OV121121.1, read as the reverse complement.
GCTGTACATAGGGGCTGTACATAACGGAGTCATTGTGACTCTTCATTCAATGCCCAAGCTAGAGAAAGCAGAGCTACTTTTCGTAAAAGCCGATTCTATGATTAATTATCGGGTTTCCTGATTCACATAACAAGGACACATCCAACATACCTAGTCGATTCAACGTGTAAAGTCTTGAGCATTGGCTTCTTCACAACTCATCTTCATTTTCACAACATGAATTTCAAACGTTGGTCCAAACTCAATTTCTATGCTCCTTTCCAGAAATAATTGTGGTTCTTGTCTAGTTATTGCATTATGTCTCCGACTTTATTAAAATCCCTTATGCTTGCCTCCAAAACTGCTGGATGCTTTACATTTAATATCTGGCTCAATGCATGGAATTATTATTTATCCCTTGTCCCTTACTATCCCAAAATGTTGATAATATCTAGCTAGCGCCTGTTGTCCAAACCAACTTTGCACCTAACTTTATTGTGGTGGTTCCGTATGTTGTTTCAGATTAAGAAAATAAGATGGGCCGTGTGAAGCAAATCAAGCTAAAGAAGCAGCCGAAGGCTCCGAAAGACCTTGAGGCAGAATCGGAGGATGCCGAAGGAACAGAGGAATCTGGGACAATCTCGTCCGGGAAGAAACGCCGGTTACGGAGACAGAATCTGAAAAAAACGCTGAAGAAAGATGATACTGTCAAGGCTACAATTGCAGCCAAGAAGAAAGAAAGAAAGGAAAAAGCTAAAGCGAAGAAAGATGGAGCGGGCAAGAAGCCTGTGAAAATAGCGACGTCGCCTAATAAAAACGGGGTACTTGCTGAGAAGGTGTCGAAAGCAACAACCTTGGCCAAGAAGCAAGCACGAAAGGCGAATGCTAAGGCAAAGGTCGCTGGACCGGCGGGAGCATCAGAAGTTAAGAGTAAAGTGGTTAAGACACTTGATAAAATGAACAAAGCTCAGAAGAAGCAGATTGCCAAGAAGAAGAAAGGTGCAGCAAAGAAAATTAAAAAGTAATCAAGATATCTAATAGGAAGTTGCATTATGTGAATACATTTTTGGATATTTACCCTTGGTGCAAGGTAAAAATTAGTTTCTCATACCTAATTTTATTTGTACTTTACAAAAAAATATAGTGGCATTGTAATTTGTAATATGATAATGAAGGTGCAATAATATTTAAAAAGTATGACAGATTTTTATGGTAAGACACAGCACCTCTATATGAAATTACTACAAATTAGTATTCTAATCAAGTACCTCTACCATGTGTGAGCATTAAACCATAATTAAACTTAATATTTCACTGTACATAATGAATCTTACATTCATTTCTTACTTAAAATGATTATTTAGTTATATATCCAGCCATTTTTTCCCCAACACTTCTGTGTAACAACGGTCCATTTGCGAAATTGCCAACAAAATTTCGGCCGCTGCTAGATACCGATTGATAGCATATTTTGTGTAAGACCATTTTTGACTAACTTTAATTTACGGTAAACCAACACAATTTGTGAAAATACATTTATGATAATTTTTGCAATTATTAAACCGGAGGCAAGTTTTCTATTTCATTCCGATAAAAAGCACCAAATTGTGATTGGAATTGTAATGAAAATAAGGATAAAATATCTGTGAGCTTTTCTTTTGTAATTTTTTGTTAATGTAAAACATTTTTATGTTTGAACCTAAACTTTTTTTTCTAACTTATTTTGGTAAGTTTTTTAGAAATCATTGTATCAGCTCTTAAATAAGGACAAAAAAACTGCCCAATATGTTGGAATTTTAATAAAATATAATGCCATGCTATCATCCAAATGTTTTTACTCAAATAACGATTATCGGTGAGCTAGTCTGTCAAAATACGTGACTTCATTACAGAACACTGGGGCTGTGCAAATGCTGAATTTAATTGCTTTGTGAACAAGCGTTGCTGGAGGTTCAATACAATGTGTCAGGATTGATTTGGTGGGAAAAACTGAGAAAAACAAAAATATATATCAGGAAACTGACCAGAACGTGGTCGGCGTGAAAGTTTGATCTTCTCCCTAAAGAAAACATGTGCTTCAGATTTAGTAAGAAAGTTTAGAAACACTAAAAATCGGTGCATTCCTCAATTACTTCCTCAACTATTTGATCTGAAGCCATATCACCAACGTTTCATCTTTCTCTCTGGATATGTTTTACTTTCATCTAGACAATTTCATCAAAACAAACAGGGGGGAAAAAATCAGCAAAACCAGAACTAGAGGGTAAAGAAAGACAACACTGACAGAAAGCATTATATTATTATGAATCAAAGTTATTTAAAAAAATATTTATATGTTGTGTGTCTTTTATCTGCCATTTTTCGCGTCACGAATCTTTTCGTGTCGAATCACGTAATGCGTAATGAAATATACACATATATGTATTTATTTATTTAGCTTTATTTTTTTTTTGTATGTTATTCAATAACATGTAATTATTTTTATCACGACTCTTTTCTGTAATATCCCGTAAGGGGTCCCATAAAATAATCCATAAAAAAATCCCAAAAAAATCAACCCTCGCAGACCATCCCGACCTTGTTGCTCAATTCTGCAGCAGAATGATGACGTAGGTGGTTGCTGTTGCGCCGACGTGCAGCAGCAGCGACAAGTCGAGCGCGAAGAACCCGCACGCGTTGAACGCTGGCCGCGACTCTGCCAGCACGAGTCCCCACCGCCAGGTCTCCCCTCCGAACGCCAGCAGGCAGCCGGTGACGCGGCGCGCCGACTCCCTCCCCGAGTCCCGCGTCGCGTGGCAAGCCGCCAGCAGCCCGACGAACATCAACGAGTTCTTGCTCATCCACATGGCACTCAGTCCGACCTTGTTCTCTTCCGAGCCGGTCACGCGGTAGAACGCAATCAGCTTGAACACGTAGGAGACGATGGACAGCGAGAGGAAGCCGACGTACAGGAGGATCTGGCAACCGTAGTTGGAGTTGGCGGTGTCGGTGACCTCGCACAGCGAGTGGTAGGCGCGGACGATCGATTCTGCGTCGTGCAAAGTTCGTCGGCTGCGGGGGCCGGTCGAGATGGACGGTATTCCGATGTCTCTACGGCCGACCACGTGGCTTAATCTTACGAAACGCGAGCGAGCGAATAGAACAATGCATAGATACTGGACTACTGTCGTGTCGTTGATCAAGATGGTGACTCGCTGCAGGAAGTATAAGGGTGTCGTGAGGAGCGTTGCGTTTACCGACCACAAGAAGATAGCGGCAAAGATTATGAAGGAAGCGATCAGTGTGCAGGTGATTATGCGCACTATGAATTTTATTCGGTCGTAGTCCGGTGGATCGTGAGACGAGTAGAGATAACGATCGACGAGGGACAAGTTTTCAAAGATGTACCGGAAGTTTTTCGGTGCCGTTAAGCAGTTAACGCAGAGTGCGACCGTCATGATGGAACGTTCGAACAAGAACATTACGAGCCGAGGTATCAGCCACGGCTCGTCTAGCAGTTGCTTCACTGTGGTGGACTTGGTTTGGTAAACGGTGTTGGCTTTGAACAAAGCCACGCTTGTAATCAGTAACAGGATTGTTGTGGACGATGGCCACTTGGCGTCGTGGCGGCGTGGTGCGATTCCGATCGCTGACGAGAGGAGCCACAATGGGGCTATCGCGGATCGTAGAGACGACTTCGAGTTTACTTTCTTCTTCCCGCGTCTTTGAGGAGTAGGATTCCTTTGCAAGAACTTTTGTGGCATTATGTTGGTCACCGGAACGTACTTCTGCATCTCAATTCTATTTGTTGATCTGGTTTAATTATCTTTAAATTAGAAGACAAACTTAATTATTCTTGATTGATTATGATAATAGATGATGGAGACTGTGCCTGGCTGCAATTCCTTCGATATTGCATTGACACGCGTTGGAACCCAAATATTTATTTTATAATTCGACTTGAATACGGAATTTCAAAAAATGTTTTGCTTAGGCAGGTGCATTTTACTATAAAAAGTTGATATAATTGATTTTGATTTTCTCTCAAGATTAAAAAAGTATTTATCCATTCCCAAGAGTTTGATTGACAGCATTGCTACTAGAATGTTTTTGATTGGATGACAAGAGCACAAAAGAATGAAACATTTGAATTAAGTGGTATCTACTGATAAAATCTATATGTTGAAGGGTAAGTTGAGTTACCGAAAAAAGTTTTTTTTGGATTAAAGAAATAACTCGTTATAGTTTGTTAAGCTCCTTCAAATAATTATAATTTGGGACATGGACAAGAGAAATGTTGTCATTTTATCACCCATTTACACCACATATGCTCATAATACCCCCTAAAATAAGCTAAAATTGATCTATTCCTTACAGCGCTTGTAATTGGGAACTACTCATAGTTTCTTCAAATTTTTTTCTCATCCAAGAACCGAAGACCGAAACTTTTAAACTTAGCACTCAGCAATATCCTCAAAAGGTGTTCTTGGCTCTGTTCGTCAACTGGATATAGACAATTTCGAAATTAGAGCTGCTCGACGGGTCAGGGTCATTGAAACCCCAACCAATGGTCGGGTGGTTGGGGAAAAACGAGTGCGCCAAATGAGTTTTCTTTATTATTTACACTTGTAACTGTCTTTAATCCTTCCATATTAAGAAATGTATGCTGTGAGTATTAAACTCAGCGTATTTTCACACAGATTCCATAAGTATGCAGTTATAAATGGCAGCGTCATTATCAGTTTGCAAAAGACAACACGAACATAACCTTAAATCATGCAATATTTTACTGTGTATTGTTTCTGTCCACTGGTCATATTCCATTTCGTTACTTGGAAGTTGCAATTAAAAAAAATGCTTGGGAGTTCAGAGGTTGCCAAAATGTGCAATTACTAATTGTTCGTCTTGCCCTCTTAACAGGATTCTCCCATGGATAACTGCTTTGTGGAACTTGTCGATATAATGAAAATCAACAGTTTGATGGGAAAAGTAAACACTTCTTTGCCAGAAATGAATATAGGGCTGGCAGCAGATCAACGGCGCTATAGCAGTAGACTGAAGCTGGCAGTCAAAGTATCTGACCAGACAATGAAGCAACAAGTGCCGAGGCTGAAAAATGAAGATACCAGCGATGAGAGATATATTTTGTGCCAGCAATTGCTCCTTTTGGCTAAAAAGAAGTTGGGAATAAAGATCAAAAATGGTTCAACGAAATCTGTTTTGTCAAATAGTAAGTCTGCGACGGAAAAGAATTTACCAACAAGACGGTCAACTCGGAATAGAAAGAAATCTGATTCAGAATATCGGGCAATAAATTATCCCGAGGTTGTTAAAATTAAAGATAAATTTTTGATGCAGGTGGACTTGATAAGGAAAAAAGTAAGTAACAAGTAGGTGTATATATTATATTGCAAAGAAAATAGCAAAAAGCAAATATCAAGAAAAGGTTTCTTAAGTCCCATTCACAACCAACTTATGTCGTCAACGTAAAATGTGGAGTTCTACACATGTACACGAGAGCATGCACAACAAATTTAAAAACTTAAGATTCTTCGTACTCTAGTCAATATGTTTGGCCAAGCCAAAGTTTCATGTAAGGAAAAACCAATCAGATTCCTCCTCATTTGTTTTGGACTTGCACGTTTCAATAAGTTTGCGTGTTACGGCCTAGTTATTTGTGAACGGGCATTTAGAAACAGAAAAAGTTTGCAAATAGGGGGTTAGACCATTGGCTGCAAATAGGTGACTTGAATTAATCTTTTCAAGTCAAAAAAAAACTCTCAAAAAATGTGTTTTGGGAAACAATACTGGACAAAAATCTCTGAACATAACATAGGTACCTACTGCATTTAAAAAGTTTGAATTCTGGACAGTTTGGAACTGATTGACAATAATTATCTGTTTAATTCTTGAATAAAGTAATTTTAATTGGGTACCAAGGATGCAGGGACAATATCTGTTTTCCCCCTCGGTGTTTATAATAAGATTAATTGTGTTTCAGAAATCAGGAAAAAAAGAGCAAAAAAACGCAGCGATAGAAAACCGAGCAACGAATTCATACAATAAAGCGAAATGGCCATCGGCTAAACAACAAGCCGTCGGCAATGATTGGGAACAAAGTCGCATTTGTCTGGATAAGAATCCAGAGGCTCAGAAGGATTCACTTGAGATATCCAGAAGATTTTCAACCAGAAAAAAAACCAGCCAGGAGACAGCTAACAAGAAAAAACTACCTCTATCATCTCAAAATTGGTCTGAAACAACTTCACATTATGCTGTGGTATGCCATTGACTTGGATCATCCAAGCCATTTAATCCATTTCAAGGAGCTAATGCCAATTAATGTCTTTTGTGGTTAGGAAAAATTTGGGCCCATAAAATGTTGGCGGGGTGTTCGTACTTATTGCCGCTGTTCTAAGAAATGCTTTGTGAATGGCTCAATCATAACACCAACTGTCTTCTGTTCATATTTGTTGTTAGAAACAAAATACCTATCTATTCGAAAATTGAATTCATTACAGGGAATCACACCCTAAGTTAAAATTGGGGTTTGTCAAGTTGTTCGTGTGAAGTTGCTGCATAGCATTTACTAGATTCAGCGTCTTTTTTTATTAATATGCCCATTCGAAAGTCAGTGTATCCATAGAGCACAAGATTTGCAGTTTATTTCTATTCCCACTTTGAGCCCTCTGTTTCTATTTTCAGAAACGTAAAGATGAAAAGCAGAAAGTTGTGCCGAATGTTGAACCAACCGTGGCGTCTTGCAAGAAATCAAAATCGCCGGCATCCAAGCAAAAATCTTATGGAGAGAATCTGGGAGAGGATAGCATTCTGAACCAGAAATATATGCTCAAGGATTGTTCGGTACTATTGAAATGCGGCATAGCAAACAGATTTTCAGCTTCAACTAGCAAAAACAACATCCAGGATATTGCGGAGTTTGAATATGCAGAATTACCTGGACCTGCTCGTAAACAATCGAAAAAGACCTCAGTTTCTGCTTCGGTAAGTTTGAAAGCCAACGTAAAATCTTTGAACCTGGCATTTGCGGCATGGTGACTATGGATGTCGGCAAGGTGAAAGGCAATCACATGGTAACTCCTTTTTTAATGGTCCTTTCTTATGCCTCGCTTACTGTATTGCTTACTGTTTGCGCTGTGAGATTTACCAGCGCTGGGTTTTTTTACAGTGGAGTGTTACGCCCCGCACGCTGCGAGTGTTGCGTATAGTTTGACCGTTTGCCTAGCAAAATGTACAAAGAGAAAGATTTTGGCTCTGATAGTAGGTAATTGGTACTGTAGGATGCTATCACTTGGCAGAAAGGTTCCATGTGCAAAATATATTATATTTGAAACACGCCGCCAAGCGGCCAACAGGGATTCTATCACAACCTGATCCAGGAAAAGAGGTTAGGGACCAGAGAACAATATTTCAATTTATCATTGAATTTGTTGTGCCATCAATCACAAAAATAAAAAATTACATTGTCAAGAGAAGACGTCATTTGCGAAACTGGCCACAGCTAGCTAAATACTCGGAATCACGGCTGGATTTAAGCACATGCTGATGGATGGAGCGCGGAGCCCGGGCAAAACACAGCGCAACACTCGGAAATGTTGAACCAATTTCCACATTTTTGGCGCAGCGAACACAGCGATTGTAGCGCTTCGAACTCGGGCTCTGATTGGAGGGCGCTCACAGCGCAACGCTCGCAAAGCTAAACAGTAAACAAGGCATTAAGTTACTTTGGGTGTAGATGACGAGTGAAGCAAATCTTTGGTTTGAACCCATACTATAAAATATCCTGTATGTTTTTTTTTGTGTTTGTTTGCATGTGAAAAAAAATGGTAACCTTTGAAATCTCTGATCGGCCACGCTTTTTAACCTCATCAATGAAGAAGTTTTAATTTAAAAACAGTTTTTAAGCGCTACATTTGTACAAGTTTTTATAAATTGCTTGCGAGTTCTATTTGTGTTTGTATTTTGTAGGCACCGATCAGAGATCATCCGATGACATGTGCTGGGACTGGTGGAGAAGTGAGCTCCCCAATCACGTGCCATGACCATGCACAAACTGATCAGTCGTCTGCAGAAGTGAATAAAGTACAAAAAGAAACTGTTCACAAACAAAGACCTAATGAAGGAGGAAGGAAATCTTCGTCACATCTGATCATGAAGCTAAACTCGACTGATAGATTGCAGGAGCAGATTCCTGCGGGTGAGAATCAGAGGCTAAATGAAGGAAATAAAATATTTAAAGATATAAATGCAGATAAAGTCAATCACCCGGCTTCGAAGAGGAAGTGTGAGTCCATTTCGAATGCAAATAAAGCAAAACTACAAAAATTAGTGCCTTTCAGAGGTAAAATTGCTGTGGTGTCGCTTGAAAGATTGGTTCTGGAAAATAAATGTGATAAAGATGAAATGGAAAGTCAGAATGTTATCAGAGTTGATGCTGCTGTTGATTCTGCTGATGAAACAAAACAGAAAAAGATGAGCAACAACAAGAAGAAGAAGATAATGAAGAGCCAATCAATTTCCAATGCAAAACTCGAAGACAAAACTAGAAAGAGGAAGTGTGAATCTCTTCCAAATGCAAATAAGGCAAAACTTCAAAAATTACTGCCATTCAGAGGTGAAATTGCTGTTGTGTCGCTTGAAAGACTGGTTCCGGAAAATAAATATGATAAACATGAAATGGAAAGTCAGAATGTTATCAGAGTGGATGCTGGGTCTATAAAAGATTCTGCTGATGGAACAAAACAGAAAAAGATGAGCAAGAACAAGAAGAAGAAGATAATGAAGAGCCAATCAATTTCCGATGCAAAACTCCAAGACAAAACTACAAAGAGAGAGTATGAATCTATTTCAAATGCAAATAAGGCAAAACTTCAAAAATTACTGCCATTCAGAGGAAAAATTGCTGTGGTGTCGCTTGACAGACTGGTTCCGATGACTACAAAAAGAAAGCAAGAACCGGCACGACTATCGAAGAAAAACCAACCCGTTGCCAACAAATCGGTGAAGAGGAATAAAAATATCAAAAAAAGGAAAAAGCGTCGGAGAAAATTGATGGAGACTAGGGGAGACACAATGGCTGCTAAAAGCAAATATCTGAAAATTTTGAAGGAAAATCGGGATGTCATCAACATGTCAGCAGGGTCTAGAAAAGTTGCAGCTGATGGTACAAAACTGAAAAAGATATGGAAGAAGATGGGGAAGATGATGGAGAGAAAAAGTCTATCCATTTCCACTGCTAGCATGGTAAAACTACAAAAACAAATTTCATGTAGAGGTGAAGGCAGACTGGCAGCTCTTGGTACAGCAAATACAACAGCGATGAAAATAGAGCAGAGATACACGAACCTGTCCGAGAAAAACCTACTTGTTGCCCAACAATCTGCTAAAAGGTACAAAAAGAAAAGGAAAAAGCGTAGTAGAAAAGTGATGAATTGGGAAATGGAAAAGCGCAGAAAATTTGCTGCTGATGTGACAGAAAAGAAAAAGGTATTCAAGAACAAATTGAAGAATGAGGAGAAGAAGAAGAAGTAAAATAAGCAGAAGCAAGGATGAAAGATGGAGTGTAATGGAGGAAAGCACAGATTTTGCCTCTCTTGCAGACAACTTCACTCCACAATGTGGGAACGATAGAAGGCGACAAAACAAAGAGGAAAAATAAAAAGACAATTTGTTGGGAAGATTATTTGTTATATATCATCAGTAGGTAATTTGAAATAGGGCATATTTAAAATAGGGAAAATGAAAGAGAAAATGAAAATCAAGCAAGATTTTTGTTGAATTTTATTCTTGGTGGATTAATACGTTTTTAATCAGACACTTCTGTACCCTATGGCGCTCAGATGAAGTGACTACGTTTGTTAATTTTATCCACAGTATATTACTTTAGTTGAGACTCATATTCATTGTACATGAAAAATACAAATAGTGCCAAATAAAAAAATATTTATTATGCATAGGTTTTTTTTAAGCCTTGGTGATGATTTCACTCTTCATATTTGATCCCATTTTGTAAGCTACAAAATGTATTTCGAATTTGTAAAGAGCACAGACTAGCAGTAGTATTCTCAGAATACACTTTCAAGTTATTATTTGTTTGTGTAATATTTGCACAGGTTTTCCATGGTGGGATCTAGCCTGTACCTCGGAAGTTTTATTCTTTGGGGAAAGCTCTCGGAACATGAGTATATTATAATCTATAGCCAGTTACTTTCTACTTATCAAGCCTTTCCTATGTCTGTTATTTTCTTGACAAGTTTACTGTCAATTTTATTTGAATACTGTTGAATACTGTGCTTATGCCAAAATAGACAGCTATTCCACTCGGAGATAAGTGACGTCGGATACCCACTGGACGCACTGCCAGTGGGAAAATATATTAATTAGTTCAGATAGGGAAATCAAAACCCAAATTTCTCTACCTGGCTTTAGCGAGTGGGTATCATGACGTCATTTTGATCGAGTTTTGATTTAATGGAATAGGTGAATTGGTGTTAAAATTTTTCGCGCGACATTTGTCCGATTTGACAGTGGGCGGAGCCATACGTCGGCTCGAAAAGCGCGCGAAAGAGGCGGTACATCACGGTACATGCTCACGATTTTATGCGCTCCGGTGATTAGATCATTTATATTTCTCAAGTTAATTTTTAGTGATATGCCAGGTGAACTACTGAAGATGGATGTAGATGAGCCCTCATCCTCTACATCTGGAGACTCGGCAAAGGTGGTAAAAAGTTCCTCAGAGAAAAAACAACTCAGTCTGCCATGGTAAGTTGCCTTTCGAGGTTAGTTGCAACTAGTTTATTGACACTAAAGTGTCAATAAATTATGGTTATTTGGTATGAATTAATTAATTGATTGTGTTACAGGATCGAAAAATACCGTCCCCAAAAATTCTCTGACATTGTTGGTAATTCAGAAACAATTTCTCGCCTTGGTTTGTTTGCAAAGGAAGGCAATGTTCCAAATATTATTATCACTGTAAGTATCATAATGAGAAGTTCTTAAATTCCAAGCACCATAACAGACTAATTGACTATGTTATAATTGTCTTTTGATTTCTAGGGTCCGCCTGGTGTGGGAAAGACAACGACAGTGTTGTGCCTTTGCCGAGCGTTATTAGGACCGTTAATGAGTAGCGCAGTTTTGGAACTGAACGCTTCGAACGAGCGCGGAATAGATGTTGTGCGCAACAAGATTAAGATGTTTGCACAGCAGAAAGTAACACTTCCTCATGGCCGTCATAAAGTAGTTATTCTTGACGAGGCAGACAGGTAAGTTGGTGACAGTGGTGTACAACCATTAGCTTGCATGAAATTGTTAATAATATTAGCAACGGCCAGTTTTGATAATGTTGCCAAGAGATCTGAAATTTTTCTTTGTTCCATATATTTTTTTGAACAAAGAAAACGCTGTGAGTGCATTAGTGTGAATTTAATCCTAAATGCAAATACTCGTTGCATGGACGGTAGATGATGATTATTAGAAACGAAATATCAATTCCAAAATTTACATCCGTACCGGGATTTGAATCCGGATCTTTGTCTATCCGGGACACTGCACTAACCAATTGTGCTATACGGACAACCAACTGTGGAATTGATATTAAGTTTATTTGAGTTGTTGGGCTCCATGGAGATAGATTCAGGACTATGAGTGACAATAGAAGGTGGTGAATCTAGTGACGCTATGCTGCGATCACACACCAACAAACTCGACTAACCCCAATTATGACGTTGGGTACGCTTGTATTAGTGTGAATTTAATCCTAAATGCAAATACTCGTTGCATGGTTGCATTGGTTAGTGCAGTGTCCCGGATAGACAAAGATCCGGATTCGAATCCCGGTACGGATGTAAATTTTGGAATTGATATTTCGTTTCTAATTATCAGCTGTGAGTGCATGCTTGTTTAAGGATGAGCAAGTCTTAATCAAATTCGAACAACCACGCAAACAATTAACTATAAGCAATGAAGCCAAATCAAAAGTTGAACCCTGTGTCTATACTAGCGCCAGGTTGCTTACAGTGGAGCGTTGCGTTGTGGCTTTACTAGCGCCGGGTTGTTTACAGTGGAGCGTTGCGCTGTTGCTTTACCAGCGCCGGGTTGTTTACAGTGGAGCGTTGTGCTGTGGCTTTCCTAGCGCCGGGTTGTGTACAGTGGAGCGTTGCGCTGTGGTGCAAAGCTCTCAATGCTTCAAACTGAGGCTCTGAGCGGGTAAGGCCACAGCGAAACGCGCGCTAAGGCAAACAGTGAACGTAGCTTTATCTTCCTTGTATGTTCCAGCATGACGGAGGCTGCCCAGCAGGCTTTGCGGCGCACAATGGAGATCTACAGCGCAACCACCCGGTTTGCGCTTGCTTGCAACAACTCTGAGAAGATCATCGAGGCGATACAGTCACGATGTGCCATGTTGCGCTACGGACGCCTCTCCGATGCAGAGGTAGCCTTCTTTGCGTTGGCTTCTTTGCTTTGCTCGGACAAATTTTTTCTGTAGAACTATTACACTAGACCAAATCCATTTCAACGTTGGAAACACCGGTTCTTGTGAGATCACCGAAGTTAAGCAACTTCGCGCTGAGTCAGGTGTTTGTTGGGTGGCCATCATGCACACGATCAATTCTGTTCGGGAGAGAGGTTGGAGGGTTTGAAGTTAGTACGACAACTTCACTCGCCTTGCTTATCAACCTCCCGACAGCACGGATTAGTGGAGGAATCCTGTTGTTCGAGTGGTACCGTCTTTCGGAAGGGACGTAAAGCCGGTGGTCCTTTTATATGGACCTTTTATATGTCAACTGTCAGTTGACACTTGAGATCGAACAGTGGCAAATTAAATATAACGTAAGATGACGTAAGTAACGTTGTCTTAGATTGTACCATATTCCAAATCTTACTATCTTATTCCATGGTCCATAGATTAAGAAGGTTGCTTCCTTATTCTACGATTGTACCTTACTGCTGTGCTGCTTTAATTCCTACCCTCGGCGCCTAGGCGGCGCTAACGATTCTTTTGCCGGCTCAACGATGCTGTTTCGGCAGAGTTCCACGTATTGTAATAGTGAGATAGTTGGCTGCAGACAGCCCGGCTCTACTTGACGATGCCGCTGTTTCAGATCCTGGCGAAGGTGGTGGAGGTGTGCGTGGCGGAGAAGGTGTCCTACGCCGAGGAGGGGCTGGAGGCGATCGTGTTCACCGCGCAGGGAGACATGCGCCAGGCGCTCAACAACCTGCAGTCGACAGCCAACGGCTTCGGCCACGTCAGCAGCGACTACGTCTTCAAGGTTAGGACAGCCGAGAAAATACTCCCGTTTTCTTTTGTTTGTTAGACTTCCCCCAAAGCTCTAACTTCCATATTAAAATCGAATGATGCCCTGCAGAACTCGCTGGTCCCTGCTTGATTTTGCACGCTGTGGTTTTTGGACGTGTTTGGACCTGGTTTGACAGTGTTGCCAACTTGACATTGCAGGTCTGTGACGAGCCCCACCCGCTGCTGGTCAAGCAGATGTTGCAGCTATGCATCGCTGGAGATATCGAGCAAGCATACAAGGTCAGTGAAACAAGTGTCGTTGCAAAGAGTAGCGTTGCAACTGCGTGATATCCGTCACTAGCTCAACAATGCTATTTCGACAGAGTTTCGCATATTGTTATTGTTATAGTAAGATATAGTCTTTACTTACACTTAACAAGCGTACAATTCAATGCGGTGGACCAACTTTCCGCGCGACGACTGATTGCGCACGTTACCGACAGTCGATGCGCCACCTCTGGTCGCTGGGCTACGCCGCAGAGGACATAATCGGCAACGTGTTCCGCGTCTGCAAGACGATGGAGATGAACGAGTCGCTCAAGCTGCGGTTTGTGCGCGAGATCGGCATCACGCACCTCCGCGTGGCCGAGGGCCTCGGCTCCCTGCCGCAGCTCGCCGGGCTGCTAGGCCGGCTGGCTATCGCGGTGGCTGCGCCGTGAACCTAGTGCGGTTAGGATCGGCAGGCGGAAGCGTGGTTATTGTGCGGCGCGGTGATCGGTCGTGGAAATACTGCGCGGTGATTGGACGGCTGAGAATCTGTAGACTGCGCTGGGCGGGGGAAGGAGCTCGAGAAATTCATCGATGTCCACTAGGAAATGTGTTAATCCCTAAGAAAGTTGGCCGCTTAGATAGCTCAGTTGGCATTTCCCGGGCAAGGAAATGCCCGTGACTCATTTCTCCCTCACATTTTTTATTGCATATGTCCTTTTTAATAATAAAAATCCACCACGGTATTTTTCTGGTTTTTGGATCGTAAAAGTGGATATTCCTTTGTTGTTCATGTCTGTAGGTCGATTTATAGCCAACTTACTGATCAAAGAACATGTATTTCCATTTTCCATAAGACTATTTACAACTACTGTATGAACGTAGCATTGCCATAACGCAAACATAATATTTGACCAGTTTTCAAAGCCCTTGCAAAGTTAACAGCTAGATTGGTGTATTTTCTTAAAACCGATATGAAAACTTTGAAAATAGGGGTGGGCAAGGTAATTTGGAAGATAACTTGCAGCTATACCAAAATAGTGGATTGTATTTACTGAACTGGCTCTCGAACTCAAGCAATTATGTATATTTTGCAGAAGAATTTGCTCTCGAAACAAATTATTCACTGTACAACAACTGAGTATGAATTTATAATATCTTATAAGCACATACTTACCTATTTGATAATTTTGATATTTGAGTTATTTATATTTAACCTTGTGCAGAGGAAATATTTTGAAAATCAAGAACAATGGTAATGAATGGAATTGTTTGCTGCCACCTTTCCCGCAGACAAAACGCGATCCGCATTCAATGCAAACGTAGTGTCACAGTCAGATCAATGCAGGTCACCCAATGGACTTTGTCGATTCTGGTGCTGGCTACTATTTTTGAATTTTTGATTGAAATAATGGAAATTTTTCTGGATATATTTTATAGATTAATACCGAATAAATTTCTGATTGCTTTCATAGTAATGAATCCATAAAATACCCTGAAATATCATTGTCCATTGATGTCCCTAACAGTTTTGTGGTGTTTGGGAAGAATTCTGTAAATCTAAAGCAAATTTTTGGCAATTTATTGAATTTGCAGTATTATTGCTACCATGAAACAGTATTACAATTGCCGATGCACACATTTTATTTTCTGTATTAAATTTTAATGTACTGTAAGGTGTTGTTACAATTTGAGAGAAAACTCCAACATTCTAATTCAGCTCATTGTTTGCTGAGAAGAGTGAGTGAAGTATTTTTGATCTTTTTGACAGGAGTTTCCTCTGTTAGACATTATTCTGAGTGAAACTGCAATTGTGGCCACCTGTCATAATGCAACCAATGGCTTGCGAAGCCATTTCGAGTTTCAAATTAATGTCATCTACTGATTATTAGTGGGGAATTGGAAATTTTGGAATTATTCCGCAACGAATAATCAAGGTCTACCGCACATGCAACGAGTATTTTCATTTAGGTTTAAATTAACATTAAGGTGATCTATCTTTGACAATTCAAATTATATATCAACAAAACTAGATTTTCAGGAAGTTAATATTAATATTATCTTTTTATTAGTATGTACTAATATTAGGATAAGTGTGATAGACTTACATAATTTTATCTATAAATCTTTATTTCCCAGTTACCATAGATTCTAAAAAATTAGTGATAAGATACAATTTAATAGGAAATTGGCTGCTGTTGGTTTTAGGAAAAGATAAGATTATACCATGCATGCTTCTTTGACTGTATATTCGATGGAATGCCATTAGTAAAAATGTACACATGGAGATAGTTGATCCAAATGAGGAAAAAGATACATTTTCACCGCACATAATTTGTAAATCAAGTTACGGTCACAACCCAGTGTGTAGGAAAATTATCTGCCTGGCCGATTATTAACATTGCTACAACATAACTATGTCTTCTGACAATGGGTCTGGACACAATGAGATGGAATTGTCGGAGAGGAATCTGCTATTGGAGGAGGAAGTATTGGATACTGAAGGGTCTTGCTCTGAGGGCCTCGAAGACTCTGATGAATGTGACGAAGAAGCGCCTTGCACCGTCGTGACTGTTGTCTCTCCGCTCGATGCAGAACTGCTGGAAGCGGTCAGGATCGGAGACTGCGATGGCGTCCGAAGGTGAGACTTACCAACCCCCTATATCCTCGATACCCCCATACTACCCCCATACTAATATTATCCCTGTGGTTTGCTGGGTTTTCATCAGAATCTTACAAGTCAATTCTTTATCTATTTATATACGAGAATTCGGGAACGCACTCAATTAAGCATTCTACAACGCACAATTGGGGTCTTGATTCATTTAAGCCAAAATGGGCCCTTTTCTGGTGGGTTCAACCACCAAATTTGGACTAGAAGGATTGAAAATTTGTACCTTTGTACTTTGTAGACACGCGGCCAGTTATATTTAAAATCCGAAATTTCCATGCATCTTGGTCTTCCCACTTTTTCTTCCAACATCTACCAACATAATTCTTAAAAATTTAGAAGAAATAGACAAAGAAAACAAAAATATAGCAGCATGGCCTCATTTGACTCGTTTGTGGAAACAAATCAACGATTGGTTAAGGGAATACGATTTTATCTGTTTTGAATTTTGATTGATTTACGATCCTGAAACCACCGGGATCACGACAAAGTGAGACTTCAGGACTAAGTCTCTGTCCCAGAAAGGACAAATGGTGTTCTCATCACTTTTATTTAATTGAAATTGCCTATGTCTTAAAAATAAGAATGCTATGGCCAGTGAAACGGTTTATTCTGTGAACAAAACAGAGGAAATCCTGTTCCATCTTCACAGCTGGCTCCGATGTTCAAGCAATTATACACGATTATTAATGTGACCGTGGTTTGCCGGCCGGCAGGCTGGTGGTTCTAGGAGCGTCTGTCCGAGCTTCGGACCCTGGCGGCGGCCAAAACTGTGCGGAGATCGCCGCAAGCAAGGGACACGACGAGTTGCTGCAGCTGCTTTTTGACGAAGATAAGGACGTGGCCCAGGGCCGGCCGTTGCTTCGTCTTGCGGTGGATGGACGCCACCGGAACTGTTTACAGGTGGGAACATTGGTCCACGGTTCTATCGCGATTGGTGAAGAGCAAGACCATCATCTACACTTTGTTTGTTTGTCTGCACTCTACACGACAAACGGGGCATTCGATTTTGATTAAATTTTCAGTTCAACATTTTAATTGAAATCTCTCATCATAGACCACATACTAATTTCAGAACATTACATTTCACAACTTTTCTTACAAATCGGTTTGTACAAAAATTTTATATTTTTTTCATTCAAACCCTGACAACCCTGATATCATGATGATTATTGATACATGTGTAAATTTATTTTTGCTTCTTTAACATTCTTCCAGTTGTTTACACACTAAATCAATTCTTGAATGTTGAAGATTAGCCATATCTTCTTTCTTTGTACGGCGTGGTCAAGTTTTGTATACCGCATTTTGGCAAGAAGTAACTGATTTAAAGTTCTTGCCGTTGCAATATAATCTGTGTAAAATAGTAATAAAAAATACAACATTTTGCTTTCCGTTTCAGATGTTGCTAAGTCGGAAAGAGCACGTTGATGACATCAATAAAGGTGCCAAGAATCCGCTGTTGAAAGCAGTCGATTTGGGCTGGGTGGAAGGAGTCAAACTCCTGCTCGACGAGGGCGTGAACATCAATGACAAAAACTCGAAGAACAAAACGGCTTTACAGATGGCTACCAATAAGGAGAGTGTCGAAATGGTAAAATTGATTTCCGAAGCTGCTAGGCGTGGCGATGAAAGTGAACGCAAAGAGGTAAGTGTCTTGGAACATCGTCGATTGGGGGTTGAAGCATGTTGTACGTTATCTCTTTTAAAATGAGAATATTGACAAAACTACCTTAGAAATGCGGAGTGGTTCAGAGCCGTGTTTGGTGGACTGGAGAATGTACGGTTCTGCTCTGATAAGATGCGTTTGCGGTCCTGATAAGGACCCTGACGATTGTCGACGTTTCGTCCACGTTGGCGCGGACATCTTCAGGACAGAAGCGCCAACGTGGACGAAACGTCGACAATCGTCAGGGTCCTTATCAGGACCGCAAACGCATCTTATCAGAGCAGAACCGTACATTCTCCAGTCCAAAACTACCTTAGACTGATATTTGCGAACGCAATCTGCTTCAGATCATCGATGTTCTCAACAATGATGGGATGTCTCCCCTGCTCATCGCATACCACAGAGGAAATGCCAAAATAGTTGAGATTCTCCTCGGCGTGGACGCCCATGTCGGCATAAAGGACAAAGCGGGACGCACCATTCTCCACACTCGCACGACGAAAGATTCCACGCCCATCCTGAATATACTCTACAAAATGAGGCCCAAAGAAATGAAGAGTCTCTCAACGGAATCTTGCAAGGAAGGCACTCCTCTTCAGGCTGCTGTATCACGCGGGGACGTGAGCACCCTCATATTTCTCGCCACGAAATTCCCAGACACACTCCAGGTCAAGGACAACCAAAGTCGCAACATTCTGCATTTGATTTCTGATAGCGACAAGCCTGAAGTCTTAAAGTATTTCATATCGAGGCTTCGTCAGAAGGATGAACCTTTGCTGCCGTTGATCAAAGAGGTAACAATGGGCAATTTTTGCAAGCCCTTGCATTTCGCCCTGATGCGTCGACAGGTTGATTTCGCCTTCGCGTTGATCGAAGCTGGCGCAGATCTGGCCGCCGTGTGCTACGAGGAGCATGTAGGCAATCGGTCGGCCATCGACATCTTCATCCACCTGCTGCCGTTGTCTATCGAGAAACTCACTGTTATCTTCGACAGATCGATACAAAAGAAGAAGGGCGAAGCCTCTGTCAAGGTGAATTACAATGTTTTGTGGTCTGATAACCACAAAACGGGTCTGATGACCACAGAGCAAAACGGTCTCGAGGTTGTGAAAGCGCTGCAGGAAACGGGCAACAAGTTGGGACAGGAAAAGCTATTCGAGCACCCGTTGGTTGAGAGTTTCCTCCACCTGCACTGGAAAAGGCTTCAAGGCCCTTACTTAGTCCTTGTGGTGCTAAACATATTGTTTTCGTCATTCCTGAGCCTGCTCGTTCTTTTCAATTCGTTATTCGATGACTTAGTAGTCACTTGGACTTTCACGGCGCTGGTGATTTTCTTCATGGTTCCACTGGTTATCTACGAGGTCCAGTGCGTTGGCATGAAGCAGCCGTTTCCGTTCCGCTTGAAGTTCCTTGTCAGATGCGCCTGCTTTGCGCTGAGCGTGGCTAGCTTCGTTCCGGGCACACCGCCCGCGTGCCCTGCGTTCTCCGTTCTGCTAGCCTGGTTCGACGTCCTCCTACTCATCTCGCAAATTCCACGCACCGGGTACTACATGCTCATGTT
This sequence comes from Nemurella pictetii, assembly GCA_921293315.2. Classification (NCBI taxonomy): domain Eukaryota; kingdom Metazoa; phylum Arthropoda; class Insecta; order Plecoptera; family Nemouridae; genus Nemurella; species Nemurella pictetii. The sequence continues at coordinate 3,443,771 of OV121121.1, read as the reverse complement.
TCTTGAGGTTGCACGCAAATACCTGAAGCTGTTGCTGTCTTTCTCCTTCCTCATCTTCGGCTTTGCCATTGCATTCATGTCAATCTACAGGATGACGTCGCCATTCGAGTCTTTTCTGCCGGCTCTGATGAAAACGTCGGCCATGATGACAGGTGAACTCGAATATAACGCCCTTTATAGTGCAACTTTCAACAAGGAACTCGGATTGACGATTTCATCCAAGCTGGCTGTTTCGGTGATGTTTGTGTTGTTTGTGGTCTTCATTGGACTGGTGCTGACCAATCTCTTCGTGGCTGTGGCTGTGATAGACATCAGCAAGTTTCACGTCATCAGCAAGCGGACTTCGTTCTTGGGAGTCTACGAGGACTTCCTGCTCTCGGCTCCGCGCTTTTGCTGTTCGCACGGAATCATGTATAATTTGTTTAGTTTCACCTGCGCGTTTGTTCGGAAGTTCAACCCGAAGTTGGCGGAGAGTTGGAAGTCTTTCCGTAATATAGAGCGTTGTTGTACAATTGAAGTGCTTAACACCAATGACACGCCAAAGTTTCCCAAATGGTTGAACACGGCAATCATTGGAAAGGGATACGGGTACAGAGACAAATTTCTGAAGGATATTGAAGAGAAAACAGATGTATCTAATAGAAAGAAAGCTCTTGAGCAGGAGTCTAAGGAGAGAGAAAGAAACAGGGAGACGTTGGCAGAACTCCAGGCAGGAATGGCTCGGCTTTCGGAAAAAATGTCGGAAATTTTGACGTTATTACCTGGCAGTAGTGTGACTTGAAACTAAACGCAAAAAATAATTGTGTGTATACATTAGATATTTATAGTATTAGAAACGAAATATCTATTCCAAAATTGGATTTGAACCCGGATCAATTCCTGTCCGGGGTTATGCATTTTCAAGTACTATGCTATAAGAACAACCAACTGTAGAATTGATCGATTCTACACTAAGTTTTTATTTAATCGAGGTGGTCAATTTATTGAATTATGATTAATTTATTGAATTAATTATTGAATTCTCATGAGAGCATGATGCCATGATGACGTATGCAATTAAATCTTTTATTTCCTTCGATAGTTTTTATATACTGCACTATTTTGATCATATTGAAATTAAAACTTTTCTTATAAATTAGTTTTAACAAATATTTCCAGTTGCCAACAATTACATTTCTCACTCTAACAGGCCAATCCTGTAAACATATTTCGACTTAACTTTACAGACATTTTAAACTTTTGTGTTGCTTTCAAAAAAAATTTCCCATTTTTTTTCCCACTTAATCAATTCCGGCACAACAGTAATGCATGAAGCATGAAGATTGTTCAATCAGCATCGCAAATCCAAGTTTCGTATTCGTTTTACTATAACACCACCTCGAGCTTTTTCTCTTCCGTCCACCCTTTCTTCCAAGGGCCTAGAAGGACCTAGAAGGGCCTAGATGTCCGTAGTGTCGTGTATCCAGCCACGCATCGCGGCGACGCTTGTGTAGATGCCCGGGTAGCGCTTGTCTCCGCACCCAATGCCCCAGGAGACGATGCCCACCAGCCTGCCTTTGTACGCCATCGGACCGCCGGAGTCGCCCTGAACGCGTGTAAACAACAAAAAGCCCAGCGTTAATGCTATCTCATCATCTCAGAGACTTCTTATTCCATTCAATCAAAATTCTATAAGAATTAGGTCATGATACCCACTCGCTAAGGCCAGGAAGAGCAATTCGGGCTGTGATTTTACTACCAATTCCTTTGTTATTTAGCAGAGTTAATTTACAAAAAAATCCTAACTGGTAGTACGTCCAGTGGGTATCTGACGTATTTTTTTCTCTGAGAGGTAAATTGCTTCGATCAGAATATTTATTAAGGAGATGTTAGTTTATGAATGAACGCAATCCTACCTTTGCTTTAGTGGATAAAAAGTTCTCGATTGATGTTACTTGGATTAAGTTGTTAGTTTTTATCCTTGAGCCGCGGTGCAAAATGATGTGTTGTCGGTGTTGCAGCCAAAACTCATTAGCTAAAAACTAACTGGATTAATGCATGCTTTTACTGACAATAATCTGTGGAATTTGAGTAAGTAAAATTAATTGAATGATTTTATTTTAATATAAAGTTGAAGAATAAAGTTAAATATATAAAGTTGAAGAAGGTGTTCGACAAGGTAGTGTGTTATCTCCATTTCTTTTTTTGATTGTAATGGATGAATTACTGAGATCGGTAGAGAAAAATGAAAGATTAGAATCACGAACGATAATATATGCCGATGATGTGCTTATTTGGGGAGATAGTAGGGAAGAGTTACAAGAAAAGATAAACAGATGGAGTGAAGAAGCTAAGAAGATGGGATTACAAATCAGCCAGGAAAAGAGCGAAGTAATGACAATGGAAAGAAAAAATAATCATAGAGGAAGAGCTGCATTAATACTAAAAAACAAGGAATTGAAAGAGGTGGAGGTTTTTAAATATTTGGGGAGTGAATTAAATAAGAAGGCTAAAATAGATGGAGAGGTGAAAGACAGAGTGCGGAAATCAGAAATATTTTATCAATCAGTTAGAAAATTACTGTGGGAGAAAAAGTTCCCAGTAAAATGTAAATTGATCATGTACAACATGTACTTCATACCGATATTGACATATGCGGCAGTGACATGGGCGATGGGAGGAAATGAGGGAAGAATGGTGGAGGCAGCAGGAATGAAGTTCCTGAGAAGTGTAAATGGGGTGACAAAAATGGATAAAGTAAGAAGTAGCAAAATCAGAAAAGAATTAGGTGTGGAAAGATTAGGATTTAAGATGGGAAGAGAAAGACTACGTTGGTTTGGACATGTGAAAAGGATGGATGAGATAAGAATGCCCAAGATAGAATTTGAAAAAACTGTAGTTGGAAGAAGAAAGGTGGGAAGACCGAGAGAGAAGTGGAGTGGTTTGATTAAAGAAGATTTAGAGAAGAGACAAAGGAATTGGAAGAAGGTAGAGTTAGAGAAATTGTGGGAAGATAAAGAAGCATGGAAAGCGTTAGTGGAAATGGAAGAAGAAGAAGAGAAGAGTGAAGAAGAGGAAGAAGTAATATCGACAGGCCTGGCCAGCCGGATGACTTTGAGAAGGCCTTAATTTGTGTTTTTTTTTGCTGTACAAAAAATCATTGACCCTAACGGACAAATAAAATTGATTATTATTATTTAAGAATAACTATTTAACTGGGTAATGAATGCCAAGACCCAAAAACTCAAAACTTTTCCCGACGGTTCGTGCAAAGATTATCGTGCTAAGATTAGGAAAAGATATGAGCCGTAAGAAAGTAATAACTGAATGATAGTTACGCATTTACATTTTTGTTTTTAGATTCAGTGAACTTTTGCATACGGTAGAAAAGACCTGTACGAATTTAATAATCTATGCAATTTTTTTAGAAAAGTTTCGTTAGTGCGTTTTTTTACACAGACATAAAATCATGTACCATGGACACTCATTTTATTTCCAGCTAAATACAGGTAGCATTTTTATTTTTTGACATTTAATTGGCATGCCATGTAGCTTTATACCCTGGGTACGGTATCTTACAAAATACTTTCTTGTATAAAAATTCTTAAAACAATCATACAGCTGTTGGAACTGTTAGTTCTTCACCCCTCTGTGCCTAACAGGTCGAGCTGCACGCAAGATCCGTCCTTCGGAACCCTCGGTGCTTTTCAACAGGAGTAGGCTACGTGCCGGCACCGGGTTTCTCCTCCTCCCTTCTAGCCATAGGTTAGGTTCATCATCACCATTTCATTCACCGACGCCATTAGACCAGTGCCACAGAGCCAGTTGTCAAAACAGCGCATCGTTTAACACCAGTAATCAATCAATCAATGCACGCAACATAGGGGGCACAGCTAGCTGCATTCACTCGGAAACCCGTGCCCCTGCGGGTTGTCAACAGGTACCTGGCAGGCGTCCTTGTCCCCGAGGGCGGCGCCGGCGCAGAGCTGGCGGTGTCTGACGTAGAGGGCAGGTCCCAGGGAGGCGTAGCGGGCAGCGCACTCCGTGTTGTTCACCACCGGGATCATCACCGACTGCAGCTGGGCGCTGGCCCCGGTGCCCGGTCGGTCCTACACACAGCACCAAGCAGGGCTTTGTTTAGCTCTGATTTCTTCAGACCAACTCACATTATTTGTTGCATGCATGTTGCTATTTCTTTCCTAGTTCCTTATTATTGTTAGTAACGAAATGTCTATTCCAAAAGTGACCTTTTCCACTCAGAGAAACATGTCGTCAGATACCCACTGGACGTTCTACCAGTTTTGAAAATAATGTTAAATAGCTTTGCTAAATAACAAAGGAAGATGGGGAAATCACAACCCGAATTGCTCTGCCTGGCTTTAGCGAGTCAATCAACTCTTATATTAGATATTTGTTTATTTTAGATTGAGAATAATGGAAGACTAGTGAAAATGGGACATGACAAGAGATAGTGGGAGGGAAATGAAAAGAAGAAAACAAAAAAGATGAGGGCCATCACGTAAATCCCCTTAAAAATGTTATCTTTCTCATCAACTGATAGCAGCATTGGCATCGAACCAAGTCGTGGCCATCACGTCGGATATGTACTACCCCCAGTCACATGTTTACAAGAAGATGGCTTACCACGGTGCGACCCCACCCGGTGACGATGACGTGAGCATCGGGTGGGAACGCGAAGACGATGGGGTCGAGGTCGATGGGCTTCATGACGGCAGATACTTGGAACGGGTTCACGGTCTGCAGAGGAAAGGACAGGCGGCAGCTTGAGCGCACGCTGGAGATGTCACCGTGTCACGGTTCGTACTTGCTGAGAGTGATAAGTGTCAATTAAGGCCACTGGTGCACCAAGGGAATCAAGGCCGTGGTAGAGGTATGATATGCTGTAGAATTTTTTGTCAAAATTTACTGTTAGGTTGCTATGCTATATAGTGTTAGCACTCTATCTTTGATAGAGATATATTAGCTTACTTAACATAGATGGAAGATTATGTTTGCCGTAATTTCAAAAATCTATTTTGTCCTGTGATTGACATATTTTTAATGGCATTGTTAATTTTATTGTCCAGTCCATTTGTACTACCTACTGCACTGTCATGCTCTCAGCTTTCTCACAATTTGATTATATCTCACCAAAACCAACAAAGTTTTTCAAGAAAATTTCAACTCCCAATTAGACCGTTCTCATGTTAAAAAATGACTTCAAATACCCAACAAGAAAAGCCCATAGGGTTTTGATGTATGCCTATATCTTCTTTGATTGAAAATGTACACAAAATTTGTTATTGGCTCTGCAGTTTAACCAGTTTAACCAAGGAAGACAAGGAAATATCAATCAAACTGTATTTTCTCAGTGGGTGAATGCCGTCATTGTTCCACTCAAACCCATTCCTTGCAAAACAAACATGACGCATGCTCTCATTCCTTCACCTGGATGGCGCAGATGTCGTAGTCGAGGTGCACGAAGCTGAACAGAGGGTGCGGCACAGCGCGCTGCACCCTGTAGATGATTCCGCCGACGTCGCTGCGCGAGCTGCCGGCGCGCAGGCTCATCGTGGCGGGCTCGACGTCCACGCAGCAGTGCGCAGCGGACAGCGCCCAGCGGGAGCCGATGATGGCAGCACCGCAGGCGTGGCGGCGGTTCATACGCAGGGACAGCTGGGAAACGGCAGCCGGGGGTATAGTATGTACGAAACGCCACGGTTCGGAAACTTGCTTTTGGGACAGTTTAAACTTTTTATTAGCTCTGAGTAGGGAGATAGCGCATCATATTGAGCCAATTGGTCAAGGAAATTGAAGCCAGATTTTCGCCATCTTGGTCACCCCAGTTATGCGGAAATTTCTTTATATTTATTTAATGCTTATTTCTTAGCTTAATTAGCAAGTATCTTAAAGTATTTTTGTACATCACTATTTAATCAGTATTCTTTAACCCACGTCTATAGTTCAGAATTAAATAAAATCCAATGCACTTTTCATGCTGGAAAACCAAGAACTTTGTGGACCTTTTCAACCAAAGGAGATGGGGAAATCTAAACCTAAGTGGCCTTTCTCAGTGGGTATTTGACGTAATTTTTCTTTGATTGGAAGTGGTTTAATGTAGCAAGTATAACATTTAATTTCAGATTTAAATATTAAAACTGACCCTAATTGTTGGGTGATTTGGTTGATTTGATTGCTGACGAGACACAGAGAATCGAATATAAAATTATATCCCTGCTAAAATAGGCTCGTATTTTAAGAACATCTGAACTTCTGTGTGTGGTTGTTTGGTGCTCCATGGATCAAACAGTCGCACCGATTTTTATGGAATTTTCAGAGAACCTTTGGCATCTCTAAAAACAGGTGTGTCAAGATTTTAAAGCAAATGCTCCAAACGGGGTTATTTTAAATCCATGTTAACCAATCGGTTTCCTCACATCTCTCGGACTCTATGAATGTGATTACCTGGTAAGGGTAGTTCTGGACAGAGGCGTCGTCTCCGCCCACGATGATGGCTCGAGCATGTCTGTCGTGCTCGTGAACACCTGGAACTTCCGCGAAAATCAATGCAGGTTGGACTAAAGAGAGGTCAAAATGAGCCCTCTCTAAGAACAGGCTCCACTAATCGTATCGGCTTCAACGAGAGAGCCGGGATCCATTGGTGAGATTAGTGCCGATAAACCTTGTGTCAGCAAGGGAACACCTACATTGACGTCTTTAATAGAAGTTGCACGCAAAGCACTTTCATCGCCCATAGATTGTTGCGTTCGGAAAAGTAAATTGTTAGCATGTGTATTTTCATGCTTCGAAGTTTGAATAGGTTGTGTGTTGATTGGTGGAGCAAATGAGTTGAAAAGATTGATTTTTAATACATCTATGATCACATCTTAAAATCGTAGGTACTACTGTGTTATTTTGATACAAATCAGTTGAATATTTTTTCTTCTAATCGATTTTTACTTTTTGAAATATTCTAATAATTTCATGACGGTTAAATCATGATATTTGCAGGTAACAAATTTTCATCGAGAAAGCTGCTAAATTATCGCCAAACGTTTAAAATTTACCTTACACGCCTTTAGGCTATGTGCATACTCAATTTAGAATCGTGTTCGTATAGCCTAAAGTATTTAGTAATAATGTACTATCTGTCACTCTGCTTTATGGTACAATGCTACACATGACTCACAAAGTTCACACCCACACGCAATACTGTATAACAATTAGATTGTTAAAGATCTAATAACCCCCGTTTCAATGGAACTTGTGGTCCGTATTAGTTGAAATTACCAGAGATTAGTGGATTATCTGGGAATTACTTTGGTCCATTAACTCAGAACCTCCAAGGTCTAACATTTTTCGCTTTAATCGTTAGTGCTTCGTAAGTGCTCGATGTCCCCTTGTTTGGCCCGTTAATGTACTGCCATCGTTGCCAATGAGATTAATAGATTTTGTGTCAACAGACCGTTAAATAATTAACAAGCAACTGAAAAAATGGGTCCAAGTAAATAATAATGTTTTACCACTAATTTGCCCCTGCCCCCCATAATCTAGTACAAGCTCCTGCTAAAAGTCCCCAAGCAAAATTACTAAATTACTAAATTTACATACTAAATACATAGGTACAAAATTTAAATACTAAATTTACCCCTGCCCCCACAATCTAGTATAAGCTCCTGCTAAAAGTCACCATGCAAAATTACTCACTCCTTTCTGCAGCCGCCGCCATCAGAAAACAAAGCAAAGCAGCGCAGCGAAACATTGTTCCAGTTTGTTCCTGTTCCTGCTGTCTAATGAATCTCTGGCTGCTGTCATCTTGCAGGGCTTTATATTGGCTTGGTCTCTTCGTCTGCATCCTATGTACGACGTACGTGTCATACCCTATTTGCTGTCGTTACGACCGGCTTGATACCGGCTTAAAGCTTGATACCAGGATTGCTGATCCAGGGATTGAGCTAGCAAATACGTTCACAAACACTGACATTGAAGGTGATTTGCCGCATGGAGTAAAATTCTCAAAAAAACAGCAAGCAAACAGTTTTTTGAGGCGTATGGATTAAAAAGGTGGATTATGAATGGATTAAGATTGAAGATTACACATCAAATTAATAAAAATATGTAGGCAATATGTCAGAAAATCGACGGAAAACCCAGAGATATAAGTTTTGTGGGAGATTCGTCTATTTTGGACTGAAGACGCGCTCAGTTGAAAAATTATAGTTTTTGTGAACCTGGCACTTCCAAATGGTCGCAAAGCACGCAGTTAAATTATAAATGGATTTGAATACACTTTTTCAATACACTCTAAATAATGATTGGATAAGTTCAAAGATCAGGAAGAAATTTGACAAGGGAATGGATTGAAATTTCAGGCTTGGGAAATTGATTAGTTTATTATAAATTATAAATTGATTAGGCGGTTAACCTTTGGCCGCCGGCAATTAGCAATCTGCAATCAGCATGCGTTCACTAGTGACGTCACTTGTCTGCCAGCTTGAAGCGCGATAAAGCAAAGCTGTCGATGTGACTATTTAATCGATTCCTTGATTACACCGAGATCTGGATCTATAGATCTTCCGACTTCATCTGCCGATGAGGGGCCTAGAGCTGGATTTAAACACTGTCTCAAACTCCGTTTTTTATTTGCGTAAGACGGTGTTTTCTTTTGTAGCGATCGCTAAAATATAAAATATTAATGTGACATTCACATATTGCACATGTTGCCCGGATGGTGCGCTATTAAGTATACTACACTTCATAACCGAAGGCCTTATGGACATAGAAGTTTGCCTACTGGGCATATAGGTATGCCTAATGAGCATATGGGTATCCCTTATGGGCATAGGGCATATAGGTATGCCTTATGGGTATAGGGTTTTGCCTTATTGGTATAGGGTTTTGCCTTACGGGCATAGGGTATGGGCATAGGGCTTATGGGCATAAAGGTTTGCCTAATGGGCTTTGAAATTTGTCTTATGGGGTTGTCTTATGGGGAAAGCGCTTTGCCTTGTGGGCATAATGTTTGCCTTATGGGCATAGGCGAAATTGGGCACTAAACGAAAAAATATAAAAATTTATATAAAAAATAATGAATAGTATAAATAATTATAATATAAAAATTATAAAAAAAAAAATTATAAAAAAAAAAATTATAAAAAAAAAAATAATAATAATAATAATATAATAATATATATTTATTCAAAGTATAAGGCGTAAACACATAGTTCGAGAACCAAAATATTATATTCTGTGCAGAACTGACGATTCGCGAAAAGAATTATGTAGTCAAAGATTAATTAAATTTGTGGCCGTTTGGACCGAACTGTTTGGCCAAGCGAAGCGTAGAAGCTTGAGTGTTAGGGTAAGGCGTATAATTTCCAGAAAAAATCCAAAACGAGATTGCAAGGCAACCGAGGTTTGGATTTTTGCCTCTAACTCTATTAACATTCGCCCGAAGTAAATGCAAAAAAGTGCATTGCCAGGCAGGACTCAAACCCGGTGCCCTTGGGTTGACAGTCTCAGACTCTAGCCACTGGGCTGTGTCAGGACAACTCGATGAGCGGGAAACGTTTTCACCGGCGAGGACATTTTTCCGCCACCCGAATCCACGAACAAATCTCAATTTTCACTCAGATTCGAACCTTTGAATCAATCCTCGGCCTTTTGAGGAATGAGGCTTCGTTTTTCCACAAAACCAAATTAGGGGCTGTTAAACTAGCTCCACTTTGCAAGGGCACTTGTGTTGGGCATGCGGGAGTGCGTGACATCAGTGACTCCTAGAGGGAGACATGAGCTACGTGAATAAACACGATAAGAGCAGCCTCCAAAATTACCTCGTTAGTGCGTTTTATTACAGCAAGTCCAAATCTCAAGCAGCCGGCTGCCTTCTGAACATTTGCAGCAGATCTTCGAGGGCAGGAAGTTGAGAAGTGTTGATTTCTTTTGGAGGCGACAATGACTCGGGAAAACACACGTGAACTTGCCACGGAGGCGCTGTATTTGTAAAGTAATAAACTCTTTGAAAATAACTGCAAGTCATAACTTTTGTGGCCTTTTTTCTTCACTTAATTGACACAATTAAATAATTTTCTCTTGCAAACTGAGTGTCTTATTTTTAGTATCGACGATCGACGATCTCGCCGGCCGATCAATTTGATTATCGACCGCCCACCAACTAGTTACTTCCTTCAACACCCGAGCGCGCTGTTTGTGAAAAGCGTCGAAATCCTCGACGTTCCTATCAAAACGATAAGGTAGGTAAGGTACTTCCTTCAATTGAAGGAGTGAACTCGGACGGTGGTTCATCTGCCAGTCGGACACGGCTCCGTGGATCGCAACTCTTTGATCCAATAGGCTGCTCCCGAACTAGCAATCGCTTTGAGAAAGTTGGACTAGCAAGGCTGCATTGAAGTGAGGTTCGAACACGGCATAAGATTGGCAACTTAGACGATCGAAGAAAACAAATCGTATTCTACATAGAGGTGGTCTTACAGGACAGGAAGGTAAAATAGAACGCGGTGTTTAAAAACATATTGTGTTTTTTCAGTTCCATAGTTTGTCCAACTTCAGTAACTTTCAATTAATATGTTCTAAAAGCTTTGCCGTTACCACTCCGCTCATGTAGCCGATTGGATGAGTCCCTCGGATACTTACGCAGGAGTCCCGGGTTCAAACCCAACGTCCGTAGCTTTTTTTCAACGATTTTCACTTGGCAAACATTTAAATACACTTAAATAGCTGCTTTGAACTTATCACTCGAATGGCCGAGTGGTTAAGTCGTCTGACTCGCAGCGCATGGATCATGCGTTCGTATCACTCGGCAGGAGCGTTCGCTTAACCACGAACTAATCACCCGGAATGCCGAGTGCAAAGTCACCTGATCGGAACGCAATTATGCATGCGTTCCGATCAGGTGGCAGGGGTTTTGAAAAAAATGTTTCTAATTTTAATAAGTACGAAAATCCGCCCCAAAACGTGTCGTTCATATTCACTAAAAATCCGGCACACTCCATCTCGTCAGCTTAGCCGAGCGGCTAGCGTGCTGAGATACCATCCCAGAGGTCCCGGGATCAAATCCCGGCGACTAGGAGATACGTCTCCTCATTTTTGGCGTATATCACGAACTCGATGTGAGTTGTTCACATACTCGACTGAGCTCTCGGCTAGCATGTCAGCACTGTAGCCGGATGGTTAGAGTGCATGAATGGAAACACGAAGGTCTTGGGTTCGAATCCCTCAGTCGGTTCAGTCGCCCTGGTTTACAGGGTTGACGTAACTCCCGCAAGGCCGGGTACAAGTCACCTGATCGGAACGCTATTATCATAGCGTTCCGATCAGGTGGCGGGGTTTTGAAAAAATCATTTGTAATTTTAATAAGTACGAAAATCCGCCCCGAAACGTTTAATTCATATACACTAAAAATCCATCGCACTCCATCTCGTCTGCTTAGCCGAGCGGCTAGCGTGCTGAGATACCATCCCGGGGGTCCCGGGATCAAATCCCGTCGATCTGGGCTTAAATTTCCTCATTTTTGGCGCATACCACGGACTCGATGTGAGTTGTTCACATACTCGACTAAGCTCTCGGTTAGCATGTCAGCACTGTAGCCGGATGGTTAGAGTGCTTGACTGGAAACACGAAGGTCTTGGATTCGAATCCCGCTTCAGCCGCTCTGAATTTCAGAGTAGACGTAACTCCCAGATGTTCGGGTACAAGTCACCTGATCGGAACGCTATTGTCTTAGCGTTCCGATCAGGTGGCGGGGTTTTGAAAAAAACATTTGTAATTTTAATAAGTACGAAAATCCGCCCCGAAACGTGTAGTTCATATCCACTAAAAACACGCCGCATAGCAAGTCGCATCGATAGCCGAGCGGCTAGAGTGCTAAGATTCTACCACAGAGGTCCCGGGATCAAATCCTGCTCGGGTAGCAGTACGAGAAGATATTTTTGCAACTAATTGGGCGAATGAATTAAATTAGTCCAGAAAAAATCCGAACCTCGGTCCGGATTGTTGCTGAGAATCATCCGTCCCACCCTAGCACCCTAAGCAAATGCACTAGACTTAACCAAAAAGTTAGGTCTAAACGTAAATTAGTGATAGCAAAATGTGATAGACAGCGCCATCTGTTAGCTAAATTAGAACAAATCTGTGACTTAGTATATTTTTTCCCGTGTTCGTTACTCTGTCTACGATATCTCAATCTAATAAATATACAAGTCCAATTGAATTAGAAGTTCCAAAAAGCGGAGGCGCTGGGAATTGAACCCTTGCCTCCTCATTACCAGGCACGAGTGCTATCCACTACACCACGCCATTGATGCTTCGCTCCGCTGCATTCTCCCTACTCATTGCTCATGGTGGGCTGTTGCCATCTTTTAGAGAGCTGACTTGTACTCCTTGCGTCGCCCGTTGTTGAAGTCGATGTCTTCTGTGCTGAGCTCTGTGTCGAGTTCAGAGCTCTGCATTCTCTCTGCTCGTTGCACATGGTGAGATGTTTCGGTCTTGTGGAGAGCCGACATGCGCTGCTTGCGTCGCTGATGCCGAAGACGTATTCCTTCTGTGTCGTCGCTATTTTCGATGGTGCGCATGAGCCCGATGTTGCCAAAAAGCCATGGATGCTTCCGGGATCGAACCCGGGACGCACGGTTCACGAGAATGATCGCAAGCGTACAATCCAATGAGCCACGCTATTGATGAGAGCCGTCAGTGCATTTTATATTTCATTATACCTTACGAGCTCTCCTTTACACAAAGAAGAGAACACTATTCGGAATCATATGTCGATGATGTCGAAGCAGAATGAGTCTGACACGAGCTTGACGTTGCCAAAAAGCTCCTCCTCCGCCCGGGATCGAACCCGGGACGAAATGACAACACCTAACAAGCGAGCGTGCTATCCATTGCACCGCGGCGCCGGTGAAAATGTAAATCTCAATCCTTCTATTTGCCAACCTGTTGCTGCTTACAACAGACATTCCTCGTTACTCTTGCCAGGAAGGCGCTATTCTGCAAATATTTATTTCTAGGTGGTAATAATTTAACAAAAATTGTTTGTAGTTACAAAAACTTAGTATTATGCATATGCATATGCATAATCCATGGAGAGAAAAAATACATCGTATTTATGATGCTTACATAATAATACTACTATGTGACATTGAGTTGTTTGGCTCCATGGAGAAAGAAACAGGACCACGAATGAACATTTATGCTTATCTTAGGGGAATTTTGCTAAATTCTAGAATATCATTTTAATAATTAAGTGTTTGATGCAGTGGCGGACTGGCTCAAAAGGGCCCGGGATGCTGGTCACTATTCAGGGCCCCTCTCCCCCCCACCCATGGGCTGGGCCCACCTTCAGGACTCCATCAGGAGCGGATCTAAGACTCAAAAGGCAGTCAGCAAACGGATCCAAGGGGCCCTCTTTGTTGGGTCTCCTAATATATTTTGTATACCACACATTTGAATGCGAATTACCATGTGATCACGAGGGGGGGGGGGGTCAGAACTTAGCAATATAACTGTGGAAAAAGGGGGAAAATTGGGGGTTTGGGGCGCCAGCCCCAAGAAAAAAAAATGGGTTCAAGGTTAATTTTGGAGCAAATCTACGCGTTTGAGGTAAAATTGGCGCCTGAAAATGATGTGTGGTAAACTAGATTTTCACGGAAATGATTTCGAAAAAATTTCGAATACATTTTTTCTACCTACATGCTAGGTTGTATTTTTCCTACGTAATCACAGCAAAAAATTGAATTTAATATGCTTTTAAAATTGAAAAGTACATCATTTTCTATAGATACAAATAAAAATGCTAAAATATTTTTAGGAAAATATTAATCTTATTAATCTTTCACCAACCACCACACAGACGAATCGACAACAGCAAGAGCAGCATCTCGACTGAATGAGTGAATGATATTGCTTTGCTGTCCACTGTTAATGTTTTATGTATTTTCTTAGGCATGTTATTGCATGTGTCTCAATTTCGTGAGAAAAAAGGATTTGCGGCTTACTACCCCAACCCATTCCGTTTACAAGTCATGGTATGACGCAAATACTCGGCACTAGCCTTACATATAGACGCATTCCATCTTCCAAGTATCTCGAAACTCGAAAGTATAGGAAATATTATTTTGTTGGGTTGACAACCAAACCAATTCGGCCTCTGGACGAAAGCCGCCCTTGTGATATGCATACCGCAAGTGAAAATTCTACCTAAACATTTGTTTCGATTTGGTGTTCTAGTCATCAACGTTCGTTCTTTATAGATTTGACATTATTATTTTGTTTTAAATTTAAGAGTTCTCAATAAATGAACTACAGCACAAGGGAGATTTCGATCATAATGAGCAAGCGGTTAATCCGATTATTTTCTGCAGACAAAATATGTTTGTGCGAGCTTCGTAAAATTATAATTATTTATTTCAAAATTGCTTGTTTCGTAAAATATAACGTAGGAAAAATAGGGGCCCCAAATTGGCGAGGGCCCGGGATAGCATCCCCGCATCCCTGCCAGTCCGCCACTGGTTTGATGAACCGATTTGTGTTCATTAGCTGAAGGAAGATATGATTGTGGAACTTGGATGTTACTTTAAGGAAATATATTTTATTGCAAGTCCTTTATTTTAATTCATAAACATTTTAAACTTTTATAAGCACTTAAAACATTTATAACCATATTTAAACTTCCATTTCCCGCTAAATACATTTCTTCTCAAAAAAAGAAAATTTCTTAATAACTACTTGAACGATATTACATTCCAATTTTTATTTACGCTCTTTGATTGATAAAAAACAAAATCAATTGATTTATTTTTACATTTAGAACCGCGTTGAGTCGCGTTGTGGATGAGCGAATTGTGGATGAACGTTTTTTTGATTTTTTGTTCGTGTGTTTGTTCTCACGATTCTGACCAAACAGCTTATTTTATTTTTTATTTAATAATAATAAGAATAATAAATGGTCAGAATTTCCGTTGGGCGCTCATCCAACAACGCAGCTTTAAGGAGCGGCCCTAGTTACCCCATATTTCGTTTTAACTAGGGCTTCGCGAACGCTCCATCTAATCGCGTTGTAGATAAGCGTACTTACTTAGGGCTTGAGGATAAGAAGATTTAAGACCTATACAAGATTATGAATTGGTAATCGCACCTAAACCTTCCACTTGAATCTCGAGGAATAAATAGTTAAGAATCATAAAAAATTGTCGGAAAAATGCGAATAAAAATGAACCAGATAAGATGAAGATCCAAAAACTTCAGCACAGCTGCATATCAATCAATTTGCTTGATATTTTTCTTAAGTTTGGTGTAACTTTAGGCTGTAAAAAATAAGAAAAGTTTTGAAAATTATGAAATATTTTGTAAATTTTGAATAGTTAAGAAACTATTACCCCGACTTTGCTGAAAAAAGCAGGAGGTCTAAGTTGAGAATAAACTACGGTTTCCTGAAATTTTCATAAAAATCGGAGCAGCCGTTTGGCCTGTAGAGCGTAAACAAACACACATACACACAAAAAAAAAGCAAACATACATTAACAAACAAACAAAAACACTCAAGTGTTTTTTTCTCCACTAAGTGAAATTGAAGATTTCGCTTCTCTCGCTACGCTCATCAACAATGAGTTTTAGCGCCGTTTTTGAATCAGAGGAAGAAAACAATTCGACCTTCAGCTTCAACCTAGCCCGACCTGTAACAAATATTTGACTTGGCTTTCAGTGTCAGTGTGACTTATTGAAATTTTATAAGAAAATGTCGTTAGAAAAGAGATCAGTTCTGTTCATATGCTTGGGTAATATTTGCCGCTCACCAATTGCTGAAGCTGTTTTTCTAGATATTATCAATAAGAGAAATGTCGTTGAGAAGTGGGAGGTTGACAGCGCGGCTATCGGTTCGTGGCACATCGGCAAGGGCCCCGATCACCGAGCTATGAGCACCCTGAAGAAACACAACGTGAAGTACGCGCACAAAGTTCGTCAAATCACAACCAAAGATTTCGAGAAGTTCGACTTTATCTTCGGGATGGACGAAGAAAACATGCGCTCTCTGAACAAGCAAGCCCAGCCGAAGAGCAAGGCCAAACTTCTCATGCTCGGGGACTTTGATCCTGAAGGAGACCGCATCATTAGGGACCCATATTATGATGATGATGCTGTAGGCTTTGAGAAATGTTATCAGCAATGTGTTCGATCCTGTGGAGCATTCCTTGACAAGGAAATATAAAATGTAATTATTCCAATCATCCTGTTTAATGATATCAATTATTTACTTGTCTCTAGCAATACCTCCCAATGCATACAACTAAAAGTGGATTCCTATTTACAAAACAATTTGGTAGCTTTACAGTAATAACATAACTTTATTTTGTTTGCAGGTTTGAGAGTGCAATATACTGGCTAATTTTTTATAATACATTTATTAACTTGATGTTTATATTCTTTGGATATCACAAAAATTATGCATTTTTATTCACAGACGTATCTGCCATCTAGCTATAATCATTACTACAGTTAAACATTATGCGCATAATCAATAAAAACCTGCTTGATGTACTAGTGATGTAACAGGTCTTGGTTGATAATAGTTCCAAACCTTTAACAGTTGTATGATGAAAGGTTGTAGGGTATATGAGTAATAGGTAGCCATGGCACGAAGCTAGTGCTAGAGATATTTTTTAAATTTTATAGCATTTAGCAAGAGAGGCCATAATAGGCCGGAATCAAAGTGCCACAAATAACTTTAGGATGCAATAAGATTTCTTCTCATACAGACAATGCAAAAATTACACAATAACAGGTTCAGGTACTTAAAAAAAGACAAGTAAGCACTATCCCTTAATTTTCTGTTGGTGATGTGATACAGATCAATAAATTTTAACCAAATTATGTTTCTTTTCCTACTGCTAAACTGGAGATAATGCCATAGTTAACTGTAACTATTAATAGGTATAAAATAAGAAAAATGCAAGTTTTTAAATTTAGAATATTAAATTTATCAAAATGATAATCAGTAAGAGAATTGGAGCTAAGTCGCTCAAAAACGGTGATTGGAATAATCTGGTAGCATCCATTGGGATATTATTTTCAATCTACTGGTCTTTCTTGTTGGTTGCTGTTTGGTACGTTGGAGGAGACTCCTGGAACATTGTAAAACGAAGGCTCGTGTCATGAAAACAAGGAGGCGCTAGAATTTTTCAGACTGCGGTGAGCAGGATCTGTCAACATTACCCAACTAACCCTATGCTCTCACGTCATATTTGAGCTGATAAGCTTGCAATGATTGCAATAAGAAATTACATAGAAATTTCAATGGTATGAACCGGTACAAGTCCCTTCCTTATTTAGTACGAGTGATAGATGAGATAGAATACGGCAAATTGCCGGTGAATCAAAGGTACCCGAGGACGGCGTAGCATGCTGAGTAAGCCGAGTATAAAACGAAAAAGAAAGAAAATATGGAACAAACATTTCTGAATCCGTCTCCTATTAACCCGAGCCTGATTTGGAGTAAATTTATACGATTTGCATAAGAAAGCTATTACTATTATTTATAAGCTGTTAATTTGGCTGCCGGTTCTCTTTTAATCATTGTTAGAGAAAAGGTGGATAAGATGTGTTAACGTATGAAATAATTGTAGGTTAACAGCGCAAACACACAAACTAACAACTACGAACACTACGGTGGAAAGGCGAGGGCTTTTGCTATCCGCGGTCACTTACGTAATAGGCTGGCGGCGGCACGTAGGCGCACTGCGGCTGGTTCGGGTCGTAGTAAGCGCTCTGCGCCGCCTCCGCCGCCTTCGCGTCTGAAAAACACAACCAAACGTGTTGACAAGCCGGAAACTTTCTAAGATGGAAAAATTTGTGGGTTTTCAAATGGAGCCAAAGGTTATTTTTTGTTGACCAGTTCCCCATAGACTAACAACACATTAATAATGCTTAAAAACACTCCTACCACCCTCGCAAAGTGAGACTTAATCGAAACATTCTCCGAAAGAATGTGACATAGTCAAGGGTGCTGAATTCTGCTGTATCTGCTAAATCTGAATTTTGTCTTTTTAGTATTTAAACAGCCTCAGCATTATGTGAGGAGTTTATGAGTAAAGAACAGTCTCAGGTGTCGGTCTCAGTCTCAGTCTCAGTCTCCGGTACCAATTATTAGTATCGGGAAAATTACAGATGTAGATATTGAAAATATTTCGTTCAATCCTATTCCATTCAATAGCCGTGAACTAGGGATAGCATGCTACGTTAGCTGTGTTTCCCCTTGCATTCATTCGATCCGGTGGTCATGGATACTAGATGCATTTCTTAATTGTGAATTTGTGTGACGTGCAGCTGGCTGCTCTCTCGTAACAGCTACAAGCGGTTTTTCAATCTACGTTCAATCGCAGCTACGACGTAACACTGCTTTTGTGTATTGCTAGTGTTAGGTATGGGTTCACGTTTGCTAGCAGTTGTATATCATTTGTTAAACCAATCTAACTAATACACTAATGCCTAGCTAGAGTAGCTATGAATTTTAGAAATTTGATTCGATAATAATATCATTTTCTATGATTATGAACAATGTATTGTACAAACTACAAATACCTAGGTGTGTATGATCTAATGATCTAAGGTATAGGTACTAAAGCCTACTCACCTAATTATTTGAAAAGACTGCCAGGGAAGAAAATACAACAGATGAAGCAAAACGGCTTTAGCATTTAGCAAAACATTGTTTTAGACATCTGATTTGTCAATAAATAACGTAATAATTTTGTAAGTAACTTTGCAGCTCTAGGATATCAAAATAATCGATTAGGTTTATCAGCCTTGATTCCCAGCTCATAGAAAATACATATTTATGATTTATGCTTAATGCCTAGATGTAGATACCTGGGTGCAGCAATTTCTTAAAAGTAAATTAGCGGACTTATTTCCACAAGTTTGCAATATACGGATTTTTTTTCCAATAACAGAAAATACTAAGAACGCATCGGCATAGATTACGAGATCGAATAGGTACCAATATTCTAACAAAAAATTTCAGACATCCGCATGACATTCACTTCACTACCACGGTTTTTGTACCGCTTTCGGGAAACAGTAATAGATCTTGGCAACGCTATATTTTACTAGGAAACACTGCATTTAGCGTTTTCACTACGGCCGTGGACAAAAATCGGTGGCAACAGCTGTAGCGCCGATCAAAAACCGTCAGACTTACCAGGAGCCGAGGCCATCTGGAACCCGTTGGTCTGGGGCGGGGCAAATCCCGCCGCACCTCCGTTCTGCGGGGGGTACCCTTGCTGCGGAGGGTACCCCTGTTGCGGAGCAAAGCCAGCCCCCGGTGGGTATTGCGGGTATCCCCCTGCTTGCTGTGCGTATCCTGCCCCTTGCTGTGGGTATCCTGCCCCTTGTTGAGGGTATCCTGCCCCTTGTTGAGGGTATCCTGCCCCTTGCTGTGGGTATCCTGCGCCCTGCTGCGGATAACCTTCAGCGTTCTGCGGATATCCTGGATTTTGCTGCGGGTATCCCATGCCAGGTTGTTGTTGTTGTTGCGGCGCGGGGGCGTAGCCGTTGTATCCGTTGATGCCGGGGTACGGGGGCGGACTGTCAGTCATGTAAACGGAGTTTGCTGAAATGATGCAATAGACGTCTATTAACCATAATTTCAATGATGCGGGTAGATGGGTTCTACAGCCTAAATCAATGGACCACTGATTCTATAAATTGTTATGACCCGTAGGCTATCAAGGTAGTTTTTGATTTGGGTATAGTACAAGCCCAATGTCAAGTACAAGTTGATTATTTTTCAACACTTACAATAGTGTTGATAAGAATCGAGACGGATTTTGGTGTTGTGGCTAGAAACAAAGCCAAATGTCGCGTCCTCACCACTATACTGATGCAAAATGTAATTTGGTTTATTTTCACTGTCTATTGCAAGACATGAGGTTGTTTCAGAGAAAGCAAATGGTAAGATGCCCATCTTTAAAAAAGTCATGATGTGATTTTGATGTTGAAAAGATTTTTAACATAGCTGCGCGGCACCCCCATAATGCGATGGAACTTACGTGAAGGTGAATCGGGAAAAGCTGTGGGTTGTGTCCAGCCGTAGTATCCTGCAGGGGGAGGGGCGTAGGCAGGCGGTGGAGCGGCGTACCAGTTACCCATCGGCGCAGTGTAGGGCGGCGGGGAATCATGTGCCGGTCCATTCCTGGAAGCTGGAATCACATAGAACGTGTAGCATTAGCATCAAGACATTTATATAACAAAACTGCAAATTTTACTATCAATGATTATGATTTAAGGACTTCATTATCGATATTTCAAGATGCCCCTACAACTTTCACCTCAAAATATTTAGTGAGTATTTAGAGGCCTTCATTTCCCCTCAACTACATTAAGATCTGCATAGACAAAGTGAAAGTCTTTTCTTTCTTTACCTCTAAAAAAACTTTGTAAGTAGATGATTAAATTACCCATTTGTGCAGCACGCAGCATGGCTTGTCCAAAATCAATGGCTCCTCCTGTTTTAAACATTAGTTTGAACTTTGCCTCGCCAATCCAGTTCCCGTTGGGTTGGGCACGCACTTTGCCTTTGATGAAATTTGCGCCGAAGACAGGCTGCTCCAGTTCGACGTTGCTCAGTGTGACGAATGGGAAACTGAACGACTGCATCTTGTCTCTGCTGTCCTTTACGTTGAACACCATGCGGTGCGTCGTCAGATACAGCTTGCCCACCTTCTTTCCTTGGAACTCAGCCTGATCGTTGCCATGAAATTCCATCGTGACATTGTTGGAGAAGATGAGGATGCTGAAACCGCAACGAAAAATATTATTTGTGAATATATATGCGTGTTAGCTCAGAGATCTAACACGTTATGTAATAGATGTAATAGACAGGCCACAACGAAAGCATAATCACTAGTTTGACAAGTGCATAAAAGCTAGGCTCGAGTGATTCAGCTGTCAAAACGATGCATTTCGAGATAAAATAAAAGTATCATAACGTATCATAACATTATTAGAGTAAATACCATTCTCCTGCGTGAATTAACACGCCCCCGTTGGCATGTGCTGTGTTTAAAGACATTCTTGACAGAAATATTTGATTTCACAACTCGCAACTTGCAACCAGCAGCAACCCTGCCAGGTGATTGCGACGTGCGTCACTGCACGGAATCTGTCTAGAAATTTCCACCAATAGAAAACCACCTTCCCAACAACAGCTGGAACGTGGCCTTGGAACTTTCATGCGAAGCAAGTTGGGACACGTATCAACAGAACTGTCAGTTATTATGGAGGGCCTGCTATTAGTAAGTTTTCATATCTATTTCACTTATTTCTTTGTTTTAATTGTTTAGTAACGTATCAAACTTATTTGGTTCAATTTTACAATTCTTAAAAATAGAGTACTTGTCTTGAAAATCAACTAAGTTTATCTCACATAACCTATAATTCTTTTGACAGCATAGTGACAGAAAGTAAATTTGAATTTGCAATTAAAAGGTTTAAATGGTCACTACATCATGTGCCTTAATCCACAGGAACCCACGTTGTACACCATAAAGGGAATGGCCATCCTTGACAATGATGGAAACCGAATCCTGGCCAAGTATTACGACAAGAACGTATTCCCGCTGGCGAAAGAACAAAAGGCATTCGAAAAGAATCTCTTCAACAAGACACACCGAGCAAATGCTGAAATCATCATGCTGGATGGATTAACATGCTTATATCGTAGTAACGTCGACCTTTTCTTCTATGTTATGGGAAGCTCGCATGAAAATGAGGTATGTCTACTGTAACATGTTCGACAGGAAGGATCTATTCAAGTGACAACAATAAAACATTGTACTCGGAATCTGTACCTAAAATTTAACATGTTTACTAACAAAAGTATTTTCTTAGCTAATTCTGATGAGCGTGCTCAACTGCTTGTACGACGCTGTCAGCCAGATCCTAAGGAAAAACGTGGAGAAGAGAGTTGTGCTTGAAAATCTAGACATTGTCATGCTGGCAATGGATGAGATTTGCGATGGGGGGTAAGATGTGATTTCTGGTTTTAAACTTCCAATTCTAAGTATATGATTGCAACTTCACTTAGCAGAATTGTTTGTCTCCAGCATCATAATGGAGGCTGATCCATCTGCAGTCGTTCAGAGAGTTGCTCTAAGAACAGATGACATTCCACTCGGTGAACAAACTGTCGCTCAGGTAGACTGGAACAGAAATAATCATGTACCTACACATAATTAACAATGCAAATCGATAAGTGTCCAACTTTTATGTGCATTTTCACTCTACAGGTATTACAATCAGCAAAGGAACAGATTAAATGGTCCCTGCTAAAATGAACTAGAACCAAAGTGAAAAAACCGTGAAAAATTGAAATACTAACTATCATTTAAGTAAATGGCATGTAAGCTCTTACTTTTTTGGCTACAAATATATGTGCAAAGTTCATTGTATACTTAATATTAAGATTAAGAAAAAAATATTGGATTTTGAATATTAGTAGCTTTATTGTCCTACAGCCACACAAACCCTCTCCCTGCTGTGTGCGTAGCTACACAATAAAATTGTTGTAAATGTATTGACCACCTTTTCTGTCACTTCTTCTGTTGGTAGCATTGGTGAGTAAACATAATATAAGAGAGGGGCCAAAATGTTGTGCATTTGAGTTTACCTTAAATTTGTTAAGATTTTTTACAGTATTAAATAATCACTTTCCAAGCTTAGGATTACATTAATCTACAAATCAACATTCTTAACTCATCTAGAAACTATGACAAGTCAGGTAATCTATCTAGCTAGGTATGATTTCTATCTAGCTATGATTTAGCAAGATTATTGCTTTTATGTGATAGTAAATAAATAAAATGATGAGATCAGCCAGTGTCAATTATAAGCCAATTAATCCTAATCTTTACAGAACATCAAAAGCATGCAAATCAATTATAATGCAACTTCCCGCCAGTGATAACCGATAACAGTAATGCAAAATGATAAGCTGGGTAAATATTGGCGCAATTCTATTTTCTCCGTTTTACTGCATACCATTAAAAAAAAATTAAAAATTTCATTTATAAATTTTATGTCCTAAATGTTTAGCTTGGGAGCTTCCTCTTCAAAATTATTTCTGTGTCTAAATCCAAATATTTCCTTAGAGAACCAACGTCTGTATTACTGCAGGCGAAATCAATAAAAAAATAAGTAGTGTCAAAAATCCTGTAATCTGCAAGATTGCTCCAACTTATCAATCGTCTTGAATACAGACAGCCAACAAAGACGGGAGATAAGAATGATACCTATGCTTGATGGAGCTGAGCTAGGAGCTCTCAGTTTCTCCTGAGATGTCAATAAGATTAAGTCATCGATCAACAGAAGCTGATTCCATCATTTTTATGTGCAAATAATATTTGTTGAATTAGGACATGAAATTTAGCATAGTTTTGTGGAGAACTGTGCCAATCTAAATAAAAATTTACTTCAAAAAGTTTCCAAGATGCGACTGATTTGTTTCAACACGGAAAGTCCTGAAAAGCGAATCAGTCGAGAGATCGAAAAGAAGCTGACTGAGTGGTACAATGACGACAAGAGAGCAATCAAACTTTTGCTACTTGGTAAGTTTTTTTTTTCTAGAGTCTAATGACGTAAATTGCCATAATATTAATACTAGTGGAAGGAGGAAGAAGAGGGTATGAGCTAGCCAATAGATTTAGAGATGGAAATATTTTTGCTGGGAATTAGCTGTTAGTAATGCTAATGATTTGCCCAAAATACCGACACTTGGAAATTTGTCCAGGAACTAGGTTAGTGATTCCCCTAATCCGATGTACAAATTTATCTCATGCTCTTTATCCTCATCGGAGTCATTGGCATTTCCCACTAACTTGAACAATACACAAAACTATCCAGAAAATAAATAAGAAGATTTTGAGAGTCAAGTTGCATTGGCGACAAATTTAAATTTCGTACTAAAAACTACGAATATTTCTGGATTTTTTAGGCACGGGAGAATCAGGAAAAACCACTATCATCAAACAGATGAAAATTCTACATATCAGCGGATTTTCAGATGGGTGAGTCATTTAAGAATATTATTTATCTTTGAGCAAGTTTTCACAAGCAATGCAATTTGTAGGAAGCCTGTACATAATTTCCCCTATCAAAATACCCACCCAGCCATAGAAATATTTTCAAAATTCACTCTATTTATCCTTCTCTACCCTCCAAATGGCTGGTCATCATGCTACTGCTATATTTTCTTTAATCATTGATAAGATTGCACTGAAACAAATAGAATCAAACGTCATATACTTGTACGAAGTAAGTAAAATATAAGAAACCCCGCAAAAATACAACAAGCAATGTCAAGGCAAATCAAAGTTCTTAATATATTTCACAAGATAGCGATTCTTCATTCCAAGAACATTCAAACATTATTATATTGTCCTAATGATGTATACTTGCCCCGAATCAATGACTGACTTGAAACGCGGAGTAAACTAAGAGAAATTTCCCAGCGAACGCTTGGAGAAGGCAAAGGAAATCCGGGAAAATGCGCATGAAGCCATCTACGACCTTGTGAAGCATCTGCCCCTGCTCGATCCACCAATCAGGCTTCACGACAGCGAGAGTCGACAATGTGCTCAGTTCATCCAGTCGTTGGGACAAGACGCTCCGGAAACCTTCTCGCAGGTTGGCTTTCTTTCATTCGAGATATTTTAGTTACTTTGTGTAAAATATAGAAAATTATGGACCCCCCTAATTTGGCCTTTTTAACACCTATAAAATTCAATCAAAATTTTATCAAAATGACGTCATGATACCCACTCGCTAAAGCCAGGTAGAGCAATTCGGGTTGTGATTTCTCTATCTTCCTTTGTTATTTATCAGAGAAAATGAATATTTTTTTACAGACTGGTAGTATGTCCAGTGGGTATCTGTCAACGTTTCTCCCCGAGCGGAATAGGTCTATTGCTTTACCAACACCTCTAGCCTGATAATTTAGCTAGGGTTTTGTGCTTCAATTGTCAAATTACCTGGGTAAATTCCGCTATCAATACCGTTTTCAAACCGCGACATAGACAGCAGTTAAAACTTGAAAGTCTCAACCACAGACACTTCAAATCAACAACTGAATGCAAGCATAACACGAGAGGAATAAAAAACGTGTTCCATTATCAAACTAACAAGAAATAAAACATACTCTAGATAAACACAACATGCTCTTGACTGAGTGACTAACAAACGAGAGATTGTATGCAGTTATAAGTTGCAGCTTACAGACCAAGTGTTCCGCACATAAACATTGTAGCTGTCTGTTTATGCCATGTTATGAGATCTGTGATCTAAGAAGAAAACTGATGCTAATCAGTTAAATATCTAATATCTATGTTCATATTAACTGGTGATTAGAAACTGGCCCTATTCGCTATTTACTATTTAGTATTTACCGACTTTTCTAACGAGATAAATATTCCAACAGATGTATCTGGATGTCGTTGGAAGACTTTGGTCCGATCCCGCCATCCAAGAATGCTATCTCAGATCCAACGAGTTTCAACTCATTGACAGCACAAAATAGTAAGCGTAATCAGCCGGTTAATCAACAAGTACACTGCATATAATCACATTTTAATTGTTTAAAAAAGAGAATTGCAATCAGCAATCACAGTTCAACTTGAAATATGGAAGATAATGACTGATTTCAAAATGATATGAATTGTTTCATCAAATATCTACTACCGGTTTTGTACAGATAGTGAATTATTATTTCTTTTTTAGCTTCCTGGATCGAATCCATCGGGTCGGTGACCCAAATTACATACCCAGTGATGAGGTAAAAAATTTTCAAATCATCAACTATGATAATTGGCTCATTCTAATTTTGCAAATTCTTTTGCATTTTTTGGTTTGTTTTAAATTTCCAAATTCCTTTTCTAATTTATGCAATGCCATTCAGATTTTATGGGGGGAAGTGGGGAATACCTCTTACAGGGGGGATTTTGTGCCATGCCACTGAGAACTATCACATTCCCTTTTGTTTTCGATTAATCTTTTGAACCGCTGCCTAACATCTCAAAGCCCGCATAATGGATAAGTGCAGTGCCCCAGGCAGCCGGATTCGAAACCCGGCACGGATGTAAATTTTGGAATTGATATTTCGTTACTAATAATCATTGTCTACCGTTCATGCAACGAGTATTTGCATTTAGGATTAAATTCCCATTGTTGTAGGACATCCTTCATTGCCGAAGGAAAACCACAGCCATACAGAAGGTAGAATTCTCTGTGAAGGTGCCCAAGAAGTACGGAGGCGGCACCAAACAATTCCTGATGTACGACGTCGGGGGCCAGAGAGGTTATCGCAGAAAGTGGATTCAGGTCCGTATCAAACCTCCTCTCGTTCGGAGAATCTGACGTCTCGACTTAAAGCCATCCTGTTTCTCGTGCACTTGACTACACTTCCTGAAGATAATAATAAATATCTAGCGTACATGGAACAAGTATTTGCATTTAGGTTTGAATCACCCTAAGCCACCGAGACGTTTGTTCGGTCAACTCATGACGATCTCGTAGGTTTTCGAGGGTATTCAAGCCATCCTGTTCCTGGTGGCATCGAGTGACTTCGACCAGACGTTACGAGAGGACGAAGACGTCAACAGATTAGAAGAGGCGTTGAACGTGTTTGGCGATGTTTGGAACAGTCGGTGAGGATGCGACTTACATCTTGTACAACTCTCTAAAAAACATCACGTCATCGAATTTTTTAACAATAACCAAGGTTGACTTCCATGAATATGGACCTTAGTGGAAATGTTTGACAGATTTCTGCAAGATTCCGGACTGATTATGTTCCTGAACAAACAAGACGTTCTCCAGGAAAAGATTGAGAGCGGAAAATGTATCGGAAACTATTTCCCGGGCTATCACAACTACGAGCTTGATCCGAAAGGTACGCCTCTCATGTTAATGGCATTACGTGTTCTTTAAGGTGCTGTAGATTTTGGTTCCTAACTTTTTATATTTTAGATGGAAGTAAACTGGAGGGCAATGAGTACCTACGGACAAAATGTTTCATTCGGGACATGTTCATTGTAAGTTCCGAATCTCACTGTCTCAAATCTAAACGCTTTCCTGCAGTTAATTATGATCCCTCAATCACCGATTACTATTTTCTTCTCTCTATTCTTTCCGGCAGTCGAAGACCAAGGTGAAGATAAAGCGTTACGCCGGCATCCCCAACATGCCTGAGCCAACGTCCTCTCGGGAGCTGTACCACCATTTCACCGTCGCCACCGACACATCCAACATTCGCACCGTCTTCGACGACGTGCACAACATCATCATCATGCAGAACCTGGAGCTCGTGGGTATTGATTAGGCACTGGGCATTAGGCCACGGACAAGGCAAAGCTAGGTTAACAATGCCCGGTGTAAAAACAATATTTATGTCTGTTTTTGAAGTAAATGTATCGACAATGTACCTAAGCATTGGCTACGGACATTTATACATAAAAAATACCAAGAGGCAATAGCCAAGGTAAAATTTGTACGAAAACTCAATTCAGCTCAGAAACACCACTCCTAAATTTCTGAGAGTACAGTTTTTGTCGTCAATACCAAACGCGTTCCACATTCAAAAGGGGACCATAAAAATTAAATACAACCTTACACAAATCACGAGAAGATTAACTTTCTGCCGCTGTGAAATTACGAGCAATATTCAACAAAAATTTAAAATACCAAATCAACTAAAATCTCACAGTGATCAATTTATTTTGAAAGACGGCTGATGTCGATAGCCCGCCTCCAATCCAAATCATAACAAACGCAATTACAATTCATAACATATTTACATACCGGCGCACTCTCGGCTTTCTACAGACTCTTGCGTCCGGCAGATTTACACTAAGCAAGGGTCCCGATCTTTTCGGGCTGCTACTCGGCGGCGGCGAAGCAAACGCCTACTCCATCCAGTGGAAGCGCGAGCCGTACTTGGCTGGCGGGCGCGGGTAGTCTTCCGGCAGGAATGGCGTCGCGTCCGGATACAGCACCGGCTTCTTGGGCTCCGGCTTGGGCCGCGCCGAGTCGTGGATCTTGGCGCGGCAGAAGTAGCCGTAGCCGGGACGCTCGATGTTCAGGTTCTCGAAGATGCACTTGTCATAGACGCCCTGAGTATTGCGGCATCTGAGAAGGCGACGTTTGACCCGTTAACTCTCTCCGAATTAATCCGGGAAAACAAATTCTCTACTGTGCTGGGTAGTTTTTGGTTGCCTGTGATCAGCGGTAGTGATTTTACTCTTTATTTGGTGGTGACTGGTGAATTATGCAAGGAAGTGGAGAAGCCAAAGATTACTTTTAAAAAATATTTCATTAGTGGCAATACTTTACGTATTACGAGCGCAAGTCTTTGCTAATAGAATGCAAGCGACTTCCAATTCATAGATCTCTCATACAAAATTCATAAATTTGGTGCGGCGCAGATATACATGATATACGTTTACGCGTTTGTAGCAATGAAAGAGCTTACAGCTTTACGGCAAAAACTGTGAAGCGGACTGTAGTTGCAATGTTGTGGTAGGAAAGGAAGGGTGTGGAAGAATATCTTGGATGCCGTAAGGCAAATAGTTCCAAATGATGCGACAATAAGAAGAATACAATGACAGCTAAATGTTGGGTAGGCATATTTACGGCAGGGACTCACTTGTTAAATGCAAAGTTACCGCTAGATAAATCTAGACAGTTGGCATATTGGGTGAACTCATCAGCGCAGGATTTCTTCACAAGTCGGAAGAAGTTCAGCGTACAGTTGGTCACGGCTTTGCCTTCCTCCAGACATTTGCGTGGGTCTCCCAATTCCGTCCGGCATAGCATGAATTCCTAAATATGTGTTTGAATTAAATGACAAAACAAGTGAACTTAGAAATTACCAATCCAATCCAACCAGAACGAAATAGTATTTGGGAAGTGTGATTTTTGATATTATCATGGTTTTATCATTGAATTTGGAATTATGCCTTTAGGAGACAGATCTTCGCAAACTAAAGCCGAAACAGATTGGAAATATGAAACGTTCGTTATGCACCGAAAGCTACTATCGTTAAGGGCTTAAGCAAACAGAGTACTAGCTACTTAAATGGAACGGTTCTTTTTTCAGATCAAAATTTCGGAAAATTGCTTCGCACGATAAAAAGAAAAATTATTTTGTGTTTTCCACACGAATCTGATCAGTACACCCTAACCTTACTCGTACTCTTACATTATTTTCGGTTTCACAGTGTTTTCCTAGATGGAAAGCTCCGGCTCTGAGAGCAGGGCCACTCAAGTTGACTTCAGGAACTGTTAACTCTTCTTCGGATGGTAGAGATATATCACTTGTAATAACCATGATAAATATCTATCAATCTCTTCGGGATCACCAGGAAAATCGCAAAAATGTCCGACTGCAGAATCACAGCACAGCTGTTGCCCGTCGGAACGGAGACAGAGGTTGGTGGCCCTCTATTAGCCAACATTGCAACTAACAGACCACTGATCAGGCGCCAGTTGAAAAAGTAGATGGAAATTTTGACTACATATTTGATTTGGGGGTATATTTTCATTTTGATTGAGTCTACCAACAATTTGTTTTTGTGTGTTCGTTCAAATTCCACCGATTTAAGATTTCTGAGAACCCCTCGGATCCTAGATATGCATTGAAATAATTTATTATGAAAATTTACAGTTTTTCAAAATCACTTTTTTATTTCCCAGAGCCCGAACTTTCCAAATAAATATGCGTCAATTTCCTTATCTTAAAGGTGGGTTAACAGCCGTGTTGCGTGTCCCATCCGTCACGCTGCACCCATGATAAAGTGGTGCGACGCACTGCACGCTAAATGCAGCCATTGAGTGTGATGCAGCGTGCAGCGTGCAGCGTGCAGTGCAACGCCATCCCACAACAACCCACACCGCCATATTTACGACTTGGCCATTGTGTTGGGAATTCATTAGTGAAGAATGAAGTTTCTTCATGAAATTGACGCATTCCTGTTGTTTTAACGATTTTCCTGCTTTTTCTCAATAACCCAATCCTGGCTCAGCAAGCCATGTTGACGAAATTAAAATTGTTCGTTTTAAATTCTTTAAAACAAGAAATGGTACGAAGTAAACTAATAGGTATACTGGCGGAATAGTTTTCTTCTTCAAAGGTTTATCATCATCCCAAAACCAATCTGTGCCACCACATGCAGACGATAAAATCATGGGATCTGAAATCATCCATTTATTAAATTTATAATTGGAAACATTCTCTGTCAACCATATCATTGAATCCAAACCACATTAACGAGATATTTTTTTGAGTACAGGATTCTGCAGCAAAACGAATTTTCTTTGACATTTCATTGTCAGACAGGGCTGGGGATGTGAATGGTATCCTTCCAGCTTTCTTGGAAGGAAACATCCATTCGCCTGGAAAGGCCGGGAAACCGCCGAACCTGTACTTTCCGAACGGTCGCTCAGAAGCAATATCATCACCATAATGTAAATATCAGCCTTGAATTTTGATAGATTTTTATGAATGAAGAGAAAATGTTCATTGAAATTGACAAAAATCAATAATCATCGGACAAATTCAATGACATCTCGATCTTTATTACAATCACAATCACGTGAAGAAATGCAAGACACATAGCCGATCGCTGGCACCGATAAGAACGCATCTCTGTCACGGATTCTTGGCCGATACAGCATTCGCACAAGGCGGGCGTTGGAATAAAATAGCAATATGTACTTTCGCGGAATACAAACCGATCGCAACTGAAACGCTTGGTGAAACCGGACGCGGGCATGTCGGCGATTGAACACAAGTGACAATGGATTCGACCGCCGAGGATTTCGCCCAGCCTTCGACTGGCAGAATCAAATCACAATTTACCTAATCAATCACACAAAAATCCTCAAACCACCTTGGGATTTACATTCATTAAAAATTCATCAAAAAAATTACAAAAACACACAATTTTTTTTTGTGAGCTTGCACTAAGTTTTCTGGCCATTATTTCCGAGACGGGTAATGTAACGGACCTGTGGTAACGTTAGAGGAATAAAGTGAATGCTTGGTCAAATCCAAAGAAGCATTCAATTTACGCAATGAAAATGTCGCATTGAAAGAAATCTGTGCGACCCGAGGTAAAAAAGTGAAATTTGACCGTCGTGTTTTTTGCTCACTCTTGTCGCAGCCAGCAACTAGAACCTCGCAATTATGTTTAAACTTGAATATTGAATTATTATGAAACGCATAATTGCTGACGTCATAGTTTTTAAACAAAACTATATTTCGCTCGTCCTTTAAAATAGCTAGCTGTACTTACCCTCGGTCTCGGGCTCAGTCTCATCCATCTGCATTCAATAGCATGCCGACTCCTAAGTACTTACTTCGATATTATAAGATTAGCCTAATTATGAACATTAACACAGCGTCACGTGACCGGATTGCATCACCACAATTCACACTCTGCAATGTGCTTTATTTAAAATGCCATTACAACGTCCACGTTACGCTGGGTCATCTTCAGCACCACGGACAAGCAACATGAAGAAACTAAAGACCAACAATTGAAGAGCAAAAATTCCGCTCAATTTTTTCATTAGCCTAGTACGAAAGTAATTAAGATATTTAAAAGGGGGACCTTCAATTCATCTATGCACTCTCGTCCCAGACTCTATTTACACAGAAATAACCTTTCAATTTATTATAATACAATAATAATATCATCTTAATCTTGTAATGTTAGTGTGTACGTAGCGCACGCGAATGCTTGTCTCATTACAGAAGCACCCAATTACACGGTGGGAGGACTCTCTGAGCTCCAGATTGCCAAATAAACTTGCCTTATTCTTCAGAATTCATCTCCAGTGAAGATCTCGACATGATATAATTTCGTTTTACAAATTTTGTAACCTTACCCTTATCATAGGGACAAACGAGGACGTGGTATACATTTTACAATGGTTGGTATACATTTTACAATGGTTGGTATACATTTTACAATGGTTGGTATATCCTATACGAGATTTCGGTACAGTAAAATGGAAAACGGAGAAATGGTATGCTTGAGTGATATTTCAACATTGCACAAAGTTCTTGTTATATTTATTGGCGAATGCAATTGAAGGAAAAATTAAAAGCGGCGTATTTCAAAATGTATTTTGTATGGAGTCCTAGTTCATAATCCTCGTTCGTTTAGATAGAAAAACTAAGGATTAAGTAAAGTAGTCACATCATCAGTCAAGTTCTATATCAAAGAAAATGTTCTTGTCATCAATGATTGCATAATTTACTTGCTCCTCGAGTCGAATCCGGGTAAATAAGGATGTAGAATGACCTTGGTGGTCATCCAATGAAAACAATTAAGAAAAGCAGAGATTTTCTGTCATCATTTTCATCCAATCAACAGCTTTCTGATTTACTCCATAATGATTTGCAAGCCATAAGGGCGCTATGAAAGTCATTGCTATGAATTGATATGGTGGACTATAATTCTGACTATAATTGTCTTAGAATGTAATTATGTCAACTGAGTACCAAATTTTGACTATGGGGTGGGTACCAAAGAGGAACGAAGGGCTCATGCGCATAAGTAACTTGTCACAAGTCGTAAGATGATGCCATGAAGACTTAAAGACTCGAAGAATTGATATCTTCGCATCGATTTTGTGTATAGGAAATAACTGATGTAAGATAAAGCAATCAGAAGCTATTTCCTGAAAAGCCATTCGAACCCATGACGGCAGAAACTAAAGTGAAATGATCGGTGGAGAGATGAAAATTGCAAAATGCCTAATGGCTGTTAACGTGATTTATTCCAAACAATCTTTCATTACCCGGCCGTTAATTAAAGAGGGAATAAATCTCTGATTTCATTTCAACGGCTCCGACCACATGCATTGAAAATACGTTCCGAGTCACAATTCAGGAGCCAGAAACACAACGCCCTCTGCGTTGACAGGTTGGCCGTAGGTTGGTTCGATCATGAATACAAATACTCGTTACATGATCCCTGGCTATTTTTTTTATTAGAAACGAAACATCCATTTCAAAATTTGTCGGTTGGTTTGTCAACCGTTGGTTGTCCGTGTAGTGCTTCACCCCAGCAAGGTGAGGGATCCGGGTTCGAATCCCGTAACGGACACACGTGAAATGGTTGTTTCGTTTTCTAAAAATAATAATCCGATCAAATGTCCCGATTGAACCACTTAGCCTGTAGACCCTTCCAAAACACTGCAGCTATAATACTTGGTGGAGAAATGGACTTATGTATGTATGTATGTATGTATGTATGTATTTTATTTGTCCTTGAATCACAAGTCATTACATTACATTATCATGAACGTAAAAAGGATATGGACTCGTCCAGTTAAAAATAACAATTGCAGAAGTATTATGCCATTAGATTACTAACCAAACAATCTAAAAATAATCAATATTACAATTATTACAATATGATCATGCATTGGATGGAATCACCTCTCGAATTCCACTAGCGATATTTCCTAACATATCGTATCATTATGAAAGTTACACTGCTCACACCATCTTCTCAACAGTATTTAATCTGCTCATAGTAATAAGAGATTGAATAAACCCCCCGAATTAGCCGTAATAACTGGAGAAGTGCGGCATGGTTTGAACGCTGGCTGCTGGATGCTAGCCGTTTGGCAATCGTCTTGTCTCTCTCTTTCTTTGTTTGTAGTGTGTGCGCGTTGAGGTACATGTGCCGCTGAGCAGTGATTCAATCATGATCGAGCCCTGACACCTCGCCAGCCATCGGGGTGGGGGACAGCCGATGGATCTTGTCTCATCTTCAACAGTATAAAAACCTGCGAGCATCTGCTATGTGTTATCAGTGTCTGTTAAACTGTTTGCGAGCAACAGCTACTTGAGACAAGCAACTCGAGTGAGTGATTAATTGTTTTTTTTTTTGGGTGAATTTAGTGATTTCTTTCGCGGGGTGCTTCTGAATTATTTATTGTTTGAATATCTTTTTAAATAAGATTCTCAATTCAGTTATCGGACAGATTGATTTAGTGGTGATACGAGAAGTGTATGTTTTAACATAATTTTTCTTCTAGACTCTTCAGACTTCATCAAGAATGGTCCATTACGCTACAGTTTTAGGTAAGCAATCCTACCGCGTACATAAACGCGAAACACCGAAACCTAACAAACTGCACATTGCAATTTTTCCACCAACATTACCCAACTCGAATTTTTATTACCACAAAACTGAATTGCACTAGCGCCAGAGAATTGGGATAAATATTATCATAACTAACCCAACTACCTATGTGAACAAAATGCGTCCACATTTTTTTTCAAATCTCGTAAATAACGAAGTAATTTATTCAGTAATCGTTCGCCATTACACAACGCCCCACGCATTTCTTGTAATTAATTCGGAATTTCTTTCAGTGTGCGCGCTGCTGGTGGGAATCTCCAGCGCGTATCCGCAGACCCGAGTAAGTAACGTCTTATGTATCTCCTCTAAGTACGGCATGTGCGATGTGTGCGATGCATGCGATGCGTGCGAGCGGCACGAAGTTACAGCATCGATCCCGAGCACACATCCGCTTTCTCCGCACCAAGACACGGCGAGGTGTGAACTTCGACACGACCGCCAAGGTTCCTCTGCGGAAACGCAGACGCCGACGTTGATCATGACGCAGATCAAGACGCCGATCAAAGTCAATCAAATAACGAACAGCAGCGAGCAGGGTGGAGCAGTGCGAACGCTAGTTGAATGCAGTCGTGACGGGCAATAGGAAGTGCAGGGACAGCCTTTCAGCTTGATATGCCGATTGAAAACATATTGTGTGGGCTGATTTATAAGGAGATGTAGGTTGATGTTGATCAAACGTCAGTCTAATATCTTCTGGGAGACTTCTCAGCAGGGATTCAAATCTAGTTATTTTAATTTGAGATGGAGTTGTTGAGCGAAGAGCTTTGCTATCGCGACAGTCAACCCGGCACAGTGAAAATTTTGTTAATAAATCTCAATTCCGCTGAAATAATTGGCGAATCTATAGTCTCTATGAAGACCGGAGGGTTGAAATTACATTAAATTCAATTGCGAAATTTTGCAGGCTTCCCCTTCGCAATCATCCCTTAGACACTGCAAAAGAACAGGGTAAAAAAATGCACAGAAATAAATTGGGTGATTTTTATGGCTAATTTAGAAATTGAGCGTTGCGAGAATTATCGAAGCGTTTCTTAGGGCAGGGTAAGACCCCCACAAGCAAACCTAGAAACTGCAAAATCAATTTTTGCAGTAGATAGTAGATAGTAGATAGCGAAACCCAATCGAAAATGCCATGCAGTGTTAGGGTTCGGGGTTCATATCCCCGTCAGGCATATTTCGCAAGGTCTCCACAAGATTTCTGCAAGGCCTGCTCCAAGTCTACTAAAAACCACCGCTTCATCCCACAACTCCAGCGCACCCAAAACTACCGCCGACAAACCGAGAACATCGCCCCCGCCAACGCCGACGCCGCCCTCACCGACGCCGACGCCGCCCTCACCGACGACAACGCCCTGGTCGTCGATGCCGCCGTCGCGACGCCTCCCCCGGCGCTGGCGTCGCGCGTCGACGTGCCCCAGGACGCCGTCAACGGCGACAACGACGACGGCGTCGACGCCGAGGAGAACGCCCTCGGACTTCCGAGCAACGCGACGTCGATCCGTGCCAAGATCGTGGACACGTTCTCCTGCGAAGGAAGGGTGTACGGCTACTACGCGGACGTGGAGAACGAGTGCCAAGTGTTCCACGTGTGTCTGCCGGTGCAGCAGCCGGGCAGCAAGGGCAAGACGTTCAAGTGGAGCTTCATCTGTCCCGAGCAGACCATCTTCAACCAGGTGAGTGTCTGCCATGCGGGGGAGGCGGCGGCTGGAGGGAAGGAGGCGGCAAGATTGCTGATGCCTTGGACTCGGCGGTGCGTTTGTATCGAGGATACGACTTGAATTTCAAGTGGAAAATTTACAGTTGTGTTCTAGCTGAGTGGGTTGAAGCTAAGTGAATTTGATTTCATTAGCTCTAAGGAACGGGCTTTGCAAACAGTGCAGGTTAATTCAAAATAATTCTTTGGTGTAGTATATATTATAGTATATACCTTTGAATCAAGGGTTCGAATACGTGAGTGGATGTATATTTTCAAATGAAAATGGCAATACCCGAGAATTTGGCAAAGCGTCATCAAGTTTATTTTCTCATCTATTTAGGTGACAGTAATTTTAAGATCATTGTTTCGAGTATTACTATTTTCGCACCTCCAACGGTATCTTCCAATCTAATTACCCTGTAACTGTACATGAGAGCATTTGATGATAACAGGGAGTAGGCTAGACACAACGACCATTAGGTCTCAGGGGCTGTACAGCAAAGCACCCCTGGCTGGCGTGAATTCGTGACCACGTCTCACAGCGGTGTCTTTGACAAGATGCCACAGCGTCGACGATTTCTTCCTGAGAGTCTGGCGCGTTTGACGAGAGCGGACGTGTAGAGATGACGGTGGTTGATGCTACTCAGCTACGCTAGTCATGCGTGGGAACTTATTGTTTTCAAGCGAAAAATTCCACACGGATGTTGCAACGAACTATGTTTGGCATTGCATTTGACACCGGGAGAGACCGTGTGTCTGTGTAGCGTAACACGGGACAGTCATGTCGGTGATTTCTACACATTTACATCGAGGGAGCCAGTTGTAGGACTTTGCGATCAGGAAAAGTCTGACTGTCTTTTCCTTTTGAATACAGGAAACAAGCAAAATCTGAAATACTATTTCAGATCGGATTAGTTTTCCCAATTCCCTACAGCATGTCAGTTATGAGTGAAGTGTCAAATTCTTGCTATATAGTGGACTCCCACAGTCACAGAAAACTCTTAATTTTGATATTAATTTTTTAAATATTAAGAAACCCGTCCTAGCCGAATTCCTACTGATGGAAGACTGTTAGGCAGAAATTCACGGAAAACTTCACCAATGCAAGTCACCGGAATTATTTGATTAACTTTTTTTGAAGTTTTGTCAATGCAAATTCAAGTTCTCGTATAATAGTGGTTGGTTTAAAGTCTTGTGCACTTGTTGTTAAAAACTGATAATGACCCCTTTCTGTGCAACTATAACCCCACCAGAGCTAGCAACTGGAAGGTGAGACACCGAGATTTCACTGTATTTTCCTTCCCGCCCTCCAGGAGAAGTTCACTTGCACGCGTGCCGAAGACTCCCTGCCCTGCGAAGAGGCCCCGCAGTACTTCCGGCTGAACGACAACTTCGGTGTGACGGGCAAGCCCGACGAGTCCCGGTCCGACGCCCTCGCCTCCCGCTCGGCCGTCGACGGTGACGTTGAGGAGGTGGCGCCGGCAGTGACGGAGGCCGCCGTCGACGACGCGGTGGAGGCGACGACGCCGTTCGCCGAAAGCTAGGAGCTGGGAGACGGCGCTTACGAGAGCCACAGGCGTTAGGGTTGACGTGTGTTTCTTTTGTGCTTCGGCGTTTAATATAGTTTTCGAGAAATTTTATCGTAATTTTTTTTTTCTAAATTCACGAGCCACCTGGAATTTCTAGCAGAATGGCTGGTATTATGACGTCATTATAACTGATCCGCCAAGCGGAGGCTGTTTTGATTTTCTGACATCTTATACAACTACTTTTTGAGGAATATTTGCTTTCTGTTCATATTTCCAGCCACTCAAATTACTTCTCTGTTATGAAAACTTTAATTTGAGCAATGCTGTTCAGCAATTTAAAATTCAAGCACCAGACCCTATTTGCTTGCGTGGGCTAAACGGTATTTTTTTGGGCAATTTTGTGATTAACAATGTTGAAATAATGTTGTGGCCAGTTAAATTGTTATCGCCGAGGCTTGCGCTGAAGGTTTTTGTTTTGGCTACGTTTAATTTGCGTATTGCAAAAGACTCTTCGAATTCTGAGAAAAGACACAAAATCATCTTACAAAATTGAAAAAATAACTTAATTTGATGGTTGAATGAAATTGTCCGAAAAAAAGTTTTAAATAGTTTTTCTTCATAATTGATATTGCGTTATGAGTTTATGCTATCCAATGTATTATTTTTTCTGATGCCATAAATGTATTACTGAACATAGAAAAGATTAAAAAATTGATAAATAATTATAGCTATAATTTGTATGAACTTTGACGCTGTGAAATATTAGCACAATATATTATTATATGCAACACAAAAAATAATTTAATTATTTTAATAAAAATTTAACAAACAAAAATTTAAAAATCCGCAGTGTTTTATACCTGAACCTAACCACTTGCATAATTCTCTAATAAGGTTCTGCGCACCACTTGAGCTGTAATGATTGTAATTAATTATCAGTGCCGATTGCACGCAAAGGATCTACAGTTTTTGACGCACGAAGCCGGTGCCATCCCTGATAAGAGAAAGCGAAGATAATGAGCAATCCGTTGTTGTCACTGTACAAAGTTACATAAACTCTACACCTCCAGAGGTCAAATCATGTCAGTCACAGTAATCACCAGATTCGACTCCCTATTTTAAACCTTTTTTGTTTCCACTCAGTGAAAGTGCTGGAAAAAAAGAACATTTTTTTGATTTCAAGCCTTTGTGATTCTGAAATCACGAATGCTAAACGGGATACAATTGAAGCTCTTATCCCATTCTTTTGTCCCTGTTTTGTCTGCTGAATTCTCATGCGATGGGAACCGGCATGACCGGGGATACACAAAACGTGAATTGGGTGTTTTGAATTTGTGATGGGCAATACGGCATGTCCACTTGCGAGTACCTTCAGGAAGGCGTCGTTATTTGGGAATGATGGTGCTAGATTTGAGAGGTTTGATTATCTGCATGTTGTTGGTGAAGATTTGCGACGTTTCATGGGCGTTAGAGAATTTGAACTGGAAGCATCGTGGAATTACGGAGCATGACTTGCTTATAAAATAATGACAACACTCTGTCATTGTGGCTGAAGGATCGAATAGTTGTTATTTGATATCGAGACCCAATCAAAGCATGGAAAGAAATATAATGATTATTTTAACTGACTACAGGGATATTAATGTCAAAGATCAATGACTGTTACAGTTTAAGACGGATAAATATTGAAAATAAATACTCGTTTTTCTGCGGTGTACATTTGCTAGATAATTATTTAAATAAATTCTTAACACATAAGAGCAACAAAGCATGGCGTGGCGCTGTACAATTCACCAAAGAACATAGGAGGTATCGCCTTCAAACTGACTTAGTGGCGACTACTGCTCGAGCCAATTGTTTCAATTAGGCAATAGAGTTTGTTGCTGGTGAGAAAAATTGTAAGCGGCACGTCACGGAAATGGAAAAAGAGTAAAAATATTTACAATAGTTTTGTCAGAAGAGTAACATTCCTTTCTTCTCAAACTGTGCCGACGCGCACTGCGATTTCCGTGAACGAGGATTTATTTATTAGATCATCCGCGTCTAGCATTTCATCTGGTCACGATCTGCGTACACCGCCAGTGGAAACAGCATCTCGTGATCTTCTGCGTCGAACTGTTCCAATTCACACGCGATCAGGCTCGCTTCATCTGAATCGAAATTGAAACCAATTCTGTCCCTAAAAAAACAACGGATCGCTGATGTAACTGAAAAAAAATCCGAATAAATATCTGTCTGTGAAAGATGCGATTTTTTCTAAAAAACAAATCCACTCAAAATTCAAACCGTGACACAAAAAACCCCCACACGACTCTTTTCCCATGTCCCCACCGCGCACATGTCTTCGCGGCACCACAAGCCAGCACACGACCAGCATTCCGAATCATCACCTATTAGAAACGAGCCACACATCGACGCCGCATCCCCGGGAATCAAGCCTCCGTCTCCTCCTCGAGATCCGCCTCGATCTCGTCGGGCGAACGCAGATCTATCGCGAATCTCTTCTTGATCTGCGCCACTTTCTCCTTGCCGCCCGCCCCCGCCGCGTTCACCGCCCGACTGTACTCCTGGAACGCCGACGCCAGGCTGTACGTCAACCTGCGTGCGCTATGTCGGCTCTCGCACACGAACGCGTGACACTCGAAGGGATGCACGTCCCTCGCGTTGCCTCCCGAGTCCTTGACGATGATCATCGAGAACACGCGCGTGTACACGAGGTCCTGCACGCCGTACGAGATGGTGTCGATGCTGTGGAACTGCCTCTCGTCGGCGTCCGCCTTCTGCGACGTGATCGGCTGGATGATGACGCCGTCCTTGGTGACCGCCAGCTTGACCAGCGGCAGGACGGTGCCGACCTTCAGCGACTTGGCGGCGTTGACCATCGCGTCGACGGGCCGTCGCGTGTGCTTGATGCCCCAGAGTCCGCGCGCGTCCTGATAGCCGAGATACTTGACTTGGAACGCTTGGGGTAGGTCTTCTCTGACCGGGCCAGACGGTGTCATCTTCGCGACAGACATCTTCTTCATCAGGCCCGACTGCTTCTTGAGCGACTTCGGCAGATCGCCGAGTTCGTCGTCTGCGTTGGACGTCGTCGACACCGTTGACGCTCGCTTGGACAGCTCGAACGGCAGCTTGCTTGTGACCGACGGCGCCTTCAGGATGCCTCTCGTCGGCTCGCCATCGCCGCGCGCTAGATTCACCTCCGCCTTGTAAGGGTAACTGTTGTCAACTGTCGGCTGATCGCCGGAAGCTCGCCGCCGCACGTCCGCTTCACGGTCGCTGTCTGCACTTCCGCTGCCGCCGCCGCCGCCGCCGCCGCCCGTCCCTGCTCCATTGTCCGTCGACGCCGCCTCCGACGATTTGCGTGAAGCCACTGCTTTTTCCAGCAGCGCGCTGTCGCGTTTCACGTAGCCGAAGTCCTCGTCGTCGTCCGAGTGGAGAGACA
Source organism: Nemurella pictetii (assembly GCA_921293315.2). Taxonomy (NCBI): domain Eukaryota; kingdom Metazoa; phylum Arthropoda; class Insecta; order Plecoptera; family Nemouridae; genus Nemurella; species Nemurella pictetii. The sequence continues at coordinate 3,402,896 of OV121121.1, read as the reverse complement.
ACGAGCGCGCGTCGTCAGCCAGCTCGGCCATCGCGTCGTCCCGGATGATGGATGCAGATTTTGTTGAAATGCACGTTCGTTACCGGCGAGTGTTCGTCTGGTTGCGCCACCTGAAACTGTCGGTCGAGGCAGGTGGTATAATGAGACGTGGTGGCGCGGCCGTTACGGGCTGAAATCATCGCAGTTCATCGCGCCGTGCGCTCCGCACCTGTTAGCTGTTGTGGCTACTGGCTACTGGCTCATTGCTAATAGGGAAACGCAGTGCCAGACGTTTGTGAGGAGAACGTGCTGGGTGGAGCGGTTGGCTAGTTATGCGAGATGTCTTTCTAGCAGCGTAGTAAAGCACACGTTTCTAGTACGACGAAGAGGGTGAACGATAGAAATGTTTGACATTTTTTAAGAGGTAAAATAGAATTTGTGATTTCGCCGACGAGGAAATGTGTTTTGATACGCGACAAATTCTAGATGGCAGGCAGGAGGGATAGTTAGTAGTTAGTATGGATATGTTAACCGCAATCTGACCCATTAGCACTGGAACACTAATTTAGAATGCAGCATGTCTGTCGAACTCGAATACTGATAGGAGCACGATTTCGTCATTGTTACGTTTAGGCCACTATTAGTCATAAATGTCTTGCATTATTTATCAATTTCAATTTACGAGCGTTATATTAATTTCAGCAGATAAGTTTCCCGTTATTGATATTGCATTTTATAGTGATGTCATAGTTGAGAAGAGGTATTCATAATTTTATCAGCTTATCACTAGATCCATTGTAGTATTTTACTTTTCGCTAATTTACGAGGGTCATTTCATTTCATTTATTTATTTGTTCCACAACACTAGAAAACATAGCATGAAACTTTTCCAAGAAAATTGAAAACAATGAAAGATAATTACGTCCATATGCTTCAAAACCATGCCAATTTGAATAAAACGACGATAAAACGTATCCTTCAGTGATTTCACTGTAACTCGCAGAATAAACACATCGCTGTTAAAAACACTAAGCTTATAGGTTCATTTGCAAGTTAAACTAACGCCTACTCTGCCCTATGATTGAGCCATTTCTGTGCGGAAGCAGAAAATACCGGAGTAATAGGTAACGTTAAAATGCAGATTTTGTTAGCACTGAGCTCGGCACCCTCTTTGACAACTTCCGACAGATAACTCTATTTAACTTAGTAGCTTATCACCAATCACCTATTAACAATCTCACGTTGAATCGACTGCAGCAATCATCCAGTGCCAGGTCCTAGAGCCTTATCATCGAATCGATTGCAAGCAAGCACCTTCCCGTCACGTGCCATCGATAGATGCAACCGTCCGTCCATCTCGACTGGCCGGTGCTCGGCGTGACGCAACGGAGGAGGCTGGATCCAGCAATTGTCGGTTGCATGTCCGTTGGGATGATGATGACGAGCAAACGAGACGGTTAGCGTGACGCGTTGGACCCGGCGTGGAGGAGGTGTAATTTGAATTGAGTAACGAATCGCGTTCAGGAGATGCGCTCGATTGCCGATTAGGTTATTGGGGATTCCGTAGCGACCCATTGTTGTTTCGCCGTTGCGTGCCTGTGCGATGTTGCGTTCGGGACATGTGTTTATGTAGCACACTTAGTTGTAGAAGGCCTTGGCCAAATTTTAATTTGGTGCGCCAATTATGTTAGTGTTTGGCATGGTTTTGGATTTATATATATAGTGTAAAGGATGTCCACTGTTGGAATAATTGTATGATGCATTTTTAACTGTCTTTAATAAAAATAGCCATGTCTCATCTATCAGAGACTGTAGTTCGAGTCCCCGAGTGGACATTTTTAGATGATTTAAAGTTTTAACAGCAGGAAGCATTGAAATAGCATGCTACTCACAATTCACATATTTTCATCCAGACGATTTATGCCCGACACTATCCGAGGTAATGGTGGCAGTCTTTTATTCTTAAAACTGCATTTTTGACGCACAGTTCTTGCCTCTAATTGATTCCAACGAGGATTTCTCAAGCAACGCCTAACCAACGTAAAGCCGTCGTAACACTTTCAGTTTCATTATCGCTATTCAACTGTCGATTCGAGAAAAAAAATCGGTGAAAACTATCTTCCCACAGAGTACAAGATAATTCTCTTCTTTTATACATGTCAAAGGCGCAAATGCCAACTCAGCTAGCAAAGATAAAGAACTAGGCACAAAGATCAGCAAGATCACACCTGTAGACAAACAGCGTGACCGAAAATAATAACACTCACAAAATACAAATACACACGCATTTATAGATATACTGTAATGTAGACTCACCTGTTATAATTGCTTCAAAGCGATGGCTCTGGCGTGACCGAGAGGCAAGGAGGTTCGCGCATTGCTTTTGTGCAGCTATGCGGTACCAACTGGCGAGGAAGTAGTGATAAAATAGCTCTGTTATCAGCCAAGTCGGCTGGGTGAGTCTCTCGAGTGGGTATATCTTGAGATAACGTCAGGAAAGCGCTTTCCGATTGGACAGTCGCGTGATCGAGGTGGTACCAGGCGCTGCCGATTTGTTACAGTTGGTAGGTCATGCGGTTGAACGGGAAAAACTGCAGGTTTTGCTTGTGTTTATTTTCTAGGCTCGATCGGATGGGTTTTAATTCAAGAAGTATAGACAATAAGGAAAGAAAATGTACACCAACACCATCTGGAAGTCACCTATGAAGGCAAAAATGAGACTGGAGAACAAACTACCCTGTTGCTGTTAAGATGTCAAGGAAAAAATGTCTTTACCACTCAACCATCTCATGTTATCTACTCCCTAAACGAATACAAGTGTATTGAGATATGCCTAATTGTTAAAACAATGTGATTTGTAATTGACAATAAAGTATACAAAACCTTTACAACACAACAAAATATTGGCAATTGTCTTTCCGGTATCTGCACCATCTTTTCGAGGTTAAGCAACAATGATCGAGTCAGTCACATGGATGGGTGACCGTAAAAAGTAACGAGCGAATTCCAGAAGAGTCTTGAGTTTTTCAAGCTTTGCCTTGCGACATCAAGTATTATAAGTTTTTAGATGTTTTCTATGAACCGATACAATCAGAGTGTACTTCACATGTAATTCTTATCGGTAGCTACATCTGCTTCGTGTTTAAACAGATAGCAGGTTGCTCAGGTATTTGTCTATCGGTGTTTTAATGCTGGCAATCTGGTTGTCAAGCAGTTTACAATAAAAATAGCCTCATGCCCCTGCGGAAATAAAGCAGCTATTGATGAAGACGACAAACTGCACGGAATGATTACCTACGTTGTATCAGAAATAATAGAATTCTGGCAATAAACGTTTGAATGTATATTTCTACTCATCAATGTCAATATCTTCTCGGGATAAGAACCCCGATCATCTAGGTAAATAAGTGCAGTTGGCTTAATTTTATTAGGAAATGGATTTCAAAATTACCACCCATGGCAATTTGGGTAATCGCTTATAGTTATGTACAATAGACCTATTTCACTCAGAGACAAATGACGTCAGATACCCACTGGACGTAATACCAGTTGGGAAAAAATATTAATTAGCTCTGCTTTTTCACGGAGAAAGATGGGGAATTTACAACCCGAATTGCTCTACCTGGCTTTAGTGAGTGGGTATCATGACGTCATTTTGATAGAATTTTGATTGAATGGAATAGGTGTATCGAAGATCTGTGGCATTATTGTGATTATTTACTATTTCTAACTTTACGAATGCATAAAAATAATCCCATGACAATAAAGTAAACCTAAACCTGTCAAAACACCCTTTTTTCAACTAATTTTTAGATACAAAAATAATACCTTGTAGCAAAAATCAAAATGGTGTAAATGCCAGCCCAAAGTCTGAACAATATTTCATATTTATTTCGATGGCTTTATAATTGGCTTTCCCACGCGTAAATTTTAATGACTATATTACACTTTCTCGCGATATGCCATGTGCATTTTTAGCATCGGTTTACCGGGCTCGAAATATAATGTGTCTGGGTTTAATTATCAAAATGACTACGACCCCAATTCATTACGTATCGTATTAAAAAAAAATACAAGCACTCATAAGCATTTCGTTTTTTTTTCTCATATTCGCAAGATTTTCACACCTGCCTCCCATTTGGGTCCGGTACCACCCACCTCCAACTGCATGGGAGGCACAGACAAATTCACGCAGATCTTGTCGAATTTAAATACATAATTAAATGGGAAATTGCCCACACAATACCTGCACGCTGAAGTATAGCTAGTAGCTAGTAGCTAATCTTGAAAACATAAGCGAAAATTAGCATAAGAATCAGTGCAATAAATTGCCTGTTAGTGTCTGTACTCTTTATGATCAAAAAGTTCACACGGACAAGTTTTATCTTGAAAATCACTATGTTTTAGGTGATTTAATCAGGCTTTAGTTTAAGCAATGATTACGTTGAAGTTATACAAGCTATGATTATATGGCTATCGCCTGGAATTCTGTACAATCTGTCCCTTCCCACTTTGAAGTATAGATAAAATTTTCTGGTTTGTATGTCATCACTTACTAACAGTGGTGGACATCTGTGGTTGTAAAATATCACATTACGAAAAGCGAAAAAAAATAAAAAAAAATGGCCAAGATAAGCTAATGCAAATATTAAGAATTACCAATTACCAACGTTAATGATATTATTCTGCTTCATGGCATTGAGACGCAACAGTTTAAACCGAACCGATCTGTATTGGATACATTATCTCGATCCGGATCATTCTCCCAAAATGCCATCGATGGTCATCAAAATTCACAAACACTTTAGCGCGAAACCTTTAAAATTTAAATGCCATCGGTTCGTCTGACTTGTATAGTCTGTAACCTGCACCCATAGGATACGCGGCGATACCATCTTTGGTGGTGTTAATGCGTCCATTATCAAATCACTGTCATTTTCATCTTCCTTAGTGGCAATAATGATGCCAATCTATGTTGCGCTCTCAAATTGCACTATTAAATTTCCCAAATTCTGAAGATATCCATCTTACCGCATTGTATTCGTATCCTATTCTGATCGTCAAAACTCTTCCTCTTAAGAGTGCTATGGACGGACGGATTTCGCAATATTCGCTCTCATTTCCATACCGTTTGTCTTAGAACCATACGGTTTTTGGAATATGGTTCACAAAAGTGTCTCGATGGGCGCTTGCTTTTCAGTTTTTTACTTTTTTTTGTTAACATCTCGTAATTTTAACTTTAAAAAATGTGTGATTTTCTCGATTTTATTGACAGCAACCCAAGAATTTTTCGCAAAATCTAAAAAGCAAGCGCCTATCTACTCACTTTCAACAATTCGGTCCTTTTTTCCGAATTTAATTATCTTTAAAATTGGCTCGATGAGAACGAATTTCGTAGACCTCGGTAAACAGCATATTTCGATAGATTTTGGCAAAAATTATGTGCCAGTAGTTCACGATAATTGTGATAGGAACGCTAGCGTCGATATTCCGTCTACCTGTGTCATTAAGTCGACGGATATCTCTTAATAGCCCCGGCTCTCAGATCTGTCCCTGTGATAACAGAACCCTGGCTATCAGAAGCCTGCGGAAACGAACCTGAGCATCGCGCGTTGAAATACATATTTCATTGGTAAACTTTGGTGTTGGTTGTGAGCTGGGATTGAATATGGATTTTAAATCTGAAATCTAGTTAGATTTAGCGTTATCAAGACTGTTGAAGAGAAAAGGATACCGTTGAAATCATATTGGCAACAAAAAAATCAATAACTAATTCACTAATCCAAGAACTCATTTTAAGTGATTTTGTTCATTTACTTCCATGAACTATAGCAGAAGACCGGCTAAGAAATAACATAATATTGAACTGTGTAAACTTCACCTTGTTGATAAAATTGCGATCTATTACGATATATATATATATTATGCCTCTTCCCCGAGTTGGTGGACTCGAGCCATCGCAGATCCATGTCCATGCCACTATCACAAAGTGGCAGACTGGTTCGAAAAAGGCCCCGGCGGCGATGACACTTTTGAAGACCCCGAAAACGGTGGGGTGCGGTATAGGGGAAGTTGTGTCTGTGTCTCAAAGTCCCACCCACACTAAGACCGTACGCCACATTCATTTGTATATATATGTTTTTTTATTGATTAATAAAATATAATTATTACATTTTTGTATAATTTTCGTAACTGTGCGGATGTGAGGATTTCCCATTTTTTTTATCATGTGTGGCTTTGCCATAAAAAGGTGGTCCAAACAAATAGGTTGGTTAGGGGACATATCTCGAAGAAATTAATTTCTCGATATAAATTTTGGAACAAATCTTCGCATTTATATCCAGCTTGAGTAATGTTTAGTTTGAAATTTTATGGATATATTCATCCACAAATAATATATTCGGGCCCATGTGGATGAAACGTCTAGTTTTTACTGGAATGGGGCCCGTCCTATAGTCAGTTTCGGTGCTGAGGACCGTGGAACAGGATAAGATTTCCATCAAAAATCGACTGTCGACTTTCGACGAAGGGCGAGTGTTACAATTTACAGTTAGATAGTTATCTTCCAGTTAGGAAGGAAAACAGAATGAAACTGATATGTTGTAACCATGGAGTTGAGTTTTGATCTGGAGGATATAGTTAGCTATGACATTGCAAATTCGGCCCTGAAGGCCACTAGTACAATGATCTGAGAAAAAATCTGAAACTTATTCTTCGAGCCCTGATTTGTGGGTCAAATATTGAAAAACTTGTGTAAAGACATCCCTATACCGGAGCCCCAGGACTGGCTCGGGGTCCCGGCAGCAATCACTGCCTGTAGACGCTACCCCAGACTCTGTATACCCCTACAGCCCAGCAGCAGAAGAGGAAATATTGCCACAGAGCGGAAAACTAAGATACTGAGCATGTACTGACTCTCTTTCGTTACTATGCAAATTATATTTGGCAATTTCTTATCGTGTTATTATTCTTTTACTAAAATATCCAAAATTTGGACGCGGTGTCTCATTGAAGGGACTATCAGCGTTTGCACCAAAATGTGCCAAATTAGCATTTGGTAAATGCTTATTGGCAAATTATTTTTATCTGTGCCTGTATTCATTTCCGATTTTATAAGTTTGCTCATCATAACTCATATTGAATCGTATTGAATTGAGTCGATGCTTGTCGAAAACGGCATCCTTCGAATGATTACTCCCATTAATTTCGTCCAAACAGGTTATTCCCAGATAGATGAGATAACAACTCATCCTCGAGACCCAAATCATTCGATGACAATGGAAGGGTAATTAAACACAGTCGCCGGACCGTAAATGATCGACCTTTTTTTCAAACCTAGAACGCTGCTAGTCTTGGCTGTTGAGACCTCGTAGTTCATAAAACCGCCGGAAAATTCTATGCGACGATTCATGCATAGCACTCTTAACAACCTCGAAAACCATCCTGTGTTAATGACAAGCAATTAGACTTAACAACCGAATCAACATTGCAACAAACTCAGGTCTCTACGACCCGAAAACAATACACCTGCAATCATTTACAAATAGTTTTGTCGATATTTCCGATTAAGTTCGACCAGAATTTCGAGAGAGTTGCGATCGGCATTTGGGTGCCTCATAGTTCTGCACGCAACGAGATGAGTTTTCCCCCACTTTTCCCCGGCTTTTCGTGCTCGCTGCAATCGATCTTGCTGGTTAGGTAAGAATCATGCACAGAAGCCGGGAGTCGGGCATTGTTTTGCCCTCCACGCTCCACGCTCCGAGATGGGGAACTTGAGAATAGCATAAAAACCGTGAGCGCAGACCAAAAAGTATACATTTTATCGCCGTCGGTTGATTAGAGTTGATTAGAGTGCATCAGTTTTCTTTGAACAAACGGATTAATAAACCAATAAACGTGAGTACTACCTATACATTGAGTTTATATTTTTATCTGAATTAGTTTACTTTTGGTAGTTAATTTTTTTTAAATGAAAATGCTATTGGGATTTTTTTGGTATCTTCAATAGACCAAATTCAAAATTCCATTCCAGAGACGATAAAAATTTGGGTGGGAAGGCTTATTTTTTGGAAAAACATTTGTCTTAATCATGGCACTTTTGAAAGTGGTCTTTATTTTAATTTAATTTATTTAATAATTTTCCACCAATAGCGTGATACAGTTTTGAATAGAAACTGTAAGATATAATAATATTCCAACTCTGGGTTATTAGTGTGCTTCCGAGTCCTTGAATAATGAAGTCGATGCATTAGATGGTTCGCTAGCGTCGGCCAGGGACATGTAATTATCTTGATGTAGAATATTAATTTTGGGTGCTCAAATCAAAAAACGAATAATTTATAAGTTAATAGCGCCAAGGATATTTTCCTTCGAGTGTTACTTCCACGAAACGGAAGCAGTCCAAGTGCCACGGGAAGGAGACGACCTGGAAATTTCATAAAGATTACAAATTTTCGGTCGTTCTTTGATTTTCAGATGATTTATCCGGTCAGCATACCCTTGGGATTAATAGCAACGCTGGTGTTTTTCGTCGTAAGTATTTTTGGCGCCGTTTGATCTCATCTTTAATCGTTGTAATATGGAGATTCCCTCACTAAATTACGAAGACAACCAAATTTAGGTGTAGGTTATTAGGTAAATACTTCCTTCGCCGTCTTCTCAATATAGAATCTACTTCCAAATTCTTTTTATCTCCATTCTACCCCCGAGCATGAAATTATCTATTTTGCGCAGAATAAATATGGCTATTGGCATTTAGGCAGAAAAATACATTTTTTAAAATTGCGTTTTGTAGAGGCAAGAAAGATCTTTAACTCGAGGAATCTTGCCTGAAATCAGCAAGGGATAGTTATGCTCGTTGGTATACATCTTTGCCCTCTAGGGTTTATTTCAAAACCGCTAAAACCATCTGCCTACACAAAACTGAAACCCCTACATCCCCACATAAAGTCATACAGCACATTTTATAACATCGGCTCTATCACGAGTTTCTTCCTCAAAATGCCAAATACGTGCGCAACAGCAATAAACAAACTGAATCCTAATTGAGATGCCTGAAAACTAGCACAATGTTAAGAAACCATCCCATTGTTGGAGAAGATCAATCAAACAAATTGGAATCGCAATATTTGTTTTGTCCCGGCCGTATATGAAGCCGTTGGCAAATCTAGTTCCTATCGTGATCAACTTAGAGCCGATCCGAATCAGATGCGTGAAAGTGCTAAGCAGCCTGGACCGCCGCTTGTTTCCCTGTCCGCAAAGCAGCCTGGACCGCCGCTTGTTTCCCTGTCTGCAAAGCAGCCTGGACCGCCGCTTGTTTCGCTGTCTGCAAAGCAGCCTGGACCGCCGCTTGTTTCCCTGTCTGCAAAGCAGCCTGGACTGCCGCTTGTTTCCCTGTCTGCAAAGCAGCCTGGACTGCCGCTTGTTTCCCTATCCGCAAAGCAGCCTGGACCGCCGCTTGTTTCCCTGTCTGCAAAGCAGCCTGGACTGCCGCTTGTTTCCCTGTCTGCAAAGCAGCCTGGACTGCCGCTTGTTTCCCTATCCGCAAAGCAGCCTGGACCGCCGCTTGTTTCCCTGTGTGCAAAGCAGCCTGGACCGCCGCTTGTTTCCCTGTCTGCAAAGCAGCCTGGACTGCCGCTTGTTTCCCTATCCGCAAAGCAGCCTGGACCGCCGCTTGTTTCCCTGTCTGCAAAGCAGCCTGGACTGCCGCTTGTTTCCCTGTCTGCAAAGCAGCCTGGACTGCCGCTTGTTTCCCTATCCGCAAAGCAGCCTGGACCGCCGCTTGTTTCCCTGTGTGCAAAGCAGCCTGGACTGCCGCTTGTTTCCCTGTCTGCAAAGCAGCCTGGACTGCCGCTTGTTTCCCTGTCTGCAAAGCAGCCTGGACCGCCGCTTGTTTCCCTGTCTGCAAAGCAGCCTGGACTGCCGCTTGTTTCCCTGTCTGCAAAGCAGCCTGGACTGCCGCTTGTTTCCCTGTCTGCAAAGCAGCCTGGACCGCCGCTTGTTTCCCTGTCTGCAAAGCAGCCTGGACTGCCGCTTGTTTCCCTGTCTGCAAAGCAGCCTCGACTGCCACTTGTTTCCCTGTCTGCAAAGGAGCCTGGACCACCGCATGTTTCGTTCCTATGAAATCAGCCTGGAGAGCATCGTTAGTTTCGGTCCTGACTACTTTACGGACAGTGAAACTAGCGGCATGTCTAGGCATCTTACTGCAAATCAGACGGTCGTTGAGACGAAATAAATGGGCCCATCAGAATATGAATCCTCCGAACTGTTGCTGTGTCGGCTGTTACCATGGTTACAACGGGGATGACGCAACGTAACACACTTGTAACGCATGTACAACACATCGTGTTGCCATCGCATCAACGGCTCCATGTCAGCGACGTGTGTTGATTCACGAGTTCTCAGGGAAGTGAGCAGATGCAACAATTTTACTGCATTTTTTTCTAAAGCGGGATTCCTGGTGTCGGTCTCAAATTTACGAGATAATTTTTGGTGAAACTGAAAATCAGTTACGTAGGCGAGACATCGTGTCATGATTATAATTAATTGCGTTTGTAGTTTTAATTCCGCGTTAGCTACCTACTTGGAGATAAATGCAGATCTGTGCTTCAAGAAACAATCTTAAGGCATTTTTGTCAGAACATGTTATACAACCAAATCAATTCGGGGTTTATTTTTTCACCCAATTAAAAAACACACTTTCCTTAGCAAAAACACGATGGATGCTATCATTCATCTGCGGGTCCAGCGAATGATTTTCCGGAATTTCCCACCAGAAAGTTCGGTCAGAACGTGGTTAGAGCAGGGTAGGAGCCGAGGCCAACTGCACACGACCTCTCAACTCGCTTCCTTCTCTCCCAAAGATGCACAGCTGTCGGGTCCATCGCGTGATAGATGCGTTCAAACATTTCTCACCGGCTAATTCGATAACGTAATCAAAATATCACACGGTGATTTAGTCTCACTCCTTATAGCCTTTTCTTAGACCTTTCTAAAATTAATTACAATTATTAACAGAGATACTTTATGGCTATACAGCAATCAATACGCCCAATTTTGATAAACAACTTAATTTGGAACGTTGCACAGTTTTTCTAGCAATGCAAGTATCTTTTAACCAGTCGAATCAGGATCAATTTAAGTTGAAAGAAACTCGGATATTGAATCAAAATCAGTTGCTAAATTTCCATAATTAGCAAAGCACGCGAATTGTAAATGAAAGCTGTTATTAATTGCTAGATTAACAAAGGTGATCGGGCTCACAACATATATCCATTAACACCAGATACGTTCATGATGATAACTGCGTGGGAACAATGACTAGCAATTCTAGGCGTAATTGGCTGCTTGTGAACTGGAATAACTTCATTAATAAAAACTGAAATATGTTTGCAATTTGCCGCCTGCTTCTGAGAACTGATCTAGTTATTCCTTGGCAAACTCTCGCTGCGTCGGTATTACTTGAAATTATCCACCGCCTTACACTCATTGTCTTCTTTAATCTTCCTTTTCCTGGATCGCTGCGTGCTCGTGTCAAACACTGGGCTTGAGATAATTACAGCGCTAAAGTTTGTTAATTTTAGACAATACTCTGGACCTTAAAATGGTCGTGTCATTTTAAGACAGATGCCGGTATTCTTAAAGTTCACACATTGCAGCAAACATTACACACAAAGCGAGAAAATGTTTATATTTTCCCCTGGGACTTAGGGAAATTTTCACAATAACTTTCCAATAGTTACTCTGTCTTCAGTACAAATTATGTCTAATTAAGTTTAATAGCGATTTCGATGTACCTATGCCTAAGACATCCAAGATTTTCTCTATGAGTTTTATAAATTTCACCAACAGTATCAACACAGAAATTAAAAGGGATCAAAACGTAAAAGAAGCAAATTTATCTAAAAAATATCTCATTTGCAACAAGTTTCCATCATAGATCCAGACTCAACTTTCGATCGCAAGGAACAGTGATAACGATGAAGCTGCAGCATAGATCAGGAGTAAAATATCAACACTATGCGACAGAAATGACATCCGCAAAGCCATAATTCACGAAATATTTGGCATGCAGAAACTTTAGCAAAAATTACCCACCACTCGGAGAATCTACGTTTACGACTCGTGGGTAGGACAATTGGGGGTTGGGCAAGAGCAGAGGGTGCATGAGATAGTTCCTTACCCTCAAGCTGCCATAATTTGAACACAACAAGTCGTTTAGCAAAACAATTTTAGCATTTTCACGAAATTTTCACGCCCCACCTATTAATTCCACGTCACAGAACGCTCGTTTTCATTTGTTGCAATGTAATTAAGTGTTTGACCAACCATTTCGCTACAAATCCCTCGCCATTGCACAAAACGGACGAAGAGAACCATGAAAAGATCCTAATCTCTAATCCACCGGGTCAAGGACGCAGCAGTTCGACCTAATTAGTAGCGATTAGACGCGGATTTGATTCTCACGTCGATCACCGTGATGGGAAGGAAAGTTTGCCAAAAAACACTTCATCGTCCGCCATTGAGCGTGGCGCCGCAGCATTGAAGTCGCCAGGCTGAAGCATCGCTGTTTCCAATCCCGAGTCGTGCAGCGTGCTGCTGTCATGGCCCTCACAATGCCTATCGGAGGATTAATGATTAAATAATCACAGAGTGTCATCTCTTAAATCAGATGATTGTAATGCATGACCGTTGGTTAAATGTATGGGTTTCTGTCTCTTTTCACGTCGTGCCATTGACACATGGCGTCTGGCGAAGGTCTAGCTCGTTTCGCTTGTTATTCAAGGGTGGTTGTCAGTGGGGGTTGACCAAATAATTCGCCAATTCTGCGCTGTGTTGGGTTGGTTGAAAGTCCAGCAAAATCTCGAATATTTTCTCCAGACAACATGAATCGGGAAAAACGCTTTCCATGCTGTTTGTAACATTTTTATTTTATTCCATAATTTACTAAATATACAAAAAGATTTGTTTCTATGGCATTGACAACCAAAACAATATTATCGAGAAAATAAATCGTATTCGAGCCCAAGTAATTTCACTCTGTGATGAATTGTGGCGTTTATTTCCCATCAAGCTCAAAAAATTTCAAGAAATCAAGTGATTGATGAAGATTATACGAAGAAGAATCTTGCTTCACAGATATACCTTATTAAAATATATTGCCTCAACATGGGAAAAATGTTAAAACACATTGAGACATCAGGCATTGCCATTCTGTAAAACGCAGTCTGCAGCACACTGATGCCAGTGAAGATGCCTATCAGTACAGTTAAAGCCAGTAAAGCCAGAAAAGCCAGTAGAAAGCCAGCCAATTACCAACAACCAATGGCGCCTTGCTACTCAGAGAAACGCATCTCGCACGACACCAAAGCCACTAAAGTTGCCTTGCATGCAGCAACGTTTTCTGCAAGGAAACATAGATAGAAACGCAACCCGCATGACACCAAAGCCCGTAAAGTTGCCAGCCTGTAAGCCCACCAACTGATTGCAACTGAAGACTACTAATACCAGTATCTTTGCTTGTATTCCTCCGCAGAGCTGCCAACAACAGCTAGCAAACGTCGTGCCCTCCGTCGAATACCCGACGTACCACGAAGTGCCGCAGGGCCTGAGCTTCACGTGCGCCGACAAGATTGCCGGCTACTATGCCGACCCCGACACCCAGTGCCAGGTAAATCGGTCTTCGCCAATTTGGTTTCTTTTTCAAAATACAATTTAAGCTGGGTTATCGAATGCTCAAAGAAACTCAAACGCTTTCCAACGTTTCGCAAAGCGGTGCTGCATGCTTTATCTATAGGTCTAAACCACTCAAGCAAGATGGCGAAAATCTGGCTTCTCTTTACTTATAACCGTAAATCTGACCACCTTCGGGGGGAAGGCTTATTTCGCCTCCATCGCCTAACCATGTGCAAAGGCCTAACCGTCTCGTGTGATGATTTTCGCTGCAGGTGTGGCATTGGTGCGTGCCGTCGGGACAGAAGTACTCGTTCCTGTGTCCCAACGGCACCGTGTTCAACCAGCTGGTCCGCGTCTGCGATTGGTGGTTCAACGTGGACTGTCCCATCTCCAGGGAACACTACTCGATCAACAACGACCTCTACAAGGACAAGGACGGAAACCGAATCTGAACACGACCACCCTCAATAATATACTGATTGTTACTCTTCTGCCTTGTTGAAAGCCTTTCAGAGAACGGAGTTGTCTCTGCAGGGTCATGCTTAACGTGAACAGCTCACATACACTTTGGCTTGACGTTTCAGACAAACTTGATTTGACTCTCAAAATTGCTTTTTAAAATCCCGAGGTAAAGCTGATATTTAACTATTTGTTTCCGTCTGATGTCTTAATATTTTCAATTCTTCGTGGAGGACTTAAGGTCAAAAGAATTTGAACCTTTACACTCTTAAAGAAGTGAAAATAATGTTATGATTGTTTTTACGGCTGTCTAGCGAGAGATGGAATTTGACCAGACCTATTCCACTCAGAGAAAAATGACGTCAGATACCAACTGGAAGTACAGTATGAAAAAAAATTAATTAGCTCTGCTAAATAACAAAGGAAGACAGGGAAATCACAACCCGAATTGCTCTACCTGGCTTTAGCGAGTGGGTATCATGACGTCATTTTGATAGAATTTTGATTGAATGGAATAGGTGTAGTTTAAGTTTTATACAGCCAAAAGAAAAGTTCACGCTTGTGTGAAAATAGACTCATGCCATCTCTTATATTCTGTTACTCAATGTTAATTCGTTTTAAATGTAACCACAATTCAAATTTCTCGATGCGAATAGGTTTAGTTGAATTTCGGGCCAAACAGCTGCATTTTCCATGATCGCTGAAAGCTATTTTCATTATTATTTATATTTTGATCCCAATCTCAATCTGTCCGTAAGTCTGCTCCACGCAACATTAGAATATTTCCTACGATGCATGTCTAATCACCCTTGATCTACTTTAATTCCATCGTGCATCGTTCGTCTGAAAGCCTGGTCGATTGACTCAGACAAAGTTCGCGTCATCTTTCACCATTTCACCAACCCCGAAGATTCATTTAAAAACATATAAATCATATCAAACACCTACTAACCAATCCATCTCACTCAACGAGCAAAGTACACATACTAACACTTCATACATGCTACATGTTCTCATGCAGTGATTGAAATTTTTGCATTGAAATTACTTTCGTTTAAAAACTATTGTCACTAAAATTGAAACCCCTTGTACTTTTCACATCCATCATGCCACGGTAGTGACAACAAACATATTTATTTATCAGTATTTAAGTTATTATCAATTGTGATTCGTATCTGAAAAAATTGTTATATTAATAATAAAGAAACAATTTAAACAATTTGTCGATCCTTTTAAAATGTGTGAGTTTTTGGGTCTTGAATGAACCTGAAGGCGATGATCAGTCCAAAGAAAATGACGCTCGTCTTGTTTTATTTATCTCCAAGGTTTGCTTTACTTCGAAACGTGTGCAATCCCGAATCAGGGCAAGGCAATTGTGGTTTTATGTTTGATTTGATGCAAACAACTCGCTACAATTCTGAAAAAGCAACCGATTAGCAAATAGCCCATGAAATATCGCCCATTAATTCATCGCAATGAATGAAATTGCATAACGGCGCACAGAAGAAACGCGAAGAGTGCAATGCATTCATGATTTATGTGCCGTTAACAAGTGTAAAAATTGTAACAATACGCATTAAAATTACTCAACTTTAGAGACGTAACCTACATCAGTTTTTCAGCGTCGAAATATTGTCGTGGCTTCAAGAAACGTAAGTGCGAGAATAGCGCACGTTAAAATAACTCGTATCTCTTAATTATCTTGTCAAATTGTCAAGAATGAGAAATTAGTGGCAACAAGTTTCTTTGAAACTTCGTTCATTATTCACTTTCTTATGGAAATCACAGAGGTACTTGTAAATAAGTGACAAAATATATTTAAGACCCGGAATAGCTGAAAGTTTAAAAGGTGGTTAGGATCCGGGAGCGAAGACTTGAACATAATTGATAAGATTTTCTTCGGCAGATCAGAAAGTAGGGGTCAACAAGGTCTGGGTCCTGAATTTAAGTGTCCTGTCAAAAATAACCCAGAGCAGCGCGAAACGCAACAAAAATGTATGCTGCTTGCAGTTGCAGCACTTTTCAAGTGTACACCCTTTCGCCTGTATGTAAATTGGCACCTTGCACCTTTCAATATGACTGGAAAGAACACTTCCTTCTCCTTCATGGTCAAACCACATAAATATAAATTTTTTAACTAGATGACATTTTATTGCCATTTACAAAAGTATAATTTATAAGAAATAAATTGGTTGTTAACTATCATAAAGTGTTCTGTCAATTAAATGAATGTTCAGTGTGGCCGAGTTCCTACATCACACGTAACAACTAGTACGGTGGTCTTTTCAGCTCTAGCTCCAAAGCCATTGTCAGATATAATTCGGATACCCAATCAATAAACGATCTTACTTATTTGATAAACCAGTAGAAATGGCAAAAAGCTGTGAGTCTAATTAGGACAAACAGCACCACTGCACTTATCAGTCCAAGCAACTCTGGCTAGATGTTTGGTGCGACTGTCAATGTGGCTGGTGGCTTGTGTAATCGACCCTCCAGTCGAGTGGTTGGTATTTGCAAGTGAAAGTATGAACACGTAGGAACTGTTAGTCGGCGCAAGTGACACGTGGTCTCGTGCGGCGCCTCGAGTCAACGAATGGAGCTGCATGTGTCAGGCACGCATTCTTGCGAATTGTCAAAAACACAAATGTCTGCACGATCAGCGAAGACACGTTATGCTGACGAGGTTTGATTGACTGTAGGGGTGGAGGGTTGGATTGGAGGAGTTGGTACAGGGAAACTGATGTGAGATGTATGGGGAAGGTGGTGGGAAAGGGGGGGGGGTCGGCATTGACGATCACAGGATCGAACCTAAGACTCGTCAAGTGCAAGGGAGACTTGCTTGCACCTCGAACTCGAGACCGTCCTACGGAAGATCACGAAGGTCTTGGATAACAATTGTACAACGAGTACAACGGTTGATCTACACGACGTGAAAAATTCACCAGTGGTCTATATTTGGCGACGGAAGATTTAGTAGTGAATATGGTTCACTTTCAAAAGATCTAGTTTCATTTGCTTCTAAAACACAAGTCACTACTGATTTTTAGAGTTTTATTACAACCTTGATTATCATGAAAGAATGAACAAACAGTGCCCTTCTTTGAAATATCCCACGTCGAATTCACTAATTGCAGCATCCAATGCCAAAAGATGCCGAGGATTCTTGGAAAATTTACCGGGTATTTTCATGCGGTTTAATGCAGTGAGAAAATTGATGAAGGTAATTATGCTTTGTCCGTACAGCTTTTTTCTGCGTGTAAATGTGAAGGTTGTGAACGTCATAAAGTTGGGACAGAGGTGGTGACATTTTTCATAGACGAGGATATGCATACGGGGTTGTGACGTAGTTACTTACATAACTCTGGTTAGATTTCTGGAATAGTCCGAGTCTGTTAACAAGGGATTTGTCGTCGCAATCGCTTATCGTTACTTCATGGCCTTAAGTCAAACATTTCAGAATAATCTTTAACAATAATCTGATCTGATCTTGTAATCTTAATAAAGTATGTGTCTAAAGTTAAAACGACCAAAGTGATGCCGGGATCAGCGTCTAAAATGTTAAGCAATACAAAGTATTCAAATAAACTGAACAATATAAAGTGTACATGATCATCAAAATGATGAGGCTGGTAAGAATAATCAGCCTTCATCAACTTATAGTGATAACTATTTGAAATAATTATAATAAAACCATCGAGCGTTGAGTTTAATTACCAACTTTAATTGTCTCACAATTATAATCTTAGAAGACGTGGAATTGAACGGGAGGTTTACAGGAGCGATCATTCATAGACGCAGAAATCATCGAATAAAAAAAATCAATCTAACCGCAAATTATGGTCAGCGAAAAGTTTATCGGAGACC
Organism: Nemurella pictetii; assembly: GCA_921293315.2. Lineage (NCBI taxonomy): Eukaryota > Metazoa > Arthropoda > Insecta > Plecoptera > Nemouridae > Nemurella > Nemurella pictetii. Next base: position 3,384,920 of record OV121121.1, on the reverse strand, counting down.
ACTAATATTGCAAATCAATTTGTTGTAGTTGAGCGTGGTATTGTAGATGCGTGTCATTTGGAAATGGCAGACGAGCAAGCGTAGGCAGCCTCTAAGAGGATGCTGAATACCCGTTGAAAAACATTAGCTATAGACATGGGAGCGCGTGGTGACTTCAATGCGGGGACAGCAGCGAGCTTCGAGCACAGCACGCGCCATTTCCACGCGTTTATCGCACTAAACACGCAATTATTCTGAAACCTAATTGAATTACTATCGCTTGTAATCTGTATTGGAAAGTTCCTCACACCACCAAGTCACCGCATATGGCGTATTAATTCAATCGCTCCAACACGACGAATAAATCAATGATTTGCAAACAAAAATAATAAGCAATTAGAAAATGTGCATGGCTTTAGAACAAAAATCGTTAATATAGTCCAGAAATTTCATTAAAAGAGAAAGTATATTTAAAACCAGAAGCGATCATCGTCCGCACTCGCTAATTGGTCAAGCACAATAATAATTAATAAATCAAAACGCTATTAGTGGGCATTGATGTATCCCTCTTAACTATTCTTGTATAGGTGGTGGGGAGAACACATCGCAGCAACCACGAGGATAGACTGAAGGAGACAGCCGTATGCGAGGATAAGAAAGTACGAGAGAGCAACCTCTAGACGCTTGTCTGGGGATAAAGACAGTGCGAGAGTGACAAAGAGAGCGTTATCACAAGACGAACGAGCGCAAGAGCGAAGGAGGCGAGCGCGGCGAAGGTTTCTAGTGGATCTAGGCTAGTAAGTTCAGTTCCGAACCGACGCTCAAGCCGCAGTGAAGTGAAATTATTTCTATTCTTGCCTTTCACATCGAGCATCGCGCAGCCGAACACTTTATCCAGATCGATTACAGCGGCGCGAGTGTAGGCGTGCGTACACGCGTGCATGTGATACGTTTGAAATCTGCGATGGCAGACACCAGTGACCTGTGATTTAGATTCGTTAAATTGTTTCAGTTTTTCCCTTAGCGTGTGTGAAACGCCGGCTAGTGACAAATGAAGAAGAGGAGTGTTTGATTGAAAACTTACAGGTGGATTTGTTGTGGGGATAAGTTTGGCTTTTACAAGCCACCATCAAACTATAGGATTACAAGTGAGTATTAAAAAGCTACAGGCCCATAAAGGGCCTAATAAACCGCATTGTAATTCTCTCTTTAATCCGGTTATTGTGACATAACATTTTTAAATGTCATTCGAGCACTATTTTATAAAGGAACACCTTCTCTGCCTAAGAGTTGGTGCAAAACCATATCCGGGATATAAAACTGCAATTTAAAGATGAAAATACCGACACATTTAGATATCGCATTTCTCTCGCATGGGTATGTAGTATTTGGAACAATCAACAATTAGCAACCACCGAACATAAACCGAAGCAGTGTTCCAATGTGTCACATGCATGTTCGGCTTTCCACAAACGCTCCAGACAAATTTCCTTCCGCCTCAATTCAATTGGCTACTGCAATTAGAATGCCAATCAATTCCAGTAGACTGTCACCACATATTAATCCAGGAAATAATTAGTCAATGCGATAATTGGCCAAGGTTTTGCCGACGAGTTATTATGAGAGATCCATGCAGAGCGCATGCTAGACTTGATCGAAACAGGTCACATGGTCATGCTGTTATTATTATAACAGAGAGAAAACAAATTTAAGTGAACGATATCTAACAATGCACAATATCCATGCGAGTGCTAGCTATACAAGCACAAGCAGTTGCAATTAGTCGATTTATAACAAGTAAAAGAAATGTTGTTTTCGAAGGATTTCTTCTGCTGCTAGGGAGAAGAGATCGACATGACATTGCTAGGTCGATGGAATCACTGTTCCATCCGTTGTCTGGAGAAATATTTATATTTTTTAGCCATGAAAATGAAACTTATAGTTGTAAAATGATAGAGGCACGGTTGGTTACGGGCTGTGGCTAAGGAGTACTCGAGTTTAAATCGGTATTCGTTAGACCAAATTATCACAAGATCACCTTGAGGCGCGTGTTGCCTCGATCCGCCTCCACTGCGTTTGGGGTGGACTCTTGAGTAAAATCGCAGAGATTTGAAGTCTGCAGATTGTTTGCCTTGCGAGACACGAACAAGATCTATAGAAATTTCAGCTACTTATAATTTCGGTATTGTTATGCGAATCTACTTTACAAATTACAAACCACCAATTCCGCCTAATATTCAATTGAAGAATAGTGACGTAAGAAACATAATAAAATGGTAGTATTTTGATGCTACTTAGTAGCTTTGATACAATTTAAATAATAGCTACAATGTGTTCGAAGTTGACAGCGGTCGTACCATTTTAACCATCTTATAAACTCTCGCATCCTGAGGCAGCAGGACACACGGAAGCAGAACATAACGTTTCAGATAGCACGAACAATGTCCAATTAGTCCGTCGCCACCAAAGCTAAAAGCGGCCGCCCAGAGATCGAGTGCGACACCAGCTCCAGCGACTTCCACTTTCCTCCGGTGCAGATTGCAGAGCCAGCTGCTATTGACCATGACTCGAGCTCGCGAGCCACGAAACCGACTCGTCCCAATTACAACAACTGCAAGACACTTCCAAGTTCCAAGTGAAATTATCAAGTGAAATGAATTCAAACCAAGCGGAGACTATTTTGTTGGAGGTAAAAATAGCGTTGTTTGGTACGATTGAATGGGCTTTGGTTGTAATTTTGTTATTGATTGGCTCGGCTGGCTGTGAAGTCGTCGGTTTGTCGTGAAGAAATTCGAGTGTTTATTGGCAATCGAGAGCGAAAGCTTATTTTGCTCATTTGAATTCAGGTACGAGGTGTTCGGATTGAAATTAATGTCACACGTCTGGATAAGGCGTGGAGGAACGACCATCAGCTATGACAGCCGCATTCTAAATGCACTGCTTAAATTAAGTGCAGAGAATTTGACGGATCAAGATTACATTTTGGCACCTTGTAACGATGAGTGGCTAGAAATGAACGTATGAATATTTTCTGCGTCCGATCCGCTGCTAGAATGTAGAAATCAACTTCGCACAGCAGAAAATGAAACCCCTTTAGTGCAAAAACATCGTAAATAACGACAAGAAGGACAGGTTCTAAAATAGAATAGGTAGGTACCGCGTCATGGAAACTTATTAAGCATGAAAGTTAAAAAAATATATTCAGTACTTATTTATAGAAGTATATTACTTTTTTCACGCCAACTGTCACATACTTGGAACTTTCCTGCCGAAATGTTCATTACGAAACATTGTTCCAATCATTGCTACACCACGCGTATAATTAGACGACTAATTGACCACCATTTTTACTCTCCGGCAATAAATTTATGCTGTCGCCTTGCTATCTTGCTGGCAGAAAGCTGTCCAAAAAGCTTTATATTTTTTTAAGTCAAATTAGTAGAATAAAAAATTGTAAGGCCGGTTACACGGGTAACACGGGTGACACGGGTGACACGGGTTACATGGTCAAACTTCAAATGATTTAGAAATAACCAAAAACGAAATGAATCCACTGGCATGGACGGACCACGAAGGGGAATGCCGACACCTGTCATCGAGAGATGTTCATCATTGCCCATCATTTCCCTATTTAATTTGATCTAGAATTTATAGTCTTTCTACTGATTACTTATAATGGTTTCGTCAAACTTTAAGAGAAAATAAGACAAGTTTTCGCTAGAAGAGTTTGACTGAAAGCAAAGTTAAATATCTTATTTCTTATTTATTTTTTTAATTTACAAATTTATCAGTTGCTAAATTTAATGAAAGAAATTTGACCACCAAAAGAAACGACAGGGTAGTGATTTCCCCTTCTTTGATAGAAAAAGCCCACATAACATATCGTCAACCTCAACAAGCGACACAGGAAAACTCCATCGCCCTAACTGACTTTTCTTCTTGGATATATCTGACATCATTTTACCCCGAATAGAAAATATCTCTTGACCACGCAGAGCAAGCATCGAGTCCTCCACATGTGGAAAAGCAGCTGGTCTCGCCAGCGAGCGCCGCCGTGTGAAAGACATACATTCATGTCAAGGATAGTAAGTTTCAGGTCTGACGTTGATGGAAAGACGCCTGCTGCTGCTGCTGCTGCTGCTGCCGGAGATCGAACCGGAGACTCGGTGGCAGTGGCGTGTGGTTAGGTTCCTCGGGAGTGATCATGTCCAGAGATTCTGACGCTCAAGTCACAATTCTTAAAGTGTTGAGGCCAGATACGTTGTAATTATTTTCAGATACAAGATAAGATACTCTATATTAAAGGTAGAGAGATCTCTAGATAAAGATATTACAAGGTTCTGTAAATTGTATATCGAAAATAATGATCCAGATACTTTTTGAACATACATAGAAGAAAAGTAAATAAGGGTTCTTATTTAATTCTCATATTTATCTTCTTATTTTCTTAATATTTAATCTTCTACATCCTCTTTTTTTCATGAATATCAAGATTAAAAATTCCGAATATCATTTCAATTGGAGGGTTTTAATTCATCAATTTTGGATTTACCGGAAAACAAGCCTTATTTATTTGAAAACTCGGTTTGCGAAAATCCTCAGTGCAAAGTAATTTGCATCTTGCATCTAAAGCGCGAAATTAACATACAAAAAACAGAAATTATATCAAGACCACAGTATAAATTACAATACAGTATAAATTTGAAAAATAATTCCTTGTATTTGCCATTTCCTTACTAAACAGTTGAATTCAACCACTAAAATGGGTCTTGATACAAATGTAACCCATATGGCAAGCATCGAGCAAGAATCGGGTACCGATTTCTGCACGATCCAAGTCCTCCACTGGACCAATGAAGGGTGTATTGTGTGTAATCTCGCCATCGAATCGTGGCCCAGATCTTGTCTAGACTCTAAGCTGCACTTTCAAGCAGCAGCGCCAGCAGCAGCAGCCGCGTGCGCTGCTCGGGTTTAGAACGTTTTATAAAAGTTAGTGTCATCCAAGACACAAGCGATTCCAGGGAAGCAAAAATGACACCATGGAGTTCATCAAGGAAAGCCAGCAGACACGGAATTTCCCTTGTTGGGTTGAAAAATATCATCGAAGATACTATAAAGTTTTTTTTTAAAATGTGAAATCAATTCTAATGGGTGCTTTTTGTTCTAAAAGATATACTCTAAAGTCTTTTTTCACCACTCAGAATAAAGAAAATAATTTAAAAATATATATATTTAATTTCTTCAGAGCGTATGAATTTAGTTGCATTTTGTTCAGGGTTAAATTTTATAGCAAAAAAACTTGTTGGTTAAATATTCTGAAACGAACAGATTGCGACAAAAATTGATAAGTTTCGACACATAAAAGAACAGAAAATAATTCACCGAATATATAAATCTTTGTCATATCAATGCTCTTATTGGCGGTACAAACAAGAAATCCAACAAGGTAATTTTGCTTCGGAATGCAAGTGGTCCGTTGCGTAGACTTTCGGAGAAGAATGCATGAAAGAAGCCAAGAAAACCACAGCTAACAGGTCAAGCCAACGTCGAAACAATTATGCGGTTTAATTGCCAAAAAATTGCACATTTCTATCAGACAAGTTGGAGGAATGCAAAAATGAAAAGAAATAAGAAATTTTCAGACCAAAAGAATATCGTATCAATAAAACCACAAAGTTTACAAGTCTCAACAGAAAATAAGTACACAGGCTTCATTCATGCCATTGCAAATTCGAAAAAATTCAGCTTTTTTACATAAACTTACCGAAAAAATTACTGTACCTACGTTAAGAAACGTTGTCGGGAAGTGCAAGGAAAAGCGGCCAAAATAAACCGATGCCCGAAACTGAACCGATGAGAATATGAATGATTGGCAAGAAGAGATTTCAATGACCGATACGCGTCACAGTGGAAAAGTGAAATTGAAATCACATCCATCGCATTTTGCAGTCCAGTCGCGATCGGTAAACATTAAATATGCGAAAATTCCACGACGAGCCACAGTTGAATTTTCTTATAGCTAATGAAATTTTCTTGCAAAGATCTTCTACTAGCGGAGATTGCAGAAGAGTAAAACAGACATTTATACCGGAATATGCAAGCAAAATAAAAAACGGAAGCGTATTTCAATAAAACCGCCATGAAATTCGACGTCGTCGCTGTGTTAAAATAATTAGAAAATTGCAAGAGCCAACTTCAATTTCCTGATAACTGCCCTACGCAAGCCAAAGTAGAGCCTAACTTTGACACCGGAGTAGCGACCAAAATGAAGAACAGGAGCGGGTGTCATTACCACATCTATCACATTTTGCTGTTATCATCGTTATGGCTAAGACTTCAATCAATTGCAAGAACCGACTAGGAATTTTCTGATGTACCCATGGGGAGACTTCAATACCGGAACAAGCGACCAAAATAAAAACGGAAGCATATCTCACTGCCATATCCATAGACTCTGTTGTCATCGTCGCTGTCAGATGCGGTGCATATGAAATCGCCGCCTAGGCCACCGACCGAGCGTGAAAACTGCAAAGCACGGGCTGCGGCGGCGGCGGCGGCAGCAAAGCGCTGTGCACGGCGCAGACGTGATCGAAGAAAGTGCCGAGTCGCGAGCATGTCACTCGTGACGACATTTGCCAATCGCGATTTGATCTAGATCGATTCCAGGCGGGCACGGAACGGTCTGTCACCGTGGTCGGGCTTTGCCAATCGCGATGATTGCTGATGATTGATTTGATGAAGACGCGGTTCGTGCGTAGGTCTGTTCTTGAAGCTGGTGGCTAGCAAAGCTTGAACAATAGTTTCCATTAGAGAGAAAGATCATTGATTGGCAAGGAATGATGAAATGAAGAGAATCTTCTTCACAAAGTTGTTGAAAGGGATATTATGAAATATTTTTAAGTGGCTTTACTCCAGATGAATCTCATCCCCATGGTGGCAACCTGTCGGTTGCTTTGATTTTCTTCCTAACTGGAGGATAAATATTTAACTGGAGGTGCATTTTAAAGCCATACGTCAATTTAACATCACATCAATTTAAAGCAACCAATAAATTATTTTTTCATACAATGTTGACAAAATCTACAGTGTGTCAGATAAATCTAAAAAAGGAGTACCTATACTGTGTTATTATGAAGGAAATCAAAATTTCTTTTTAATTGATTTTTCTGTGTTTAAGTATTTTTTACTCTCTAAATTACCGAACAATTTCTTAATATCCGCAACGCAAATAATAATAAGAAACACATAAATTTGAGACAGCAGGGAAAAATAATATGCATCTGGACTTCTTTCTCAGAAGCAGGTGGCTGTATAACGTTGAATGCTTTGAAGTTTTGAAGTTATGCAGTTTAGATAACTCGTTCAGACTCGGACTCTGTGATACCATTTATTGGTTTTTTAAATTGTTTTATTAATATAAAATATAAATATAATATTAATTATTTAATTGTTAATAAACTGTTTATTTACGACCAAGAAAGTTGTAGGTGTTCACTGGAATGAAATATTGCTTGTTATATCAATTATATGATGCTTCTATAAAGATATACTGCTGATATGTGAATGTGCTGTGGACGTATAGCATAAAAAGCAAATAACAACAGCAGTAATTACTAATTACTATCGCAGTTAGCAGTTTTGGTCATTTTTTACAAAAAAAATGTTAGTTATACTTATAATAATATTCATTTTTATCATTTATACGCTTTTTTATGATAAACATCATTTAGAACATTGGTGGTTCATTTTAATTAAGGCCATAAACCGGCAATCATTTGAGCATTGTCAAACTATCATGAAATCAGCCCGTTACATACATTCGCGAATTCAGGGCCCAAAAGCAGGATATGAAAATAGTACATAGATCCTATGTTAAGAAATAAATTTCAAAGTTTACAGAAAAACTGGGTATTGATCGCCAAGTCCCAAACTCAAACTATTCCTAACGTTTCACAAAGCTTTGTTCTACCTGCTTTATCAAGGGTCTAAACTCGAGTGAAATAGCTTTTCTAGAAACTAACGTGCCAAGCTTAGGAAAGACATGAGTATTATAAGAAAGTAATAATATTCCAAAGTTCTTCAGAAACTCTGTCTCTCAACATTGGCAATATTATAAGCGGCAGATCATACCAACGGTTTATGGGTAGGATATATTTTCGACTAATTTATGATAAAGAAAGTGCTGCGTTTATTTGGCGAGATGCAATGCACGCCATCAACTCGCTTGTGCGCGTATACGTCATTTACACTTGAAGGAAAAGTGCACCAATTGGCACCCGTTGACTCATGTCCAATGGCACTCGACAGATTGCTCAAGAAGATTTTCCAGCGATATACAACTGCCGCGGTCCTACCTTAGTCCTTACACACCAAAACACAGGGCATTACTGCACGAAATTGGATAAACCCTGACAGGATACAATTATATATTTCCAAATTCAACAAAATTTGCATATACTGAGATTATTATGACACGAAAGTATCGTGCAAACATGAAGGCTTCGCGATTGGCAATTTCACTGGTCCTGCTATAAGCAATTGAGTTTGCATACTAACTCAGAGCGCACCTACGTCGGTTCAAGCCTCCAGACCTCACACATTGGCCACAAGATGAAAAATGTATCTACTTACAGTAAAGGAAGGTCATTTAGCGGCAAAAGGAGTGAGAAATGGTAAATGATAATGATCAATACATTTTACTATGCATTAAGCTGTCGAGAAGTGGACAATATTTCTCTTCATGATACCGGTGTGTAATCCAAGGCTGAATAAACTTGAAGTTCCAAGAATTTTAACTGAAAAGTCATTCGGTGAATTAGCAAACTATCAAATCAATCTTGGCACACGATCGGATATTTTTCAGTTCACTCGATCGTGTAAAACCAGTTGGTGGACATACCGCAGCACGAGTTACCTGTACACAAAATCAAATCGAACCGATTTACAAACTTTCCCTTTCAAAATATCAACGCCGAAGATGTCTTTGAGAAGAAATGCACCGATTTTTGTCTCGATTCGACACGAACGATGGAGGAGATGTTACTGAATCTAGAAGCACGGTTTATTACTCAAACCGTGTTGTATGCTTTTGCCATGCAAACGTGATGCTGCGGATTGCACGATCTGTTAGCGATGCAATAATTGATGGGTTGTATGGTTTCGTTCCTTGGTGCGTAGGGCACGAGCTATGAGCCGCATTTGTGAATCTGCAGAGTTTTTTCCCATCACATTGAGATGCTTTCAAGAGTGCGAAATTCACCTAATGCCCCTCTTATGCGAGGTCAGTTCACATTCATAAAGCTTTTAGGAAAATACACACAGGGATTTTTTATTCTTCTAGCTATATTAGTTGTTTTTGTCGTCATTTTCTAACCATTTTCAATGAGCAGTGGTTTTAAATCCATGCGTACTTTTTGAGGTACAGAAGGTGACGTTCAGAAAAATATATTTTCTAATCGTGAAAAGCATATGGTCACAGTTTTGAAATTTGTCATGATAGAATTGGTTCCACGTTATGTCTTCGATCAACAGTGGTATAAGTTGTGAAGATGTTGCACATCATAGAGAAGATATCAAGTAAAGTCATGGTAAAGATTCGGATTGACACCCAGGGTGTCTTAGAGCCTTTAACACTTCAATGTGACCATCATGGAAATTCCTCTTGTCGCTTACAATAGGTCTCCAGTAATCACAGAACCAAATAAAGAACTTCAACATCACAGATGAAAACCAATTGATTTATTACAATCTAAAAACTTGTTCAAATACATTAGATAATTTCTTTCCGCGCTCGGCGAAATTTCCTTCTTTGATTTCGTAACCGATTATTGTCGCGCGTTCGGTGGGCATTGTTAGAGTGCGATTACGTGTCTGCTAGCCTCGACCATCTAGCACCTAGCATCGATGCAGATACGTGTTATGTGGCCAGGCTGAATTAGGCACCGATACAGGGAAAGTGACTGCAAACACACACACAACGTATCGGCTGCCACCGCCGCGGTGGTACATATAAGCACCGATCTATTATAAATATGCCATAATATATTGTTACCACTTTCACTTGTTGCTGCATAGATAGATACCCATGGACACGCCACCCGACTAAATGTGTTTCTTGTTATTAATTAACAACAAGCGGAGATCGCTATTAGCGGCTGCAGTTGCAGTGTTGGCAATTCAAGGGTTGCCTTTGTGCAGCTTGCAGCTGGAGTCATCGCCACTGATTAATTGATGTTAGAGAAAATAAGAAATTTGCAAAAAGTAAAAATATAGTTTAGCACGTGAAACATTTTTTTCTTGCAAATAAATGAATGCCGGTTACTTGTCGATTTGTGAGAGTGTGCAAGTTCGATAAGAAAGCAACCCTTTTACTTTAAACGAGACGTAACTGCAAGCTTCGGAGTAGTTGCACAATTATTGGCGCTGAATATAATGGCTCCTGTGTATTTATAATCTTCTAACAAATTTGTTTCAATTCCAGATTACTTCGAGATGAAGAGAGGCCGGTTGCTTCTGCCTTGGGGTCTTCTAGCAGGTGAGATCATTATTTCACTTTCAATTCCACCAATTTGGACGCTTACAACTCGTTGGTGTTCATGTATAACACACGGGCTACGGCTCTAAGGGACAGTCCTCTGACCACTCTGACGACGACATACTGCAAAGCTTGTAATTGTACCCGCATATCGTGTTGGAAAGGAAGTGTATTTTCATTATTGTGAAATGGTCAATGTCCATGTTTTAGCCAGCGTAATACTCGAAAAGCTGGAAATTTGTGAAGTAAACCGACAAAAAAATAGCAAAAATTTCACATATGCCACAGTTTCTTTTTATCTTGAGGCGTTGTGGAGATTTATTTATGTTTGAGCCTGTCCTCCCATTTAAATGCCTGCAATAACTCAAACTTTTGAAGATCAATGGTAAAGTGATTGTCTAGCTTAACCAGTTAAAAGATCAAACCATAACTCAAATGAAAACGAAATTTTAAACTGTGGACCCGAACAATAATCTAGGCATCTATCATATCGGATCTAGAGATAGACAATGAAAGGATGCTGGGCCATTTCATCTTTCACTTTCGGAAAGGAATTTCAGGGAATAAATTCTGCTGAAGAAAAGTGAAAACACAGCGTAGACGCTCTTTAAGAAAATCGGAAGTTATGCATCAACACATCTACCTGCTATCTGATTTACGAATCTGAATTTAAATTTTAATCTCTGCAATGTGGAGAGCTGCCATCAGAGTGAAGTTAAAATATTCAATTGTCTTCAATCCGTGTATTTAGTATTTAGTCACAGTGTGTAAACTTGAAAGAAATGAATGCACGTATGTGTTTGCATTAGGTTTAGATAGAAATTACAATCAAATTGATATCAAATCGGAGCGTCATACGTTATCATGCTCGACTGGTGACTTCATATCTCTACAACTACTTTCCGGTGAAAATAAGAGTACGATGCCTCGAGACACAATCTGCAATATTATAATAATATGCTTTTGCCGGCCAATCGGAAATGATTGTCGACTAGACGAAATTTCAAATCAAGTTTGATTTAATTAGATAATTGTTTGAGAAAAACTAGTTTGTATGACGTTATAGCAGTTTATGCGGTTATGTTATCAAATTGTTGTGGAGGTAATGATTGAAACAAAAGTGCTGGAAGTGCTGAAGTGGACGAAACCTCTTGCACGTAGGTCGAATGTCTAGATTCTAGATGCATTATAGGTAATAAAGAGCTGTTGCTATCTCCCGGCGACTGTTTTTTAGAGGGGGCCTTACACGAAATCTAGAAAAATAGTTTTATACACTCAGACAAAAAAGTGCCGTTTCAAATACGGATTTACTGACAGTTTTACAGAATTTGAAAATAAATTCAAGCGTGACTAAAGATATTTTAGAAGATCAAAATTAGGGCGGAATTAACCCCAACCGTATGGACTTTCGGCAAGAAGCTGTAAGGAGATGTATCAAGAAAAATTTCGGTTAATAATTTCGATGGTTGACCATCAGGACTTAATTTTTGGCCATGCCGGATATAAGGTTAGCTTCTATAAAACAAACGTCAATTATGTTTTTTTATCTTCAGAAAAAATGTGTAATTTAATGAAACATCTGTCAGCAGCGATCTGTGCATCAAGCGTGCTACAAATTAGGCTGCACACAATTCCACGAGGAAGTACAAAGTCTGCATGACAAATGGCCAACGGAGCGTCAGATCTTTCATTTCCTCAGCTTACCCATTTCACGGACATTAATGTTGCATTATTATGCAACCATCTTTATGCGGTTATTTTACTCGCTAAAAATAGATATGGTGATAAATAAAATAGGGTTATAGTGAGAGTCACTTCACGGAGAATTGGACGTAAATACACGGAGACTTCAACGCTGGCACGAGATAGCAAATCTCTACGCATGATGTATTATTGCACACAAACAGCTCAAATTTCATATGCATTTTCTCCACTAATTTTTTAACCACTCCTCAAAGATTTTGATACAAGACTACTCCAAGATATTGATTCAGTGGGTATCTCAAGCCTATAACTTATGCAAATTTGCAGCCGTAGCGCCATTAAAGTCTAGTTTTTCATTGGCCCGCTAAATTCTTAACGATCCGTTAACATGTTTTTACCATGACCACTGCCAATGCGATGTCTAAATATTGTGTTAACAGACCGTTAAATAATGAAGAAGCCACTGAAAAACTGGGCTCTAAGAGATGAAACTGGAGAATATCTTATGGAAAACTTCTTCAAGAGATTATGGTCCGAACAAAATGACCGCTTTACCCCTACTTGAGATGTCAAACAATGTAATAATTTTCAAATTTTGACGATTCCCCAATAGAAAGACATTTTAAATGTTGATTGACTAGGAAGGCTAAGCATTTAAAATTATTCTAACTCGATAAATGCTCGCATTACTTTCTGAATACTCCTGTCTTTTCCTATTGTTGGCACTCGAGTTAAGACAGTTGATAAAGCAGGCAGCTGGAAGCTTTGAGAAACGTCGGGTTAAGTTTCAGTTTGGGAGCATGACATTCAATAACCATGTGAAATAGTTTTCTGAAAGATAAATTTTCTCATTTCCTTTATTTAATCGTGACCAAGCACAGCTAAAATAATGATGGCTATATTCTACAAAAATTTAAAATAAATCCCATTCTGCTTACATCTTTTGACCACATCAATTCTATTAACTCTTCTACAAACGTATACAGAATGGATATTTTCTAGAGTAAAAGAAATACCTAAATCACAAGAAAATTTGTGATTTAGTGAAAATGTTCAGAAAATGCTCGTGCTCGAGAATGAATCTCTACTAATAAACTAAAAAATGCCCATTGGGTGACTATGGTTTGAAACCCGGCCCAGTCTCCTGCGTCACCCATTTTAACATGGAACTCCACCCTGACTGGTCACCAATCCAAGTAACATCTTCCCGGGATGTCGCTTAACTTGGAAGTATCATGCCACACGCGAACTCCGATAGCTTAACGAGTTGAAACGAATCCAAGCAATTAGACGGATCGTCGATGCTTTCCGAAGAACACGCGCCACGAATCCAAGCTATGGTAATTAGGTGCACTGATTAGTGATTGCGGAGCGACGACGCAAGTGCAAGGTGCGTTTGAGCGAGCTGACATTGACCCAATTGGTCGTGTGAAATGCCACAGTTCTTTGAGATAAACGCAGACAATGTGTCGATGAAACCGATGGGATCATCTCAATCTCTGTGTTGAGATCTTTGTTTAACAGTGACCTTCGACAACAATAAGATGTGTGATCAATGAGAGTTTTGCGTTGCTGCCTGATGAATACAATCCGTTTGCATGGTTTTTCTGCAAGGAAATGCTATTATTATGTGTTATGAAAGTGTACGAGACCTTTATGTCAAGTATATGTGAAGAGATACAAGTCTGTGACTGCGCGTAGCTTGTTAAGTTTCTAACAGATGCCATCCAAACGACGGTAAAGCGTTTAGTATAATTGGAAATAAATTATGCGTGTGGTGTGAACTTCGAAAAGAAATAATTTAGTTCAATTTTCGAAATAATATTTATTGCGAAGTGACTGAATTGACATATTTATTTTCCTTTGCACGTATAATCTCTTTGGAGCCTCAATTCTGGAATACGACACTTTTCTCACAAGAATGCGACAAATTCTCCTCCTCCTTTGCTCTCTGCAGTTGAAATTCAAAGGCAATTGCATGCTCAAAGAACAGTACACCCAAAAATTATCGTCCACCGGTGCCATATCCGCGTAAGTACTTCTTTTCAAAGCTGTAGCAAGTTGACACGGGCTAAACCTTTAATTTGAATGTCTTGTCTTCTTAAAGAACATGCCTTTTCCTTTCTAGGCGTTCACTTGCTGGCAGTAGAATGCAAATTATGACTCATAAATATGAAAGTATACGACGCGAAATGTATATGTGTATCTCATATAGTTATGGAGCTGTCAGTGGCAGGGTAAGTTAGTAATATTACTTTCAGTTCCATTCTAGTGGCGAAAATGCCTGGCAAAGTATAATTATTTATCACTTGTGTGAATTCTATAAATATTGCAATTGAAGAAGGTTACAAGTTGTTACGTTAGTGCTGATTTTCACGCATACGTACTATTTTCACGTGAGCTTGGTCGCCAAAAAGCCGTTCTAATTTTCATGGAATTTGCTTACGTTAAAATCTAGCATTTTCGACCACATTTAAAAATCTATTATACTTCCTAAAACTCATCTTCAAACCGTAATTCCATATCCCCAATCTCTATTAAAGTATTTATTCCTGTTCGTCAATTCTTTTCAATATGTTGTTTCTTAAATTTCCTTTACATCTTTGATGATTGATTTACTTAAAAAAATTTGACAACATTGTGAAGTATTAGAGTAGTATCACAACAGGTAGAGTAGAATTTACTTAGAAAATAAATCGTAAAAATTGGACAATATACAGCTCTTTATGGTCAACCATTTAGTTTTTTAAATATAAACTTTGTTCGCGAAGTCTTGTAACTTGTAATTATCCAGTGGCTGGACCAGTTGCAAGCGCCTAGAATGGTGCAGAAACAACAGTCATCCTCGAGGGTTTTGTTGCAGCGAGCAATTCGCCGCCGAATACGTTCATTTTGGATTTCATTAACCTACTTGACTCGGCACATGCAGAAGTGCATGCAGTTCGGAGAAAGGTGCAGTTCGATCGCAAAATGATTTGGGAATCGTGAACACGGCTAAAAAGCTATACTTACTTAGAACTGATGCTGATGGAAATTATCTTGGAGCAAATTGGTGTAAGTTGACTTATGTCATTTAGCTGGTGTTTTATTTGTAACATTGAATTTTCTAATTGTTTTGCTGTTTGCTGCTGACAATTTTTTTTTTTTTTGTGAAAATGATTTCTTATTTATACCTTAGCAAATATCTAAGTGATTCGTGTGTAGAAGAATGGAAAAAGAGTGCTTTATCAACTATGGGCAAACTAGTTTTAAATACATTAAGGTTTTTATATCAATTTCCTGAAATGTATGATTGTTTTTTCCATTACCTAGTGCCACTAGCATGGAACGAAATCAAACGTCATACTTTTAAAAGATGTTGCAAGATTTGTACAGTATCTTTAGATACTGAAAGAATCTCACATAGTCATAACACACGTTTCCACATTTCGAGGCCGAGACCGGAACCATTGAAGCAAGAATTACTTCCACCTATTTCCAACAAGGCATCAATCTAATTTTCACGCTGTTCATGTTCATGAAGAAGCAATTAAAAAAACTCTCTTCTGTCTGCAAACCAAAATCAGGGTCGCACAATGCGTCCAGCGAGTATCGCCCGCGTCAAGACTCGTGAGTGAAAACCAAACTTACAAACGTCCAAAGATTATTTCGAGATAAACTCATTGAAATCGATTAATTTGAAACCAGCAAATGGGCTATTTCGCTTGCCCATGTTGCAAAGGTTCTAAATTCTCTCAGATGATGCTCCGTGGTCCAAACAAATATTTTTCAAGTTTTCATCACAATTTCGTTGTTTAGATGAGGTCGAAGTACCCGTTCACTATCAAGAAATTGTGACGCATTGCGGGCCAAAAATATGGTCTATCACTCCAAAAACATCAAATTTAAGGCCTACAATTCTCAAAAAAAAAATCTTAATGTCATTTTCGTCAAACAGAAGTAAAAGAGGGTGACTTACAGTTGAAAATAAATGGGCTACATAGAAGTAAGGGGATAAAACCAGAAACAAGAAACTAAAAGATCGAACAAGATTTTCATTTAGTTGACACAACCAAATCAGGCATCAGCCAGCTAAATTCCCCAGCGCGGAATTCCGTAGCTGACCTTGTCCAGTGCATTAACCACACACACTCACACACACACTATAAAGCCGAGTTAACCAGCGAATCTAGCGGCTGGTTAACATAAGTGGCGAGCTCGGCGGTCAACAGAGCGTTACCACTACTTTTTTGACGCCACTTTTCCTTGTTGCTTGCCGTCGGGCCGGCAAAAGCTGCCTCGTAACAGCTGGCATCCAAGGAGAGACGTCGTACTCACGTGCCGGCCGACCCGAGTCCAACCAGGCCAAAATCACGCGCCGCATTACTCTTGTAAATACACTAGAAAACGACTTAAGTTTCGTAGGAAATCGTTGGCGAGGTGATGTTGTGGACTAAGAGTGTTGGTGTGCCTTTCGAAGATTGAGGGTAACGAGGGTTTCACGGTCTACACTCTCGATTTGACTGGCCCTTTAAAGGGTCTTGTCGATGATTGATGTTCTGACGTTGATTGCGATTCCACAGTAAGATTCAGAAGACTGCTGTTGAAGGGAAAGGAGCTTTAAGATATGTGTATATCGGAGCAAATGAGAACGCAAGTCTTTTTTTACGAGGTGTTTCTGGATATCACATGAAAATATCGTATGTTTGTTGAGAAATTAGTAGGATGACTCTTAAAAGTATGATTCATTCCGGTAATTTTGTACGGAGGATATGTTTTAGAGTCGAATCGAATGACACAACGTGAATTAGCGTGACAGGCTTCGGTTCCTCGTTTTGGTCCGCATTAAACCTTGTCTACAATGATAATACAGCCTTAAAGGTAATTAAGTAATGACACTGAAGTAATTAAACACATAAAATGTATTTAAACAAAGTATTAGGTTGCCCTTGGCCGGTGGAGGCGCCGGGTTTCGGAAGGCATGGAGAGCTTTGAGCTCGGCTATCAGCCCGCACCACTAAATTATTATTGATATAAAACCACATTACAAGAAAATGTTTAACATGAAACATTCAACAGTGTAATTTGCATAATATTTGTATGAGCGACCTTTTATGCTCAAATTATTTCTGATTATTTTTTATGCCATTAGCAAATGTCTATGGATAGATAATCAGCCTATCAGTTCAGCAATCGGCATGGAGCAACCATACTCACGAAAAAACTCGATTTCGTTAACATAGATGCGTAAAACGCACTATCGAGTAAAAGGAGCCGACCTTAGGCTCATAGCAATATCATTGAAGCGAGGTTGAGGAACCGGAAAATGAATGCAGTTTTCAGCACTGTCTTCCGATCGGCAATAAAGAGAAAAGTAGTTGATTCTTTGTCAAAAATTTGATGCAATCCATCTCATGTTGTTGACTAAAGTCAACGCAACGCAACGCAACGCAACGCAACGCAACGCAACGCTCCAATGTAAACAACCCGGCGTTAGTAAAGCCACAGCACAACGCTCCACTGTAAGCAACCCAGCGCTAGTAATCTACAGCGCAAAATTCGCAGTGCCAAAAGTATGATAAAATCGACTAGAATGAGTTGGCTCAGAATTATGCGTGGGAAAGAGCCGTCTGACGATGCGTATTTGTCATCCCGACGAAGCGGTAAAACATTTAGAAATGCATGTTATTGACAAGCGTTTTTAATTTTATGTACCTACATTCTTGATGATAAAGACCTAAATGCAGCCTGCCAGATTCGCTATTCAGCGAAATGGACGTCGCTGTCATGTTTTTTGTCATAAAAACAAAGATAAAAGAGAAAAATAGGACCTGTCAAAGGTCAAGTACATAGAAACGTAGGCTCTGGTGGCTTTAAGTACAAGTTATGCATCATGGAGCGTCTCAGCTGTTTTTTAAGCTGTCTGCAAGGATTCCGTCGCTGGCACATTGCGGTGAAGAAACAAAGAGTTGGCAGCGCGCACGGTGCAGTTGAGAGTGTGAAGTGAACCTGACCGGCTCAGCCCTTGGCCGCTTTCCACGCATAGCGCCGAGGGAAACGGGCGACGGAAACCCGACGAGACAGACGGCGGAAATCCTTTCAACAGAAGCCTTCCTCTGTCACTCCTGTCTGCATTCTCGATCAGGCGGTAAAGAGATTAATAAACTCATTTGTACTCGCGATCATTTCGATGACTCTCAAGAAAACGATTTCGAGACGAAGGTGAGACGGGTAAGAATTCAATTATCTTTTGATGAGTTGATAGAAAAATAATCTCGATTTCGTTTCAGGATAAAAAGATGCATTGTAATAGTAATAACAGTGGGAGGTATTCACCAAACAGGTTGTTTCTTCAAAATAAAAGTGTTTTATTGAAGCCAAATTGAGCTGCAGATAAAGATTCAATATTGAAATCTTACCGGCTGCACCAAGTTCACTTTCACTTCGCGGCGATTGTGTGTGTGGGCTAAGATTTTACAGCTGCAGTCTGGTCGACTGAAGCGAGTTGTGTTGCGATTCTTCAAATCAACATTATCCAACTGCTAGCTGTGCCTTCCGCGTTGGTAAGAGCAGTGTGATTTATGCATCCATTCGCCATGGCACACACATCGCGTTGGTCATAACAACACCTCGAAAAGCATCTCGTTAACAAGCGAACAATGGAATTAGGCACGGCTAATTGTCATGCAAATTGACTTGGCATTTTTTCGGCCACAATTTTGTGTATTGATGCTTTACAATTAAGAATGTAATATGTATGAGGTCCTGTCGCTTAACAGACCATGTAATTTTAATTACCCAATATTATATTTAAACTACAGTCTATTGTATAGAAGGTAGTCGAAAACATGGATGCAAGAAATGAGCCTTCGATAATCGTAGTAAATTACACGGAAATTATGGAAATGATATGCTGTTATTATCGAAAGTATACTGATTTTTATAAAGGAGTGCGATGAATTCTAAGAAATTGTTAGTGTTGTTTGCTAAATTTTCATAAACGGGTTCTGAATATATTTTAAGAAATCGTGTGCTGAACTGTGGGCTTAGTACCTTCAAACGACACGCGGAATGGTATCATTTCAGATTTTATTTTTATGACGCGGAAATTCACTGGCTACAAAAGCATTCTCTCTACAATTCTACAATTAAATGCTACAATGCGTTGTTCGATACATCGTTAACTTTACAACAGCTCTTATCTGATTAAATAACTACTATTTGATTATAGACTCGAGAGCAACAGAGAGCATGTTGTGTCGCAAGCGTTCCGATGCAGGATGGCCGAGAGCCGGAGGTAGAAGTGCTTGCAAAAACAAGCATTAAAGAGCAATTTCTTCCAACACAAATCGATACAAGCGCATGTCAGAACCCACACGCAAACCCTGCTGCCTTTACCCGCACGAGTAGAACAGGGCGTCCAGTTGTCCACACTCAACAATCCAGGAACACAAAGACATACATAAATGTCCTATCCGAAACCAAGCCCTTCATCATCATGGCCAAGGTGTTCTTGTGAACAGGAAGAAGAAAAAGTCAATCAAAACCGCTCTGAAATGTGATACTATTTAACATCTGGATCGCGACAAGAAAAATACTGTGAACTTGACATTATCGCGTGAACGACTGGAGTTTCCGCAAAGTTTTCGCTTGCGCGCACCGTTATGCCGCGGGTTTCCATTGGCAACGCCTAACGCCCTGTTAGCCTTGGTCGTCGCCCGCTAAACATGTCTGCTAGAGCTGCGATCCGTCGATCTTCCTGCCTGCACTGCACTTTCTTGGGCAGTGTCTGGCAGCGAAGTAGAAAAGTCTTTGTCCAATGGATACTATGGAGTGCAGAACATGATTCTACGCTGTACCACTGCTTGTGTGGGAAGGGCGTTGTATGGCCTAGCGACTAACCAACGCTCGGCTATCACGAGAAGTGATCACAATGATTGTTGGCGTACCACTAATAAATTATTATAGGAATTAAACCACATTACAAGAAAAATTTTAACAAGAAGCAAAGCGTCAAACCGTGTAATTTGCATAATATTTGTTTGAGCGACCTTTTATGCTCAAATTATTTCTGATTATTTTTTATGCCATAAGCAAATGTCTATGGATAGATAATCAGCCTATCAGTGCAGCAATCGGCATGGAGCAACCATGCTCACAAAAAAAATCGATTTCGTTAACATAAAATGCGTAAAACGCACTATCGAGTAAACGGAGCCGAATTCTGAGTCTCAGAACAAGGTCAAGGTAGCAAGGTCGAGGAACCGGAAAATGAATGCAGTTTTCAGCACTGGAAGACAACGCTGTCTTGGAATTAGCCGTCGTTTCTTTGTGGTGTTGATCAAAATCCTTTTGACAGTCATTGTCAGCACATGCCCATCCGAAAGAGTACGATACGGATACATGAAGTTTCAATCTGTTTCAAAACCAAAAGAAGAGTAAAAAATAAAGCAAACGCAAAGCTGGACCATTGCCACTGGCATCTCAAATGGACAAGAGCATTCCAGGGTTGAGACGACTAAAATCAATGTAAGCCCCATAAGAAAATTTAAAATAATGTTTCCTTTTGTTTGTTTTGAATGTTTCATTTTCTTTCAAGACGCCGATATTCATATCCCCACACCATTGCCAATTTATTTTAGTATTAAAAGTTCGAATTTTGATGATCACTTTCAAAAAAGGCTTTGGAATACTTAGACTTTACCATTTTAAATACCCAAATATCTATACTAGAAGCATCTGCTACCTGCAAGCGTTGTGCTGTACGCAACGTAAGCTGCAAGCTCGAGCTGAGACCGTTGATAAAGCAGGCAGCACAGCTTTGCGAAACGTCCGGACAAGTTTGAGTTTTGGGCCTATAGCATTCAATACCCAGTATTAAATAGTTTTTTAGAAAGCATAAGTGCTAAATTAGGAAAAGACCCGAGTCTTCAGAAAGTACTCATGCCGCGACACCAGCGTAACATGTTTCTCGTTGTGTCTGCCTGCAGGACTCCTCCTGTGGACGGCAGCCATCGACGGGCTGAGCATCAAGGCGCCGTCGCTGCTGAAGAAATCGAGGAACGTGACCAGCAACCTCTCGGCGACGACCACGACGACCACCGCGGAACCGACGGAGCTCACGGAGCTCACGGAAGAGGATGAGGTACGAGCCTACGAAATGACCGTAGCGAGGTTCAACTCCTCGATGGTAGGAGGACTGACTTGATGAAGCAGACGCCTCGGAACGAATGTAAAAAAAATATATTTTTGGATGGGAAAATTGTACGGAAAGAGGCAATCTCTAGCAGTAGCGTCCTGAGACTAATTCCCATCATGAAGCCAAATATGTCAGATTGCTGGCAAAAGAGAGACAATTATTTGACAATTTATGTTGGTGTTTTCTGTCAAAGTTACCTGAGGTGTCAAGTTATTTCTGATGGGAGATGTTATTTCTCAAACTATAAGGGTATACGTGATTGCGTGAAAAAAAGGTTTTTAGACAATTTTCGTAGCGCTTGATGTAGAAATATTCTGAATAGAACCGGTTCTACCAATTTTTAAATTTATTGATTTTTAACACATGGATTGCACGGCATGTGATTGAGTGTTGCCAGTTTTGCCACGTCATTTAGCCTAGTCGCACTTTGATTTGAATCTGAATGGAACAGAATTGGAAAATTGCTAAAACCAAGCGAGATTTACATAAATTTCAAGTCGATAAGTGTTAATATCTGCCAGTGTAACTCGGTAAAAGTGTTTCTTAGAGCTGGCATGCCTTTAAGCTTCGAACGACACCTACCAGAGTTGAACCCCCAACCCATGTCCCACCCCCAGGAGGAGGCTGCAGGAGGAGAAGAGGAAGTGATCGAGGAGGTCGCCAACGTGACCAAGTCGCGGCTGACCGGCGACCCGCAGAAGGACTACCGGTTCGACCCCAACCTGCCCCGGGAGCTGCCCCCCGGCTACAACCTGTCCGCCTACCCCTTCTTCAGCCGAGTGCCCAACGACGTGACCTTCGAGTGCGGCGATGACCTTTTGGACGGGTACTACGCGAACGTGCACTACAAGTGTCAGGTGAGTCGACGATGGAGGATGGAGGATGGAGGATGGAGGATGGAGGATGGGACGGCCACGCTACAGCTTGTGCAGGGGTGGCTGGCAGATGGATTAATTCATCTTGAGAGCGGAGGTGGAGCCCTAAAGTTTCCCATGATACGTGATTGTACAACTATACGAAGAAATTAGGTGTCAGAGTTGAAGAACCCTGGAAGATATCAAGTTATAGATAACATTAACGACTGAAATTGTTCTCACCATTCGAAAAGCATTTTTGTTGGTTAGAATTTGCGGATTTCGTCTGAAATGTAAAAGACGGTCACAGATGGATCCAGCGGGGCAGGGCAGGGCAGGGCAGAGCCGGCCCTTGGGTTGCTTATCAAAAGCTCGAGTATACAGGAATTGTCCGAGATCCATACGGTTAGATAAAATGTGTCTCATGTGTCTCATCAAATGAGTGTTAGAGGTACGATGATATCCTTAGCGGATAGTTTTACCAGATTCATGTATTTTAAGACCAATTAAGAATTTTTTGGATTACTTCGACCATCTTAATAAATCCCCAGACTCGCATGTTGACTTCTGAGTCCAATGTTTTCCATTTCATTCACTGCAACCGAACAAAATTTCACTAAATTCGCTAAAACAATCGATTTTCAATTTGAAGGTTGAGCAATGATCCGTGAGGATTTGGAAAAGTAAAGAAAACTTTCGGCCACGAACCCTGCAAGGCTCTACGTGCGGTGAATTACAAACAGCAAAAAATATGCCCATTAGGTAAAAAAAATCCACAACGCAAATATTACTGGACATGTTTCGGAAACACTAACAGCAGCGTATACAGTGTATAGCTGCCAGCTGAGAACGGAAAGCCACGAATCCACCTGCAGATTCTGCTGCGCACGTAGCACGTAGCCGAGGTCCACAAAACGAGCGTTAAATCGCGATTACCGTCGGTGGGCAAATCGCGGAGCACGTGCGCTCAGTGTTCAGCGCTCAGCGCTCAGCGCTCAGCGCGTCTCATGGCAGTGACGCGGCGGCGGCAAAAAGCCGGAGACGAAACCGAAAGCAAAGAGAATGTGGTGCCACCGTCGGTGTCGGTGTCGGTGTCGGTGTCGGTGTCGGTGTCAATTAGAGCTGCAGCTATCAGCGTAACTTATAATTACCGCCTTGCGGAGCCTCAATTAAACGTATCACTTCCCACGATTTTAATTAGATTTGATGTGAATGAGTATGAAACAGATTGGATGTTCTAGTTTAGTGCTTTTTACGTAAGAAATATTAATTAACTGGATGGGGACATGGTGCTGAGACAAATTATTGTCAATGGAGCAATTCAAAGTTTGCTATTTTTGTAATATTTCAGTCAATTATCTAAAGCATTCAACGTAACAAAATGTCAAGTGTCATTCTCATTAGCTACGCCATTGTGTGGTATTGCATTAATTTAATTATTGTATAAATGGTTGATGGAAATAATTCCAAATAATAATATCACTCATATCTCTTTACGGACCAGTTTACAATTGAGAAATGTTTGTATTGCATCCAGAAACACTAGTGCTTAGAGTGAAATACAGTCACGTAAATGTGTTTGGATAATTTAGCAGATTGTGATTGGCTTAACGTTGAATTAACAACAACCAGAAGTCAGGAACAAGATATTCAATAAACCGTTACGAACTGTTTAAGTGCATCTTGATTATAGGAGCCTCGGCCTTCATCTTTATTACCTGGTTTCTAGAAATACTCAGCGCAAAAACAAGACTATCACTGTTCAGGTAAAATGGAAATTGCATCTTGTGTTTATTGATGTTGATGCCAATTTGACTTTGATGCCGTCTGCACTTGTCAGTGAACTTGATGGCAAGCCGACTTAGTAGCAGACGAATTGCTAAACTGTAGACGATTGGAGCAAATAGCAAACTGGTGACATATTTTTTGGCATACTTGCTGTCATCGTACATTCGTATGGCTTTTAATTTCATTCCCAACAGATGGCTTACCGAGGGTTTGGTGCATTTAGGTGTATTTATTTGTTGATCATTCTCACAAGTGCAACATCTTTGTTTTAATTCGTCATGATCCAAACATTTAAAAGCAACCCCCCATATACATCTTTTCTGCTTTATCAGAATCTAATCTAACTTCCTGACTCTATTTCTACTCGAGTACGCACTGAAATTGTCCAGCGCAAAGCGGAGACCGCTTCCAACGAGACGCATTTAATCGAACTTTCGCTCTATTTGAACGTCACGGTGATTTGTTCCCCCGATTGCCAACCTTTCACTGGATTACCGTTAAAGTGAGCTCTTGTTGACACGCACTTGACGGACCGCGATTGCAGGAATCGGTGGCCGGTACGCACTTTATCGCACGTGAAAAACAGGGCCAAGTGTTTAGTGTTATAACGTGGTTACCCGACCGCTTAGATTCGAGCACAAAGCGTCACGGTGAAGCCATTTTGCGATTGAAAAAAGGAATTACTTATTAGATACACATGAATGTATTATGAATGCAATGAATGCATCTCGTATATCTCGCATATCAATGCCGAATGGCCTACGTATACAGCTGCTACTCGAAATTTCCTTGGCAAATACCATATTTCCTCCAGTTGACCAAAGAAGGGCTTCAAAGCCAACCACGCCCAATACAAGACTCACTCTTTGAACACAATCAGACCAAAACAAATCACAATTAAAATCCATTGTAACCTAATTAAAAAATCAGACGAGAGCCAATTTCGTAAGGAAATCGAATCTGTTTCAAGGTCTAGCCGTGATATTTGATAATTGGAAACGAGCTGGTCAGCTCAGCATGGCTGTGAGCTGTGTGCTGTGTGCTGTGAGCTGTGAGCTGTGAGCTGTGAGCTGTGTGCTGTGTGTTGTGTGCTGTGTGTTGTGTGCTGTGTGCTGTGTGCTGTGTACTTTGTGCTGTGAGCTGTGAGCTGTGAGCTGTGAGCTGTGAGCTGTGAGCTGTGAGCTGTGAGCTGTGAGCTGTGAGCTGTGAGCTGTGAGCTGTGAGCTGTGAGCTGTGAGCTAGGAGCTGTGAGCTGTGAGCTAGGAGCTAGGAGCTAGGAGCTAGGTGCTAGAAGCTAGGAGTTAGGACCTGTGAGCTAGGAGCTATGAGCTATAGGGGCTATGAGCTGGGAGCTGTAAGCTGCTAGCTGTGAGTTATGCGCGGTGAAACCCACGGCAAGCATTCGGGCAATTACACGCGCTTGTTTTCCGTTCCAAGTCCGCGCAAGCGCGTTGAGTGGACGCACTCGCCGGACAGAGTCAGAGACAGAGACAGAGACACAAAGGAAAGTTGATTATCATTCAACCTTGCGAAAAGCCGGCCGCAGTTTGTCTAGAATCCAGCCGTCGTATTGAATGAGAAAAAACACCGGCTGCACGTTGTTTGCTGGAAATTAAAAATCATTGTTTGCCTCGTGATTGCTGTGAAGGATGGTGAAGGTGGTCAGCGGCATTGAAAACCGGGTCAGATGTCACGAGTCGTTGGCACCGAGGCGGGAATCCGGTGTCAGGGTTAATCAACCCTTGAGACGTGGTGCATGAGACATGGAGCTGATACACCAATGACAGTATTTACACAGCATTGCAGTTTCTCAAGCTATAGCTTGGATACAATATGGGAAGCACATTTTTCCTGCCTAGCTACCCCACCAATATGGGAAACGCCAGAAATGCAAAATGTATAGGGAAAAGCGTACCATTCAATTTATTTGTTGCATATTCTTTTTTATTAAGCATAATAAGGGCTATTAGTTGTTTCTCCGGTAGGAAGAGCGACGTTGGAAATGACTTGTGTTCATCTGCACATTAAATAATTACTTTTGACTAATCAAGCATTCAACTTGTGGCGTCTGGGGTACCAGTACTGCCAAGGTATGAACCCACCCACGGCGCCTGTATAAATACCGCGAGGAAACGGCAGTTGAAATATTAAAAATTAACGCCAATACTGCTCGAGGTCAAAATTAAATGCGTCATCCAACTTTTTTACAAAAAACCTCGTTAGTATGGTTCCAACTTGAATGAGTGGAAACAAAAGCTGCAACTTGCAACTTGCTACGGTTCATTTACTGCAGGGAGAGCATGATTTTTCGGCTTCATGTGAACCAACTTCACAACTAATTGAGATTTTAGTTGGATAATTTATCACTAATCATAAGATCAGTGAAGTCATGGTTATTGACATATTAAAAGCCTATACGGTTTAGTTCCATTCTTGACATTTTGTGATTCCGTCGTTGAAGTTTGGCTTTAGGAGTTGGTACAAGCAAAAGGGCGTTCGTTTTTTGGTGTGGTCTCTCCCCCGTAGGATAGAGTGTAGCAACCTAGTCCAATCCCAACAGCAGGAGGATGAACTGTGTGCAGTTGTCAGCAGTGTGTTGTCTGTATTTGCAGGTATATCACCACTGCCTGTCGGGCATCCGCTACGACTTCCTCTGCGCCAACTACACGGCGTTCGACCAGAAGACATTCATCTGTCACTTCGTCTCGGAGGTGGACTGCGCAAACTCGGCCAAATTCTGGAACCGGTAATTCTTAGCGCTCGACGAGGTTGCGACCACAACTTTTTCATGATTGCCATAATTAATATTTATTGGTGGCTGATCGTTTAGTGATCTAGATAGTGATCTAGATAGGCTCTGAAATTTCTTACAAGTCTCAAGAATGTATACTCGATATAATAAGCTTTCGTTCAATTAACATCATCATTTTGCGCCACAAAGTGACACTTTTAGCTTGGTTCAGCGTTCCTTAACTGTCAGCTAACAGCAATACAGACACATTGATGCTACCTGAAATATCCGTGTCAGTTTATGGGATAGCACAAATACTTCAAAGTCCGACTACTTTCATGATGCATCATTCCTCTCTCCCCCTCAAAGAAAAAACAACCGAAATTACAAGCAGTTGCTGTTGCTGTTCAAGTTTTCATGAATAGTATTCATAATCACGTAATTTGAAGTTCCTATGGAGCAATATAATATGATAGATTCACGTTTTTAGGAAAATATAAATTAGTTATGCGTAGTTAATATCGAATTTAAAGAAATCTTGCATTTCGGTCGTGGTTACGACTCGGAACGTTTAAAGCATCCATTGTTAGTGAAACCCGTTCTTTGTTTTCCACAAAAACTAGAACTACAAATAATTGAATCTTTAAAACAACACGTTCGTTAATTAAAAAAGAGCTGCGAATAAAATGTAGAATCAACGTCAAGATTTGATGATGCGCGGCTCCGTTTCTTGATGCAACAGCAAAATAGCCACTAAATTTCACTTGTGGTGGGAAAGAATTGCTTTGAAATTCATAGAATTGCACACGAAAAGAATCGGAGGCGCCGTTTGAAGCCAGTTTCGGATGCTAAACGATCTGTGCTTCCTTCTCCGCTATACAGCAAACACAGCTATTTAAATGAACAACAATGATCGGCGAAATTAATTACATGATAACATCTAAGCATGTGGTGAAACAACGTTCGTTGATGAGATACTTGTACGGGGTGGCTCCTGCATTTTTGTGAAACATAGAATTCAATGATGTATATTTAGTATTTACTGAAAAAGCGCTGTTGAAATCCTGGTGTTTCCTGTGATGTGTAAGAACGATTACGGAAAACTCGGACACCTACGCTGTTTGTAAGCTGCATATTACGATAGTAATTGCAGTGATTACCAGTGATACTGGCTTCTGTTAGTAAGTCAACGTTAGTTGAGCAACATTGCGCTGGGTGAGAGTTGGACAACGGTGATCATCTTATCCCAATGACACCTCCAACTTGTTGATAGTACGAATGGAATGAGCAATGCATTGTGGAAGGGTTGCGCCGTTCACAGAAGCATCCCTTTTACACGGGAGACCCTTAATACTGCCAGTGCCCTATAACATAGGTATATAATTACGAATATAAACTTTGACGGTGATGAAATAATGCGTTATCGAACGCAATAAATAAATTTTCAGCCGCCAATTTATCTTTATTTCTAACTGTATAAGAAACTAAAATAAGGAATTGTTACTTTTTAAAAGTTAGAAGAAAACATGCAAAATGGTAACTAAAACGTTTAGCCACTGTTCTACTGGATTGTGAAATCAGAAATAACGCGTTGCGAATCTAGTTTCTTGAGTTAGTGAAATGTAAATAGCGGCCACTTTTTGAGCATGACCGAATCCTGGAAAGACTAGACCCGTCGAATGATACCATAACGTTGCACAAAATGCAGATGAAGATGTTCTAAGACCGGAGTCTCTTTCCCTTACAGCAACAAGGGTCTGTACGAGACGCCCACGACGACGACCTTGAAGCCGCTGACCACCGCGCCGCCCCCGACCACCGCCGCCCCCGCACGGCGCCCGGGGGCGGGGGCGGGGGCGGGGAGGCGGCGGCGGCCGTTCAGGAGGCGGCGTCCTCAATACGACTACTACTACGACGACGAGTACGACGACGAGGAGTACGAAGACGACCTGACCGGACCCGCACAGGTGAGCAGGAACACGGACCTTTCTTTTTACATATTTTGTTTCTTTTATATCCGTTAATTTAACGGGTGGAAATTGTTTAGCATGGACCCAAGGATACATCGGTGGGTTCTTGCCAAGAATCTACGATCCATTAACAATCTATTAAACTGTGATAATTACAAACGAAATATCAATTCCAAAATTTTCATTCGTACCGCGTACCGTACACCGTAGAGGCAACGAGTATTTGCATTTAGGATTAAATTCACACTAATCTATTTACTATTTCTCCATCTTCCTCTCCACCTTCTTCTCAGCCATTTACGATCAACTCTTTCCACTTTTCTTTGTTTTCCCACCATCTTTCTTCAGCAACCTTTTTCCACTCTTCACTTCTCTCTCTTCAACATCTCTTCTCATCTGCATCATCCATCTTTCTCTCGGCCTTCCCACAATTCGTTTTTTGATATTCAACATCAGGAACCTGGATACTTACAAAAATATCTTACTATTATAATAAAGGAAACTCTCGTTGAAATCGGATGACAAAGCGCCGGCTATGGGTTAAAGAAAGAAGTGAAGTTATCACCTGCAAAGATTGTAGCACTCTTTTATATGTCAACACATAAGTTGACGCTTGAGATTGAGTATCAGTGCCAAACAAATCTCCCTAAATATTACTTCAGATGACATAAGTAACGTTGTTTCAAGTTGTTACTAGATGGTATTAATGAAACAAGACCAGGAAATCTCGTGTTTCGTCTGCTCAAATTCACTTCAGCAATCTGCGATGAAATTCTAAGATTCTCTTGATGTTTTTTCTTGATGAGTTAGACGGTATGTCGAGAACATGTAACGAATTAGTGTTGGAAAGATTCAATTCAAAGCAGAATCATATAATTTTCTCACCCAACCGGGTGTCAAATTTGCCTGGAAATTCTTGTAAAAATCGAGACACCGAACTCAAAATGTTGTATTTTTCCCATGCCAGAGCGTGGGCCGTGGCGCCGGCGGCGGCGGGAACAAACGGAACCGGCCGAGTGCGGCTGAACCACCCACCGACGACAAGCCGTTCAAAGCTGACAAATCGATCTACGACCGGCCCCGGCAGGCGCCTCAGATCCGTCGACCGGTGCCCCTCAACGAGCGTGACAAGTTCGAGTACGCGACCAAGGAGGGCGACAAGCGGCCGAGGGACGACTTCGATAAGGCGCCGCCGAGAGGTGGGTGGACGATGCGCTGTTGCGGGCCGCGCTTCGGCAAACTTTCGCTAGGTGTACTTGCAACGAATTGTTGCATTTAGCTCCGATTGATTATTGGTGTTTAACGACGCACTGTTTTGACAACTGGCCCTGTGGCACTGGTCTAACGGCGTCGGTTAATGAAAGGGTGATGAAGCTGACCTAGCTTAGAAGGGAAGAGGGGAAACCCGGTGCCGGCACGTAGCCTACTCCTGTCGAAAAGTACCAAGGGGACCACCGGCTTTACGTCCCCTCCGAAGGACGGTACAACTCGAACAACAGGATTCCTCCACTAATCCGTGCTGTCGAGAGGTTGATAAGCACGGCGAGTGAAGTTGTCGTACTAACTTCAAACCCTCCAACTTCTCTCCCGAACAGAACTGATCATGTGCATGATGGTCACTTTGGCTTCGAAACAACACTAATTCAAGCGTACCCACGTCATTATAGACCGAGTCCATACAAAGAAAAAATATGTCAAATACCCACAAAGAAAAGAGAATTTTCCTAGTGCTGCGGAAAATGCCCATGTTAAATGACTTGGCCGAAAATCTTTAATATCTCGCCCAAAACCAGCTTCCGGCGAAAAAAAATCAACGGCTTACAATATTTCACAGCAATACGCATCAACCATCTCCAAAAAACCCACAAATTTCGACCATACGCTCTACTAGGATTATACCAAGTGAGCAAGCAATATCTTAGACAAACTTTACAATACCTTTTTCGAGAAATCTTGTCAAGCTTGCTTCGAAGTCGATTGTGTTTCGGATAATTTCTTCGTTTCAACTTGAACTAGACATCCACATTGAACTAGATATTCACATTGAACTACTCGGACGTCTCGTACACATTTCACACTTTACAAATCACAATCCACTAATTCACCACGAACACTGCACACACGAAGCATTGAGCTGACACTTTCCAAGACGTGAAGCAGAATTTAAAACCAACCTAACCTACGCCGGTCAGGCGGTGAGCAAATCGTTTACATTCGTGAACTGTCGGTTAATCGTACGGGCTGCAGAGGGATCTGACCTCGAAGATGTGTCTCGTCAAAATACTTCCATGGGCTGAAATATGCGCTTGTTACCAATCATTGTACCCTTAAATTGGGTAAATTGTTACCCATTCGTTGTACACCTAGTACACATTGGTATCCCTACGCTTCCATTTCCATTGTGTCAAGTTAGATCACCTAAGCATGAGCACTATATCATGGCTACACGAATGTTGATTGTCGAAAGCGAATGTCGAAACTTACACCAATTTTATTCTGCTAACAGCTGTCCCATGAACTTACACACGCACTTTTAATAGAAAAAAATATGTCAACACATCATACACAAAATCTAGAAGCAAAAAGCCCTGACCGCTGCTTTTTGATATTTCACTATCATTGAATAACTGATGCAAGTATAGATTTGCCACACTAAATAGAATTCATGACTAAATATCCAAGCTAGCGACGATCCACTGTGCTCCACAGGAGAGCTCTAACTGATTGAAACCTACCTACCACGAGGCAGGTATTGATGATAACAGCGACCCCACAACCAGTTCACTCTGGTAAATAACAAACATCATCATGAGCCTTCAAAATGAAAACAAACACTCGACCAATTCATAGGGTCACAAAGACAATAAGGCATGATAAAATAATTCTTCCTCTTGATTCACTGGAAGCAACACATGTCTGGAAACAATATACAACACATTTGTAGACCTTTACGCTGAAAAAAGGTTCAATTAATTTAGGAATTCGTATAAAATACTAATTTATATTGAAAACGATACCATGGGCATGCAACAATATTTTCATAGCAAGTTCGATTTCTACTTTAATAGAAAATAGTAGAATCAGTAAATTAAAAATGCTGGTCGACCTGCGTGAGGTTAATTTCGGAGTGAGGAAGCACGTGGACTGAAATAAGCGCTGTTGAAATGAAGGATCTGGAGACATTGATGAAGTCTCACTTTCCAAGTTATTAATTTGAGTTGACCAGTCCGCCATCGACAGCCGTTAGCAACATTCTCTGAAACTCTCTCAAGGAAACAGCAAAAATCGCTGCACCCAATAATACTTGATGCTGTAGGTACTAGTTCGGATCTGGGTGAGCTCTGCTAATTTCTGCACAACTCTTCTTGAAGATGATTCACACAAACAATTAAATTTCACTGCATCATGAATGGTGTTGACATGACTCCCACATCGGAAATATGCATCAACTGACCTATTACATAACGAACTTTTGTTTCCCACTCATTAAAATACAGGAAGTTGGGTGTTGGCATTGGAATCAGCTAAACTCCCACTTCAAACCACAATGAGAAATATTATAAAACTGATCGATTGCATAAAGCACTTATGTTCTCTATTCATTCTTCTGCATATGACATGGAAGTTAACAAAACTCCCATCTCAACGTTGAGTCTCAAAATACATAGGAATAATGATTAACAATACATGTATTCTATTCAATCAAATTTCTATCAAAATGACGTCATGATACCCACACGCTACAGCCTGAGTGGAATACGTCTATTGCATAAGGTATCTGTCACTTCCTTCCTAGCTTGTTAGTTAAGCTTGTTAGTTAAAACAAACAAAATAAAATTATTGGGTTATTGAAAGCCAATCTGTTAATTTAAAAAACGTTTCCCGACGTTTCGCAAAGCTTTTCCATACCTGTTTTATCAGATCAAAAATCAAACACTCTTGGAACGCACTAAACAATCAATTTTATCACCAACCACCTGCAAATGTGTTCAGATCCCGATCGGAAACGCGCGCAAGAAAGCAGCGACTACGACAAGCCGAGAGAGTCGACCTCCAGCCGGTCTCGCGCGAAGGCGCGACCCTCCGCCGTCGACGACGACGAGGAGTACTACGATGACGAAGACTACGAGGCGCCGAGGACCCCGTCGAGGAAGCAGCATCACAGCCAGGACTACTACGGGCCGACCGGAGGGGACAGGGACTTCGTGAGGAGGCCGGCGATGTCGGGGCAGGGCAGGCCGTTGAGGAGGAATAGGCCAGGTGAGTCGGCGGCATGGCCAGGATAGCTTAGTGAGGGTAGCTTGGTGAGGATAGCTTTGCCAGGGTAGCATGGCCAGGGTAGATTGGTAAGGGTAGCTTGGTAAAGGTAGCTTGGTTAGGGTAGCTTGGTGATGTTATTGGTGGTGTTGTTGCACTGTGGTGAAACAGCGTGGTGCTCTTAACTCAAACGTTCTTGTATTGGAGCTTGGTTTGTGTATTCTGATCCAACTATAAAAGATCATTTTCTATCGAGTTTTTTTGAATTTGTTCCCCAAATACACTAATCTTGCTGACCCCTTTAAATGTTGGCATTCAAGACAGAAATTGAATCTTTATGTATCCATATCAGCATATAAACTCTGGTTTCTGCAAAGAAATTAGATTTTTCATTATTGGTTCGCTTTATGAAAACTATGTTGACCAATAGAATCTATGCGAGAAATGAAGTGAAATGACCCAAATTCTGAAAAGATACCCAAGCAATCAGACCCGCCTAGTATTCAGCATAACTTCTGCTAGATAACAATTCGAGTCCAGGTGTAAAATCGATAAGAGCTAAAGTGTCCGGTGTGGTGGAGGCGCCGGGTCGAGCCACCATGTACTGCGGGCTGCGTTTCACCGCCCCTCTGAAACGCGCGTGTTTCTCCGCAGGGACGCGCCGGAAGCCGGTCGACGACTACTACGATGACGACGACCGCCGCAGCAGCCGACGCCCCGTCGCCGACGAGGCGCCGCGAC
Organism: Nemurella pictetii; assembly: GCA_921293315.2. NCBI lineage: Eukaryota > Metazoa > Arthropoda > Insecta > Plecoptera > Nemouridae > Nemurella > Nemurella pictetii. The sequence goes on along the minus strand of OV121121.1, from coordinate 3,351,184 downwards.
GCCGCCCCGACGCCGACTCCCGACGCCGTCCGTCGGCGTCGGCGTCGGCCGAGGACGCGCCGCGGCGGCGTCCTGTCGACGACGACGAGCCTCGACGGCGTCCGGCGGAACGGCGTCCGGAGCCCGAAGAAGATTTGCCCAGGAAGAGGGAAGAGTCGAGAAGGAGACCGGCCGCCGTCGAGGACGACGTGATTGTCCGGAAGCGACCGGTTGATGAAGAAGTGCCTTCAAGGAAGCGACCGGTTGATGAAGAAGTGCCTTTAAGGAAGCGACCGGTTGATGAAGAAGTGCCTTCAAGGAAGCGACCGGTTGATGAAGAAGTGCCTTCAAGGAAGCGACCTGTTGATGAAGAAGTGCCTTCAAGGAAGCGACCTGTAGAAGACGAAGCAAGAAGAGCAGTAGGTTCAACACGTAAACGTGGACCTCAACGCGACGAATACGAGAGAGAAACAAGCTACGAACGGCAAGCGTCACGAGAGGTGAGCCAGTCACGTGACCCGGACAAAGAACGGTCGACCGTCGCCGTCCGCGAGCGTCCTGCAAGCAGCCGCGACGCCTCCCTGGCCGCCCCCCTGGCCGCCCCCCTGCCGGCGTCGGAGATCCCGCTGAGCACGTACACCCGCGAGACCACCCCGCGCGCCCGCGGCCCGCCCCCGCCCCCGCAGACCGGCGGGCGCGGCGCCCAACCCCCCCGAGGGGAGTACGGGGACGAGCGACCGGCGGACCGAGCGCGGCCCCTCGCGGGGGGCACGCGGGGGCGCGGACAGGCGACGCGCGTCGCCGAAGACGTCGACAACGAGCCCATCCCGGCGCCCAAGGCGGCGTACATCAGCACGACCGGACGTGGAGGCACAACGTACCGGAAGAAGGTGGAGGACGAGGTGAGGGTGCCGGCGACGGGCGGCGGGGCGAGAGGGGCGGCGAGGGGGGCGGCGAGGTCGACGACCACGTCGAGCACGACCTCGACGACGGAGGCGGCGTTGTTGGACGACGAGGAGTACTACGATGACGACGAAGAGATTGTGGATGAGTTGCCGAGCAGGCCGACAGGTCCGGAGAGAACGGCGAGTGTTTATCAGGAAGCGACGCCAGCTCCGAGGCAGGAGGCGTTGAAGCCTTTGCGCTCGAGGCCGACGGCTGGCGATGATGCGTTTGTCGAGAGTAAGCCAAGAGCAGCAACGCACACGGGCAGGGAGGGTGGTAGACGAGACGAGCCGTTGACCGTCCATGTAGGACAAGGCACCGTGGAGGAATACACGACCGAGGGCATCGCTGACAGGCCGTTGACGCACGTCCGGCCTCTGGACCAGACGCCGCACAAGCATTCGTCGTCGAGCAGCTACCGGTTCAACGAGGACGGTGTCCTCTTGGAGACACTTCCGTCGCGTCCCGGCTTCCGGCCGAAGACGACGACCACCCCACCGCTGCCGGCGCCGGCGCTTCAAACACAGGCGAGCACAGAGCAGCCGATCGAAGAAGTTCACCAAAGACCGGCGTACCAGAGCAACTACCGGCGCAAGGCGAACCAGGCCAGCAACATCGAGAGCACCAAGGTGCCGGCACCGAGCGACGAGACGCGCGCCGTTTCCGAGAACGTGCACATCCCACCTTCCGGACCGGAAGTCTACACGACCGCCGCGTCGTTCGCGAACGAGCCGATGGTGAAAACCACGGAGGCGGCGATCCGGCTCGAGACGGAAGCGTTCGAAGTGGCCAAACCCAAGTACGGAAGTCTCCCGCCCAGCGGACCCTCGGGCAGGGGCAGCCTCAACTTCCGCAAGAACACGCCGCGGCCGGCGGAGGAATACCCGAGGCGGCCGGTGCTGCCGGACATTACTGACCCTGAGTACGATGTGACGCTGAACGAAGCTATCCACCCCACGCCAATTCCCTTCACCAGCGAAGGCATTCCGCGCATCAAGGTGAAAGTACCGCTGTACAACTACCGCGACGGCGACTTCCCCGGAACTAAGAAAGGGGCGACGCTGTTGAGTTCGGCGTCGCAAACGCACGAGGCGAAGGCGCCGTACCCGCTGCACGATAAGACGAGGGAGGAGGAAGACTATGAAAACACGACGGACGAAGACGATTACGAGGATCTGCCGATTCCGACGGGCAAAGGGGCGGAGCCGGCGAGAGAGGAAGATGCTCCGATACCGACTGGCAGGGGGTCCACGTTGAGGTATGAGTGGACGACGGTGAATCCGATGGAGTATCGGGGGAGTGAGGCGTCGTTGCCGCTCAATAGGGCGACGACAAGCCAGCAATATTACACGAATCGTCAACAAACTCAGACGCAGCAGCCACCGTTGCAACAAAATCGTCATCAACAGTATGAGCAAGAGCAGCAGCAGCAGCAGCAGCAGCAGCAACAAGCGAAGTTACCAGCACCTACCAGAGGGTACGAGCAGCAGATTTACATTCCTACCAGGAACGCCAATCAACAATATTACAAGTCAACTGCAGCTGATCTTTACCGCGGCCCTCTGAATCCTTTATTGTTCACCCAGAGCTACGACTACGACCTCGCTCCCAAGTACAGGCCCAGGAGGAAGTACTATTCAAGGGATGTCCAAGACTACTTCGGGAAATTGTACTAGACGCGACTTTAAACCCCGACAGCCACGTTTTCGTCAAGGTAGTTAGGAAAAATGTGGATTTTGTTGAATTTTCTCAAGGAAAATAATGCCAGCCTTTTTCTTAACTACGCATTCACTTAAATACGCGATGTAAATGTGGCTATAAAACAGAACGACGAAAAGAAAGGAACGATTAATTTATAAAATGACGTAGGTTTTTGAGTCACAGATAGTAGACTTGAAGAATAATGATCTTCAGTGATGTTTTTGTAACGCGCATGTTTAATGTAAAAAAAATAAAAAAAAACGAAAAAAAGCTTCATCAATACCAACTTTTTAGAAGATCTATAATGTCTTGTGTGAAAAAATACTGTCTGGAATGTGCCGAAGGTGTAAATAAAGAGATAGAGAGATGTGTAAAAACTCTGTTGGCATTGTTATTCTTGTTACTGGTCCGACTTACAAGTGAGTGGCAGTCTCTGTACCTCTTGCCCAACACAATATTATGTAACGTACCTGTACACTGCACATTGCACAGTATGTTCCGTTCGAACTGCAGCACACTACTGTCCTACCTAACAATCTCTAAAGCCTGGATAGCGCTTCGAACAGTGGGACTTTGATGCTACATTGAGTCATTTTCATGAGTCATTCACAATTTTCATCAAATCCATTGGCTTACTTATAAATGAAAGGTAAATTTGGCATAGAAAAGATTTTATAATTGTAGGAATCTTTTCAGTTCTTGATTCTTGGTCTTACAGCATTAAAAAGTGCATTGGCTTTGAATACAGCCGCATAATTGGGGGCAATATCTGGCTTTACTTCACCTGAATTTTGCTCAATACGATGCGCTATCCAGGTTACTGAGATCAGTGGTCCTAACACAATCCGTGTTAAATTAGTGTCGTTTCAAAGCAAAGGGCAAAGGAGCACTGCCCTCATCACGGTATACATTGAGTTGTTTAAACTTTGCTTTGACCCCGAGGTTTCAATCTGTCACTGAGTCTCCATCAAATTTTATTGGTCATTTCTCATATCATGCCATTTTTGATTCTCTGCCAACGAGTTAACTAGTGGAGCAAGTGCGAATTTATTTTACATTCTGCTTGTTTTTTGCTTCAAATTAATATTGCTGCTATCATTGAGAAATACCTGTGTTCTTGCAAAGTCACCTATTTTCTCTGGTTTCCACAACTGGCTTGGATGGAAAATAGGTAGGTGTAATTACTAATGGAGAAGAAAATAGTGTTTTTTTAAATAAATAAATTATCAAACAGAAGACATGTGTAAACGTAATAAATACGACGTTAATATTCATTGCAATGCGACGACTTCCAAATGTAAATTAATTTACCAACAAATAAATAGACGAGTAAAAATCCAAATATATAAATAATATACAGAACAATTTAAGAATGTCGCATCGCAACTAATATTAAAATGAGCAAACATTAGTTCAATAAATAAACTCGAACAATCAACAAATGAACCTCCCTGATTACATTTTTGAGAAGGTGGTGTGAAATTGGTCACACACACGTTCTCAAACCAACTACCTGGGATAACAAATCGACTACGCCAATTAATCTCAGTATGCCAGGAGCTGACACCAACAATAAATTAAATAAATAGACAAATAAATTACTATATTATACTGCAAGAGGCTGCCATGCAGACTCTTGCGAGCATAAAACTCGATTGACGTGAATTTTCTGAAAATCCGAGAAAAACTGTACATTTTTTCGCCATATGTGATAATTTTGGCAACTATATCGTTGACTTCAAGGGTCGGTATTATAATGTCTGGTTAAACATTCACACACAAGTAAAAATAGTTAAAAACAGGCGTCAAGCTGTTTCTAGCTTGACGCTTCGAAATTTGAACATATTAGCTCTTGTGGAGGTAAAACCAGGGCCATAAACGCACCCTCAAACAAATTAAAACTTATAGAACAACACCGAAGAAAACATCAACAAATTCATCCAAAACCAACGGCAATCGAGCTCAGCCACACACCAGCCCCTAACGCAACACACTCCCTACCTAATCATCATCATCATCTTCATGGCCCTGTGACACCACCCTGTATCGCACCTGCGGCTTCTGCCCAGCATACGCCACCTCTTGTCCATACTGCTGGTTGTTTTGCTGGTAGTGCTGCGGCCCTTGCACGGAGTAGTCTTGCACGTAGGGGCTCGCTGCCGGCGCCACGTTTTGGGGTGCTGCCTTCACCTTGGGCGTCTCGAAACTCCTGCTCCAGAGCGAGCCGAACCACCCCTTCTTGTCGTCGTGCTCGTAGTCGTGGTGGTGTTCATGTTCGTAGTGGTGCTGGTGGTTGGCGTGCTCGTAGTAGATCACCTTCTGCGGCGCCTTGTGTTTCAACCAAGCGAAAAGGAGGCGGCCGACGTTCACGAGCAGGTTCAGGACGGCCACGCCGAAGAATTTCACTTGGAGGAGGAAGCCGAGTTTGGCGAGGGTCAGGTAGATCTTTTCCTTGATTAGTTTGCCGAGGAGAAGCAGCTTGATCAGCGCCTTCAGTTTGCGGATTTTCTTCTTTTTGCGGCCTGCGAAACGAGGATTGTGTTTAAAAATGTGTTTTTCGTGTTGGTTTACAAGTCCAAATTCGTTGCGTTTATTATGTCTTGTGGTGAAACAAATCACTACCCAGGGTGGTAAATAACTGAGAACATGTTTTACGGTGTGATAGGGGTAGTTTTTTACGCAAATGTGAATGGTTTGTGATCTTCTAATTGTCGGACAAGGATACAACCAAGTACTTTCTCATTGTGCTGTTAGGATCGTTATCCACATATTGATACAGCTGCTTTTATTGACGCTTGGCGATGCCTGTAATAATCTTAATTGCAGTAATTGTGTTCACGATAGTTGAATCAGATTTGTGTCACGTTTACAAAGAGAAAACTAATTGAAATTAACTCAGTCGAATCCACGCTCAACGCTCAGCGAGAAAAACAAATTGATATGGATTTTCCCCTCGTGACAACCATTGCCCTCGATTACTGCAATTAAAAATCTGCATGTTAATGAAGATAAGCAGGTACTACGACATAACCGATGCAGCTTTGTTCTATTAACGTGAACATCCGTAACAATCAGTGGCGTAATATCAGACACGAGTCCCTTGTTAGCATCAAATTAGTATGACACATTCACTGATGAGAAGATACACATGTGATTTTTTGTTTGTTTTTGGGAACGATATGTTGTATTTTGTCCGTGCAGCTATTTGTGTATGTGGTTATGATTTGCTTACCGTGTACCCCCATTATTTTGTAACCAATCTCTAGCAGCTTGTCCATGAGTTTTACCCCTTGGTCAGCCGCCCATTTCACAATGTGTCTTCCTTCCGGCTGGCTGTCTTCGTTGAGCGTTATGTCAGTGCCGTTCATGTGAAATGTGTCAGTTTCGTTGAAGTCTAGTGCGACTGTGTCAATGAAATGTGTGAAGCCAGTGCTATTGAAGTCTGGGAAGCCCATGCCGTTGACGATATTGAAGTCTCTGCCAGTGCGAGTGGTGTGCAGGAAATCTATAAATGTGAGTGTTTTGTTTGCGTGTGTGTGTCATGTGTGTAGGTATTTTAGTCAATGTACAAATTAACGAGGTTAATACTTAATAAGTAATTTAAAAACAAATGTGAATGGTTGTGAATGATATTGATAGAAGACTGGTTTCTATATGGATGAATGTGGACTTGACTTCAGAATTCCTCTTGATCAGAAAGCATGAAGTTTAAGATAAATATTTGTGACATAGATTTGAAGACACATTTTCAATCGTGCATTCAAATACGTTGTTATCATTTTAAAGCTGAAATATGGTATAGTTAATTTTTTCAGAACATAAAAAAATAATAATCATGTATCAAACGTTTACTACAAAAATGTGGCACAGCGAAACGATCTCCATCACCCTCTTAAAGACGAATTAAATGTTCAACCACGACCCCTCAAACAATTAATCCGTGCAAATGATTGGCAAGCCACCACACTGTCACGATTTCCTCTCATCCATGTTTACCACCAGCTAAACTCCCACCCTCTTCGCAATAAACATCAATTAAATACAGCCTCGTGATATTGATTACTCATAACAATCGCTAAGCATGATATTACACCATAAAACCGTTGGCGCATTACCGAATCTAATCAAGAGCTAGTGTCGATTACAGGGATTACTGTGATTAGCCGCATTAGTGCGACATTGGTCTGGTGATGAGAGAGTCCTATAAGGTATGACCTAGAACTTGGTACGAGGTCTGTAACAGGACTGGCGGTGGGTTATAGCGGCTCGTCTTGACGCTACCCAACAAGGAGTCGGCTTCGAGATGCGCGACGCATTTTTCCAGGAGTCAAAAACTGTGAAAACACGTTTGTCCAATTCCCTTTTCATCGGCGTTGAAAAGATCCGTGAACACGTTATACTTTCTCGGTGTTTCTTTAGGTCTACTTTGTTCGGAAACGAATGCTGCGGTGGAAGCAATAGGCGTTATTTAACAATAAACTAGATTGATATTGAAAATCAATGCCAATGACTATCAAAAGTTATAAGAAAGTTAAAGATGACAAGACAATAATTTCCGATGATTTAGCACTAAACCATACGTTACAAATGATTCTTGTATCTACATTTGCCTTAGCTGATTAATATTCGTTCAAGTACATGGGATTTTTCTCGTGTTACGCAAAATACTCATTACCAAAGTGCCTAAATACTTGCTCCTGGCATCCGATGCTTGATTTGCAGCGAGTCACCCTCGGGGAATGTCTCAATTTATTACCTACCATCAATCAGTCATCCTCTTCACCGAATGCACGTAACTATTCACCATCTTAACACATATCCCATAACGGCACCGGTGGCCCACTATACCACCCATATGCAAATTGTGTGACACATTTAATTTTGTACTTATACAATGTGCATATTAAAACTTTCACACGACCAACATTATCAAGATCACAGCAAAGAACATTTTAAAAACTATAATTTCTTGAATTTCGCGGCCTGTTTGTTACGCTTGGAGATTCATCTCAGGCTCACGATGAATGTGACTTAATAAAAGTAGGAGAGAGATCTTAGAGCAATTATAATCGATCGGGTAATCGTATTGTTTACAACGTATCTCTAACTTGCTTTACATCTTTCCGCAAGAGTGACAACGTTTGAATTACAAGAGCTTCAGGAAGATGCTAACAACTCAGGTGTTCGGTAAGAGCAGAGCGATAGGTGCTTGCTTGTGACAATGACATAGGTAATGACCTAGTTTCACAGCAAAGCAAACTATCACTTACTCGGTATCGTAAGGAGGAGGGGCAGACATGTAGAGCAATTATTTAATGTCTTGGTGTGTACTTCGACGCTTAGGTGAGTTAGTCGTGCAAGAAACGGCATGAATTTCTTTCATATCTGTGAATATAGGATGCTTATAGAACAATGCCATGCTAAATACTGCAAATTTTTTCATTTTAAATTAGGTGAAAATTTTCAAAAAAAATTCGCTTGAATGCTGTTTTATAAGGTGCTTTTATTGAGGTGTATGCCCAATAAAAGATTTAACCTTTCCTATACATGTTAATTAAGGAAAACGGTAAAATACCGTGGGAGGCATCTTATTTTTCCTATAGCACTGAATATGCTATTACGGTTCGAATCGCAAAGATCAAACATGTTGATCATCCCAAAAACAGGTACCCTACCCACGTGTAGCAGGAAAAATGGGTCATGAAATAAAAACGTGAGATCAAAAGGAACTGCAAATATCTTATCGCGAAATCAAACGAAAAACTGCATCGAAAACCAGAATATAGACAGGTATTTTTTGCACGCCAGACTAGTTGCTTACTACTTTATATACGTAATAAATTCTTACTTCCTTTCACACGATCGCACTTCAATCTTTTATACCAATGTCTACTTTATATACACAAACACAACCATTCCCATATTCCATTTTGTGTAACATTCTCCGAGCAGTTACCTTCAACGATGCTCCTCCCTTCTTCCGCGTCGTCGGCGTCATCGTCCTCCGTCTCTGCTTCGCCGTCTTCCTCCACTTCCTGTTTCTCGTCGTCGTCGTCGTCATCGACGAACTGCAAGAAGCGGGACACGCCGAACGAGAAGAACTCTCCGATCTGGTCCAGAAGCCCCTTGTCCTTGTCAACGGGTTCGTCGTCTTGCTTGGCGGCCGCCTGGGCGCTGGGTTTGATAACGCGCTCTGTGGGACAAGAAATTAGGGGTGGAGATTCGTGGGAAGATTGGCATTATAAAATGCAGTTTGCACATCATGCCATTGGTGCGCTAATCTTGCGGACATTTTGGAAGTAGATAATCCATTATTAAACTGTCAAACTTTTTGGTAGCACACAATAATATGACTATAATACCATGGCTGGTTTCTTCTGCTGAGAAGAAGATAATTTCTAGTGTTATTTCTTTCATCTGAGGCGTCGAAAGGATGTGGAACTATCTTTTATCGCTTTTTATGTTTTTACTGTTTCGTTAAGTTGCAATGAGAGCTATACTTATTCCAATGCCCAGTCGTATTTTGGCTGTTTGTGTATTTGCTATGTGCACCATGGTTCCGAAGAGATTACCGTAATCTTTCTTCCCATCGTAGCCGTGTCTTGTAGCAATGTCTTTTGTGCAAATATAGTATCATAAAGATGGTAGGAAAAGAGATACATTGCTCAACTCTGCCAAGAAAACGACTGTATCTGGTAGAGCATAAAATTTTAAGCTGAATTCAAGTGGGTATATCTTACAGGTTAGACGCACGTCCCACAAATATTTGATTAAAGCGTAAAACCACATGCGATGGGTGCCGACCCTAACGCCTACCAGATCCATAGGTCCATCTACAAATCTCACCGAGAAATCTACCGCAAAATCTACAGCAATAGCACAATCAATGCTCGACCTATTGGAGTCTGGCGAAGTGTTACAAATGTCGTACAGGTTAGACGGAAATGGCGGAACTGACTGCTACGTGCAGGCATTGTTGTTGCAAAGTACAAACGTAAATTGCTTTTATGTTTGAATGCAAATTTATGTTGGACACCTGGCAGGTGTTTTTCTTTTACAAAATATGACCGCTATTGATCCATAAAATTTTATTTTGAATTCAAAAGATAGAAAGCTATTACTTTTTTAATGATTTGTATTCTTATTTTAAACTCAAATAAATGCACAAAGAGGTGTTAATTTCTGCATAGATTTACTGCTGGCTGAGGTTTAATTTATTCAAGAAGTTATTCGTGGATAGTAAAAAAAAATACATTTAAAAAAGTTATAGACACATCATAAAAATATTCCCATAAATCAAAGTTTTTTTTGTTCGATGCCATGTCCCATGGTAATCTTGAACTATGCACGCAGCGCAACTCGCAAATTACATGCGTGTACTTGCGTGCACAACGCAACACGCCCACATGACCAAGGAAAGCATACGTTCGGTCAGCCGGGCCCAAATACCCACCCATTTTCCAGCGAAATTCATCGCTTAAAATTTGTAGTCCAAATCTCATTACTCCTAGATGACCACCGGCCACACTTGAAGCCATCACACACCGTGTAGCATATCACAACAAGTTATTTTTTTCACATTCTTATTCACAACATTTGGACCATGGCCCAGACCTATGTGTTTATTTTTTAGGTTCTATTATAGGTTCTATATTTAACAACACTTATGGTCAGTTTTCGGTTACACGTTCATCCTCTATGATTCCAGCAACCAGCTACGAACGTTAAGTGTTACACAGTTATAGAGGCACTCAATGTCCATTCGAAATTCTAATCAGGATGCAGCACACGGTGCGTGAGTTGTAATTAAAGGTTGGTCCACATTTATATATCAGTCTACAACGCTTGAATTCGATCAGACATATCACGTAATTGTTATAATAGTTTATGTATAACGAATGCGTGGCTTCATGTGATGACCATGATAGGAATATGAAGGTGGGCAACCCACATACTAGCAATATTGTAAAGAACTAATTGTCTTGCCAGGAATTGGGTTGGTTGCTAGAGGCGACGTCTGCTTAGGGCGTCGGATTGTGAGATTAGAAGATAGTTGTAATTATTATTGGATTAATACGGTCGATTAGATTTGCCAGATCAATTTGTTAGCTAGTGGCTAATTCACACAGGTGCGTTATTAGATTTTCTTTAAAGAGGCTGGGGTATTACTCACTTTAGTTGAAGACACTATGTTAACAGATGGCCGGTGTAATAAGTAGTTTAAATCAGGTTTAGAGGTGGTGTAGTTTGGAAGAAGTCTAAAGTTTCCTCCAAAGACAACTTGTTTTGGACGAATATGTGGAATGAACAAGAATTGCACCAATGAATGCATTTAAGGTCAAGATTTCAGCTTAAAAAATGTTGTTAGTAGTGACTCGAGTAATTAAAGCTGTCGATGGTGTCGCATTTCTTTGGGTCAAGAAAGAAACGTGTCAAAAATAATGGTACCCACACCACGGCGCAGTGAAGTGACCATCGCCTCCGGTGTATTTTTAATTAATTCGAATTTAGTAGAACACTAAGGTGGTAACAGTATCGTTAGGTTAGGCTTTACCAAAAACCTAGGGTCAGCTTGTGCTAATGACTTGGTCACTAATGGTCAGACAAATCTCACAGGCTCATGCTAGAATGCACGTTTAGCCATGTTAACCATACACCAGCATGACTTGGAAAAAATTCAACTTCTCAAAAAAATTCTGTCTGAAAATTACATAGCAAGATCGGCATCCCTGAATTTTAATTTGACTGGATATTGTCAATTAGTTTTAGTATTTTAATCTGCGAAATTGCTTGCCGATGTACTCATTATATACAAAAAAAAATCCTAAAGAGGAGTTGCTGAGATGAGGAACCAATAACTGGCGATTAGGCGATTAGATCTCTTGTGAGATAGTGGCCTTAGTTTTTGCCTGCCGAAAGAAGAGCCGTTAAAAATGTACCTCGTGCGATTATAGCCTGTCTTAATACATTTTAAATTCTCTCTACTATCATTTACTTACTAAGCTAGTGCCTCAGGCTGAAGATGAGTGCCCATGTTAAATTAAAGCTACTTTTTTCAACAAGATCTATACTTCTGAAGCTATTAGACTTTTCCACTTGTGGATTTCAGGTTTTGCACGCGCTTTCGTCTTGACCCCGACAAGATTCTTAATTTCAACCTGATCAATATTTTAGAGCTCCAGGGGTCAGTTGCAGGTACAAATTCAGATGCCTCTGCTCCACCTCTCACCGTCAAGCGAGCTTACTGGTTCGATCAAAAAGAAAACGTCCCTCCCAGATAACCACTAGTAATACATCTCTCACATTTGCACATCGTTACACATTAATCAAAATTCAAGATTCCTGAAAACCCGACAGTTTATCACCTATTCAATAATTCCGCGAGATGACAAATGGACGTACCAGTCTCCAGCCACTTCCGCATCGCCTTCATCGTGCGTTGCTGCAGACACTTGCTGACCTCGTCCTTGAAGACGCATCCGAGGACAGAGGTCCAGTCACCGCCGGACGTACCCTTGACACTGTCCGCGGCTTCGACGGCGACCGCTTCAACGGCGGGTGCAGCGACCTCCTGCGAAGACACCCCCGGTGTTGCCAGCAGCACGACGCACGCCAGCAACAGGCAGGAGAGTTTGATGATCATCTTGCTGGTCTTCTAGCTGCCAGAGAACACAAATTGCAATGGATTAATCGACGTGTAATTGGGTTAATTGCACCACGAAGGGAAATAAATGGCAATTCACGAGGCATTTACTGATTTATCTTGATTTATCTTGAGTTTTTTATTGTTTTATATTTGATTGGAAATCGTCTTGGGTCATGAATTGAAGGTTGCGGATCTGCAGGCGTGTATTGTATTTTAATGATTTGGTGTACGGTTAAACATGTCGTAAGTATGTTAAATTCTGACCACATGGTGTCTTCCATAATTGAATTACTGTGTCAGTCGTCAGCACACTTTTATAGAAGTGTCTAGCACGGGCGTTAAGGTTTGCAAGTGACAGACTGGAAATTAGCTTAGCGGATCAGGTAAAGGACACAGATTTTTGATGGTTTTTGAGTCGAATTGCTTGTTTCAAAATGCTTTGTCCGAATCTGATGATTCATTTGGTTGAAAAAAAGCCGGAAATTGAGGATGCACGTGGCCATCTCAAACGTGACGAAGTTAAAAAAAATAACCTGTCAAACAACAGTTCCCTTGCAAGCAGTATAAAATTTTAGCTTACACTTACGTTTTGATAAAACACTATCCTTCCTTCCAGTCGCGTGGTGTCTTTGAGATTGTCAAGTTACTGTACCACTGGCCCGCCACTAAAACCACTAAGAAATGATGGCCGAAGCTCTCGACTTGTGCCTTACTCGGTCGTGGTCGAGGAACTGGCGTGGTTTAAGACTGGAAACTGGGTAACAGCTCTCGGTATGAAAAAACCACTCTCTCGCCGGTCTTCTCCTGTGAGCTTGAGCACTCCTTGCCTCCCAGCCTGCCCTCCCCTCCAAAGCCTCAAGCCGCATCAAACAGTCTCTGCGATTGCCTACTCTACTACCATAATGAAATCAATGAGCATCGAATCAATCTACCGAGACGCGCATATATTGATTTAGAAATCTTTGTTGTCCGTAGAAATTTGTGGAAAAGGTCGTTTAAGCGTTGAAAATGAGACACTTCTATTAGAGTGAGTGGAAACAATGCGCTACTTGTTTGTGATTTCATGATTTTAAGGTTTGAGATGGATTGAATATGGGAAGTATACGAATCTATATATGATATTTTAAGGATATTGAACTTGGGAAATTTTGGAAAATCTTTACCAATGATATTCCTGTCATGGTCGTCCATTCAAAACCGGACCAAGCACTCTGTTGCTTAACAATCTATCATTTCAATTAATTTTAATGTGCGATGTACTTAATTTAATCTCATCAGAAAAAAGGAAGGTTAATTCAGATCCCTGTTTTTATTTCATGCAAGCTTCATGAAACGGTATCGGTCAAACTTTTGAGTGGATCCCTCCGTACCGCCCTACCCAATAAATATCTAATGGGATAAATAGTTATAGGTGCTTGACCAATTTAGGATAGGAATTGCGGTGTGTAATTTACAGATCACGCAAGCCTATATAATTTAGTAGCTCCCAGATAAATACAGGTTGAAACACAAGAGACTTCTGCTTGAACCATGGTATAATATATTCTAGACATGTGTGCAATTTTTTGAACGATTGTTTGCACAGCAAATCAAAATGGAACTAGGATTCTGTATTGCAAACATTATGCTTCCGAATGGAACAGATACTTTCTGGGACATGTTTCATTTTACAATTACACGCTTTCATGTTAAAAAAACTAAGATGTGTGACTAGTTTTTATGCATTTCGAGAAGCACGTGTTGTTGTCAAGACGAGCTTGAAAAAATAACTAATACGTTTTTTTGACGGTGAAATTTTAAACGAGCAAATATTCAGCTTACATGAAGATAAATTAAACCTGGTAGTAGAATTAACTTACCGTTACACACCAAACTAAACCATATACGAAATATTTAATTTTATCTGCTTTGAAACTCTAATCGATTTGTAAAAATAATGTGGTAACGCACATATCTGAAGAGTTGAGGAGAGGGTCAAAAGTTGAAAGCATTAATTGTATTGTATCATTGCGTTAACATCCGAGTTTTTGCTCCGCTCACCAAACGGCATGGAATGTTTATTCTTAATCCACGTTCATTCGATTAGCTTGCATCACGACATGGAAAACAGGTACATCATTCAATCGGCACTCAGTCAGTGAGATTGCTTAGAGTTAATTGTCTCGTTACTCTTTTTCTTCTCAGAATACCACCGCAATACTCGAAAAAGCAAAGTTAAAAAATGGAAAATTAAAGACATAAGTATTCCAACAAATTGAAATTAAAAACTAATTAGAAAAATGAAGTGTGGTCAGAATTTTTAATGAACGGTTCGTTGAGTAAGATGCATAGCGATGATATTAAAATGACTGTCTTGATGGAATCGCAAGATATGACTTTGCATGATGCAGATACCCGGAAGTATATGCTCATCACAACACTGAAAGTCAGAAGTGAACGGGTGATACCCCTTGCACCTTACAGCTATCAAGCGATCACACGCATATCATTAACATAAAGCAATTTAAGATCGTAGGAATTTCTCTGCTTATATCTTTAAAAAAAAATTGGTAAACCATTACAGAGAAAGGAATTGAAGACAATCATTTGTCTAAACGAGCAGGGGTCCACATTGATTTTTGGCTTGGAAGTAACACCTTAAAACGGATTGTTGACCTTGTAAATAATTGACTAAACAAACTGTAAGATTTTCCATACGATGCGTTTATCGTAGGTGCCTGGCTTTACGCATACCCCCCCCCCCCCCTCACCCGATAATTTAGTGGATCTACTTGCTCCTCCACTGCGCAATCGCCGACCACATAAACGGGTTCCTAAAAATCGGGCAGTTGACTTTTGGCCGTGATGAGTGGGCCCACACGACAGTTAAGCGGACTTTAATGCTGTGTGTGACCCAAACTTGTGATTGACCTGAATTCCGATAGCGCCAAAAATATATTTGTTTTTTAAATTCAAACGATTCGTGTGATATCGATCAATTGAAGGAAGATAGTTGAGTTGAGGAAGTTAAGCAACAAAGCAGGAAACGTGAATGAAAACGATTTATGAAAGGTCAACGGGGTAGAAAAGAGTGTTGCGATGTTCTAATATTGTTCAGAACTTTGAATAAATTCTGCATGCATCAGTATCGATTCGAGTCTAAACGCAAATACTCACTGCATATTCGGTAGATACGAAATATTCGGATTAGATACGAAATATTAGTTTCTTTTTGTAAGATAAATTTCCTCTATTGAAATTGAAAGTGAAATTTAGTTCATAATAATTTGTGATTGATAACGTGGTTGAACTTGAGGAATCAGAGTTCCCTTAGCGGCAGCGAATCGTCGTCATAGTAACTCTTACGACACGTCAATCATTCTTGCATGGCAATCAGCCATCACCGAATTGCTAACCAATGCAGAACACAGCACATCGATTCAAATCGAATGAAAGCGAATTTTTCTTTTGTTACCACAAACATCGAAAAACAAACGTTATACATTTTACAAAGTATGAGCACGGTAAACAACACGAAATGAAACCCACATGAGACCCCGAAAGAATTTGACTATTAATTTTGACTATTGAGCAAGCGCTAGAAACGGGTTGCTAGATTTAAGCTTTAAGATTGAAGAGTGGTGTCCACACAAAATATGCGATGCGTATACCTGACTTGGGCTAATGGTGAGCCTTTGACGTAGCAAGATCTCCCATCGTCTTGACCTACAAGTCCACTGACCTCTTCCTTGAACAAACACAGCGTCTACCAACGCTGCTGTTACACCTACTGCAAGACTCCAGCGATGGCTAATGTCTGTCTCACTTGCTCACAGCGCTGCAGTGGGCTTGTATCTCGCTTTGATTGCAAATAAACATTAAGTGTTTGCTGATCATGAGATGGCTTATTGGCACTTCCAAATTTTCGTTAAAGCTTATGAGAAAGAGAGAAAATCGTCTTTGTCACTTCCTAATCTTGCATTTATTTCCTGTGATTTTGTTATTTAGCTTTTAAAATAAAAATTTTAAAAAATGGGTGCATACATTTATATTTATATTTATTAATTTATTATTTATACATTTTTATTTTTACTGAGAATCAATATAGCGAAGCGTTGAGATATTTTCAGGGACAGCATCTTCGTTTTATTGACTCAATTAAAGTTTATCAACCTGGAATGTTTTCGTGTCTTAAAAATTTATGTAATGTCCAGTTTTTTGTAAGCTATCTTCATTTAGATGGACGACTGTGTCACATAATCTCTAATTTGAATGGATTATTACGAGGCAATAGGCCAATTTGATAAATCACATGGCGAATCGTAAATCGCCAAAAGACCCTTTCATTAATATCAGAACTTATAAATTATGCATGAAGTTCGTAGAAAAACGTTCAAACTCAATTACCGTCCAATTATGTTTATTACACACGTGAAATTGTCAATCAATTAGCCAGGGTGACAATTCGGTAGCAAGCCGACCAGCTAACCTCTGTCGACCCCAATAATCAAGCTACCCGGGAATTTTCTGACCGTCATACCCGCACCTTTGCCGAATTCATGTAGTACTTGATTATTCAAGTACGTATTTAATCAATTAACATACTTTAGCGAGTATTAACAAGCTATACTTAAATCGAATGCCGCATCTTTCACAGACGACACTTTGGTCAATAATTTCCGTTAGATAAGGTGGATAGAATCTTGATTGGTATTACGCGGTTCGGCATTCCTTTCAATATTCAGTGTCAAGTGTCATAGTCTTTTTATTAGCCGGGCCTTTTATGGGATAGCATTTGGGGTCATTTTCAAAAGTATTTACTTGCCTACATCTCAATAGCAGTGTAACAGCTTGAGACAAAGAAGTGTGAAATTAAACTGCTTCATGTCGGGTTGGTAAAATTGCATGTGCAAAAAGCGATGTGTCTTTGAGAGCGAATGATGGACTCAATGGTTTCTTCAGATCAAAATGAATTGATCTACACATCTCCTATTTTTGGCAAGGGAGTGTTCGCGTTTTGAGATACCACCACTCCCAGGAATCTCAGGAATCAAACACGACCAAACGTTTTGTTCTGATATATACGTTTTGCGATACGAAGGTGTCCTGTTGAACTAAGCCAACAGCAATAACATAATTATTTATAAGTTATTTATAATATCATAAAACTTGACCTACATCGAGGCTATTGATACAGATATAAGAAACTTTATTGATTTATTTCAAGCACGCGCAAAACAATTTGTAACATTTAAACGTATGATGCAAAACTCGATATAGGAATTATATTGATAGGTAGGTACAATATTATCGAATTCCGGCTTACGGCCTTAATGTCGAGGACCTACAGACTTAAGGTTCCTTTTATAACAGATTTAGAAGCCCCCATATAAAATATAGAAGCGAAAAAATATAAAAATATAAATGATAATCTATAAATAATAATAATAATATATATGTTATCGATCAAAGAATCTCGATTGTTATGGTTTCTAATCTCCAAAACGCTTCAAATTGGTCCATACGATACATTGTTTCAGTAAACCTACATCCCTTAGGGGAAATCTCATTCAGATGAATAGATAGACAAACTTAATACATTCACTAAGACGCCTTGACCGCCGCTTGTTTCGCGCTCCACGATGTAAGATGTAAGTCCTTTATCTTTTTTGCTGTGCTTTTTGGAAATTGGTAACTAAGTTTTTTTAAGATTAGCCCATGTTTGTTGCAGCTTCAGCTTCAGCTGAACACGTACAAGCGTAGAAGATTTAAATTGAAAATAAGACTAATAAGGAGTCGTCTGAATAACGCCATATGGAATAACGCCATATCGGCCATTTTCTGTTCCACCGGAGTAAAGCAATAAGTCGTATGGCGTTAATCCAGTGGATTTATCTCATATTGTATGATGGCTTTGTTCCAGTGGTAGCTGCACTGTACTAACGCCATCTGAGCATATGGCGTTAATCCAGTGGATTTATCCCATATTGAGTATGGCTTTATTCCAGTTAAATGCACTGTAATAACGCCATCTGAGCATAATATGGTGTTAATCCAGTGGATTTATCCCATATTGTTGAGTATGGCTTTATTCCGGTTTATAATGATGTACTGTCCAAGCGTCGGTGCAAGTGGCGGACGACAGGCATCAGTCGGCCGGTACTTGCGTCGGCGTTGGGAAGACTGAGTTGTCCGAGCGATGATGATAACTTCGGCTAAGTCAAAAAGTCAAATGGGACTAAGGGATAGGACTTCTGCGGCGGTTGCCTTCGGATAGTACTTCTGCGGCGGTTACCTTCGGAGAGTACCTTTGTGGCATTTGCGGCGGCTTAGTAATTGAACATGGGCTCTTATGGGAGTCGGCGGGGAATGGTAAAGTGCGGGCGTGGGGACTTTCGGCGGGAGTCGAGCCGAATATTTCTGGATAGCCTTGGTAAATACGCATCTCTTATGTCTGTTTGTATTTTTCTTAGAAATTGAATTTTAGAAAGTTATTCGAGATGTAGTGTTTTTTGTTGAAATTTTGTTGAACATATTGGCTTATGGGTGTACCAAAAAATTGCAAAGTTCGGACGGGGGAACATTTTCGGGGTGTCAAAATATATATTTATGGATAGCGCTGGTGAATGTGCATCTTTTATATAAAGAAGCTGCTTCTTTAGAAATTAAATTTTCAAAAGTTATAACGATTTTGAAAGTACCAAAAAATCTAAAATCGTAATAAAAAAAAAAAAATTAACGTTAGATTTGTTTCAAATTTCTAACATAGATAACAGACCATAACAGTTGCCGATTTTGCAATTTCATTCAAATTCATCATCAGAAAAAAAAGTTATAAAAAAAAAGTTTTTACTTTACCAAAAGTTAGTCATGCCTAGGTTATTCCCATCTTTTAACCTATGTCTTGACAATTATCTCGATTTTACGAAAACTAATTCTAAACTAACGAACGGAGTTGAAGGAAATTTTAACTGGGAATAAAGAGTAGGCGTGTTAGCTTAAAATTAATTTGTTGGAAAATTCGTTCGGAAAATTTGGCCGAAAATAAATAAAAACCACAAAATCAGTTATAACTCGATAATTAATTATCTGATTGAGCTGCAATTTAGATGGGTGCATCCGTATAGTGATTTGACAGATTTTCTTAAAATTTAATGAAAATAATTCGGAAAATTCGGAAAATATAAGAGAATAAAATATTCTCTTATATTTTCCAAAATTTTTAAAACTTTTTTTGTATGTTCTGATATTGAAAAAGTATGAAAGTGCATATCAATGGATAGCTCTCATTAAAACGCTTCTTTTATAGCTGATTGTTTTTTCCTTATAAATTGAAATTGAAAGAGATATAAAGGATTTAGTTGTACGGTAAATTAACATGGGCTCTAATGGGAGTTGCGGGGAACTTGAAAGTGCGCGCGCAGGGACATTCGGCGGGAGTCAAACCGCATACTGATGGATAGCCCCGTTGAATGCACATCTTTTAAATATTATTTAACCGGAATAAAGCCATACTTTAATATGAGATAAATCCACTGGATTAACGCCATACGACTCATGGCTTTATTCCGGTGGAACAGAAAATGGTCGATATGGCGTTATTTCATATGGCGTTATTCAGCTCCCCCGATTTCGTAACGGTGAGATCACGATGAGATGAGATGAGAGCTGTCTTTTTTTCCATTAAAAACGTTGACAAGAGTGGAAATCTCATATCGTTTCATCGTGGTAAAAGTTACAAAATCTCCCTCCTGGATGGTCTGTAGAACCAACGATTGCATAATGTGGTCCGTATCGCTACAGGTTCAAGTCTGCTCACATGCAGGCATCTTAAATTCGGCAACGGGCATCCGAATCAAGTATTGGCTGGCTTAACAAGTCCCGGTGATAAATCACCGAAACGGAATGAACTCGGATTTGATTTCTCACATTTGACGGGTGGCATCTTTTTAGTTGACCTACAACAAGACTGGGTGAGCAAAGTTTATCAAGTTCAAGATCGGACGCCGAATATTTCTAGCTACCACGCCACGTTAAAAATGAAAGAAATTGTCTATGAATTAGTATGCCTGCCCTGGAAAATAGTGTTGCACGATGCAGCGTTATGATTGGGAAATTGAAACCAGTCGGTCTTTTTGAAAGATGAGCAATACGATTACCAAGAGCGGTGAGGCTCTAATTAGGCACAGGAAACCTGAATGATTTATTTACATATCTGGATATTGCCACCATGAGTGAATTTATGTTTTTATGATCCTTTATTAAGCAAGATTTTGTGCTGCTGTGGGATTTTATTTGGTAACAATTTCGGCCCTTGCCCATTTCAGACAATTTTTATGTTTTTTTAAAGAGACAGAATTGGAAAGATGAACATCACACGTAGAATATAACTTGTTCTTCATGGGACATCCAAAGACTCCTCAAACACTGCAAAACGGGCAATTGTCATACTTTCGAGCACGCACTTTGTTTAATAGTATTCAAGCAGATCAAAAACGTTTTTAGCATGCATTTCTCAATTTCCGTTTCAATGTCCGTAAAATGTGAGGAACAAACGCTCAGAAATTTGAAATGTAGATCTGCCGTCTGAAAATGCTCATCAACCTTGCGAACAAAGAAAATAATAACCTCAGATTTCATATTGTTTATTTTCTAGCCCACCAAATCGTAGACAAAATTAAATATTTATTGTAACGGTACACGTAAAGTTAGCAACCTCCTCAATGGCCTGCCCAACGCACATGAAATTATATTTGGAACGAAAATTTGAATTGAAACCACAAAATTAGTAGATAATTTGTGTACAGACGTCGGAAGCATATTATGTTTGTTTAGCAGCCTGCTGTTGTTGCTAGCTGTTCACATACAATCACGATGGCTGATTCTCCTTGTGACAATTACTGCTCGCTGTCTGGATGCTGTGTAATTGCGAGGAATACAAAGATAATGGAATCACACCATCGAACGTATCCTTTAAGAATGTGATGTGTCAGATGTTTTCGACCGGAAAACAGATTCCATGGTGTTGTATCCACGCGTAGAAACAACGCGATGCAATCGGGACTTGTCACAGATCTTGTTCTGACAATTATGTGGAGCTTTTAGTGACATGAGAACTGGATTTGTTGACCGTAGAAAAGAAATTAACACATACGAGAGAAACTTTTTGAAATATGATTAATTTTAATTTGATTTAATTGAAGCCTTATTATGCTATATATTTTACTGACAGAACATGTCATTTTGAAAGCTATAAGGACATCGTCCCAAAGTAGAATAATATCTTAAAATTCCCCCAAACCTCAAAATGCTTCCAATTCTTGATAACCAATAGGAAAATATTTCCTGATACGGTCAATTCGTACAGCTCCACGTATCTGATATCTTGGAGTAAAATGCGTCCCACTGACAATAGCCAATCAGAGTTTGGGACTTAGTTTCAATACCCATTTAGATAGTTTCTTTCTGAAAACTATCGTGCTAAAATTGTAGGAAAAGACACGTGTCTTAATAAAGTAAATAGCCAATCACTTTTATCAACCCATCACAACAATAAACCAATCAAACAATTCCACCATTTATCTACTATCGTAAAACAATATTGGCCATATCTCCAACACCTGTGTACGACAAATGATGCCTTCACATGGAAGTGATCCACACAGTTTGGCATGTCATGCATTGCTTTCTAGGTTGCCTAAGGAGCAACAGCGATACGTTGTCCGAAACGTGGTTTCACTGATTGCGTCAGTTTTCCCTTGACATTGACATTGACGTGTCCCACTGGCCATGGGCACCCGGGCACATCAACTTGTACTTTTGTAGCACTGCACAGCGCGCGAAAGTTTGACATCCTAGCCCATTTCATTGTTTACTACTGTCTTCTGCTCATCCTTCATTTTAATAGTGGATTGCTGGCTGCGAGACAGGTGCCTATGAAGGTAATGAGCTGTCATTTGTTGTTTTATTTTCGTTGCTTTATTTTTACAGCTGGACTCTTTTTGCTCATTTATAAGTGCGTGCTGCTGTAAAATATAGAGAGTTATAACACGCCAATGCATTGCGGTGTTGTTCGTTTGTTAGTAGACTGCATAGGATGCACAATTATTTCATTTAGGTTGTAATTCATAATTTAATTTTACCCTATAGAGTTTTATGTATGTAATAATTTACCACAAAGTGTCTCCCTGTTTATATTTTCTGATTTGCAAGCTGACTTTTACAAGCATTTGACAAAGAATAGTGAAGAAGCTCACAAAGATTCAAAGAGTTTTAAGCAAATATTTGCTTTGTGAGAAAGAAAACAAAGATTTAAAAGAAAACATCATGAAAGTGACTTCCTTGGAGTATTGTTGTAACGAAAGACACTTATATGACTCACGGAAATTAAAAAGTGTAAATGATGAAATCGTATTACAGTTATGATGGGAATCTAAAAGCGTGATATAGTTGAAGGAACTACCCTAGGCTAGGTTAGTTCCTAGGCTAAGAAAAGAAAAAATTTCGATCGTGACTTACAGTAATTTGATATCTATTATAATCTAAATAATCTGAGTCTATTACATAATTTAGGACCTGAGGATCAAGATCATGATCGATATAGATATAATTACGAAATCAAGATTAGCATTTGAAATAGGTTATTCGGATCTATGTCTTGCAAATGGTTGATTAGAAAACGCAAGGAGGATGCAGGCATCATTTCTAAGAAAGAGTCGAGTCTGTCCTTGTCTTCGGTGTTAAAAAACGGCGCATGCTTCACGAACTAGCGATCTACAGTTCCAAGTCGCAGCATAACAAGATGGAAACATGATTCGAAAAACCAACAGACAGCATCTGAAATGGTACTTGTTTTTTATTTTGAGGTAAAATTTTTAGACCGGAAGTTCGTGGACCAAGACTGACGGGCGATGCAGGTAATTAAATATGTGTAGCTGAGAACGTACAGGCAATAATGCTTTTTAACTGTCCGGTGAAAAGATATTCAGGTTTCTAGTCGGATGTTCTAGATCACTTTCGATACTGCCACGAGCATGTTTTTTTCCTTGCCATGCACGAAATTCAAAGTCAACTATTTGTGAATTGGAACTTTTAATTGGGCTAGACTTATTGGATTGACGCATCTCAGAGAGGAAACTAAAGACAATAATGTAGTTGAAATCGGGTCACTCAAATTGGACCATCTTCTACCTGAGCAAATAGTGGCCGTCTGAGAAATCCAACACATGCAGGTGGGTGACCAATTAAAGTTGATATACGATATTTAGCTGGTTCGTATTGGAAGGAGAAACGACACGTGTCGCAATTCGGATACCCAATTCTGTTCTTCAACATTCCATGGCCAAGAAATGTCACTCAAATTCTGGCCAAACATCGACCGGAATTATTTTTACTCCAAATAACCTCTTATGGACACAAAAAATCATGAAATTTTGATCTAAGTACAAACGTTCACCATCATCATCACCCTTTCACAAGATCAGAAGATCAGAATCAGAAGTTTCCTAAGCAAATTTGAGACAATAGATGATTGATCTCGTAAATGTGCCGGGTGGGCTAAAGAAAAAATCGCATTGCTGTACCTATTCTATAGGCATACAAAATAGGTAACATATAGATACAGAAAAGCTTAATTATATCTGTTTTTGAAGCAATGCAGCAACTCCACGATATATTTTTCATGATTAATTTATTTGTACCAGCCCTTCACGTTATTTAATCGCGATGTGGAAGAGTGTCATTTGGAATATTGAGAATTTCTGGCGATTAAATATCCAGGGACATGAAAATTGATTTTTATAAAATCTGTTTCTTTGGTATGCTCTTATCTATCAAAATGTCTTAGGTACGATTATGATTTCATATTACATTGCATATTTCGTCCAAATTGTTTAAGCCAAAATGATATTAGTGGGAAAAAAAATAACAAAAATGCTAAAAAAGCACCCTAAAGTGTTTTTTTTTCAAGACGAGCGCTTTTCTTTAATCAAGAAAATTTCTACACAGTCTCTAAGTGATTAAGGAAACCATAACTGAAAATTTCGTCAAATTATAATCAAAGTTATGGCCTCTAGAGTTAAAATCGTAATGTTGAAAAACTGTAAATTTTCTTGAAAACTAATAATTGAAAAATGTTAAAAAGGAAATATGCTGAAAATAGTACGGGGACGTAGTTGCTAAAAACAAATGTTTGCTAAAAATGATATCAATATCAGGTTAGTCGTTTAAAAAAGTAATTTAAAATAAAAAATGACCAGGAAATATCATGTTGGTGGTTTACGATGGCAAACAGACCTACTTAGTTGGGATATTTTTTAAAATCTTTAAATCAATTGAATTTTTGAAGATATATCACTTTATGTAAAAGACTCGGCAGAAATTGTCGATGGAGGAATGTGATATAAGTACAGGACAGGAGTACTGCCTGACACTAAAGGGCACCATGGCACCTCGTTTCCACAATGTAGGTAAGCTTCTCCTTGCCATGCAGACGCAAGTTGAAGCCAGCACACGTGTTTTGGTACCTTGACCATCCAGAAACTAGTTTTTGTTTCTGCAAGATGCGTAAGTACCAGTTTTCCGGGTCATAAACTCGCGCCACTCGGTGTTACGAATTGGTGTTTCGAACCTATTCTAATTTCACCTAGATATTATTAATAAATCACCAAACCTTAAATTCGGGAGCGTTATATCTTGCGGCCATAGTTCATCGGTAACACGCAAGCATACCATGAATTTTGCACGTGAATTTGACCTTTCACGGAAAACACAGAAATCTATCTAGTAATTTGACAAAAAGGATTGAAAAAAAAACTTCCTAATACGCACTTTGATGCATTATTAGATGCCCTCTGGGGGCTTGGGCGAGATAATTCAGCAAATGCGTCAGCACATTAGCAAAATTGATTGCCCAAATCATGAATAAACCAGTTTGAATAGAACACCGCTAAGCAGAAGGAATCAGGATTTGGGTGTAAACATCATTGCAATGTCATAGCGTTTTGCCGGTTAGCTCGATGGCAGATGTGCCGAATTATTTCTCAACGGGCAAATCGAGAACAACTCACATTTAATTGGGTTCACAGCTCCCAAGTAACCAGCCAATCCAACAAAATTGTTTAAGATATAAACGGAGGCAAGGAAAAAAATTGAAAACACATGTATTCTCTGCACCGTTTATACTTTTAAGTATTTAAATATCCTCTTATCCCATTCATTTTGCTGTAGGACCGTTCTTATATCTTGAAAAACCTCAATTTTCTGCGAACAATCTTTTCTTCAGGGTATACTATCTGCATAGTCACGTGTAGACAAAGTTGCATACTCGCCATCATAAGGAGCAGTTGATTTTAGTTTGCATTCGCGTCGCCAGCGTTAGCATCCGCTGCCTACGTTGACCGTTCTTCCAGGTCAACCTCGACCTCCGAGCATCGCCGTCAGAGGGCGTCTCACCTTTGCAGACCATGGACTTGAATGGTCCAAGTCCATGTGCAGACCAGCAAGTGTATCCTTGTCGCTATGCACCCCGCAGCGCGTCGTTCACAGTGGCTTGATGACGCACTAGATCCGAGTTTTATTGTTATTAATTGTGGCGTGTTAAAGGGAGCGTTTCCGGCGCTCAGGTCGGTGGAGTCGTTATCAAGGTTAGGAGAGAGATTCGTGGCAGATTTGCAATCGACGTACGTCTAGTACTAGTGCGAAATAAGGTGGAGATTTGACAAAAAATTGTTTCACTTGGCAGACATTTAGAAGCTGTTATTCTAAAAATTATGATTGTTTCGGTATGTTCGTTCGACGACCCAAAACCACCCCATAACAACTCTAACAAGGCTAAATATTTTGAATGGTTGCTGATAAGCAAAGCAACTGAAATAGAAAGTCCATCTATATCAATCTATCTAAAATCTATCTAATCTATTATGAATTTACTAAGCTACCAAACTTAAATTATCATGACGTAACGTGCTAAGATAAAAAAATAAATGATTCGTAACAAATTTATCGCTGAAATTATCTTATGATATAGCTTAACTATATATATTTTTTTTAAAATCTCAACAAACTATTTTTTAAGTATTTCTCTCTCTCCCTCTTTCCAGCTTGCAAAATCTTCTCATCTTCCACCCTTTTACGTACTCTTAAAGAAGGTGGTACATCACACACACAACGTGTATAGGTTTCGTAGGAGGCATAATTTAGGTGGGTTCATATTTGAGTGTGGAGTAAGCAGGTCATGATGCAATCCCCTACACAGGCGCAGTGGCGACGAGGAGATCAACTTCATGCATGACCTCGGCAAGGTCAAACCACATGATGCCCTGACCGCTGCAGCATGATGCACCACCTTTACTTGCTTCGAATCCCTTGAAACGGGTGAAAAGCAGTGCAATTTACTATTTAAGTCACATCGGGAAAAAAATGCTTGCATTTTTTTCTAAGCATACAGTTCATTTACTTGGAGAGCATCGTTTTCCTCTAGGAGCGCTAGTGTTCGAAACAAGCTGTGTGTTACCAACTTCACACAACATAAATGTGTATATATTGCCAAAATTGCTTCAATTTCAACGGTAAAATGTTACCAACTAATTTTGATTTGATTTGGTTAATTTATTATCATCTTCAGGACTAAGTTTTCAGTTATCACTCTGTTCTTACAGTCAAAGAAAGCATACGCTTTAGTTTAAATGTTGGCATTTGAAATTTCCACGTAGGCGTTTGGTGGCGGTAATTTTTTTGGTACAGTCTCTACCTGTCTACGGCCTGGACGCACGTCAAACTAAGATACTGATCGATCGGAAATTCTTAGAAAACATTCAAAATGTTTTAATTTGGACCTGTGAAGTTTTCAAGAGAAATCGATTAAGAATTTTTTTTTAATTTTTTTTTAAGTTTTCCAACCCCTTTTTTAATATTCAAATATTTTTATCATACTTAATAAGTCAAAATGCATCTGAACATAATCTGATGAACTGAAATACACGTTTTAAATGCCGGCGATTGTATAGAATAAGACGCGCATCTTACAACGCGTTGGTCGCGGCTGGCGATCGCGAAGCCCATAGTTTAAAACAGAGGTGATCGCGAAGTCGACCTATTCTCGTAGATCTCGAGCGATGCTAAATCTCCGGCAGGTATCTCAAATTGCCGGTCTCGACATCTGTAGAGCATGTACTTTATACACATTCTTACAACCTGCAATTTTGGAATCAAGGGTAGAAAAAAAAGTGCCGTTTTCTTAAATTACCGGTTGCTACCTAATTTATAGTATACCTAAACGTGTTTTCTATTCGTCGATGCTGAAATGCAGATACATTTTGTCATTTTTTTATGGCTTGTGTAATACTCGAAATCATCTCAACTCGTTTATATGAGTGATCAAAATTCTCGATGTGGATCGATACGGCAAAGGAGCTTCTTATTAAAGCTTATAAGTGGCACAATTTCTTAGCACATTATTAAAAAAATATATCTTCTACATATGTGTGCATTGGACGCGTAAATTAAATTTACTTGCATCGCTTCTTGCATCTACTTTCGCGTGGTTATGTGCGCTTGTGAAAGTTCAAACATAGCGGGGTAAACAACTGGTAAAATCCGACGCCAAATGGGTCACCCTTCTAGTTCATGCATTTTCATTTCGTATGCATTGCTTCGAGCCATACGTCAGTGCGTTTGACTTGAAAGTTATAGCTAATTGATATCGAAATGAAGGAAATGAACGAAAATATTATACATTTTTATTCTCAAGTTATAAATAATATATTCCATTCTTGAGCTCTCTCAGCACATAAAAAATTAAATTTCAGACAATTTGACAAGATGCTTGCTTAGAACTGTTATTCCAACACTGCTTGGACGCAAAGAAAATAACAAGCTCTAGATTGATAAAACGATTGAAACACAAACGAAGAACACGTTTTTGTTCAACAAACTTTTACACCTGGTTTTGTGAACTATACATTAGGTTAATGCACTTACCTGACTAAAGATTTAATTGTCTTCGAGTATAGTTATTAACTGGCTTCATTATAAAATACACAGTTATACAAACACGTCATTGCAAACATGACGTGCACACCCTTTCTTTGGAATCCATTTTGACTGCAGACTTTTGCGCAATCCACCCAAAAATCTCTACCAATCCCACAAACCTTCAACTAACTGCAAATCTCTCATTCTCACAACAGGGGTACCAACAAATAGACCCAGAAACGCACCGCCTAACTGCCCAATCACCCCTCTAGCAAACCTAATCAAAACACTGATACCAACTCGTATAAAAAACCAAACAATTCTCTGCACAATTCCTCTACCAGAGGACCTTTGTCATAAGCTCCTTCTGTTGATCATCGCCCCGTACTCCATGTCACCGTTGTAGCCGTAATGTTCGACGGCTATGTGTTCGTCGACGTCGTCCTGTTTCCTTCTGATCGAGGCGTTTCTCAATGCGTTGTAGCCGACTAGGAGGATGGCGAGCTTCCCGATGAACACAGACTTGATGGCAATCATCTTGAGAGTCGCCAGAAACAAGGGGAGCAGGGTGGCCTGGATGAATACGGGTATGAGAAACATTGGAAGCATTGCTAAGAAGTTCTTGTATTTCTTGTGGACTCCTTCTTTCTTTTTCTTCTTCTTCTTGTTGCCTGATGTGAGAGCACTCAGTCCGGCGCGACCTTAAAAGGAATGAGACAATCTGATAACTTTTTGATGTTTATTACACCAACAAGACAACAATGGCTGAGTTATGATATTACTTTACAGAATCGTAATGAGAAGAATTGAAATGTAATGTTTGTAATCAGCGAATGTCCAGCCAAGCGGCCGAAACATGTATATGACTGCGAATAAAAAAAACATCCAATTATATCTTTATATGCCTACATGGACCGATATTAAAATTACAGATCACAACTCTTTTCTTAAGAATTTTAAATCGGGTTTTGGTTAGTAGGGCAACAAAAGATGGACAGTTAAGGCCATCCACCAAAAAATTAATGCCCATCATTAAGATTGGATGAGATAATATAATCATGTTTAATGCATGTCCCAGGTAGGTAAACAACGCACATGAAAATGCCAACCAAAGATAATATCGCAGCTTGTATAGCATGAGCCATTTCCTGAATTCTCTGCTTACAAAGGTATGCTTCATACATGTCAGTGCAGTAATATTTATGCGGAAATACAGTTAATTTATACCAATTACATGAACGCTCGCTCCGCTGTAACGCAGACATTTGAAACCACAGATCTATTGTAGTATTGTTTATCACTAGTTTTGCCAACAAACTGTGATCTCTGCAAATGACTTTGACCTCTGAGCTAAATGTTCTATTGTATTAAATTGGCGGTTCCTCTTTCTGTGAGGTAGTTAGCAGTAATTGTGTGCTTCAATTAGGCTTGTGGTGCGACCGACGTGGGTAATAAAGGTGTGTTTATTATACTTTGAGTTGAGGTCAAGACGTGCTGAATGAAAGCTGCTGTGATTTTGACTGGTGTCAAAACGTGACTGCAGACTTTTTGAATGGAGATTTGGTCGATGATGAGGCATATAATAAAACATTTAAGATCAAAAGTTGCCAGATGACGGAATCAAAGGAAGAAAGTTGAAAAAGCAAATCACACGTCTGTTTTCGGGTTTTTTTGTTCGTTTCAAATTGGCGAGTTATTGTAAGTGGTGCTGCTTTATTTTGTGGACTTTTGTGAGCCGGTATTCTTCATCGTTATAATGTAGCACAGTTTTTTGGTTAAGCACGAGTACAGGATTCAATTTGCGAGTCAGACTGTTGCTATTAAACTGCACTTAGTTTGTCAATAGACTAAAACTTAGATCTCCAAATTACTCTCTGTAATCTTACCATTCTTTTCTTCTTCTTCGTCGTCGTCTTCGTCATCATTGTCGTCGTCATCAGCCTCGACCCCAACATTGACAACGTCCAGACTTCTTGACAATCGAAGCTTGAAGCCATCGAGGATCTTCATCTTCACTGCGTAATCTTGGGTCATGTTGTTCAGGCTGTCCCCGAGATTATCCCTAGAGATGTTGACGGGCTTCATGCTCTTCGACATTCGATTTGTCAACAAGTCGTCGTCAAGTTTCCGCCGCTCGAGTTCGACCAATCCGTTGAACAACGAAAACTTGCCGAAATTCTGATTCTTGAAATGAGTCAACTTGTCCAGAGCCAAATTGAGCAAACAATTCGTGAGACTTCCACCTAAATTATTGTAAACCTGCTCGCCAAAACAGTCCAAGATTGCGTACTGCGTGTCCATGGACTTTTCCTGCATAACACCGTCAATAGTTCTCAAGTTTTCCGCTTGGAAAGCCGACGGCGCTAGTATCTTGCAAGAAACATGGCCGACCATCACAAGAAACAATGCAGCACATTTCGAAAACTTCACGCTGTCGCCCATTTTCTTGAAATGTATCACAGTGAATGTCAACGAAAGAATTTGCTCGCTGCTCGAGCCTTAGAACAGTCGAGACACGTCGTGATTGAAGCTAACTTGGCACACGTCTGCATCAAATGCGGATCTGTTCAATAGAAAGCCGATTAGAATTCTTTATTACAAACCAGTTCAGTCGCAAATGTGTACCATTCAACTTGCCGATTCATTATCCAAAGCCTAGGATTAAGAATAAGGCGTATGTAAATAATTGTCACTGTATTCGTTGCAAGCATTTACAATCTAACGCGCTTTGTGAGAGACGCTCGAATAACCCGAGCTTATTTGACACCGTTCCGCGCCAATTATAAGCCTCAACGACTCCGGAAAACAATCACTTTTTACAGAATCGTCGCCAAAGACAGCAAAAAAAGTGCGAGTCCTCGAAGGGACCTCCAAAACTGTAACACTTCACCGCATCAAAACAGTCACATCACTTTGCAGCTCTATCGAAACTGAGCAGCAAAAACGAGATACGATTCCTTAAACTGGCACATCGTCTATGTCACTTGACAGCCAAAACTCTGCTCCCGAAAAGTGGAATTAGTTGGACCACCAGCGAGTTATTTGACAATGAAGCACAGCGTTTCGCGCGTTGAGATCACCGTGCTCTGGTCGTTGGGCGATGGCTTCTGTTGGCGGTGACACAAGCAGAGTGCGCTGTGCCGACTCGTCGCTTCTCTTGCGAGCTCGATGGTCGAATGCAGACTGACGGAGGAGGCGGGAGGCCAGCGCAAAAGACACCAACCGAAACCAACAGCCTTCGCCAACAGCATCACATAACAGGTTTTTTTTGTTGATAGCATCTCGTGCATCTCACGCGAAGGTGCGGAAGACGGAGTCGAGGTGGATGGCCCCTTGGTTTTGGGGGGTGGAGTGGGAAACTACCCCTAATCACGGTTGCTGAGAGGTTGATGCTTTTTTTGTAGATTTAATCGTGAAAGGTGTGTGGTTTTGTAGCTGCTATTTGGGTTTTCGAGGTTTAAATGAAATGCGGTGTTTGGGGGATGGAAAGTTTCTTGTTTTTAAGGATGTCTGCATTATTAGAAATCACAGAAAATCGGTGTGAAGAATATGGACGGAGTTTGCTGGTTCCGACCCTTAAGTTAAGGCAATAGTTTTCTATTTTCTACTAATTAAATTTCCAATATGAAATGAAGACAATCAAAGCAACCACTGCCACAACAAAGAGTTAAATTAACACAGGAGAAAGGTAATAAATAAACGTATTCTCGTCATAGCATGCGCTTCAAGAATTGGTGATAGATGTTTTGGTGAGCCAGGCACGTACAAATAGGTACCTAGTCTAGAAACAATTGTGGTTGCTGTAACCTCACACTAAACTACAGAACCTACTTACCAAAATTGCCAGTAACCATGCTCGAGGTAAATATGCGCCCCCAAATCCAATTCTCACATGTTCAGCCTGATGATGTGTATTAGTAAAAGCAGCAAAAACTTGAAATAAAGGTCACTTTTTCGCATTTTTTTGTTTGTTAAATAAATGTTGTACAAGGGTAAAGATGTTTCATATAAAATGCAGATGACTTTATATTGGTGGTATCTTTTGTATTTTGAGTACACAATTTTTAATGCATTTTGATTCAGAGAAAATAGCTTCTTTAATGGCATAGGTGTTTGTAAGGTGATGCCTCTGGCTGCATTTTTAACAAATCTGACCGACCAATCTACCCTAGATTAAAATTTGCCCAAAAGTTTCTCTTGGGAACAAAGCTGACAACATGATTTAAATTCCGCTGACAACGGTGAAAATATTGGTCGAATGATCGGACCCCGTGCAGAATCACCTACCAACGGATTTGATTGACCAATTAACTCCGCCAGCTTAATTAACATGTAAGCTCGTGTCCAGCGGCGCCGGCATCCTCGATTATTAACTTAAAGCGGGGCCATAAAACCAAAGATCGTAAAATGGGTACCATCTCATCCGTAATGTCTTAGATGCCACATTAATGAGATTAGAATACGAAAACAAATCGGCACAGGAAATGCTAGCGGGCACTTTGTTGTTCTATGCTACCGTGCCACGAACGTTGTTCATAATTACTGTAATTGGTGAAAAAAAGTGCATTTTTGCATTTCACGAACTGGTTCAGGTGCATCGATTTGCATTGTCACGCGTCGGTGGTTGCCTAATGGAATGTGCAGCCAACATTCATCCATTCGACAAGAGAGCTTTTACAATTTCACTCGGGGAAATTACGATGCGGATCGTTGTGTGGGCAATTTAGTGGGAGGTAAATCTATGCTTGTTAAGGGGGTTAAGATCACTCATTGTTATTCAATTTCCATACTGGTGAGGTCATGTTTCATTCAACCATAATGACAATTTAACCAGTAGCTATATTTAGAAAAACTGAAAAATTAAGTATTGTGTACATGATTTATTTCCTATGTTATGAAGTGATTAATTTTAATTTCGCGATATTAACCATTGATATTTTGGCGTCTTAATAATGAGCACCAGGGGTGGTTTTCATGCTTCACCCTTAGTGACCCTTTATGTTATAAAACTATAAGTATATGGTTTTGTTTTCCAGTAATTGCAACCTTGCTATTGGTTGTTGATTGAATTAAAAGCTAATATAATTTGATTAAATGATAAATGATGGAGCATTTGGATGTATTCACAGGTTTCTATGTTCTTGTAAAAAGTAGAAAGAAAATTATGAAAATTTACAGCAAGATGTTTGCATATTTGGTTATAAACTGATATTTGATAACGTAAACACTGTCAGCGTTGGCGATACGATCGATTCACTGTTTAATAATGTATCAAAGCAAGATATTTTATGCTTTCCGAAATCTTGTTTATTGAAACATTTTTAAAATATAGCGTAATTTAGTATTTAGACAAAAAGATGGTAATAGAGACAATTAACTGTCTAACTATCTGTACAAATTACTCTCAAACTTCAAACTTTCAACCTATAGTTAGGGTAGTTTTTTTAAGGATTTTTACTTTGACTTTGGACATTGAAAGCAAAGCACAGCTATCTCTAATGACCAGCAATTACTAATTAGAGCCAAATGAAGAGGAAGCGGCAACGAACAGTGCGTTTACGTCCACCGTGTAATTTCTTCAATTTACACGGTCTGAGCGTACATAAACTTGAAGAATCTTGCAATGTATGTCAGAATTACCAATCTCGCATGGTCTAGAGAAGATCAATCCATGACGTTCTTCTATCCACATGAACGCGTTGCGGTATTGTCAGCCAATCATCTCTGTTTGAGTGATGCATCGAATTAAATGTAAGTATACCATTGTGTTGTTGTTGTTGTTGTTCAGTCCACGCAACCTGCATTATAGCTGGCTTAAGTGCATAGATGCACTGAAAACTGCAATCGCGTGTCAACATTGAAAGGTTAGTGAGGACAAACACATGAAACATATCAGTGGGACAAACATATGTCATTATATAAAAAAAAATCGTAATTATGGTGTGTATATGTAGAAGTGGTTTCATATTATAGAAAACAGTGCTTGTCTGTTTGTTTGTATGAACTTGTGGATCAATTGTGATCAGGGGACATATGACATGTTGATTTTTATTGTGGATGGCGTACATACGAGGGAATTATTCAAGTTTTTTAAAATAATTATTCTGGGTTAAAAAAATAGAAAAATGTTCAAGTAATTGATAACATTTAATTGACAAACACTAACTTTTTAAGCTAGCTAACAATAAAGAGGATATTAGATTTGTTGATGATTATATTATACCTATCCCAATTCCATCATCTTCCGTGGACCATGAAACATGGAGGTAGTCTAACTGGGAATCATATTTAATTTGAGTTAAGAAATGTAGCGGCAAGGGAAAGGGAATTCTTCGCTTATTGGTCGAACGTTTAAAAATTTGAATAAAAACTATCACTTCCTAGGCACTCCATTTAATGGAGCGCATAACAAAATTAGTTCCAACATTATTAATTTGGCGATTCTGTAATCGTAGAATAATCGGCGAATAAAGGACATTTCTACTTCCAGACACAATCTAGCAAAACTCGGAAGCGATTAGTGTACAAAAAGGCACGTATACGTGAAATGTGTTCTTCGGAATTGGAAAAAGTAATTACCAAAATTACGGTAATTGAGTTGCACTTTCAAGAAGTCATGGCGCTTTGTTCCGAAATCAAGATTATCAGGTATCGTCTTCGTGTAATTCACTTGAAACTTGGTTGGAGCAAAATCTGAGCCATCCAAAATGATTTGTGATATGATGACGAATGCTCCCATTGCAGCTAATGTCAATATCTATGTTATAATAAAAAACAAATAGAAATAGATGATTATATTTCCCGTTCCTTTACATTTTATTGTTCCCGTAAGTATGTTAATTTACTCCTATTTCCAACAATGGGAAAATAGGATTGGTTGACAAACCTCTAACTATGCAACTAATTTATCGCACCCAATATTTTGAACGATAACAGGGGAGGTCTCTGTAGCCTATTTTGCGTTAAAAACTACAGTTGTTGACGATGACAAGAAGCCTTCTTGGCACCGGCGTTCCAATTTCACTTCCTATGCTCTTGCCAAGATTCCCATGAAGATGATAATACCGAACAATACCACTTTGTGACAGCAAACGCGACAAGTGTTCTGCGAATATGCGTATCAAAAGTTGCGTGTCTGGTGCTCACGCATCTGTGCTTTCCTTGTCGCATACACACAACGTTCCTATCTTACAACATACAGGTCACCAACTGGGGACATGTTTGAAAACGATTCGAGTCTTAGAGATAATTCAGGTGAACACAAATTGCTCTTAACCTTGCTAGTGATTTAATTGCTGTAAACAACAAACTTCGATTGTTTTTTTATCTATAAAAAAAATTGTCCATTTCGACCTTTTAAGTGGAAAAGTTAATATTTCATTCAAGCTCTGGACCTTTGATAAAGCAGTTAGCTTAGCGAAAAGTCGGTCAGCTTTAGTGAGATTTTAAAAGCTTCATTCGATAAGCCCAGTTAAATGTGTAAGTATATTTTAAAATTAACCTGCTACGATTAGAAAAAAGAGACTTAAAAAAAATACGTACAATTTGATTTACATTAAGTTTTCATTTATAGATGTAATTTAGCAATCGCAACAAGAAAAGTCGTTTTTGGTTGATACTCTGACGTGCTCTGACCATTCTCACATTGATATCTCTCTCAAAACCGTGCGAATTCGGTTGGCATTTCAATTCATCACGTCTTCCGCCCACTTTTTATGGCAACACAATAAAATAAATTACACCGACATGTGTTCAATATCTGCTTGTAATGAAACACTTTCATTGCAAACATCTGTTATCCAGCAAACCACAAAAATACGCTCAAAGTAGCGACGGTAAATCAATTTCGTCCGTCAATCACTCGACGAAGCTAACTTTGTTAAAATGCAAAGCGATGCACCATTTAAAAGCTATCAAGAAACAAACTGTCAACTTCTCGGTAAACGAACAATCAATTTTCG
This sequence comes from Nemurella pictetii, assembly GCA_921293315.2. NCBI lineage: Eukaryota > Metazoa > Arthropoda > Insecta > Plecoptera > Nemouridae > Nemurella > Nemurella pictetii. The sequence continues at coordinate 3,315,001 of OV121121.1, read as the reverse complement.
TTTTGCTTATTAGGTCAAGAGCACGCTTTACTATATCTACATATAGCTATCGCTTACATTTCCTCTAGGTATACGCACATGAATTGTAATTTGTAATTCACATTCTTATTCCAATCGGGGACAGCCGTTATATTTCTCTGAGATATCGTGCCCGGTCAGGCATGGCTTTCCAAGACCAGGTCAAAGTTCAGCCCAGCCACTCTATATTTCACGCTCTATAGGTTCATCTGCTGTCAACTTTGTTTGCCGCTTGCAATAAGGGCGCCCCTTTTGAAAATCATGGGACATTGCTTCTAGAATGTACAAAACGGAATCGTTACGACTTTCGTAAGCGGTCAAGTCAAGTAGTTGCTAATCGTAAGTCGTAATGATGATGCGTAATGATAATGTGGATAAAGGCTTCTACATGTAATTATGTATTCGGTTGATTGATGGTAGCATGCATATCAGTATGATGGGTGCTGGCTGATTTGAGTATGATGAAGGTAAACTGACTTGTGTGATTAATGTGTTTAAAAACATTCGATTCTCGTGCTACTGTTCTGTTCCCACAGTTTCAAGAAGCGATCGTTGATTTAATTGAATATGATCGTGATTACATGTGATGTTTGATCCTGTAATTTGTACCAATTCGTTGGTAAAACTATGCTAATGTCTGCTAAGCTATTTGGATTCGATACATCGAATCATTTAAAGGTTCGAACCGATTAGAAATCTTTGCAAAATGGAGAAAAAACTGACGGTTGGTTTGGTTTTGAAAACGTTTTACCTTAATGGGTTTACTATATAATCCATAGTACCTTAAAACCTTCCTTATTCTATGGTCGTATTTTAACCATATCGGGGCTGAAATTACTAGCGACTAATGGAATAACAACCGCGCACAGGAAAAGCAAATAACAAATGTTAAACGCTATTCCGGTGGAATGCTTATATCAACTATTTTCTATTAGAAAATATGAGTTCTTGTTCCTGTGAATCGATGGTCACCTGCCAAATAATTCTAAAAAAAACTATCAAATTTCTAGGACGAAAATTAAACGCGTTTTAAGCTTCGGTAAAATCAATTTACGTGGTCATTTAAATGACTTGCTCCAAAGTGACTTTCTAAGATTAAGTACTGTCAAAAGCGTGTTTTGATATCAATGTCAATTGCTTGCATTAACATTTCATACAGAAAAGGCTCGATGGTGGCGTATCGAACCTGCAATGACTGTGTCATCTTGCAAGGATTCTGTGATCTTTCGACTGTGCGTCCATCAGTCAGCTGTTAGCTGCTAAACCAGGCCGCTGATCGAAGCAATCGGCAGATCTAGGTCTGATGAAGGTGAAGACCAACCATGATTAATATAATCAACTATTATGCTAAGTGAAATCTTACTTGTGCATAGAAAATTATGAAAAAAATTCTGTACGAGAATTATTCGCATAGAAGTCATGTTTTGTGAAGAAGCCATGATTATGTATGATCTTAATAATTATGCAATGAATGAGAGATATAACAATCCGTTGCTTCCCTTTACAAATGTCAATATTGTTTTGATATTTTTCAACCTAAATTTGTTTTTTCTGTGTGCCATTCATGGGGATTGACAAGAAAACTGGACACTTAACAATAGCTGGCTGATTTTTTTCTGTGCAAATGCTTGATTGTCCAGAAGTGTGCCACTGCTTTAACTGAAGTCATCAAGCACATGTCGGATTTCAAATGACTTGGTTTTTTCGATGCAAATAAATTGTCAATCAGTCGCTCAGTTTCGCACCAGCGAGGGTGAGACGGCAATAATCTGCACGCCATCATCTCCAGGATGCAAGTGCAATTCTTACAGCAAATAATGAGCGTGGTTTCTCTGTTCATAATTTCAAATAGACTAGGATTCCGTGATCAAAGGGTCTACATTGATACGCTTTATATTATGCTCTTATAATTTTATTGAAATAATAAAATCAACTGGTAAACACTGACTATTTATTACAACATCAATAAATGAAAACCGACATTTGAAGAATTAGATTTCGGTAATATTTCAAACGATGTATGATCATTTTATGGCAGTCAATTTCTTAATTTATCGTGCGAATAAATTAGTAACAAATAAATATTTAACAAGTAAGTAATAATAAATTATTTAACATTACTTTTTGGTGAAAAATACATAAAACGTGATGTTTTAATAATTATGGTACTACAATTAGTCATGTGCTCGTGGCCTCCTCGTTTGGTATTAAAGCGAATCAATTATGTAGGGATCTGATAAAAATACTAGTGAGAAATTTGAAAAAAATATTGTTGCGAACAAAAAAATTTGCCCTGAAGCAGTAATCAATAAATAAACGTCAATAAATAAATAAATAAATAAATAAATACCGGATCTGATCCCTACTCAAATAAATATCAAAAATATGGCATACAGTTACAGAATGTCTGAAAACATCCCACAAGATTAATCTGAAGACCAAGTTAAATGAATCGTTTAATCGTCGAGATTCGAACACTAATACTACACTCCATACTTTCAACCCTTATCTCAGCCTATTCCTCCTCAAACTCCCCCTCCTCCTCGTCATCATACCCACTCCTCCTGTTATAAACCTGTGCAAACTCTGGCTGCCTCTCCACCTCATACCTCGCCTTCACCCTCTCGTCCACCACCTGCCGCTTGCTCACCCCCGAATCATACTCCTGCCCCTGGTACACCGGAACCGGAACCACCCTCCTCTCGCCACCCTGATTTATCGGAACACCGCCTCTCCTATCCACTTCCGTCACCGAATACCCGGGCTGGTCAACCACCTGATACGCCCTGTATCCGGTCTGCTGACCCAAACCTTGACCTAAACCAGCCGCATATTGACCGAAGCCAGCACTCTGTCCGTTAGAGGTCGGAATGTAGACTTGTCCACTCTTCTGCTGGTAACCCGCCGGCGCCAGAGGCGGGCGGAAGACGGCCGGATATCCGAGATTCGGCTCGTCTCGGACCGAGTACATCTGTCCGTTGTTTCGCCGTTGGTAGGTCGGCACGCCGTGCGATGCAGCGTAGACTTCCTCCGGCGTCCAAGCGCTGTATGCTTGCTTGTGCGCGTCGCTGTTGTGCACGTGGACGTGGATGCCTTTGCGCTCGTCTTGATGCTGGTACTGGTGCGTCTCGTAATTCTTCCACTTGGCGAACACGCTGCCAAAGGTCAGCATCAGGAGCAGCACCCCGATCTTGAGCCCTTTGAGCACGAGCACGAGGATGGTGACCAGCAGGCTGGTCATGATGCCCAGTTTGAAGGTCATCGCGAGCAGGATGTACATCATGCGCTTCCGGAAGATTGCCACGCCGAACGTGCGAGCTCCTGGAAGGGGACCATGGCTCAGTTCGTGTTTTTTTTTTTTTTTTTTTTTTTTAATGGGGTTGTGTCGTGTTTTGTTGGTGCGTGTGCGATCCTTGGTTGTGCGTTGCAAGGTTCTAGCTTTTCTAGCTATTATAGCTATTATGGCTATTCTAGATATTCATTCAAGCTCTTCTATATAGCTATCCCAACTAATCTAGCTTTTATAACGTTTAGGGCTTTCATAGCTTTAATAGCTTTTGAAGCGTTATTCTAGCTATTCATGCTATATTGGAGATGGTGAAGGGACGTCTGGCTTGCAAATAGGAGGTCTTAGGTACACAGTGGTGAAATATATTGGCTACTCTGGAGTCTGGATGAATTTTCCCGAGATTTCCCAGGATAATTGTTGGAGGAAAATTTTGCTTCCGTTGCGTCGTTATGTTGCGTCTTTTGGGGTCGCATGCGGTCGTATGGAGTTAAGCAACATTTCAGCGTGTTAGATGCTGAATGGGTGACCATCCATGGTGATATTTGGTATGCAAGTTTTGACTTCAATAGTTGTTAATTTATATTTGATACACACACATGCTACAGGAAACTTAAATAATTGCACGAAGAATGAACATGGGAAGTAATCGACCAATGGTTCAATTAAAAAATAAAACAAACTTGAGGAAAGAAATCCTAGGCGCTGGTAGACCAATTAATTAGGCAGCAAGAACAGTTTTTGGTGAATTAACGTAGCGAAAATTAAGTTTCCAGCCTGCCAAAATTGAACCAAAGTGAACCCGATTTCAACGAAGGGTGAAGCTAATCTCCTTTCGCCACAAGTTGGAACCGATTTAAGTAACACTTGACCCAAGACTGTTTTTATTAGTTACAAGAACTCGTTGTTAAAGAAGAAGGGTATTGGTATTTTTGTCGATGATTTTTGTTGTCCGTTGTTGCGTTATTTCTAGACTCCCTGCTTGGTTACGAGTTCCTTGAACTGTTCCAGTCCACTGGTTTCGTATCGTGATTAATCGAACGCATTGATAAGATCGGAAAGACCGAACAATATCGTCTTACCTAACAAGATACCTGCAACTGCTTATCACCAGATACTCGACGCTATTCACGAAATACTTGTTGATTTTATTGACCCAAATAAAATTCATTTTTAATACAAAACATTATCCAAAAAATTAATTTTAATTTTCAAAATGAATTCATACATTAAAATACGTACGTACTCCGAGTCAAAGCTTCAATAAATAATGCTGTATGGTTATTAATTGGTCAGAGGATGGTGCCTACGTGCATTCTGCAGGTATATGGAACCTTAATGGGTCACGCCAATAAAACAGCATCAACCTTAAAAATACCTGCACCGACAACTATCTTGCAATAAATTTATTTAATTTTTTAGGTTGAGTCATATTAAAAAATAAAAATAAAAATTTAAAAAAAAATTCCTGTCATTTACCCATGTCATATATTAGGGGCGTAAAAACACGCATAGTTTCGAATTTTAAACCCCCGCATTAGAATTTTAAACGTAATCTTTCAAAGTGGAGAAAAGCGTCATAACCAGCACAACAAATTGCAGCGTGAACATTTACAGCATCGATTGTATACACACTTTAAAACATAATTGGGGTGAAATCCCTTATCAGTTGTCTCCTCGGAGCCCGTGGCTATGTGTGCCGTTGCGACTTGGAATCCCATACTTAATTACCTACTAGAGTTTATCATAATTCGGGTTCCGTTTCTTACACAACACGAGATCGTGTCAAGGCATGGGGAGATACTACACATATCACGTTGGCTCATAAAAGCTTGTCCGAGATGTTATACTTATACAATTAGAAAGGCTCGTGGGTCCACTTTATATTTTGAAACCGAAAGAAGCCAGGGAAACTTGTTTAAAAGCAAGATTCCGGCGTGACTGTTGAGGACGCACATGGCACGTGTGCTTCTTTGGAAAAGAATGACGAAGAAGCTGAGCTTCCGTCGATCGATTGGCGTCGATCGTTGACTTGAAAAAACTCGGGTCCTCGGACTGAGTTTTTTATTCTGTTGTGTTCTAACTGTAAAATGTATGTCTTATGGTGATGTTATTTTATGCGTTTTGCAGCGCGGTGTGCGACGCAGGCTGGAATTAAGTGTCGAAAGGGACATCCGGGTGTGATTTAGTTGGACCATGACATTATTTAGTGTCTTCTCCGAACCAGCTACCTTTTACCTAAGAATGTAGTCTATCTCGTTTACTTCTCGCAGTTCGTTTTAAAACACCAATTGAAAGTGATTTTATAATCATATTAAAAACCAGACATTTATTTGTTGTATCAGTGAACAAAGAATAGAATTGCACGTGTGTCGTTAGTAATTTAACGATTATAGACCGATGTTCTATCGTAAATTGTAAAAGAAATGAGTAAATTTCAATTAAAACTGACAATAATACTCGTGTTCTTGCAGGAATTAACGGAAAGTAAAAACATGCCAAGAATTCCACATTTCCCACAACATTTCCCACAGCCTTTTACACAAGCAACAATAATATTTACCCCTGGTTGGCTCGTCGGTGACCAAGCCCACAGACAACTTTGGCGTGCCATCAACATCGTTCTTGAACACCGCCAAGTCCAACCCCCTGGTCAGCTTGTATCTGAGAGCGTGCGTGTCCAAAAGCCCCATGATCTTCTTCATCAGCATGTACGTAGAGATGGCATTCTTCTTCGCAAACTGCTTCCGCGAAACAATCTCAGACTCACTCTCAGTTGTATCTTCGGTCGGCGCGTATTTCTCAAGTATCAAGTTGTCAGTCAGTCGATAAACATCTTCGCCACCGATCCTCGTCACATTGTTGTACAAATCAATGTTCATACAACTCAGAAAATTATCACAATTTTCCGTCACCGCTTCGTTTCCATTCCCGCGCACCTCGACAGCCTGACCACACGCCACGGCGCCCAAAATCCACAATCCAATCATCCACCGACCGCGACCACATAACATTTTCACAACCGCAGTATTTGTTTAATCCAAATCAGATCCACAACCGACGACTGCGCTACACAAGACACAACGACCTCTGCTCACAAGTCACTAATCCGTCCGAACGCTTCATTAACACTGAGGTTATGATCTATTTATCATGAGTACTGGCCGCCAGCGCACATGCCTTGCCTCGCAATAAGGCGCATCCCTTCAGTCCCCCGCGTCTTCATTTCCGTCCGCCGCATGTGACAATACCTAGAGACAGTCAACACCCATCTAGAGCTACGTCACTGCACGCCAACGCGGAGGAGAAACCGTTCACGATCAACAGCACACTCAATAAACGCACCGATTAACCCGGCAAACAAACACACAACCTAATTAAAGACACTCGATAACGCACGCCGCTAATGAATTACCACTGTTTCCGTTGATTAGAGCGCAGAATTCGATCACTTTTCCTTGTCAGTCGGCGGTGTAATGTGGCAGAGTTAGGCTAGGCTAGGCTGCGATGCGATGCGATGCGATGGCTACAACGTGGTCTGGCGGTGAACAGTGGTAACCGGTGTGGAGTAAAATCTTGTCGAGGAGCCAGCAGACTGATGCTAGGCTGACGACCTTGCTGGTGTTGCCTGCTTACACCTGCGTTCAAATCTCTCGGAGTCTAAACGCTGCGGTAGCAGTGGCCGTGGCCGCTAGCAGAGCACTTCGCTGGCCAGCGAGATGGTCGGCCGTGGTGACGATTACAACGGTGTTTTTAGACAATATTTTGTTGTCTTTATTCGGGTTGCTTAATGTCGTGGTGGTTTTAGTTGTGAATTCGGAATGGGCGAGGTGTGTCGTCTGCGTTGGTTTCCGAGAAAGCAGTACAGTCGGTGTGCGTTCAGAGGGTTCATGAGTTGAATGATTGATTGGAGGTTTGTCGATGTCGATTCAGTGGATCAGATTTCAAGTGGATCTTTCGGGAGTTGGTGCATTGACTAGCCGTTAGCTGCTGGAAATACGACGTGGACATGCAGTGCCTTCAAATGACTGCAGGATATGAGATTGTAGACCAATAATTGATTGATTGATAATGCATTTGTTTTGGATTATCTAAGGTTCCCATCAGTGGATCACTATTATAGCCAAACTAAAGACAATTCTCAGCATTTTTCTGCGCATGAAACATTATTTGACGTGGAATGTTTGGAAATGCTCGATTATATTCCCTTTAATTATTTTCTTCTTACGAAATTTTAGCTTAGTTCAAACCAAAAAACGCCACCTCTGGACCGAGATCTTCGACTAAACCATGTCGCACTGCGTGAAAAGTAATACTATCAACTTGCACAACATCTGAATACGGCGCAGATGTGTGAAAATGTCAAAGTTTATTTTAGTAAGTAGGTGCCAGAGAATAAAGTGTACGTTTTTATAGTATCAACATGGGAGGTGTGTCTGTCACAAGTGTCTAAATATTGTTTGACACCATCATCGCTCCATCGATCGCATGTCCATTTGAGAGATGTTCACATGAAAAAACGTGAGAACCGATTATTTTTTTTGACATTTGACCTAAATAGATAGCGCACCTAAATATTTACATCTACTTATTTGCAAAATAACTTCGTTTCTGTGATGGTTTTCATTTCTACGATTGATATAAAGGTAATTATCATTCATTCCTGGGGATATAACGTATTTTCTTTCTTTGAGTCTTATTGTAAGCTGAGGACTACAAAATGACAAAATATGTAAATGTTGTTATACAGCATGGTGGACCATTGAACAGACGCCCATTTCCGTTCTACCTCCATTTTAAGATATTTCAACGAAAGTGATGTGAAAATACTACGTAACATCTCTTCTACCATGAATTCGCCAGAAAACGCATTTTATTCTGTCAGGCTTCACATCTTTAGTAGCACAGCTCAGCATTTTTGATTGTTTGAATTTATTTTCACTGTTTTACACGGCTTATTTCTAGCTTAGTAGGTTAGATATTTTGGAAATTGTCTCACATCTTAAATATAATATAAACATCATGTGAGTCAATATACGTGAAAGGGTTTTTGGATTATTTTCGTTTTGCCGTCACGAATTTAGTGGGCGATTTTACTTGGTCAATATCGTGCGGTAATGATTATCGGTAAATCGATCAAATAATCGTTTTTGGTACACTTGGTTTAGTCCAGAAATTTGAACCTCTGTTCTTCCAAGGGCTACCAACACAGAACTGTTCCGGTTCGTCCACCGATCTTTGCGATACTCAAAACATGGCGTTGTCGGTACCAAGTACTCAATTCAGCACAGCACACGATTGTAGAACGAAATCATTGCACATCTGCAGATTTCAATCACGATCGATGAAGGATTGGCTTTGTCTAAAACCGGGTTGATATAATTGAACCGTTAAGGCTTCTTTGCTCGTGTGATGCACTCTGCTAAGAGTGTTTTAGAAATAGCGATAATATTCCGGCAAGGATATAGGTAATGCTTACTCATATAAATCTTGGTTTGTCAAATAAGTAATTACATTAAAAATTACATCGTGATCGTATTCCAAGAAACATACGGACATCTTTAGATAAATTAAAGTCTTCCGCATTTTTTTAACGATCACAGAACATCTTGGATGATAGAAAAACGCAACCAAAAAAAACTTGCCTATTTCTTGGCTAAAATATTCATGTACCTACACCTATAATTTGCGATAATTTAAAAACAGTAGTTGCTATCAAGTGGATATATATTTTTTTCACTCCTTAACTAACCACTCATTAAAATGATAGTTTAGTATAAATTACTAGAACATGTAGCCATTACGAGGGTCATATTGGGAAGCTGTTTACCTATGAGATATTTTACTGAGTGATACGCCGACCCAAATAATTATCCATAATATTTTTTGGCAATAATTTTGACCCTCAATTAGACATGAAACATAATTTATTTGCAACTTGAACTATCTGGAAAAAACCGATTAAAAAGTTTTAGTGCGTCATTACCGACCTGCGTCCGTCTTTGACCCTTCACGAATTTAAAAATTCCCATCCAACCGATATCTCTTTAATTGGTACTCATATTAATACACTAATAATCTAACAGCTCTTGTCGCTCAAGATGAAACCAATGGACTGGAAAATAAATCGGCACGAGTTTAGGAGATAACACGGTCTTAGCAGATCAGCCTCAGCCAGGTCAGAGTTTCGATAATTCACACCCTGCAGACGTATTCATATTTAGATAATGTGATAACTGTTCACTAGTGACCTTACAAATAATTTATCGTGGAGAGCACAGGGGCTACTTTTCATCTACATGCAACTCTGGTTTTTTGTGGGTGAAAAAAGTTCGAAAACTAACAGGTAATTTATAAACTGCATCGTGGATTTAGAAATGGATAGGGAAGAAAAGTTAATGTAAAATTAATTACTTCCACAAGCCACAGAGTAGAAGAAGAAGCAAAGCTGAATTGTCAAAGCTCATCTCATTTGATTTTCAAAGACAGCAAAGCTGCTGTCAACCACACAGCTGTTGAAATAATGTATGGACAAGTAGACAAATAGATCACTAACCACTAGAACCATCAACAAACTAGGTTAGACTTAGAGGGAGATGATTTCGAACAAAAAACGGAAATCATTATAGTTATTATACTTATTTTTATGTATCTCTTTGCAAAAAGTTAGCAGATCAGTCGATAATGGCTCATAGAAGCAACAGCATATGTTTGAAGTGTGAGGTAGTTAGCCTATTTGAACTTCCCTAGTCACTAGCCCCTACTTATCTAGCTATCAGCATTCAGCATTCACTATCAATCCTATAAAAGGGCCGGTGCAACAGAGTCAATCGTTCAATTCCACTCTCCCATCTAAGGAAGACTCTATCGTGTGTCGTGCGTTCCAATAGACACTGTTTTGGTTTCAGGAATTTGGGGCACACTAATTTTAGTTTACGTCTGATGCATATCAATTCAGTTTTCATTACATCGACAATCGACATTCAAAAGCGTTGACACATAACTATATCGATTGCATTATGACTTTGATGACTCTTCTAGTATCGGAATTAAATCAAAGATATCCGTAAATTGGACAAGAGATTCAAAATTGTGTTGATTTGAATAATACCGGTTCAATTAGGCAGATGAACAAGATATCAATTCTTTAAACTCTTCAACTGTTTGCTCTAAGAACATTATGACATTTCGCAACATGCAAAACATAAAAAAAGCGAGAAAATTGAATATAGACTTGTCTAAATTGCGTAAAATCTTTTAATTTCTTGGACAATCGCATATTTGAAGGGGATATGTTACAAAACTCTGTCATTTGATGGGCATAAAAACACAGAAACGTTAATCCTAGCACTAATTTGGACTTTGTTCCGACGTCCATTCTTGGATAAGTGTGCTCCAGCCCAGCTGAAAGAGTTTCTTACACTAAGACCTAGCTCCGTACACCACAACTTTTTTATTCATGCCACATGCTGTAAAAACAAATCAGTCACTATCAATCTTAGGCAGCGAAAAAACTAGTGACGCATTTTTTCAGCGCCTTTTCATCGCAGGTACGTGTTTTATGCTACTCTATTACTGGTGGGAAAATTAGCACCATGGTGTTCGAACAATTCATAACCGTGAGAGTTTTTTCTTCGTTCAACGCGGTCGTTTTTCACCTGTTACTCAAAGACGCTATAACTTTATAAATTATAAACCATATCGTGATTTACATTAAGAACTTGATGCTAGAAAAGTCATCTGCAGATACTTTCCTAACAACAACAGATGTACTGACCACGAAACGAGAAAAATTTTCATTTCTGGTTATTATTCTAACGGGAATCGTACAGATGTCATTATCATGTTCACACTGAAGTCGCAATCAAAATTGAATAATATCCTACATGATTATCACACTTTAAGTAGCGTTACTAACCGAAGAACAATATGAGCTGCCCAAAAACCAGTTGGCTAAGCGAGAAGCATGTTCTAGGCGTGCTGGGAACGCTTAGAGAAGACTTGAGCATAATGATGATATCCTTGCGTGTATGCGGTATGGGAAGCCCCTAGCACGCAGCAAAGTGCATTTCCTGAATGCAAAGCACTACCATGTGAAATACTAGGTCATTTTTATCCACTATCTGAACTATTCTTGGGGCATTACTTGTATAAATGTTGAATTATGCTGTATATATGTAAAATTGCCGAGTTCCTCATGGAATCAGTGATCTAGGCATTGTATCACATGCGTTTGTATGCTTTGTGTAGCAGGTATCGTTGCCTCCTATATATTACCTACGTGAGATATTTCATGAGGAGTTGTAATGTATTTAAAAGTTGGGATGAGTAACCCTTTGAACAGCATCTTGTTTGATGTTATTTCAATCATGAATATGAACGAAATCACATTACAATTTCCGCGAAAATAATTGGCGTTTGAAAACCATGTGAAATATAATGAACATGATATGATTTTGCGAATTTTATTTCCTTGTATAATTGTACAATCTTTTTTAAATTTGAAATCAGTCGAGTACCTTTAACTAAGTCCATAAATAACGTTATGATGACCTCTTGGATCATAATCAGTCACACCTTATCTCAGATTAGAGAAAACTCTTCGAAGAAAATCAAAACCACAGACAAGGATCGAAAACTTAATAATACAAATCTTGTTTACTTGTTCATGAAGCGACAGTACCGGCAGAGTTAATCCTCACAATAAATTGTATACTTAAAACCCTACGTGCTCGACGTCATGATTGCCCGCACCGAAACAGTTGCAGTCACGTCCAGCCTCGACCTGCCAGCTCCGAATGTCCTGAAGACCTACTGGACCAACGCTGCGAGAAGTAAGCCGCATCTCCGTCAACCCATCGCACGCACATATTGCGTATTTCTCGATTATACGCGTTACGCCCAAATCTATTCCGTATAGACCAGCGCAACAATGGAAATATTCGAGTTCACCGTTCTCTATTGTTGCTGGTTATTGGTTGTGTAAGATCAATGATTAACCGGTGCAGCGATGGTTATTTGTCGTGCTAAGTTATTTTGTGATTTTCATTATATATCTCTAGGCATTGGATCGGTCAGTGGAGGCTTGGTGTTGAAACCATTTGAAACCATGGACGTTAGAAAATAGACCGAATATACATTGTGGATTGGATTCGCAATGCAAGACAATTTGCTCGAAAATTTAGTAAAATTTAAGACGTGTCATAAAATTTGGCTGGCTTCTATTATTATTATAGTTTAAGGCGAAAAATCTGACCATTTTGTATCTAAAGGGTAGAATTTAGGCAAATGGTTATTAGGTATAAAAATATTTTTTGAGGTTGGTATCTTAATTCGCTTCAGAGATTTTATAGCTGAATTCATCGTGTTGTAAAATACTCATTGGAAACGTAAGAATACATATTTTATCACAGATTCATACAGATTTAATCGATTATTTCAATCGATCACTATAGCAAATGTGTGGGGTTGATGGCATTTTTAAGTCCATTTCGATGCAAAATCATTCGTTGGTGTCATTTTGGGTTGTTGATTGAGTTTTGGGTAAACTCCTGGCAGTTAGAGAGACCAATTAGAGACCAATTTCCTCCCTTGAAAGTCCCGACCAGCCGCCACTGAGCCCAAACAATAGCACGTTGAAGACAATGGATTCACAAGCCGGGAACGAATGCCGCCTTCGAAATAGCCAGTTACACGCTCGATCTTGTTACGCCATGTAAGACTTGCAAGTTGCACCTGACTACGAATCGAAGCCGTTTGATCGAGTAGGAAATAGATTGGCTTATGTTGCTGCCAAGAATAATTTTATTGTCATTAGGGAGGTCCGGGTTCGACGCCTGCCGTGCGGATAACTGACTGTTCGTGTCGTTAAACTGTTTAAAAGAAAAGAAGCCTTTTTTTATTTTTAGCTGTAATCATGGCCGAGATTTTACGTAATAGCATCATCAGCTCCAAAAGTGTCCAGAAAAAGAAAGATGCGCATATTTTATTCTTTCCTAAGAAGATTTTGCTGAAGGCACTCTCATCAGCGAATGAGTGAAGGATCCCTCTAGTTATGAGGTTCGGAATTTTTTGCATTCTTTTTCCAAGAAATATTTTTTCAAGAAAAATAAGGCTTGTTTTATTCAAAAAGTAATTTAGTTGTGAAGGGGCCCATACCATGAAGATCACGATATTGCCTTTTACTGTAAAAATGCGCTCGTAAGGGGAAAAGAAATTTCGTGTCCAAAGACTTAAATTTCACTTAATATTTAGATGTTCCTGAATTTGGTTGTCCCAAAGTCAGAAACATCAATACTAGAAATCATTATATATTATACTAGATGCTAGAGCGATAAATTTATGCATTTGCCCTACAAAACTATACTAATTTCACGATGAATCATACTCATAACACTTTGATTTTTACCTCCGTCTTACTTTTTCTTGACGCCTTGATAGACTAGACATAGAATTATTAATTGGAATCTGACAATTCAGGTCAACAAAGTGCATAGAGCTAAGTGTAAGCTTATAGCTTATTGTAGGAACTATAATATTATCCCCTTCTCATTTCGAAAACAAACCCAACAAGTTTAGCATTTGAAAAAATGATCTTCCGTCTTGAAGACGTATTCTCGCTGCAACCGGTTCGTATCAAGACGTCGATCCCTGAAGTAAGGAAAAGATTCAGCTAATATTATGCCGTCACGGCTAAGAATAGGGGCAACTTCCGCTGAACACCGATCATCCGTAACAACACCTTGGTGACACAATTAAACCAGCATAGATTACCGTACCCAATATCGGCACTCAGTAAATCTATCACAGACATTGTGATGCACGCAGGCGATGTACAATTAGTAATCTTATCATTTAAGTGCAGCGTAAGTTACGGTGATTCCGATGCATTTTTATTTCATGTATATATATAAGTGTTATTTTCACGCTGTTCAAATAGAAAATCCGATTTCTTCACAATTATAGTATACCTATACATTTTCTAACATTGAAGCTTACTTTCGCATATTATTTGTAATTTTAATTGTGCATCCTAGTTTACGCTTTAAAAAAATGTTATGCTGCAATACACAAATTACACATTTAACAATTTTGAGGCACTACACATATTCCAATAGCATGGCTAGGTACTGGCTAGGGCTATGGTACTGTCTCAACAGCCGTGTCTCTGTTAACCCACCCAGTGATTTCAAGAACGTCATTCGCTGATCTTTCAGGACTTGCATCACAGTCGCATTTATTACCAAACAAGAAACAAATATATACTTTCTTTGCTTCCTGGTGGAGGTGCCGGTCTAATAGTGACCCGAGTTACCATGACCTTCACCCTCATTCCACGTTCCACCCACCACGAGGTCAATCCTTACAGAACACAACATTTTCTCAACCAGAAAAACTGCATTTCAACATTTTAGCAAATCTCTTCCGCAACAAGGATTGACAAATTAGCTTACTACATCTTCAGAAAATCTATCCAACGACTCCCTCCATCTCCGCACGTGCGTCATAGCGCCCCGTCCCTAGCGCCTCTGTGATCACCAACAGAGCACCATGTGCTGAATCGCTATCATCCAGTCCTCCTACTGGAATCAAGGCCAAGAACACACGTACGCCAGCGTTCACACGCGAATGCAGAGCTCTCCGCGCAGACCAGCCACGGACGGCTTCTGCTGGACACGACCCAGCGCTCTCCGCAGCCAGCGTCTCTACCAGCAACAACAACAATCGCAAATCCTGGCTCCGCTCGAAGATCACTTCACTCTCGGCAACCATGGCGACACCACGGTGGCACCGGCCCAGGATATTGTTGAGGACTCTAGCTTGCGTCTTGCTGCTAGTCAGCTGTGTGCAGTGCAGAGACACGGTCATCAGTGAATTAGTGCCAAATACAACCAAAGATAGTTTTAGTGAGTTATTTAGTATTAGAGACAGTTATTTTAACGCGAGTGATCTCTCAAAGTGTTTCAGTTTGAATGTTGTGAATTGTTTGAAGGTGTCATTGTTGCAAAAGGTGAACCGGCTGTTGGCGTTGACGAAGACGCGGCAGTTGGAGAGGACTACGGAGTTGATGGGCGGTTTGGTGACTCTGGAGACGTCGGAGGCGAAGAACGGCGTCGACGAGGAGGTCGACGACGAGGTCGACGATGAGAGATGGGACGTTCAGGAGTATCTGGATGCTGGCAAGGAGCGGAGGTTGAATGCGTTGCTGGTGGCGAGGCTGGAGAGATTCTTCAGGAGCAAGGCGTTGCTGTTGAAGTTCATACCGGGGTTGACGGTGAGGGTGTTTCCGGCGAAGACGGTGGCGGAGTACGTGAGGATCAGCGTGCAGCTGTCGGGAGAGAATCTGCAGCAAGGTGAGTGGTTTTAAGTGGTGGACCATGAGTTGTGGTAGTAGTTGTAGTTTTTGTTCGTTTAGCGGAATGGGACAACAGTTGATGGAGTTGCCATAGAATTTAAATTGAAGAATTTGCTAATGGATGTCGATACCGTTAGATAGTTCTGCGTAATGAGGATAAATAATTCGAGACATTTTAATACCAATTATGTCCTAATTGACTTGAATTTTAATAAAGTGCTATTTTGACACTAAAAACGGGCATGCGGAAGACAAGTTATCCGATTCTAATCTGATTAAAGAATGTCTGTATATTAATTGCTCTAGACCTGATTTAATGATTTATATTGCATCAAACTTGGAAGATTAAAGTAGTTTAGAAGAGAAATCTATAATATTACCTTTACGTAGACACAATGTGGTTTGAGATAAGAAATTGAAAAGGCTTTGGTATGCAGTGTAATGTACTCGATCGGAGGTTTACAACATATAGATGCTGATGCTGGTAAACTAGTACTTGAACTACAGTCGGTGAATATAAAGGTACTTTATAAAACCAATTCGCTCGATGTCAATTAACAAGCAATCGCGCCAATAAATCTCCGATTTTTAGTTCTGGTTAGTGAAGCAAAGCAGATGGTTTTAGTGTGCGCTAGCTAAGTCAGCATGGCCTGCATTTCACGTTGTGCCATCGAAAGATTCCAGTTCACCTCAATTTCGTGTGTGGTTTTGCCCGGCGTACGCGGCCAGAGGGCGTGTTACGCTGGAGCAAAGACCACGCTGTTGTTTCTACTAGACGAGATGCTGGGGCAAAAAATAACTGTCAGGTGTTTCATGATCTTGTTTTGTATAATCTATGTAAATCACTGCAAGTTTTCAATCCGACTTCACGCAGTTTCTTTAAAAAATTAAGGAAATATGGTGACACAAGTTGGGGCAAGTTTTTAAATTTCCATGATTTACAGAAAATCCCAAAGTCAGCTCTTAGATGTTGTTATCGAGAGACTAAGATAACGGATTGTAATTTTCTTAGCCCTTATAAAATAGTTAATGAATGCTTTGAGTTTAGTCTGAGTTTTTTGCTTTGTATTAATTTATTAAATAAAATATAAACAGGACTAAGATTTAGACTGACCAAGCCATTTGAGGTTATGGTTAGTAATCCATGACGTCCAAAAGATACGCTGCTTTCATTTATACGTTTCGCGATTCTAAATAACGGTGACATCGCCAAGAGATACCCATAATCTCTTTGGTCCGCTTGTCGTGAGATTATGATGCTCATGAGGAACAGTTTAGAAGTATGAAAAGAGAATGACCAAACGAATTTCCAAAAGGTGCCAGCTACGTTTTATTTGGCACAAGAATCAAGATGTGTTCAAAGCAATTTTCTTCAGCAAGTTTTAATGTAACTACTAAGAAATTGCAGTCTTGCAGATTCGAAAAATTGAAGAGATTGCTTTGGATGACTGCAAAGAAAATATTCTCATGCGAAACTTTCGTGTATCAGCTTTATGATTGACGCCTTCGATTAAAATGGCAGAAAAAAATTGCAGATTGAAAAAACTGACCTAAAATTTGATCAAACGCCTGTTACCAACACACAGAGATAAATGCTTTATTGGCCATGATAAGATTCTGGAGCGTATTCTTCAATCGCGTGCATATTTGAACCAAATTCACTTCCTCCGGCCAGCTTGACAGATAGATGAGGCCTGTCATTACTCGTCAGCGTCACATCATACCCCTCTGCTGCAAGGAGTGTTAATTTCACTGAACACGTGGTCTACGATGATAACGATGTGCGATCATTACGCTCCAATTGTTGCTAATTCTCGAGGCTAATTACTCAGATTTAGTTCATTTTATGCCTAATTGTTGACGTTGAGTGGATGCATTACGGTTAAAGGCATATGCATTACGAATTCCTTGCTTAGACAATGAATAATTGTACAGTAAAATGCCGACTTTGCAGGAGAATTTTGTTAGTGAGAAATTTAATTAATTAATAACATCAAACGCTGCAAGTTCAATTTATAAAAAAATATATGTATAATCTAAAGCATGTGAGTTTCACAAATGTATTGGCTTGTTGGGAGGGATGGCAATGTTTACCATTAGTTAAGCTAACTTCTTCGGCAACATCCAAACACAAGCTATCGAATGCAATTGCTGAGTACTCTCTGTACGATCTTCTGCGGGGGAGTGAAACGAACCAGGAATTCTCAGAGTGGAAACGAAGAGACGGCACAAATACTTTCTGCAAATCTGCGAGAAACGTGTAAAAACGTAATCGAACCTTTGCCCATTCCTTTAAGTCATTCTCTGAGATTTAATCTTGTATAGCGTGTTAGAAATTAGAAACAAGTATTCTATGGTGTTAGATCTTCCGAGCAAAGAAAGTGAAAAAAAAATGACAAAATCTTTAATTGTATGATTTTCTTTTGGTGGTTTTCTTTGGGTGTATGGACTGAAAAGGTTTGAAATTTTTCATTCATTTCAATCATTCAATGGCAATAATCTGGTTACTTCTATTTGATAACGTGCCTCCAGAACAGCTATAGTAGGAAGAAATAATTATTTTAGATATTTTATTAACAGACAAAATATCTCAATAGGTATTGTGGTAAAATATTACAAAACTTAAGCAAAATACTTAGTTGTAAATTGAATGAAATTGTCTGTCTCATCCACGATTCGATACACCGAAATCGCGTCTCCTCCAAATTAGCTATCGCAATCGGCGATCGGTCCGAGTTGCGTATGAAATCTACGCGCATTTCTCTAGAATCACTAGTTTCATGCACCAGATAATCCTAGTTGATTCAGGTTAAACGATCTGTGGATGGGTAGTAAATGGTTGAACGCGTAAGCGGCAAGCAGCAGCAAGCAGCAGCAAGCAGCAGCACGTACCTCTGCGTACAACTCTAGTCGTAGCTTCCTGTTTTCTCATCGTTTCTGCCATAGCCTGTGGTCTGGCCTCTAATAGGTGCCCCTGTAATAGGTGCCCCTGTAATAGGTGCCCCTGTAATAGGTGCCCCTGTAATAGGTGCCCCTGTAATAAGTGCCCCTGTAATAGGTGCCCCTGTAATAGGTGCCCCTGTAATAGGTGCCCCTGTAATAGGTGCCCCTGTAATAGGTGCCCCTGTAATAGGTGCCCCTGTAATAGGTGCCCCTGTAATAGGTGCCCCTGTAATAGGTGCCCCTGTAATAGGTGCCCCTGTAATAGGTGCCCCTGTAATAGGTGCCCCTGTAATAGGTGCCCCTGTAATAGGTGCCCCTGTAATAGGTGCCCCTGTAATAGGTGCCCCTGTAATAGGTGCCCCTGTAATAGGTGCCCCTGTAATAGGTGCCGATGAATTATCACAATTTGGTTTGTAACGCATTAATTTTATCAGTTTAAATAATGTATATGTAAGTGTGGATGTGAATTTTTCAGTTCTGCGGTTCATCAAATATCGAACTCGCGACTCCATATTTGTTAGAGATATGCCATTTAATTTGTTTGAACATAAATGCTTGTAATTTCTAAATAATAATAAAATTAAATTGATTTGAATTCAGTAAGAATGTGTGAAGTTGGGTTCTGTGGGAATACGTGGTCTGGGAATTGTTGCTCTATTTGCTTATCGAATTTGATGTGCATTAACATGTCACAGTTTTCACACCAGACACCTTTTAAAATGTGTCAGATCAATATTTTTGGCACATGTTTGACACCTTCGTCAAGGCACAGGTATGCAGCTTACTAATGAATAACCCAAAATATTTTTTACTTAATATTTCCTCATAACACCAACTGCCAGTACCGTATTGTACCGCACTGAAAGAAAATGGGGTATAACCGAGGTTTAATTTAACCATCTGTCTCACGTCATGTTCAACGCACGAACAAAGATATTGCATTGTGCATTTTTCCTGTTTAAACATCACATTTTCAAGCTGTTATATTTGCGACAAATCTATAAAAAATAATTTTTTTTTTCGCTTCAATATTACAGACACAGTACACCAGATGTTATCACAATTATCAAAGAAAAGATCATGGATCATTGTGGGCTTGATCACTTTATTGTCGAGAGCAGCAAGCCTGTGTAACTGTGCACACGCTGTATAAATCAGATGAATGCATTAAGACATTATTACACGTCTGTAGAACAACAACATTAACAATGGTGTTTAAGATGCACGATGCACGGTGCATCATAGCGCAATTCTCACGGAAATGCATTTTTTTCTGTTCTGGCATTGTATTTCAACAATGACACTTTGATATCAATGCTTTCATGAGATAAAAGCATTATGGCTGGATCGGATTTAAGAATAAGGTGCTTTCAACGTGCTGCATGTTAAAATCATCGGTCTAAATTGCAAATTAGGTAAAATTGTCTTGAAGAAATCTTTGATTGTCCTCAGTGATTTTCAAAACTTGTAGTAACACTAGTTATCTTAGCACCATTGCTAATAAAAAGCACTGCAGTTACAGCCGTGCGCCAGTATTTGGTGGTATTTAAAAGCTATATGGGTCTCTTTAAAATGCCGTCAACTTTAGTCTAGTCTAGACAAAAGGAAAATGACACCTGGCAAAATTATGGCATTAGGAAAATGGTCCATTTATACCCAGTACTATAACCCAGTTGAAGCATATCAAATATTTTGAGTTTAAAATACAAATTTCATAGATAATTTTCAAGATTGATATCTGTCCCACAGTCGTTTGGCCGTGTAGAGCATAATGAAAAGTGCATGACCCCGGACAGATGAAAATTCCAGGACATTGGAAATTGTAACTTCGGCCCTAAGTAAACAAAGCTCGAATCCTAGCTGAGTGTCCGTGTGGTTCCAGTGATGTCCCGCACGATGAAGATGGGCGGAATGATGCGCTCCCCCTGGATGCTTATCGGACCGATGATCACGCTGGGCATGTTCCCGTTCATGCTGGCCAACCTCAAGTACATGGTGATGAACGCGTTCATGATCAACAACATGGCGCTGATGATGGCGCTGCGCACCACCATCACCAACATGGTGTTCGGCGACGGCGAGGGCGACAACATCGTCTACCGCAACAAGGGATACAGCAACGAGTACAAGAACAAGTGAGTACCGGAAACCGGAAACACTTGTTCGATCGGCGGGACAAATACTTCGATTACGATGGGGGAGAAAAATGTGTTTGAATTTTTGTGTTTTTCTTTGGTAATATCAACTAGCGGATCGGGAAAGTTTCCTTGGAAAGCCTTTAGTTTGTTTGCTACTTTAAAATCCAAATAAACTGATCTTTTGTTGTTTGAGTGTTGGCTTTATGGCAATGGACAGCTACTGTTGGTGAATGATAGCAGACACTGAGTGCCGAACAAGCTGAACTCAATCTGCAACATGAACTATGGTATTATGGGAATGATAATGGCGATTGATTTAATGTACTTTAGAGTTTTCAATGTTCATAAAAAGAGTTTTCAGATATCAGAGTTTTCAAAAAAATTAGGAGCACATAAAGTGTTGCAATATGAAACAATCATCGTGTGGTCTCTTACTCTGATTCGGGCAGAAGATTCAGCCATTTTCACATAAATCTAGTCGTGAAAATCTTGTTTTTACCGATAGGAGACCAAGATGCGTATATGCGATGGAAGTTATGGCTAATCTAACACCCTGACCGGTCATCTATCTGACAATTTTGCTGAATTCCAGGCCGATTGACGACCACTACCCCAACCACGCCGTGCGCTACACCGTCAAACCCTACAACCAGATCAACAAGTACCGGAAGGTGTACACCCCGCACGCGCCGCCCAAACCACATCCGGTGCCGCACTTCCAGGATGGCGGCGATCACCTAGCGGCCGGCTCCCAACACTCGTTCGCCGTCAGCGCGAAGGAAAGCCGGAAAAACTCGACGAACGACGACGCAACGGTCAAGTACATCGCACACCACGATTATTTCGGACAACGGCGTCCAATGTCCAGCGTGATGAATCGGTTCAAAGCGCCGATGAGCGAGCACGTGCCGGTGAAATACGTGGAGCATCACGATTACTTCGGTGGTTCAAACCAACGGCCACAGATGACGGTGGTGGAAAGGTTGAAGGCGCCGGTGACCGCGGCGCATGTCAAATACGTTGCGCATCATGGCTATTTTGGGGGCGAGGGTGAAGCAGATCGGCAGAGGAACACCTATTTGACGAGGCCGCCGGTCGTCGCAGACTTCTCGCCGTCGATGGAAGGGAAATTCGGTTCGGGGCAGGACAATTTCCCGGGTCGAGTACAGCAGCACATTGTGAAGGACGTTCCAGTGACAACCATGAGTGTCCAAAACAATCATTTCCCGCCAACCAATCAGGTAAATTCGTTCTTCATCAACGCGAATGGACAAGATAATTTGAACACTGTGAAACATCACAAAGGACAAATCCAGGATGATTCGAACGAAGTTCCGTCAAACCATAAAGCAAACGACGAAATCGTCAAAAATCACAACTCTTTCGGAATTCAGTCCCGGGTGGACAATCCAGAGTCAAACGGTACCCAAAATGGCGTCGCCAACAAAACAGAACACCTCTTCAAAATAACGGTGCAAGACGCTAGCGGCGAGGCACAGAACTCTGACAGCCTCGCGAGCAAATCCCCGATTACCGAACCACAACTCAAAACCCCTTCGCCCGTCAACACGATCATCGACAGAGACCAAAACAGCTGGATAGCCAAAGGCGAGACGGTAAACTGGCCAATCATCTACCAAGATCCGACGACAATCCATCAAGAGCCGAAGCTA
Organism: Nemurella pictetii; assembly: GCA_921293315.2. Classification (NCBI taxonomy): domain Eukaryota; kingdom Metazoa; phylum Arthropoda; class Insecta; order Plecoptera; family Nemouridae; genus Nemurella; species Nemurella pictetii. Next base: position 3,292,588 of record OV121121.1, on the reverse strand, counting down.
AGGTCCACCGAAGTCGGCACCGTGTTCCCCGTGTTCCCCGGCACCGTCCTCAACGAACCGGAAGCGCTACCCGAGGCGAAACACTCGGTGCAAGTGACTTCCGGTATCCGCTTTGAAGACTCCGCCAGCGCCGCTGCCGCGAACTCTGTCGCGGAGGTCGGAGGGTATTTCGGCGACGGCGAAGTGATCAACGTCTCGCCGCACGGCGACGATCCGGCGATCATCTTCCACGACTCGATGGACCTGAGCGATGAGAACGAGTTCGTGAACTTCCCGCAGCGACTCGTGCAGACCCGGATAGCGTCGGGTTTCGACCGGAAGAGCGGGGTGGCGGCTGCTGACGACGGTGCCAAGAATCCGGTGAACGGCGAACGTGTAGTCAGCAGGTTGGCGTCCAGGTCGCATCAACAGAGGAATCCCGTGTCTCATCCTGAACCACTGTGGGTCTTCAGGGAGTGATTCGGATTGCGAGATAATTCTTACAATTGTCACGAATTGACAATTGATGCTGTAGGAATCTCAAATTTAATTGTTTGCGGAGAGTTGATGGAATTTTTTTGGCTTGGTCAGTTTATACCACGTGCAAAGATTCTCAGCAATTGTAGTAATTACTTAGGGCTAATTTCCAAATGAACAGTTTTTAAAGTAAATATAAAAGTCGAATTAAAGTGAACATAACAGTCATATTTTGATTCCTCAATCTGATGCCAATAAACTGAGCTATTCTTCACATTTTTAATGAGAAACAGCGTCTTGAAGCACTAGACCTCATTCTATAACTTAGTGTAAAATACCTGTCAAAACACCTATTCTGCAATCAAAATTACTTTATGATACCCACTCGCTAATGCCAGGTAGAGAAATTTGGGTTTTGATTTGGGTTGTGATTTGGGTTGTGATTTGGGTTGTGATTTGGGTTGTGACTTGGGATGGTTTGGGTTGGTTGACATCTTCCTTTGTTATTTAACAGAGATTTTTTTACAACCTGGTAATACGTCTAGTGGGTATCTGACGTCATTTTTCTCTGAGTGGAATAGGTCTATTTGGGATTGATTTGGAGGTTTTCTGGTATGTTTTTTAAGCGTGGGATATTGTGCCTTGGGTTGTGGACATGATCGTTGACATGTAAAAGATGAAATATTTGCAGGACTAGGAAATAATTGCAGTGGACAGGCATGTATCTGTATAGATCATTGGGGTATTTCTCACGATCGGGAGTGGTCGTCTTTTTTCGGCGCACATCTGGAACATCGATGTCAATTTCACTTCGGATTTTCTGATAACTTGATGCGATAAACGAAATCTGGCTAGAAATTGTTAATTGTAAATAAATGTACATAAAATACGATTGTAGGTCTTAAGTTATGATGGTCATATTGTTTCTTGTATTTATTAAAATATGTGTATGAAATAATTGGTGTATAAATTTGTTCATCTCCGTTATAACCCACCCGTTTCGAGAAAAAAAAAATTGATTGTCACTTGGAATGGAGCACCCGCTTTGGTTCCATCATCATTCTATTCAAATTATAAATCCTGGTTATTGTAATATTTTCAACCAAATATTAACTGTTTGTTGAATGAGAATTGCATTTGATTAAATTGAAGTATATGTCGATCTTTGCATGGAAAATGCAATCACATAAGGGAAAGTAAATGGTAAATTTTGGTAAAAGAAGGAAACTTCAGCCCAAAATTTGTAAATAACTTAAAGTGGCCTGTCATGCTACCTAGCGGGGCTTTTGTGCAACTACAGTTATGTTAAATACCGACAGGTCGAAACACCGAAAGTCAAGGCTAGAACGGAAGGATTGTGAACAGTGGAGGTGCCGGGTTCGACAAGCCTGCAAATAGAAAAGTTCAAAAAACGCGGTCTTGCCTAGACTTGGAAACCTTTGGAATTAAAATAGGCTATGCGAACACTCATATGTGTTGTGGATGAGCGTAATATCAACGCTCACCCTCAACGCGATAATATTGCGTGCGCACACAGCCTAGAGGCTTACATTGTCAATTTAAATGTTCGGCAAAGCAGCTTTCTTGAGTCGTCAAGAAATTATTCAGATTTTTTAAAACGAAAAAGTCGATTTGAAGAAAAATTAATCGATTGATTTGCCTTAAAAAAATACAGTATAATCTTTGTAAGATGTTGAACGCACACAGGAAAAATTGTCAACATCAGTTGAAGATAAAGTTGTTAGTGGCAAAAAAACTGCGAAAATGCTTAAAAAGCGTCATAAGAGCGCCATTTTCAAGAAAAGTGCCAAGCAAAAATCAATGAAATTGTCACACAAACATAAAATCATGGAGGTCAGCATATCTAGAAAGTTTAGACAAATTATATTCATTTATGCTTGGCTTCTAATGTGAGAAATGTGATGTTGAAAAACTGAAAATTTTCGTAAAAAAAAAATTCTAAGAAAAGTTGAAAGTGAAACGAGCTGAAAACAGTATAGTGTCTATAAGTCGAGAGAAAAAAGAGATATTTTGAAAATTTCATCAAAATCCGTAAAGTCGTTTGGCCTGTAGAGCGCAAACAAAGAGACACCAAAAAAAAACAGACTGGATTTTTTTTTAGTAGTAAGTGTAATTGAAGATCCGCTTCAATCACTTCGCTCGCTACGCTCATCATTGTGGTTGCAAGCAAAATAAAAATCCTACGACGAAATCATTGACAAAAACAATCATTGCAGCAAAATTTAATCAGAGTCGAAAACACTGTTGACAAGTTATTATTTTTCAAAATTCATGGTATCTTGGATGTGCTAGACAAAACTTTCGTTTGTTTCTTTCAAAATTTAAAAGCTAATTTTCTTACATTTCTCATTTTTACAAAATCTGTTTACTTTTTAGAAAATGAGTTTAGTTTTGAAACTAATATCTTTAATAATTTTATCGACAACACAATCGATTCATTCATTTGAAAATGCAGACGTTGTTTCGAGCGATGCCGCGACTGAAATCCCGGCACAAAACCACCCCCTTCACAAATTCACGGTCGATGACAACTCCTTCAAGCTGGACGGCAAGGAGTTGCTGTTGGTTGGAGGCTCGATGCAATACTTCCGGATACCGAAGCAGCACTGGGAACACCGTTTGATGATGATGAAGGAGGCTGGATTCAACACCCTCTTCATGTCAATCGAATGGAGCACCCACGAGCCATTGCCAGGAAGCTTCAAATTTACTGGTGACGAAGACTTTATGCTTTTCATCAGGATTGCAGAGCAACTAGGGTAGGTGTTACACAGCTTAATTTCGATCAAATTTTTACTAAGCACGTTTTTAAATTAGTGTGCGATCCAGATGAAATATGATAGAAAAATATTTCTTAAATTGAAGTTACAGATGCTAGTGGGTTCTAGTTTGACCATGGTTTGACGAAGAACATATTGTATGCACATATAGATGAGCATTATTATGTCACATGATAACACTGCAGCATGGCTTAGTGATTAGTTGAAGCTAACCAACAAAGCAAAGTGATAAAGCCATCAGGGAAATGTCGAGAAACTTCGGGAAAGTATTTGTGAATACTGAAACGCTTTGTATTCCCAGTGTATATTCCCAGTGTAGGTATTAGTGGACTCAGGATCTAACATTTAGTTAGACGATGTTAGACATAAAGGAAAATTAGCGACTGCATATATATTTGGCATTATGTTGGTAATAGTACTGACTTCTAGCGCGGTGCGTACAAGGTTATTTATGACTTTAAATGTTTGTTGTTTTACCTACTATGTGAAGTGATTTGATGATTTTCATAGAAAATAAACTATTAAGTATAATGAAGTTTTTATAAGTTTTAACCCTGCCTATTCCCTCAGATTGAAGGTGGTCGTTCGCTCGGGGCCGTTCATAGGCGAAGAGCGGGATTTTGGGGGCTACCCCCCGTGGTTGCTCTGGCATTTGCCTCGTGCCAACCTCAGCTTGGCTGAGCCAGGCTTCAAGAAGAGGGTGATCATCTACATGAACGAATTGCTGCCGAGGCTCAAACCCTTGCTGGCCAGTCATGGTGGACCAGTCATCATGATCGAGGTAGGGGATGTTTTGGCTTATTGAAAATCATCAAAAAATATCCAGAAGGATTTACTAATCAAAATCTAATTTGAGAAGCGTAGGGGTACTACTTTTGGAAGGTAAAAATGTTGGTGGTATATTTTTCCTGGCGTATGAAAGCCATGGCAACTTATCATCACAGGTCACCTTCTAATTATCAACCATAGTCTAGGTGCATAACTTAAATTAAACGCTAATCCCACGACGTGGAGAGCGATGGCGTAGAAAATCTTTCAAATAAATGCATTTATAAGCATATTTGAGGCGTAAGGGGGTTGTATGGCATGACAGTAACGTTGGATTTCAAAAGGTTTTAATCGTGTTTTCTCTCTCAGATCACTCCAGAGGCGAGCAAATGCGATTGGATGATGCAATTATTCAGAGATTTCCTGGGATACAGTGTGCTCTTCCGTACACACGATGAAACAAACGGCGCGATAAAATCGTCCTCGACTTTAATCAGCGCAACTAGTGAGTAAAAATTATCTTCAATTTTGACCTTATTTGTTGTGGCCATGGTAAAGAGTTTAACCATCTAGGTAAGAAAGTAGATTGTTGTCAATTTTTATCTGATATGATAATAATGAATACCTAAAGCTTAAAAAATATCACCATAAAAAAAGAAAATGATGTAGAGTGGGATGGCGGACAAGGAAATGAAAAGTATGTCCACGAAACCGGGGCTAATCTCCAGACTTGGCACGCCGGATTGAAAGCCATCCGAGATTCCATATCGAGATAGATCAGATAATTAAAATCTTCACCCTGATCAAGATGAAAGATGAAAGAATCTGTCGTTTATAGTGTTTGTCGTGTTTGCTACGTTCCAGACGAAGCGCAGAATGCCTCCTTGGTGACATACACCAACTCGTGGTCGAACATTTGGAATAGAGATTACTGGACAACCGTGCGAATCCTGTCGGACTCCTTGGCTGCCGGCAAATCTTTGGGGTAGGCTCTGCACCAGGCTTGCACCAGCTCATGTTGACATTTTTATGAAGTCGATTTTTGAGTGTTAAACTGGCAATTTTACTACTTTTCAACGCTGAGTTAAATTCAGATTTAATGAAATTGGCATTCCTTTTGGTTTCACTTCCGGAGAAGAAAATGTTGTTAATGAAGTCGTTATAAATTGATTAGGGTGGCTAGCAATCCATATGGACTCTCTATAATCTAAAACCAACAATTACTCTGTAGCTATCAGCTAAAGAGGCCATGGTTGTCTGTATTTAACACAATGGGTTAACACGGAAGCTGGACTCTTTCTAAACCAAAAATTGGAATTTTAACTGGGACTCAGTCTCATTAGCCCCTCTCACAACGTGCCTTTATTTGTTGTAAACAAAAAAAACTGACACTTTTATCGTCCCTTTGATTTAAATTAAGGTTTCACAAAAATCAAACAAAAATGATAAAAATTTGGGAACTATAACTTTTCCGCAATAGCAGACATAACGTATTCAAGGGTGGGCAGGAGAAAAAATATCCCAGCAATGAAAATACACAGAAGTTGTTGTTCACTATATAGTGTGGGTATAGAGAATCCCTATACTAATATTATCCCTGTGGTTCAGTGTGTTTTCATCACTTTCAGACATGTCTATGCACGCCTAAAGTTCTCAGCCTATTTTTATGAAATTTTGGAAACGCACTCGATACACCGTAAATGGGTGCAACGAGGGGGTCTCGCTGCGGTTTGACCAAAATGGGCCCTTTTTTGGGGGGGTTAACCTACCAAATTTGGACTTGGAGGATTGAAAATTTATACCCGTGTAGCAGCGACCATTTTCAATTCAAATTGAAATTTTCAAATCAGCCAGCCCAAAATTGGGCCCTTTTGAGGGGGTCATTTAGCAGAAACAAAAACTTGCGATTACACTTGGCAGTTATTTTCCTATCTTTATGAAATTCTGGAAACGCACTCGATCACACATTCTACAACTCACTGCTGGGGTTTCGCTTCGGTCTGACCAAAATGGGCCCTTTTTTGGGGGGGTTCACCGGTCAAATTTGGACACATAGAATTGAAAATTTGTACCCGTGTAAAAGTGTTCATTTTTAATTCAAACCTATAATTTTACATCCGCCAGCCCAAAATTGGGCCCTTTTATGGGGGGTCTTTTCACAAAAACAAAAACATGCGACTCTACACTAAGCAATTACGCTCCTATCAATATGAAACATTGAAATCGAACTCGATCCAACATTCTACACCTCACTTATGGGGTCTCGCTATGGTTTAGCCGAAATGGGCCCTTTTTTTTTGGGGGGGTGGGGGGGGGGGGGTTCAACCACCAAATTTGAGCATCTATTTTTATTACAAATCCACGACTTAAAATTAGCCAGCCCGAAATTGGGCCCTTTTTTGGTGGTGGGGGGAGGGGGGGGGGGGGGGGTCTTTTCGCAAAAACTCCCGACTTGCGGTGTGGGCATTTTGGAAGATATTGAAAAGTGCATGTCCGTTGATAGCACGGTAAAATTGCGCTCATCTTGACATTATTTCCCGTCAAATGTATGGATTTCTTAAACTTATTTCGTTGCGTTCAACGCTGACAGCTAGATGAGCGCTGTGGTCTGTTTTTGAAGTACTTTGTCCAAAAACACATGGCCCCACCAAGTGCATATAAATCATCGTGGAGAGAGGGGGCTCGCTACAGCCAGCCGCATTTCGGGGAAGTCCCGTCACCCGTTACGCAACTGATCATAGAAATTGGGTATTTTTTTTGAGCACATTTAATTGAAATTAAAAATGAATCTGAAAATTACTGACGATATTGTGATTTGTTTTCGTAAGGCGTCGGTATCGAGAGTTCGCGAACATTGGTCAACTTTGGACTGGAGAATGTTCGGTTCTGCTCTGATAAGATGCGATAAGACAGTCCTGTCCTGAAGATGTCCGCGCCAACGTGGACGAAACGTCGACAATCGTCAGGGTCCTTATCAGGACCACAAACGCATCTTATCAGAGCAGAACCGAACATTCTCCAGTCCACCAAACACGGCTCTGAACCACTCCGCATTTCCATTGGTCAACTTTGCGCGTTACGACACCAATTTCGCGTTGGTTCGCGAAAAGCAGCAAACACACAGCAAACATAGTAAACATCAACCTTCAATCATCATCCACCTTAACTAAAATCCTTAAATTTGGCTCCGCGTAATTCTTTATAGAAATTGCGAAAACGCGATGAAAACGCGTGGGTCAAGTTGCGTTGTGTTCGTGCCACTGGGGACTTGCGCGCTGCAATATTTAGGCAGCGATTTGAGCAGGGCTTGATAGGGCTTTGATAGGGCTCGAAAGGGCTTGATTGGGGTTCACGCGGCCGAAATTCGTCCAACTTCGAGACAAAATTCGAAGCAATTCATCGCCTCTGGCTTGAAGTTGGGTTGGGTCAGGAAAGGTAGGATTTTGGAGGGTGGTGGGGGTGGGGGGAGGGTGAGGAATTCTGCAAAACCATTCCTGAACCAATTGATGGTGGACGTCTGTGTACCTGAGTCACGAAAACATATAGCCATCATTAGTAGTACCCATAAGTTCGCATTTGAGCAGTGAATATGTAGATAAACACGAAGTGTTAGGTAAGCGTGGCAGAAGGGTCAAAGACTAATTACCGGAAAACAAATCAACACAAGAAACAAATATCACCTACAGGGGGCGAAGCCCCCTGCAAGGGGGCCCTAAGCAGAGGAAGGTTGGGAAGTTGGGTTGGGTCAGGAAAGGTAGGATTAGTGGTGGGGGGGGGGGGGGGGGGGTGGGGGGGGGGGGAACTCTGCAAAACCATGGTTGGGAGGTTAGTTTGGATCATGAAAGGAAGTCATAGAAGAAACACGTGTAGCGGCACGTGAGAACTCATGCTTCGGCGACACCACACCACTCGCTTTTCTTGGATCAGCTACTGATGGAGGACGCATGTGTACCAGAGTCATGAAAATATATAGCCATCATTAGTATTACTTTAAAGTTCGCATTTGAGCAGTGTATATGAAGGTAAACACAAAGTGGTAGGTAAGCGTGGCAGAAGGGTCAAATACCAATTACCGAAAAACAAATCAACACAAGAAACAAATAAAACCTACAGGGGGCGAAGCCTCCTGCAAGGGGGCCCTACACAGAGGAAGGTTGGGAAGTTGGGTTGGGTCAGGAAAGGTAGGATTAGTGGAGGGGTGGGGGAGGGGGATGGGAAAATCTGCAAAATCATGGTTGGGAGGTTACTTTGGGGCAGGAAAGGAAAACATAGAAGCAGCACGTGTAGCGGCACGTGAAAACTCGTGCTGTGGCGACACCAAGTGATGGGGGACATCGGTGTATCTGTGTCACGAAATGAAACCCCCCTCCTTTTAGCAACACCCAACAATTAACAGGCGGGCAGAGAACATGCAGAAAGGCACTATTTGTGGGGCAAGGGGAGTAGCAAAAAAAGATGCACGAAAGGCAGGAAAGGCATCAGGAAACATACAACACGGTTGGGTTGGGAGGTTGGGTTGGGTCAGGAAAGGAAAACGGGAAAAAAATGTCCTAAGCATTACATGCACTAAAACCCATCTGTCCTAAAGTCAATGTTTTTGCTTTAAAAATAATACGCAGAGGCAGGTTGGGAAGTTGGGTGGGGTCAGGAATTGTAGGATTAGTTGGGGGGGGGGAGGGGGAGTGGCAAAAAACTACGCACGAAAGGCAGGAAAGGCATCAGGAAACATACAACACGGTTGGGTTGGGAGGGTGGGTGGGGTCAGGAAAGGAAGACTTAGAAGCAGCATGTTCGGCATCACATGAAAACTATCCTTTCCTGGGTCACCAACTGATGGTGGACCTCTGTGTACCTGAGTCACGAAAATATATTGCCATCATTAGTAGTACCCATAAGTTCGCATTTGAGCAGTGTATATGTAGGTAAGCATGAAGTGTTTGGCAGGCGTGGCAGAAGGGTCAAAGACCAATTACCAAAAAACAAATTAACTCAAGAAACAAATAAAACCAACAGGGGGCGAAGCCCCCTGCAAGAGGGCTCCGAGCAGATGGTGCTTTGGGGCGAAGCCCCAAAGCACGCCGGGCGGGTTGGCGGCCGGAGGCCGCAGGGGCAGAGCCCCTAGTCCCTATACTAATATTATCCCTGTGGTTCAGTGTGTTTTCATCACTTTCAGACATGTCTATGCACGCCTAAAGTTCTCAGCCTATTTTTATGAAATTTTGGAAACGCACTCGATACACCGTAAATGGGTGCAACGAGGGGGTCTCGCTGCGGTTTGACCAAAATGGGCCCTTTTTTGGGGGGGTTCACCTACCAAATTTGGACTTGGAGGATTGAAAATTTATACCCGTGTAGCAGCGACCATTTTCAATTCAAATTGAAATTTTCAAACCAGCCAGCCCAAAATTGGGCCCTTTTGAGGGGGTCATTTAGCAGAAACAAAAACTTGCGATTACACTTGGCAGTTATTTTCCTAACTTTATGAAATTCTGGAAACGCACTCGATCACACATTCGACAACTCACTGTTGAGGTTTCGCTTCGGTCTGGCCAAAATGGGCCCTTTTTTGGGGGGGTTCACCGGTCAAATTTGGACACATAGAATTGAAAATTTGTACCCGTGTAAAAGTGTTCATTTTTAATTCAAACCTATAATTTTACATCCGCCAGCCCAAAATTGGGCCCTTTTTGGGGGGGAGGGAATCTTTTCACAAAAACAAAAACATGCGACTCTCCTACTTTCTGCAAAAAACACATGGCCCCACCAAGTGCATATAAATCATCGTGGAGAGAGGGGGCTCGCTACAGCCAGCCGCATTTCGGGGAAGTCTCGTGATTGCGCAACTGATCATAAACATCGAGTAAAACAATATCGGGGACAAAGTCGCGAAAGTTCGCGAACATTGGTCAACTTCACGCGTTAAAACACCAATTTTGCGTTGCTTCGCGAAAATAACTATGAAAATTTTGAATCAGCAGCAAACACACAGCAAACACAGTAAACATTTGATAAAAAAATCCTTCAATATCAAAATTTTGCATTTGTCGCGATCCATATACACAATCCCTCAATAATCGATAGTGGAAGTCTGGGCGGACATTTTGCCAGGGGACACTTTGCCAGGCTACCCTTCAAGGTAACACGCTTCGAGGTGGGTACCTGGTCAAAAGATAGGGTATAATGAAACATATAACACAATTGGGTTGGGATGTTGGGTAGGGTCAGGAAAGGTTGGATTAGTGGCTGGGTGGGGGGGAGGGGGGCATATGGTAAAATTAGCATCATCTCGAAATTGTTTCCTCTGTAATGTATTGATTTGACTGCTAGACGAGCCCAACGGACACCGGCCCAAAATTGGCCCTTTCCCTTAAATTTTGACTTCCGAGACGTTAATTTTCTATACAATTCATTTTTTTTTTGTCAGCCGACCCACAATTTGTTACGACAAGCCCTGTGCTATGTATATCTCTGTAAATCTGTGCCCTGCCAATTCACTTCACAAACAGATTATTATCATTCCTTCCCAAGCCATCTACAAATCAAACTCTGTGTACTAATACCACGAAACTTTACAAGAATCTGCATTTAGCAGGCAACTCGAGGAACTGAAACTGATAGGATGTCTTAAATACGCACCTATGCGATAAAAAAACACGGTTTTTAACTATATCTGATCAGCTTTCTGTAAACATGGGATCTTTTTTAACGGCTCTAAATTAATTATTTTTTATGATTTATCGATGGCGGACGTCTGCGTGTCTGAGTCTTTTCATAAAACCTCCATTAATATTACCTATATTTTTGCAAATTTTAGGTCGGTTAGATGAGGTTTGAATTTTGATGTTAGTTCACCCCCGTAGTCGGATGATACTACGGTGACCAACTATTTTCCTGTCATGATTTCACTCTAATTACGTTCACCCCTCCACACATGTCAGGGGGCGAAGCACCCTGCAGGCGTGTGCGGCCGGAGGCTGCACCGGAGGGAATTTGGGGGGCGAAGTCCCCCAAATACCCGACGGGGGGGTTTGGGGGGCGATGCCCCCCACCAAGAAACTTCGGGGGTCCAGGGGGCGGAGCCCCCTGGCGGGGTTGGCGGCCGGAGGCCGCAGGGGCGGAGCCACTAGTATTAATATAAAAACCTTAAAAACGGCGTTTTAAAACGGAAACAGGAACTGAGATCATTATTTTCAATGTTGAGCCAACGTGACCTTCTCGCACCGTGTGCAGGATCGGTGCGTTCCACGCAGGAACCGACTTCGGCTTCAAGGCCGGCTTGGCGGAGAAAGGGAACAGCTACGCGCTGTTCTCCACCGAACACATGGACGCCCCGCTCGGCGAGGACGGCTACCCCCGGCCCATTTACATGGAGTTACACAGGATCGCGTGCAGGTGGGTCACACTCAAAACAAGCATCAAACACTGCGATTTTATCTCACTACATTGGTGGCAGCGGCGTGGGATGTCCAAGCAAATCAATCACATGCAGTTCTATCAATTTTAAATGTTGTCATATGTCACATTGCAGTGATTTTTCTCATGAAAGATGTCATATTCCACATTCCAGTGATTTGACTTATGTCACATTCCACATTGCAGTGATTTGACTAATGTCACATTCCACATGTCATACTGCGGTGACTGATGTGACACATATCTCATGCAAGTTCACACCTTGCTTGACTGTAGAATGCGGGAAACTCTTGGTGATATAAAAACATCTCGCTTGGCTTTATAATACAGGCCGCAAATTGCGCAATCTTAAAATTACGGAAGCTTTGTGCGAGTAAAATTACTCATTTTCTCACTACATTAGTAGCAGCGGAGTGAGATGTGGATGCAACTCAGCCACACGCAGACCTATTGATTTTGACTCATCTAAACATGCAAAATGTCAGATTTCAGTGATTTGACAGTGAAATGACAGTGATATGACAACGATATGACAGTAATATGACAAGGATTGCAGTACTGTGTCCCCTGTCACATGTCACTTCATCCCATTTGTAGTATCTAAAAATATGTTATTAATTATTCTTTAATAATTATTCTTTATGTTGAGATAATTATATCATGGCAGTGACATAGAGTGCAGCGATGTGGGATGCTTCACGTTCCTGACGCGTATTATACTGTCAGTAGCGTGGTGGGATGATCACTATAGCACAACCGATCACTCGAGTACTATCGAATTAAAACACTATGATTTCTTAATACATTGGTGGCAGGGCGGAGGGATGTTATTTGTTGACAATATAACTTGGATATTTTTGTTATTTACAAAAGAGATTGAGATTAACAATTAAAATGAAAATATTTTGAATGCATTCTGATAATGTATTTGGTAATGGCACTGGAAACTTATTATTCTATCAACTAATCTGACAAAAAACTGATATTCCAATACCTACTCTACATTTTTAACCGTTTTTAACCGTTTGTAACCGTGCTTTAACGGAATTGAAAAAAAAAACTCGTAGTTTTACTATGGCTACCCCACTTGGATCGTTTTATAGGCATGCGTCATGGTGAAATATTATTAATAATATATATAAGAAATTTTACTATATTGTATATGTGTATGATAAAAAATAAATGTGTTCTCGCACAATGTAAGAACTATGCGCATGCAATTTCATATACTTTCATGCATCATGTACTACTTTCATGCATTTGTTAATGTTTCAAGTTACTTCGGGATCGATCTGTACAAGCCACTGGTGCACCCAGGGATGATGACATTGGACACTGTGACCTTGTGGCCCGTGGGATCTCTTCTCGAAGCAAGCAACATCAAGAAACTGGCAACTTGCAACAGGACACAGAATAAACCAGCTACTTTTGAGGACCTGCAGCAAGGATCTGGCTTCGTCCTTTACGAGACGACCATCAAAGATACATTCCGGGATGCCACGATTTATCTCCACAGCTTGAGGGACAGAGCCCAGGTCAGTCAGAGACTTGTAAATTGGTTAAAATTGTACAAAATTGTTTAAATTGTCAGGAATTTAGGGGTTGTTGCTCTGTTGTGAGTGTCTTGTGGATATTGAGTGATGCGAGTGTTTCGTTTCCATCCACTCTGTCCACTCGACTGGTTGAAAGCCATTATTGGTTCAAAATAAATGTTTGAAATTTTGGCGAAAATATCGTGGTGTAGAAACGCAATTAAAATTTTAAATCCAACTTTTCTGTCGAGATTTTGTCCTATTTTCTGTCAAATTTTTGATAAAACCAACCAACCAGAAGCGAACTGCATAATGGTGACACCTACTCATGACAATATATCCAGTGATAAAGTCATTTTTATGTGAATTTGAAATTCAGGGAAAAAAATAATAAATAACATCGGGTTTGACAGCCTTCAAATTGAACCTGGGACCGAACGAGACGGAAGACGGTTGAGACGGAAGAGTTCAGACATTTTGTCCAGATGAGACTCCGAGGATGTCTCCGTGTCTCAGATTACACGTTTCAACGTTTCCTCTGGTCACTTGATGAGACACAACATGATCTTGCATTAACTGTTAAGTTGGGACCGGCCTTTCGCTATGTCATGAAACCTATCTGTCAAACAAGTTAACCATGTTATCCATGTGTCATGACAAATAAAGTAAACTGGTAAAGTGAAGACTGGTCCTTGCCAGGACCACCAACTCATCCCACTGAGCACAACCAAGAAACCATCTACTACAACTTATTATTTCTTTATTTAGTATTGGAAACAAATCCAAGGAATCAATTCCAAAATTTGTATCCGAACTGGTAATATCTACCGTATTCATGCAACGAGTAACGCATCATTAAAGTCCGTATCACATAATAAAGTGACAATTGTTTCAGGTTTACGTGGACGGTGATTTGAAGGGCGTGGTGTTCAGGACCGACGTCCAGGAAATGACCGTCTTCCTGGGGAATCTGACCGAAGGATCGCTGCTTCAGATCTTCGTAGAGAACCAGGGAAGGTTGTACTGGCGGCTGGAGACTGCGGAATCCAATCTCAATAAAAAGGGTATCAGACCATTTAATTTCCTACAGATTTACATTTGCGTTGAATATGAGCATAGTTTCTTTTTTACTTCCATTGTCGGGAGTCGATATTGACACACGGCCCTTTGGAGAGTTAGGAACAGCAAATGTTTGAAAATCTGTTTGAAAAGCGATTCTGACGAAAACTGGTTGGCGCAATTTTCCTCAAAACAGACAATTTTAATTATGTTTTGCCTGAATTTGAAGGCGTATATAAAAACGTGTCACATTCAACTCAATTAAAACTTGTAAATTAAGTTCTATGAACTCCAGCTATGTGAATTAAAAACCCACCATCCTCTTCGCCAATTTGGCTAAAACAACGCTTGGATTCCAACTAATGCAGCGAGTTGAGTTGCAGGCTTGGCGGTGGACTCGGTGGTGGTGATCGGCGTCAAGTTGATCGAAGACTGGCGAATGTACTGCTTCCCGTTGAACGACTCGTCGAAGATCCACGACCTGGTGACGTCACAGGTTGCCGGGTTCATCCAGGACGACGTGACCAAGGGGACGCCGTTGTTGGCGGGCGTCGACTTCGAGATCGATATGGTTGGTGCAAACTAAGTTTAGAGCCGGGAAATGTTCTCGAAACTTTTGCCAATTTATTGATTTTCATTGCAAAAGAACAAAGTCACCGGTCTCAATGAGGGTGTGTTTGGATTTCTGTTTTTTACATTTCATAATGTAGGTACCAACCCGTTCGCCAGTTTTCAAAAAATCGCTCACCCGAAACTTATCTCTACAGTCTAGACAGGGACCATGCCCTTCGGAGACTATACAAAAAGAAATGCCGTCTTTTGGACGCACCAACTCCTAAAACCAAATACCACAGGAAAATTTCAATTTTCAATATTGAAACTAATTCTTATGTTTTTTTAAATATGAGAACAGCTGATACCTGGAAAATTATTCCGGAAACTGATATAAATAACCAAATAAAGTCAAAAAGAGTTGGTAAAATTTCACTGTTGAAAATGAATCAATATAAGGCAATAATATACACGTCCAGTTATGTGAAGTTGGTAACACAAAGCTTGTTTGAAACACTAGCGCTCCCTGCGGAAAAGTATGCTCCCCCAGTAAATGAAATGTCAAGGATCACCAGGACATCAAGGATATCCAACTGTCCAGGATCACCAGGACATCAAGGATATCCAACTTTCTAGGAGCGCCAGGATATCAAGGACACCTTCCTGGACATGCGTGGCTGGGGTCACGGCGTCGTCTTCCTGAACGGACACAACCTGGGTCGCTACTGGCCCGACGCCGGTTCTCGCAAAGGTCTCTACGTTCCAAGCCAGTTCCTGTTGCCACGCTCTGAGATCAACCATCTCGCCATCTTGGAACTGGAGCGCCTGCCCAGAGACAAGTGCATCATGTTCAGGATCACGCTAGAAGGGTACTCTTGGCTGCCCATGTACAACGTGATCTTCGGGATGCTGTTCATGATGCTGTGTTTGTCCATCTTGTTTTACTTTGGGCAGACCATCAAAAAGTGGACGTACGAGCGCGCAGGGGTGCCCAAAGTTATGTCGCAGCAGAGGGTTGTGACGCAGTCTGGGAATGCGATTTAAGTTAGAGTTCAGGTGGAGCCGTTTTGTTTTTTGTGACTTGTGACTTGGGATGTGCGTTGGAAACTATAGAAAAAAAAATTTGTGGCGTTTATTTTTTTGATACGTTGTGATTACTATTTTTCATGTGGAATAAATTTTGTTTGCTATTGAACTACATTTTGAATATGTGTAATTTGATTTGTGTAATAACATTGGCGAATGATAGACGTTATATGATAGACAGGGGATGCGATTTCGATTTTAAGGCATCCTTTCGGCGAAGGGTAGTTAAAGGAAAGTGAAGGATAGTACTTTATACCGTGATTAGAAACGGGGGAATAGGCGACTATCGCAAAGAAGGGAGTACTACTTGATGCACTTAATAACTTTTGAACTTGATTGAACAATAATGTTTTGTTGCATGACGGTGATTATTGGTTTATGAAATAGTTACTTTGTATTTTTCATGTGATAAAAGTATTGTTTACTTTTTACTCAGTTGGTGGTTTTTTCTTAATATACATGGCACCTGTCTCTTAGTTGATAGATAATATGGTATTCATTCATTGCTTTTTCCTTTGAGTGATAGTTAGATGATTGTCAATTTATAAGTTATTTTCCTGGAATTATGGCAGATTTAATTTTCGCATTTAATTTACCCTCTGTCTGTCTGACATCATGCTATATCCTCATTGTTATGCATCTCTTGGAGCATTAGCTCTTGTGGCAAATTAATTGATTAAGCAAACAACAGATTTTATTAAGAGTTTCGGTCCCTTTTTAATGTGTACCTATGTTTGTGCAAATAAGTACTTCATTTCATCCGTGTTGATTGAAAGTTGTAATTTTAACCATGCGTAAGAATAAGAAAAAGGATCACAGCTAAAGAGCAACTTATTCTATCAGCACAAAGCTAAGTCAACTCCATCAGCAGCAACATAATCACCAGACAAAAGCGACCGCTTCGGGATTTACCACCGAAATCGAGAACATTGAATGCAATTCGAGACTGAAACGTGCAACTTAGCGAGCGTAGCGAATCACCAAACACGAGCAACTTTCAGCTGTAAGTTGCTCGACACAAAGCAAGCTAGAGCCGTCGGGAGATTCCCACAATACGGAAATCTAACGCCAGCGAAACGCATTGTCATAAAAGTATAACAACGCAGGATAATTGAAATTTTTGGGGAACTTTGTCTCGAATCCGGGTAAAAATGATTCATCGCCACGCTATAATCAAGAAGCTATGTTTTTTTTGGTCTATTAGTTTGCGTAAACAATCTAAATTGAGGTACCTACGGGTACATCCGTGTTTCTGAGATTGTAATTGCTGGCCTTCGGCTGGCCCTACGTCCGCAATGGACGAAGTAAGAAATGGATGCAATTTCTTTATGCAATACATTTTTCTAGAGCCAATTCGTTTATATCCTGAAAAGGCCAGTTTTTTTAACAGATGGTTGAGGAATTAACAGTCCGTCAACTTGTCATGTGTGTTCGCTTGGCAGACTTCAGGAAGGTAGAAGCAGAAGCAGAGCATTTGCTCACACAAGACAGAATGCAAGTCTATTTACTTACATGGAATGATTTTCAATGAGCCAAAATCAGTAATAAAATTCACCCGTTTAAATATTCTGAAAAGGTTTGACGATATTGACGTCATTGAGGAAGAATGGGCCTTCATCCAAAGAATACAATATTATTATAAAAACCCATGGAAAGATTTCTATGAATTGTCACGTGAAAAATCAGGCAAATTTTTGTGGTTTACTAATGTGGAAATTCAGGTAAAACAGCCAGAAATGGTTTAAATTTCATCCAAGAATAGAGAAACACAGCGGATTATTTCGTATTTAAGGAAATAAAGGAGCGAATCTAATATTTAGGTGAAAAACCTCGCCATTGCACCCATAGTACCTTAACGTGAAAAGAAATCATTTGAACATATCTATAACGACGCGAAACGTTAGAATTTAGCATCCTTTTCACCACATCTTTGGGTAAATAACCTATATAATGCAATGCATTTAGATGAGACTTCCCCGTCCCCCTATTGTAGTAGGAGTAGTAGTAGTAGTAGTAGTAGTAGTAGTAGTAGTAGTAGTAGTAGTAGTAGTAGTAGTAGTAGTAGTGGGTCCACCTGAAACGTCAGGACCTGGCATCGAATCAGGACGCAGGACAGAATTAGGAAGCGCGCGGTTCCCGGCGAGTATTCTTAGCGCTGGTCCGGCGTGAAGATTACGTGGGTGGTGATGAATTAAGATCAGAAGAATGTGGAACTGGTATGCGGCAAGGAATGCTGTGCTAGCCGTCTGCCATGGCTAGCGACTAGCGAGGGAATCGACCTCCAGACGTAGCGAAATATCATCGAAGATAGCAGACGCCAGCCAGCGACGTACAACCGAACTAAAACGAACAAAAAACTCGCATGCTTGAGAAGCGAAAAAAAAGGATTGGCAAAAAAATTCGCAACGACAGAACCTAGTTTGTTTCGTCAAATTTATTAATAGTCTTCGTGGATGTTTCGTCGGTCCCGGTCTGCGTGACTCCACATTTTTTTGCTGGCTGCCATCTTTCCGTGAAAGACTCTGCGATAATTTTTATTTTTGGAATGATGCAACCATTTAATTATGGTGTAAATGTATGAGGTGGCCATAATATTACCTGCATTCCATCCGTAGATGAAGCAGGCTTGGCAAAAAGAAGCTCCGAAAATTGGTGTATGTCATAATTATTTGTGTTAAAAATACACTCTGACAATGCACGAGTTTATTTTTTTGTGATTTCAGGCGAAATTAAATTTCAATTAGTTTCATTGGCGATGGATCATCCATAAGAGGTGAATTTTTTTGAAATCAATGTGCCTTCTCATCAAAATCCTTTCGATCTTGCAAGTTGGCTGTTGCCATGAACCATGATATAATCAATGATCGCACCATTTAACAACCAAAGAATATTGGGCTATCAAGGTCACTCGATGCCAGAACATCCACCTACTCTGTTTCTTCATTAGGCGACTTTATTATACCGCCAATCCTCCATCTAATATTTCCATCTCCCAATAATAGAAATAGATCTCTGATACGTTACGTATACTGAAATATATTTTTCTCTGTAATTTTAGAATCTGAATATTAGGTATCTCTAGATCCTCGTGTTCCCTGCATTTCATAAATTACTAGATAGATAGCCATAGGGATGTTAAAAAATGTATGAAAAGCTTAAAAAAAAAATCCGTTTATTTCAAGATCAAGAGCAAATTTACCTGAGTATACCTACTTTGAAAACCGCATTGAAAATCTCTTACCGCAAACGTGCATAACACGAAATAGCCCGACTAAGAGTTACAAGTAACACCGGCAAAATCACACTCTGGCGCCCAAACTGGCAAGACACACATGGTGCTAGTGTGCAGGTATCTCAAAAAGCAAACGGAGCCAGAAAGTCGGCGGTCGCGTCCTTGCTGGCTCTGCAACGACCTTGGACTCGCGAGCTTCAGTTATTCGAAGAATGCCGCCTGACACACTGATCACAATAATAATTGTGCACAATTTTTGCGACCCTTCGTACAAGTTTTTTTTTGTGTGTGTTTTTTTTCTTATTTTCGCTTGGATGACGGGCCGGCCTTAACTCTTAAGCGTTTCCTACTCGCGATTGGCGAAGGTGGTAACTCTAGGGTCCTGGTGATACAATGAGATGAACGTGCGTTGAATATTGAGTTGCAAGTCGGACTATGTTTGGCTTTGTAGCCCCGAGGGCTGGAACCCTTTCGGACGTGGAGTCAATTATTTGATACTTATGGGTCAATACTACTAAAATGTAGTTGTAGCTGATTCCGTTTACTATCATTATTTCTTGTGTGTCAGTTTGTTTGCAGGACTTGTTTGACATGCATTGTGTTTTGGGAGAGGTTTTAAGAGAGAGTTATCCGAGGAGATGCCTTCAATAGCGAGTCGTTAATTCTGAATGAGCATATTTTAATTATATTTATGAAGACCCACCAAGCATCATATCAAGCAAGCATCATCAACCATCATATTCATTATGATCACAAGAAATTTAAAAAAAATCCATACATTCACCTGCTAATAGTTTCGTAACATTTCTAAGATTGGATAAAGGTGGGTTCATATTTGTACAGTTGAATCTAATTCACCTCAAAATTTTAAAAACAAATTATGTTTAGGACGTGGTCTTTACTCAAGTCAATAAAGCTACGATGAATAGAAAACGAAATTTGGAATGCTATTGAATCGGACTTGTGACTGCGTAGCCAACGAAAGAATGCGCAATTGATAAGCTACGTCTTAAACATAAGCCAACACGCGATATTTTCCAAGTTTTTTAACCCTAAGAAATTAATATCCTCGGGATAGCAAACTCCTACCACGTCAAAAGTGTCTCGCCAAATTATTATAATTTCCAAAAGCTTTAACCTATAATTGGATTAATTACATTTAATTTCGCGAGACAATAATTGGCGATATTTGATCTATTTTCGCGAGCGCAACAAACTCGTTTGACGCTAGCTGGTCAAAAACAGGTAGGCCCATGAGCCGAGTGAATCGACTCGAAAAATGAGCCAGTGGGTCAGTCGAGATGGTGGGTCATTTGTGTACCAGAAATCAAGGTCAATATCTTTACATAGCCAGCACTTTGTGTCCCATGCTAAATATAAGTACCTATCGTGCTCGTGTTATAAATAGATGCGTGCTCAATTAACATAGTGATTAGCTTTTTGATCGAGTGTCAGATTGATATCTGCGCTCGGGGAACAGAAGTAGGATGTTTCGAGTGGTGAAAAACATTTTGATCTATGATGGCAAATGAACAGACGATCGTATCGTGATTGCTTTTTTGAAATATAGATCGGATAGCTCTCGGCTTATTTTTGTTCTTGTGAAAATAGAATCGATTGCTTGACGCATAGTAAATCTTTGTGCGAATAGATCTGAAAAATTTGCATTTTCTTTTTCTTCTTCTTCAGCTTATCCTTAAAATTCGACTCGGATTTGGTAAAAGTGTGCAGTGTTCATATATAACCAGATGAAGACAGCGCAAGACACCACAGAAATCATATGTTTAATGGTAATATGAAATCCGTGGACCATTTTTGAAAATCGCAAAGAGAATGCTAAGAAAAACACTGATCTTAACAATTTAACCAAACTTTTAACTCAAATATTTTCCAATTTCAGCATTAAAATTCCAGTGTCTACCAATATTTTTAGTAAATAATTGTTTATCGTTCTGACTAGACAACGATTACTCCATAGCAAACGATAGGTAAATAGCCAAAAAACAAGCCTATACCCGCAAACAAAGATGAAAGCAAATAAAATGCATGTGATACGCATAATAATGATCAGCCCGAACTGCCTGATGGCCGCATGAGAGAAATAAGAGTGGAAACGCTGTTAAGGCCAAGCAAGTTTGCCCAAGTTGCATTCCTTGCATCGCTTAGGGAAATCCCAATCAGTCGGTAGCTCCAGTTTGTCGTATAGTTTATGCGCTCGACAAGCAACTAGGCAAGGCTGAGTAGACGATTCTTGCTGTGAGCTACCCCACAACCAATAGCGTACAGAGATTGTTCGTTACTTTTGTTTCGATAATAAATATCTAGTGTGCATGCAACGAGGTTCAATGCAAATCTTGTTACAGTTGGTATTGATTGGTTTTTAGGAGTAGTTACCATATATTTTAGTTATGTCTGAATTGCATGTTTTTGAAATCTTAGTTGCTGGGCATTTTTTAAATATCTAGGTACATGTATTGTTTTAGTTTTATGTATTGGTGTATTAATTTTACCATCCAATCATTTTTCTGTGCGCTATAAATAACTCGACGAACCATTTGCATATTGAATTTTCCCTTCCAGAACACAGTTAATGCTAGTATCACCAAACATCTTATGAATGTTTCTCTTTCTCTCCTTTCCACAATTGTCTGTATGGAGATGAATTATAAGGACGTTGAAAACAAGACATTTCGCCGAGGAAACTGTGCAGCCGGATGTAAAACTCAACAACAGTCAGTTTCATGATATAACTCGAGACGTTTTGAACTGCATTCGCTGCAAACACAAATATGTTTGTCTTGATTTGACAGTGACAGAAGAGAGAGCATACGAAAACAAGTTACCTAGAGTCAAAAACAAGTTGGCTAAGTTGAAAATATCTCAATTGTTTCTCAAATGTTGTGTGAAATTCTCTGGAACTCCTGTGTCTCGTGTGCAAAATCGTTTGCTCTTTTGTACACAACAATACAATAACAAAAACAACACAAATATTGTATGAACAGCGAAGGATCATTCCAATTTTATAAGCAGATCAAAATTTCAACCAAACATCATCAAATCGTTTTACTGTCATGTTGATATAGCTCGTTAAAAAACTTAATCGAGCTGAAGAGCTAATTAACGATGAATTGGACACAATTAAGATGCCGTTCAATCTCAGACGTAACCGATTATCTACGTAAGCCATGAAAATACGCAATTTACAAATATCAAAATTTTCTCTCTTAACAGAATTTAACATAAAAGTGCTCGCAATTTGACAAACCACACACTCACAAACACACAAAAAAAAAATACAAAACCACACAACATTGTCAATCAACATCCATTGTGTCTTGGATCCTTCCCCATATCCGAGAACGAAAGTTAATTTAAAATATTATTAAATTAGTTAGACTAGGTCTGGTTGTGTACGGCAAAAGCAAAGCCAAGGCTAGCTAGCTATGTCTGTGGAGCCTGCCTGACATGGGCCATACCATGGTACCATGGTAGAAGTCAGACCGACCATGAGAGATCTTGTAGATGGTAGCAAGGAAAGGAACGCCCTCCGTGGACCTACTGTTTTGTGCCCCCTCAACCACTATTAGAAGCGCCCGTCGTCAGTCAAACCCCTCACAATGTTACACACTGGCAAGTCCGACGCTTGTTGCTTGACGCTTGACGCTTGTTGCTGGTACCTACGCGCGTGTTCGGACAGATGCTGCGCGTGCTGCTGGCTAATTGATTTCGCGGTTATTGTTAGATTCGGTGAGCTGTGTTGTTTGGTGATTGGCGGAGATGGCTGGACGGTGACAGATCTTCCAGTGAGGGTATGTACTTGGAATTTATTTAATAGCTGTCAGTTTTTGGTGATTTTTTTACTCAAGTATCAATTGAATATTAAATGTAATGAAATATTTTTTAACTGAACGATAGATTAGCTGATAGATTTGCTTGTTGGAGTTTTTATTGATTTGTTTGACTAGAAATAGTTTAATTCTTTAGTGATGTAATCAAGGGTGCAGATTTTTGTACTTTGTTGATCAATTTTATTTAATTGTCTTTTTTTTTTTTTAAATTAAATTTAATTTTATTTAATTGCTCAGAGGTGTAAGTCTTGTCCATGGTATTGAGGTTGCTGTATTATGTCTTGTAAAGATACGACAGGGCAGGTGCATCCAACATTAATAGGTGCCACAAATTGTAAATTCACTGTGATTCGTGCTACCCCTTTACCGCAAATATACAAAAATCTTCAACAACAATTCCCGTCACATCAAGCCCGGATTTTTGTGTGAAATCATAAGTAAAACTAAATAATCAAATTGTTACGCAACAGATTTGCTATAAACCGTATAACCTGAGCGAGATGCCTGGCGCAACAACACCCCAATATCACCCCAATATCACCCCGATATCACCCCGGTATCACCCCAATATCACCCCAATATCACCCATTAAATTCATGTCTCGCCTCGTGAGCAGAGACACGGACCTTGCTTGATTAGCTATACACGTCCTAATATCTAAATAAAATCTAAATCAATCCAATTAATTTCCATCTTAAGCCGGACAACGCCACAACGCCTCCCACCTCCCACCTACCGCCGACCACAAGACAAAACCACGCGCTTTTTTCCCTGCATGCTTCACTGCAAGCCAGAGCCGGGATAGCTAATGTAGCTAATATCGGTAATGAAGCGAATTTAGTCGGTAGCTGATGAAGCTAATGTAACCGGTGTAACTAATGTAGCTAATATACCTAATGTATCCGGTGAAGCTTATGAATCTTCTAATATAGCTCATGTTATAGATAATTTAGCCGGTGCAGGTAATGTAGTTCCTGGTGAAGCCGATGAAGCTGATATAGTTAATGCAGTTAATTCAGTTCATGTTGTTAATGTAGATAATGAAGCTAATCTATTTCGTGAGGCTTGTGGAACCTCCGTTGATTAATGTAGCCAGTTTAGCTAATGTAGCTAATGTAGCCAATGTAGTTAATGTAGAGCTATGTATAGCTATTTATAGCTATGTGTATAGCTAACGTAGCCGGCACGAAGCGCCTGAACCAGCTCTTGTCTCTTGGTTCTTAGCTCTTGGCTCTTGGTTCTTAGCTCTTAGCTCTTAGCTCTTAGCGCAGCAGCGTCTGCCGGCGGCGGTGGCGGCGTCTTGGTGTCACCGGGCTTCCGGCCGACCCAGAACCAGCGCCGCCGCTTGGCGCCATTTATTTATAGTGGCCGGCGTGACGTAGGCAGTGTGACGTAGCACGTGTGACGTAGCCCGTGGCGCCTAGCGAAGGAGTAGAGAGACTTGCTAGCTGCGGGAGTGGCTAACTGCGAGCGTTTATTTGTACGAGGCGGGATTCCCCGCTCTTACACTATCGAACCGAACGGGAAATTATGTCGGTTGTTTCCATCAAAGTGTTTGGATGGCGCCAATTTGAATAGGTTTCAAGAGTTCCGATTTGAGAGATAGTAGTTGGATAGCTGCAAAAACATTTTGTTTTATCGATTAGAATTGACAGCAAATGAATGTATGCAGGCGTTTGATTTACAAAACAATAGAAGCAAGTAAAGTGAATCTCAACAACGCTTCAAAATGTCTTGGTGTTTTGAATCTCCTCCGCGTTTGACAGGCCGAAAAACTTTTTACTATTTTCATAATATTTTCAGAATACTTGTTTTATTCTGAATTTCCAGATACGTTAAATCTCTTTACGCGACGATTGTGTAAAAATTTCATCGTTTTGCATTACGCACGCGGCTCATTTAAATGACGTTCGAATTTTTGATTTTTTAACATTTTTACAGTTATCGCCAATCAATTCTGGCCCAACCTTAAGATTGGACGAAAAAACTCTATGATATGATAACATTGAGCTAAGTGTGTTATTAAGCTGGAGACTCGTGTAATATCCCTCGTGACCCTCAAACGATTCTTTGGTGGGATTGTGGGATTTAGGCCCAGTTTTAAAGTGGCTTGTTAATTATTTAACAGTATGTTAAGCACCAAATCTAGGCGTCACATTGGCAGTGGCCAATCTAATGACACACTAACAGACTGTTTCTGCCACAGAAAAACCTGACATTTAAGATGTTGTTGAAATGTCAAAAATCTAGGTAAAATGTTAATTAAGCTTGGAAATTTATACTTATTTAGTATTAAAAACAAGAAATCATAGTTTGTTGGAATCTTCATATTTGAAAAGATGTTCATGGTATTTGTTACATATAATTAAAAAAATTAAATGTAAGACACAAAAATTCCACGCAAGATTCCATGTATGGTTCCATATAAACTTCCAGCCAAGATTTTATGTAAGATTCCATGTAAGATATCATGTAAAATGGAATATTAATAATCCTATGATGTAACGTCTTAAAGATTTGTGGAAACATCATGCGGCAACGCCTGTGAGCTAGGCAACTGATAATGCTTGCCTGCAAAGCATATTGCATACACAACAGGCGACATGAAACGCAAGGAACCTGATGACACCTTGGTGCTGGCCATGATGCTGCTGTGGTTTAGCCTCTCCTAGGCTTTGTCTGTCTTGCTGGTGTTGTTTACTATAAGACATAGCCTGAAAGAGGTTAGGCCAAGCCATCTTGTTCATCGATCGCGATTCCTGCCTGCCATGGAAGCAATCCAAGAAGATGAAGGATATGAAGGTGGAAATCGAAAGACGGATGTTTTGACCGCCAGGATTTAGATCCCTGAGACATGCAGCACTATTATTGAAGTTAATATTAGGGCTTCGCGTTGTGGGTGAGCGTAAAAATATCGCTCATCCACAACACGATTATATAAGAGTTCGCAAAGCCTTATCGGGTAATGAAAAAACTGAAAATTTAAGTTGACAAAAAACAAAGGTATCCATTAAATTTAATCAAAATCGGTTGAGGCGTGAAGCGCAAACAAATAGACATCAAATAATAATATGGTGTAAATTCTCGTAGTCCAAAGTTTGAATAAAAGACATTTTAGCGGTTAATGCTACGAACAAAACATATTTGAGAAAGCCAACGTTTCGCTAGGCATCCGCCTTGCTTCTTCGGGGCAAAATTAATAATAATACATACAGTATTTTTTTCAGCAGTACTTGTGTAATTGAAGATTCGCTCGTTACGCTCATCAATAACTGAATCTTAAGATTTTGAAAACTTTAGTCAAAGCTGTTCAACACTTCTCATAATGCCAGCTGATAGTTTAGAACAACCAAGCATCGTTTTCTTGGGTTTTGGTGTGATTGTGTGTCATTTTCATTTGCAAATTTACCTCGCCCATCACAAAATATTGGGTTATTTTGAGCTAAAGACAGAATTTCGTTCCGCTACTTTTCTGTGTAAAACTATGAGCTATTTTTCTATTTTTCGAAACTCATTATGCCTAAATATATGTTCTGATTTCTCGTACCTAATTAAGATTGTGAAAGCAAGGTTGTCAATTCAGCAACATTGTGTAGCTACGCCAGTTCCACGAATATTTGTGCATGGGTATAACAAATGTACCCAGCGTTATGCAATACGCACAACAAGCAGCTGTTGAGAATTGCATAGCCAAGGATTTCAGGCGAAGTGCGAAGAAACTAGCGATTAGTTTCAGCAGGAGGAAATGATTCCTCTCAAAACATAAAAAGCATTCAATATTTATTTTTTCAGTCATTTTCTTAATCCAATAAATAAATTTTGGTAACATCTCCTGTATATGGACGGTATATTTGATACAAAACATTGATTGTTTTGTCAATTTACTTTTGATCTTCTGTCAAATCTTTTATTTTGACCATCCTAGTTGGTTAAGTTTCCTTTTTTTCCTTTATTTCCTTTATTTGTGTTTTTGTTCTCGCTCTACTTACCAAACACCAAAATTGATTTTGATAAAAATTAATGGCAAAATTCAAAATCTTTGAATTTATATTCACCGCGTTTTTTAAGCAAGGTTTTGAGGCACCAATATGCTAAGAAGCAAGAAGTTTAGCCAGCAAACTCTCAGCAGTCCAACTTTAGTATATTTTGTCGGATTGAGGTCTAGAAATCCAGTTCTAAATCCAATCCTGCAATGCTGACCTTTCGGAGCAAGTCATCCTCACATTCGCAAGTAAATCTCGGGCCAAGGCCTCGTGAATATCTGCAAAAAACATTCCTTTGCCAGAAAAGATCTTACATACCTGAATTTCTAGAAATGTTTACGTGTATTGGGCAGCAGATGCATCTCTGAATATTGAAAAAACTCCGGCTGGTAAAAGTCCCATGAGGTTTGAAGGTCTGTCACTATATGCTTTTTTTGTTCTTGGTTTATCACTCGGTTTTTTCATCATTGTCGTCATTATTATCAACCCCAACACCAGTGTGGAATCATCCGAAAAGTAAACCCGCTGCAACCCTTATGGATACGTGCATTTCCACTTATATTTTTACGAACGTTGGTTGAAATATAACTTCTATTTTGTCAAATAAATGCAATCTTCTATATTTATTTCCTGGCATAGTTGCAGCTATGCTAATAATTTTTGAAGACATTTCGGACATTTTCAGTTACTTTCAAAGAGGTGTACTTAATTTCGCTTTCAAGAAGACGAAATCGGGTCTTTCTCACAATTATTGACAATGACAGCAAAGCTTTGCAGATATCACATACTGTTTTGAAGAAGTCATCTGTTCCCACTCTTAAATTATTAAAGAAAAAACACAATTTATCACGAATCGCAAAGCCAAATGTTCGTACACAACACCTCTAACCTATCTTCATTTTGAAAAAGCAACATGGGCTCAATCCACTTCCGAAATTTCACAGAACTTGCCATACAAATCATGTTTTCTAATCCCTATCTTTATAATCATACAGCATGTTCACGTAATTATTTCATCTCCTCATAGATCACGCTATACAAGTAAGAATGCGCAATCTCTGATCCCAACGCCATAAATCTATCAAAATCTATTTGTAAATAGCATTCGTCTTTGTATACGATCTTCCGTAAGTAATGCACAAAAGCGTGCTACTTTAACACACAACTAATTGATCATTGATCCGTGATTCACTTGTGTGTGTACACGTTTAATTCAATGACCAACAACAATGCGTAATCGAATATATCTGCTCGCAGAGTTGGTTCCGAAGAATTCGAGAGGAGCGAAATGCCTCAGCAACAATTTCCGGCATTTTCAATCCAACCTCTATAATATTATGTACCCGATCCGGTGAAAGTATTTTATTATCGATCCGCGGTGCGATGTTGATAATATTTTGATTGACATCACCCACTTTGTATTCATTACGCATTATTATAATAGTGCACATAATGCAAGGCTTATGTTAGATTTGTAGGAATGCAGACAACGCCGTTATTGTCTGAGATGACACTGCTTTGTATTTAGGTGTTCTGCCATGCTTGTCACTTTGAAGCAAACATCTTGTGGGCGTTTTAAGCATTTTGATGTCAACCATTTGCTACTTCTTGTCTGGGACCGAAAAACAAGACAATATTCATTCTACAAGAATTTTGAAAAGGTCCATTTGTGGTCTTCCTTAAATCATCACCATCTCTCGGAATTGATCGTGTGTAAAGCTGATAATAATCTATGTCACAAAGTTTATATTTTAGCTTAAAAAAGGTCAGGAATAATGACACCTATGAAAATCACTCTGTCTCAAAAACCTTTCTGAATATGAGTGCTGTTTCCAAATGTCTTTTAACTGCTGTAGACTTTCAGAGACGCAATTAATAGCATCGCATAAAGATGACACTTCCAGTTCCACCGTTTTTAAGTGCTAATAAAGAAAGAAGATGCTCAAACTTTGATGGCGCCAATAAATTCAGCCACACGGCGAAGGTAAGATGGGTAGGTACTATCGATAATGTCTGCACGGATCGACTCATCTTGTGTGTGGTTATCTCTCGTGTGTGGTTTATATGTTGAGAATATCCGCAGCTTTGATCTGGGTTATTCCAATGAGATCGAGACAATTAATTTGTTTCTTCCAGATGTGAAAACGACTCGTTACCTTTGTCTTGGTTGCATTTCTCACTGTCTGCAAGCGGTAAGGTTACAATAAATTAAAATTTTCAAAAACTTTACCATCCTTTAGCAACAACATTCATGTGATCAGACTAATAAAGCTATAATTCAATTGTGCCATTTATAAACTCTTAGAGCGTCATTTTGAGAATAGAAAAATTAACAACATATTCACAAAAATATGCAAATAATCGCGCAAATTCTTTTCCTTTGGCCAGGCGTCCATAAATAACAAAATAAATAACTCTACGTCCGCGTTTTCACTTTCGTCCGAGTATTTGACTTGGTGGACGGGGGGGAGGGGACGCTAAAATGATGCAATTTGATTATTCAAATAAAATCAACAGTTGCTCGAACAATTTCAGTGCCTGCTTCACACTGGCAACTATATATTTGCCAACGCAATTGCCATTTGGCAATCCGATGACAAGTTGTTCGGTGTGATTCGTCGAGGATCAGTGCCAATAAATGTTTTACACTCAGACAATTCAGGTGTTGCCTTCCCAACTCCATGCTTATACCTAGCAACGCCACGCAATGCGACACCGATCATGGAAATGCGCCGACACTCGATCTGTGTAGAATGTGGCATGATCTATTACATCTCAATCTTACCTCAATTCTTTGAGCTCGGATTTTCAGTACCTGTTTGGTGTGTTCGGTTCGAGCCTCGTTGGGAGCAGCGAGTTGAGTTTCGACTGCTACGAAGACACCCCAAAGACACCCGCGCGAGTTCTAAAGCGAAACAATGAAAAGTTGGTTAATTCGCTAGAATATCGTGCATTTTCTTTGTGTTGTTCAGTCGATCTTGGATACCAGGGAACACAATTGGATCACATCAGAAGTTAGCACTTCTTTTTCAAAAAGTATCCATTAAAAGATCGACAATTTATAGAGAGTTAAAGAGTATAATCGAAGTAAATACAGCCACTATGGAATAACGTTTGATAAGGTACTTCTCAATTGTGTAACCTTTTTCCCACTGAAATTTAATACCGCAGAGTTTTTCTGCATTTTTATCTTTTCTTGTATAATTCCACCTCACCTATGATTGATACTTTTGATGATGACACTTAAGATTAAACCCGACTCTCAACGATTCTTCAATTTTTAATGATTTCACCAATCAATATCTCTGCAAGGGATGCTAATTGAAATGCAAATGGAATATTTTTTTTGTTAACGAGATGAATAAACAAGAAATTTGATTCACATTGCATGCCTGATATTCTGTCACTGACACTTTGCTCCAACTCAGTGTCGAAAACGTTGTCAAATCGGCAGCAAATGCTTGCCGCTTGATCTTTGGAGACATGGTAATTGCTAAGACATGCCGCCAGCCGTTAGCTCGAAGCAATCTCTTCCTTTTGTGAACGAGGCCTCTTCCCATTCTGTTTGACCAGCGAGCGGCTGGCTGCTGGCTGTGTCAGCTTAACCCGTCGCATCTTTCGTTAGATAATCGTGGGTTTCATTCAAAATGGCGACAAAGTTTCACTTTCTTCGGGTACCCCCACCCACTGAGCGCAAGACTGCAGGCTGCTGGCGGTCTAGTGGTCCAGTGACTTGCTAAAAAAATCAGTCACCTTCGCCTCGCGAGTCAACAACAACAATACGATGTCGCTATTAGCAGTCGATGATGATCAGGAATCACAACCTGCCGACATGGGCGCATTCGAAATTGCGTGGGATCAAATTTGTGTAAATACTAGGAACAAATTTGACTTGTAAAGGTGGTGAAATATTTTTGACGTCTAAAATCTAAATGATTTCCTGTAAAAAACAAACAATTGAGCTCAAATGTTCAGAGATACGCGCATTCAAGTCTCCAAGACAAACTTTTGTGTGATTAGATATTTCTAGAAATAGAAATAACACTTTTATTTTTTAACAGAGCTCGTCTTGTTAAAAAGTATCTCTGTCTATCATTGTCACATTTACAGAGATAATTATATAAACCACTTAAGCAATGTAGTAGGTAATGTTCTAGTAAGTGTATGTACTCGCAAGCCATCTCAAATGTATTGTTTGAAAAGTTTTTATTTTTATGAGCAAATTACTGCCAGATGGCAAATAAAACCTCAGCGATTATTCCTGCGTCGTCGTTCACTGCTAGGCCACAGCGAATTACGCAGCGTTTATTTCTCACACGCAAAATTTCTTCGCGCATTCTTTGCAGTATATAAAAATAATCGTGATTCAGTTTGATAAGGTGAATATGACAGCGAATCAAACCCCACAAAAGAAATCAAGTCCGTGCATGGTTGTAAGGTTGTTATAGGCGCTAGGCGCCAAGTTTCTATTATCTAATCGACAAAAGAATCCTTCTTTTTGGATCGGGCGTTTCAAATCAGATGCATTTGTCATCTCGACGATGAATGCCGATGAACAGGAAGACATTTGGGATCACAAAGAGGCGGTCAAAGCCCTTAGAGAAATGGGCACTGTTCCAACGATGTTTAATCGACAAGAGTATTTGGTATCCTAAACAGGAGATACTCTCTAGCGCGTCATGCGCAAGAGAAACAGAAGCCAGATAGCTGTGTAGGGAGGCTGAGTTCGTATCCTTCCCCTACCGTAAAATAAGAATATTTTTTTTTAGAAACTAAATATTCATTAAAAATTTGTTACCGTTCCGGGGATACGAATAATTTTAGTTATAGGTTCGAATCAACTCCGGATCTATGTTTCTTCTCGACATATTTTACCGTCTAAAAATAGTATTAAAATCAGTGGGACGTGGTACATAGTGGGACATGGTACATGGTGGGACATGGTACATAGTGGGACATGGTACATGGTGGGACATGGTACATGGTGGGACATGGTACATAGTGGGAAATGGTACATAGTGGGACATGGTACATGGTGGGACATGGTAAATAGTGGATGAAAATTAGAAAAAAATGTATGATAAAGTATTTGTTAATTGTTTGCTGAATTACTGCTTCTGAATGTGTTTTCAATGTATTTTTGTATTTGAAATATTGGGTGTACACCAAAATGTGAAAAAAAAAATTTGTCACATGGGGTATACTGGGTCAGAAATTATGGAACATAGTGGGGCAGTCCCATTATTTCCTCTTCTAAAAACATTCAAATTTCATAAAACTATTAGATGTGTGCTTCTTTATGATAAGCAACTTCTGGCTAGCCAAGATCCCAAAAACGAAATCAATTTCAACCACATTATGAGTGCCCAAAAAAGCAATCGGTCCCACTATGTACCACTACGTACCACTCTTCCGCACCAGTGCCCTGTGGTGGTTTGGACCAAGTTTTAGAACCAACAAGAACATTGTGCCAGCAATCGCCGTCCGGGCTTCCAGTTAACATTCGAGTGGGCTTAAAGCTTGAAGGAAGCAAGATTTCCTCACGGCTGCAGAGAGCAGACGAAATGTCAAGCGCTGTTCGGTAATGGACAGCATTAGGATATGATTAATGGACAATGCCTAATGAGCTATGACCCTAATGTGTAATTAAATGCGCGACGAGAAGTTTGCTGGATAAATGCAGGTAAGATTTTATTTGCTCAAATTTTGAAGGAAACGCTATATTTGTTTCAATGCAAGGACCCGTTTTCCTGCATCAATCTATAGTAAAAAATAAAAATATACATTTTCGTGGACATCTGTCATTTTTCTGTGTCTTCATTAAATTTACCACAATTACTGAAAATCATTTTCTAATGAGAGTACAATATTGCTTGGATAATTAAATTTACAAATTGACGGTTTATTCGGAATGAATTTTCATTTTTTTTTCGATAGTTTGGAATCAATTCAGACTCTGCACAGAGGAAAAATATTTCCATTTCTCACAATTTGCTTGTTTAATCTCGGAACCACGATTCGACAGCATGTTTGGCATGATTATCAATTCCACATTATTTCCTGATCGAACGTCATTAACTTTTAAATATAATCGTGTCAT
Source organism: Nemurella pictetii (assembly GCA_921293315.2). Classification (NCBI taxonomy): domain Eukaryota; kingdom Metazoa; phylum Arthropoda; class Insecta; order Plecoptera; family Nemouridae; genus Nemurella; species Nemurella pictetii. Next base: position 3,259,758 of record OV121121.1, on the reverse strand, counting down.
TATGGGCAGGTGGTTTCTATAAATAAATAAAATGCAGATTAGGTAGCAAATCAAAATGAGCTATTTTCAAACCTAGCAGAATGTATCATGGACTCCTACACAAACCCAGAACGCAGAAGTGAGTAGGAGTAGTTAAAGTGAAACTGGCTTCAACGCCGCAGGCAAAGTTTGTATTTCTGTCAGTGTCATCAGTGGTAGCAAATTAACATGCATTTTAATCGGCCAATCCTCGATGCAATGCCTGGAGGGCTACCCACCAAATGCCGGCCATCTCAATGCCACCTCTCACATCCGAATACCTTCGAGTGACAGCTGATTACTAAAATATGCCAAGTATTTGACACTTGGTAGTTGGTCGTGTGGCTAATGTGTTTGCATTTGACACTTTACATGGTGTTTGAAACACACTCGGTCTACGTTTGGCCATCTCCATTCTTGGTACGTGCGCTTGGAATATCGAAGGCGGTATTTGCTAGGACTCTTCTTAATTCAATCAATTGTGTACCCAGCTGTCAAGTATGATTGTTATTGTGCTTAAGTATAATGTTTTTAGTAATATTATTTTTTAAATAAAACACATACATTTAAAAAATCACGTTTAAGGCGAAATACCTGGCGGGTTCCTCGCTAGCTCATAGGCCAAATTTAATTCGAATTAACTAAAAATATAAAAAAATATCTAAAATATTTCTCTTTATAAGACATGGAGAAAATCAACAATAATCACAAATTAAACTAAAAATAGATGAAGGTTTATAGATGAGGTAGATCTTAAGGTTTAAATTAAGATGTGTTACGAAGTTTTGCGTCAAAAATCTTGTTGCGTCTGTCCGTGCCGACGTTTATTGCCCACTTTTCACTTTTCCCGTGGATTTTCTTTCCTGCCCGGCTCGTCATTTTCAAGCATGTTACATTGTTAAGCAACAGATATGTTTGAAATTAACAAGCGCGTTTATGAGAGTGGTGGGATGAGATTGATAGGCGTTGAACAAGATGAAGTACCATGGAGAATCAAGGGTCTTCCTACAAGGAAAGTATATTACTCGAACACCAGGAATAATCATTTACGGCATGATAAGCAATGTGATTGAAGATGACTCACAATTTATTTTAAGTTTAATACATTTTTCTTTCACTATTTATTAATATTTATTTATTATTAGAAACGAAATTTCCATTCCAAAATACGTAATGGTATTGGGAATCGGACCTTGTTCTTTCACCTTTCCCTGATGGAGCTTTATCCATTTACGCTAAGCGGACATTCGACTGCGGAATGTTTATTAAGTTTCACTTATGTTACTCAATTAGTTCACTACATCTATCTCTGGTCATTAGTTGAGTGGTCACCAGTCCAACAGAAATCCAGCCCAATGTTGCTTAACTTCACTGACCTTCCGAAAAAACGTCATCATTTTCTTGTTATTCTATTACCACACATAAAAAAGACTTCGCTTTCATTTGCATCCCTTTCTTACACAACAATCCCCGATTAGCATCAAAACTTTCCGTCCAGAAATTTCTTCATCCTTTCTTACAACTTCCAAAACATTTGCATCAGGACGCCAAGATCTCACAAGGTGAAGAAATTATAATTACACTCGCATCAATTCAACGTTTTCTCACACATCCATAAGACCGCCAATCTCTCAATGTCATCCACGCGACGGACTAACCGAAAACGATTATCAAACTCCAAGAGCGCAAAATTCACCAACGCCGTAATTAATCCCACCGATTACATAATTTGTTTTTGTCGATTCATCTTCAGATCGGAATGCGCACTCCAGTGATCGACAGCGCGTCGGCAGCGGCAACAGAAACAACGCCACACTTTCACTGCCATCTTAGCCAAAGATCTTAACAGCCAAAGATGTTAGCATGGGGAACACGCGGCGCCACTGGCAGTCCCACACGACGGCGGTGACCCACGTGGGTGACCCTTCCTGTTCGGCCATCCCACCCAGTGACCCCAGCACCGGGTCACCCAACTCTTCCCCCCCAAATCGTGCGACGGAGCAGCTGGATAGGGCTCGCCCCGACACCGAATTGTGTGCGAAAGGTGGTTTTGTCCAGTGGTGGACGGAACGCGAGGTGAAGAGGGCATTCGATACTCAACCACACCCTTGACATTCGAAATTGGTAGCGTAGCGTGAAGAAACGTGTTAGTGATATGAAGAAGATAACACAACTATCTAACATTTACACATACCGGTAATCGAACCTAGGTCCTTTGCCTTCCGGGAATTGCTCTTACAAGTGATGAGCCATTTTCTGGATAGATATTTAGTCCTTAATAAATTGCATGGAACGCTATTTTTAGTTGGGTTCGATTCCCTTAAAATATGGTATTATTGATATTTTCGTCAACCATTACCTTCAATTCACCTCAATTAATCTTAAATTCAATGCAGGTACAATGAAGAATGTACCACCCTCCTAATGTCAGGAACTTGGAAGCTTTATCATAAAGAATGGCATCCAACCTTCCCCTAAAAATTTGAAATCGCTTAGCATGGAGTCCATCTCTGTAGAATGGCACCCTCCCATCCCCAATAAAACAATTTCGGTGGTAATATTGGTAGCATAGCCGGGCCTGCCAAGAACAAGGCATCCCTACCATCCCCTAAAGCGGTATTACAGCCACCAAAATGTCCCTCCCCTCGAGTGTTTTCCCTTAACTCAGCCACCCGGGGCGTCATCCATGCGATAGCTGAAGACCGGGGTTCGAGTCCCCTTGGTTGCACATTTCAACTGATGTCGTGAGAATGAACTTGAGTCCACATCATCACAGTCGCCACTGGTTTCGATATTGTATGGGTTATTTATCATGTATTTCTCTTCTGCAAGTCACAATCAAGTGTGAAACCAAAGTTGAAAGCTTGGCCGCTGAAGATAATCTTTATATCTGTGCGATTTCCTTGTTATATTTGCGTCATGATCTCAGACCGAATCGAATTCAAATTCCTCGAAAATAATATTCATATTTCATAATATGTTCGAAAAACATTTTGATAGCTTGCCATTTACAATTAACGAGTAGCAATCCTCTGAAACCAAAGTAAAATGGATACATTTTAATTTTTACAATCACTATGTAATGTTAGCCCTCATGCCTATAATTTCAAGGGAGTGCCAAGATTATATAATTTTATTAATTAACTCTAAGGTTGTCGAAAAAAGACACAGTCTCCGGTGTAGCATTGGTCATCAAAGTCTAACTTTAAATCATATGCTAACTCAATGCTCTTGCCCTTTCTGTCGATGGCGTAGCAAATAGAGACATTATCTTCTCCGCCAAGCGCGCATATCATATCAGCTTGGCGGTGATAAATTACCCAGCTCATTAATACAATCATCCTTGTCAAACGTGCAGCGAATCCATGAATTACTTGGCTAGCGCAGAAAGTACAGCTGCTGTGAATGCAAAACCGGAGACCTTGGTTCGACAATATTTTGCTGCATGAGAGATGACATCTGAGGAATGCTGCTGGCGCCACGGCCGTTGGAAATGTGGGTCTTTGGGTTGCGCTCGAGCTTTGTGTTCGCGTTGAAGATGAGCGGTGGGTATTCAGTTATTTCTTGCAAGAAATCGCAAGGACACGAGAAAAAGCACAGATCATATAAATTACGATTTTTTACAATCCATACTAAACACAATGCAATGAATTGATTTCGAGCATTGTGCTGCAATGCAGTGCATATCGGATATCTGGAAAGTTAAATACACCTATTCCATTCAATCAAAAAACTGGTAGTAAGACCAGTGGGTATCTGACGTCATTTATCTTAGAGTGGAATGGGTATATTGATTACTATCGGTTATTTTGACCCGAAAAGGGAATAAAGGGATTGAAAACTGGTAAATTTATTTATTTGAATTTTGCAACTTTGTTTGGCTGGAATGGGCTGAGAATATCTGTAAAGCAGCCATGAAAATTTCATGAAAAACGGGACCGGAGTTTGGCCAATTTGGAATTTAACAGACATAAAAACAAATAATAAGCAAATATATATTTTTCTTCGGTTTTTTTAGATTCATGCTTCGGGCTTTTTCGGGTCGTGACTCTGACCGGACGGTACATCAAAACTATACGCATGCCGACCTTGAGCCTGGCCGAATCATGCTCGGAAAATTCCATCTCTCTGCGGAAAATTCATCCGCAGAGTCAGTCAAACACTCGAGTACAAACCCACTTCCCGATACACTGTAGCATTTGATGAATTGGTGACAAAATTTAAAATGACTCATTAGGAGTTCATTACAGGACCAACTCCAAACCATTTGCTGACCGCACTTTCTAAACAGCCTCCTCTCTGCTTAGCAACGTGCTGAAATAAGAGCCAAGAGATAGGTATCTTTGAAACGATGCCTCAGTCTAAAGAAGCTACTGAGCCGGAGGAGAATTGCTTTTTGATGGACCTTGAAATCTGCCCCGCGAGAACCTTTGCAAAGGTCAATAGTATAATGGAGGAGTCTCAAAGGTTGGGGGACAAAAGATACGCAAGTGACAAACTTGGAAATATCTTGGAAAAGCAGGACAAACTTGAAATGGGCCCCAGGAGTTGAATATTAATGTTGTCTTCTTGTGACTGCATTTATATTTTTAATGTGATGATGCTTTCTTACCATAAGAAGTTTTGGAGTAGTTGATTTCAGTACAATACATTGAAGTAACTTGATTTTAAATCAAGTGTGTAGCTTCACATCCCTCGCTTGACATACATTCGATTGCATATTTCGTTTCTTATAATTACTGCGGGTTATTTTTCTATCCGTTTTACACAACTTCCAGTTTTTTAATATTTTCCTTCTAGGTTATTTTGCGTAGCGATTATGCTATTGGCGGTGTGCCTTCACCTGATCAGTAGGGTGGTGTGGGGGGGGGGGGGTCCATAAAAGGTATTGCACCGAAAGATGGCCTTCTGCCTAAAGTGTAAATCTACGAAACACAAACTTTTGGCTTCAGAGCTTAAATTTTACATCTACGAAACAAATTAATCTCTGCCCGTTCCGTTTCCGTCCCCCCTCTCACACACTAACGGATAAGAGGGTGGTGAATCCCGTGGGATTGGGAATATAAGTTTTTCTGGAGGCTGGAAGGCTGGCAGACTGGGATGAGTGAGATTGGGGTACTGTGAAGCTGGGGTTCTAGGATGCTGGGATGCAGAAATATTGGGATGCTGCCAGGTATGTTGACCATGATGATAGAATGCAGGGAGGCAAGGAGACTGGAAAGCTGGGAAGCAGAATAATTGAGATCCTGGGATTTTGGGAGACTTTAATGCAGGGAGACTCTAATGCAAGGATACATTATTGCTTAGGATACTTTTACTTTAATATTGTATAATTCTGGGATGCTAGGGTCTGCTATGATGCTGGAAGCTACCAATGCTATGAAACTGTAAAGTTGATCTTCTGGGATGCTAACAGTGGGATGGATGCGTCGCCGAAGCCGACTGTCCAGCATCCAAGAATGTGGGAGGTGGCGACGGTGTGATGGACTCGATCGGCTGGGTCTGAAGATGCCCGGGCAGGGTGGTGGGTGGCTGGCTGGGTGGGTGGGGGGGATGCATCTTATATAAAGGCAGATGCACGCGTCGCCAAGTCGGCTAGAGTTGCAGCATCCGAAGCGAAGAGCAGCAGAGGAACAGAAGACGCATCCGACTCGGTGAAAGCAGACGCAAGGTAAGCCTGCTTGCTGCCCTCAGTGCCATTCGATGATACGGCGAGGTTTTTGCAGACTTTTGGTCATTGGCCAAAATGCATTTTAACTTTTTTATATTATAATTTAAAATCCGTTTGAGTATCTTTTTGACACTTAACTCTTTTACTCTTATAACTAACCCTACAAAATTAAAATGCATTTCTTGGGGCTTACTTTTCAATATTTAATTTTTGCCCGGAGTTAGGGCCGGCTTAAGTTTCTTGCGTCAACTGGAGTTGAGGGATAACTCAGAGAAACGATTGAATTTCACTAGACGTTGCTTGGCCGTGGCCATGCCAATTAGCTCAAATACCAATTTAACTCGGAGTTAGTACAATGGTTAAACTGGTCCTTACTAAGATTATAGAAAAATAATGCGTATCGGTTTATATACGACTGGTCGTAAAAAACCATTATTTAAACGTTTTAAAATCGACCAAGCTGTAAGTTATGTGGGATGCATCAATTATCTTCTTAGCAGACTACATTACCGCTCTAAGCAGGCGCGGAAAATCTGATTTTATAGATTGCCATGATCGTAAATTTAAATTTTTAGTTTTTCTAATTTTTCTTCATTCTTCGAGAATGTATATATTCATGAAACATGAGAAGTAGGCAAATAAAGTGTTATAAATTTTTTAACAAATGTACGATGGTCAAGTACAGATATTTTTCAACTTCGTGCTAAGCTTCCTACTAAACTACATTTTTCCCTGACGTTTCGCAAAGCTGTCTGCCTGCTTTAACAACGGTCAACTCGCAAGTTCCAGATATGACTAAAATGTATTTTGTTACTGTATTTTACAATATTAAATGATAAACTCTTTTCTAATTTCTAATAGTAAGTGTCGATGTACTTGGCTGATGATGCCTTTGCTCGAACAGCAGCGTGGAAATTCTCCGCCGTGTCCTTGCTTCTCAAACTCTTGCTTTCCGTTGCTTTCTTAAACCATGTTGAGCTAATTTCTTCGGTTATCTTCGGTCGTCTTCGGTTAGAGAACCGTACTTCGATCCAGCTATAATCACGTCGTTTTGCTTGCCCTTTATATTTACCCACATTCGTTCTACTTATTTTCTCAAGTTTTCCTAAATTGCACACTTATCACATAATTTAACGGAAAATTCCAATTAAAAAATTACTTTGAAAATCAAATTGATTAATTTGTGGTTTAATTTAAACTTCTTTAAACTTTTAAACTTAATTTAAATTTCGCTGGTTTATTGAGAAATAAGTTGTGAGCCATGACAATATCATGTTATCACATATAACATGTTATAACCACATGTTATAACATATCTTGTTAGTCTCGTGGCAAGTTAACAGAATGTTAACTTGTTAAAACCGCTTCTGAAAAGCCAGCATGGTCGATGGAGATTTCACTAATATTTTATCAACACATTTTAACCCCGCTGTCTAATCATGTCATATTTAACCCCTAAATTTTGGATAGGTCCAATTTGATAAACTCAAGTTTATAAAGATTCGTAGAAAAGGGACAAGAAGGGGAACAATTGAAAACAGCTTCACTGTGTTATTTAAGAAAATACGTGGCATTATCAACCCCCGTACAATGTTAGATCACATCTCCTTATGCGTATTTAAAATACACTACAAAACCCATAAATAACATGCCAATTTCAAGGTGATGAAGCTCAAAAACCGTGTCCCCTGAAAGATGTAAATTGATCGCGGATTGCAGCAAAACAAATCATAAGGAAATTGACCGTCCATCGCCTTTGCTAATTAGCTGTTGATCGAGTACAGCCTCTTTATAATCTGCCAACTATTCGCATCGCATCGCATCACGTCCTTGTCCAGTCTACCTTGCAGGGGCAGTACACACTTCGAGTCATCTTTGTAACTACAAAGATCAACAACTAATTCAGAATACTCGACGTCCTTGACGCATCTTCGTCCGTTCTTCTCATTTCGTGTTACATCCTCAAAGGATTTGAACACTTTATTGGCAATTGACATTATATACAGGCTTGTCAAGGACGCATGCTTTTTTGGGAGATTATCTCCTCGTCGGTTTTTAGCTAGAAAAGCGAGTTTGTATTTGCGATGTAACCAATTCAAATATTCAAATCAATAAATTAAATAGGTAATCGCTCACTGCAACTATTTCAAAAGTAAACCACACTGTATTTATTTGGAATTTAAAATGGGATGCACTTTTCTGATCCTTGTATGGATGCTGTGGAGCTATAACGCATGCTTCATCGGACAATACTCAATTAAACCTATCAAATTTAGCAATTATTTATGCAATCGGCTATAGCTAAGGCGATGATTGATCTTCGAACTATTCATTGTGTTTATACGCATATTTTGCTGGCCTTTGTTGAAGATGATGACTTTCCGATAAACGACAGAATGAAACTCGCCGTGATACTTTCAGGCGCGTGAATTGAACAATTTCTTCCGGATCCTCACAGCTTTTCATATATCCAACAGTTCTTGAAAAATATATAGCAAAAATCAGTAAAATTCAAATTGCTATCTTTAAAAAAGGGACGCCTTTTGATTTCATCAACGGATTTTCATGCTTATGTTAACGGTAAAGCACAATTTTCAATTTACTAAAGTAAAATATCTCAAAAAATCTCTTGCATTTCAAAAACCGAGTGTACCATTAAATCTTCGCTCATGCAAAAAGGCAAAAAGAGAAGCCAGACCAAAAAAACATAAATCCCCCAACACACCAAGAGGACATTTCCCCTTGCCCTTTCGTTCAGAACCCCTCCCCCCCCCTGCTCCATTCCAAGATGACCGTCCTTGCCCCCCCTCCCTCCCTCCCCCCGGGGCAACGGGACATGTCAGATGAGTGCCCCGGGTCATATGTCAAGGCCGTTGCTGGCGGCCTTTAGTCAGTGCTGTCAGAGAGGACTTAACCACTTCTGTGTAGGAATCGTAACTTGCGGCTACTTGCGGTGGTGTATGATGTAACTACAAATATATTATGATTTCAATGTGGAAAACACAGAAGCATAGCGTTGTGAGCTGGCGAGAGAATCGTCAGGGCAAGGGAAGGAATTAGAGCTATAGTCATCTAACAACTTTAAACAACGTTACTTACGTCATCGGACGTAATCTTTAGGGGGCTTTGTTTGCCACTGATGCTCAATCTCAAGCGTCAACTGACAGTATGACAGTATGACAGTATGACAATATGACAGTATGACAGTATGGCAGTATGACAGTATGGCAGTATGACAGTATGGCAGTATGACAGTATGACAGTATGATTAGGGTGGCGAGGCGAAGCGAGTGAAGCGAATCTTTATCTACATTTAGTAGTGGCAAATTTTAATTAAATTTTCAGAATACCTTCCCTGTCTTTCAACTTCGATTTCCTGCTTATTTCAGTACATTTCATTGCCAGCTTATCAAATAAATCAGTTCTTACGAAAATTATCGGTTTTTTCAAATCACGTTTCCCACTCTAGAGGCAGAATTTTCTTAAAATTTATTTGAGTCAACTTTCCAGAAATGTGAAACATTAAAACTTAAAGACTTATATATAATATATATATATATATTTTTTTTTTTTGGTTTATTCTCTTGAAAATGAACTTCTTTCGCCCCTTTTTTAAAAGGTTTTTCCACTTTTCTTTGCGATTTATTTATTTTATGCCACAAATACTAGAAGATTAATCAGCACCGTTCAAATAACACTCAACCACAACTTGTGAATAAAAAGCGTTCGCGACGCCATAGTGTGATTTCTAGCAATTTTAATTTCCAAATGAAACTGTAGACATCCTCATGGGAAGCCAGGATTGTCACGTTGTGTGTGGATTTACGCTTACCACTTTAAAATTTGGCTTCTTTAACTTCGTACGAAATTATAGTGAAATCCACTAAAATGTATTTTTTATGTCTTGTATCTCTTGACAACTGCGATCAAAACTCTTAAAGTTTTTATTAGTTTCAATGTTTCGACTCTGTGTGACACTGTGACAGCATGGTTCAACATTTCAGGTCCTGTAGCCTATCCTCTTCAATCACAATGTAACGTACCACACGCATGTGATTATCGTAACATCCTTCACTGACCAACACATGCGATTGCGTGAGAGATTTCATCTTCTTTCTCAATTTCTGCTTCGAACTTTTTTGTTAAAATTTATCCCGTGGTCGTTGTAAGTTTTTTCTAAGTTGTTGGCCCTCTTTCAGAGAATTGATTGGATTGCTAACGGCCGCTTGATGAAATTTTCACAGTTAACCTTAACTTGAGAATTTAACGAGAAGATAACATCTTTCACAACAACTTTATTGGTTGCTTTTCCTGGTTATGACTAGGATTGAAGAAAATGTAGCTATTTCTAAAACACGTATTTGATTCATCGTTGGACTTTAACCCTGGGAGAGACAATTGAAATTAATTATTCAGAAAGCGAGAGTTCAATGTTTTCTTGGTAACGGAGAGATCAATGCACGATCTTTGATATATTTTCTATTTAATGCTTTCTTTTCATTGCTATTTAGCTCCATTATTATCTTAAATATGAAATGGTGACCGAAATTTGACTCATTTAAGAGATTTTATCAATCCAACTTCTATTTTTAATAACGCCTAGACATTGTGTCAGTTGTAAATCGAACTGTGTTTACAAAGAAGTAATCAATCTACAGGTTGATTTATCATTAACTTAACCCTGAACCATCCGCTTTATGTTTCTAAAGCCATGGAAAATGCAACGTTACTTTATGTTAACAAACAAATCATTACCGATTTGAATACCTATTTGAGTTCATCATGAAATCATGTTGTTAGAACGTGGGTCACCACAAATGATGATCATTTAGTCATTGCTAGCAGCCATGACATACCGTACTTGACTAGGTAATGTGCAACGCATCACACAAATGAATTCTCTTTTCAATCAATCGAAAACCACAATCAAAGCTGTCGGTACTAAAACCTCGCGTTTATTCCTAAGATTCTTCGAGTATACTTGACAGGCAAACCAAACAATAAGTTCATAAACTGAAGAACACTTAATACCTCATCGGCTCGCGTAGCTGCTGTTAGCTAACGAATCTTTGGACTAACACATCGATTGCAGCGCGGCAGGTGAAAGTTCGCCACGCACATTTAACGTAAATGCTCCAGCGTAACAGATGCGTAAACTATCGAGACACCGGTAGCCGTTGTCATTTTCGAAGATGATAGCAGATTATCAAACATCGACTGGCCGAGCGCACGGTGAAAGTCAACTCTTAACGTCTGACCTTTACCATCTTTTACACAAGCAAAATTGCATAATCGTCGACTCTATAACATGCGAGCCAGACATGTTAAACGGACTTTAACAAGCGAGCATCATTGCATAAAATAAGATGTGTTATAATTTTTTCAGCCGAGATGTGTGATGCTATTCGAGATGATCAAATAAAACTGTGTGTTCGTTCGGGTTTTTTTTACGTTAGGTAGCGCATTCCCTGTTTTATGTCGTGAAGTTGTTCAAAAGGTCATTTGATTTAGTTTGTAATTTGTAATTTGTCAAGTGTGAGGTGTTTGATTAATTGAAATGTAATTGTGATTGTTGAGAAAGTTTGTGTTGCATTCATGGCGAGATTAATGGAGTTGAGATTGTGGCAAATACTTGGCGACACGTCTGCGGTCGTGGGTTGTACTTTCAGCTTGTGAGGTGTTGATATTAATTAGCTGCGATCGAATGATTAAGCGAATGTGTGTTAAATGTCAAGTATAACATCGGTGACTTGTCTGTTTGCAGATCCCATAAGACTCTGCAGCAATCATGATTCGCAAAGTAGCGCTGGCGTTTGTTATCATCGGTGAGTTACCTTTCATGCCAACGCCAATTGTGTTCGTGGATCGCGGAAATGTTGATAAGGAGGTGATTGGCGGTCACTAATTACTTAAAAGATATCAAGTATTTCATAATTTTATCTGATTTATTCGCAAGTGTTTGCGAGATGTATTTATCAGAAAGATACTAAATAGAATCATGGTACCTACTTGGTACTTATAGGGAATTAGGATTGCTCAAAATATAAACGTATTACACGAAAAGTAAACATAAACGTAACGTATTTGTTTAGTTTTTGGGTTTATTTCAACAATATCAATCATCTACCAATAAATAAAAAATCTCAAGTAGCATAATATTTTGAATCAATCCAGCTATTGGCTGGATATTTATCACCAGAAACCTAATATTTTTTATTATTTTTCAGCTTTTGCATACGTCTACTCGAAACCCGCAGAAAAAGTCCTTCACCGAGTAAGTAAAACTGCTTACCGATTCGATATACCTTCGATAAACTACCATCAGAGGTTGAATGCAGTATGAAGGATGAAACTTAAAAACCCTCACGGCTCGCCACAGAAACTAAACCCCTATTCAAACCCACACCCCTAACAGCAACACAAAATCTAGAACCCCTTGCTCGGCACAGAAGCCAGACCCACAGAGTAAACAGTCAACACCACCCTGACAGAACCCTAGCAGCCCAACAAACCCCTGGAACGGTTTGCAACCCCGTCTAAACCCCCCAACTCAACCCCAACAACCCGTTAACCACCCGCAGGCGAAGCGGTGGGAGGAGTTCCCCAACCTGACGTTCAACTTCGACTGCACGGACCGCTCTGTGGGCTTCTACGCGGACATGGAGCACAACTGTCAGATCTTCTACATGTGCGACGAGGACGGCAGGCGCATCCCCTACATCTGTGCCAACGAGACGTCCTTCAGCCAGCAGTACCGCGTCTGCGACTGGGACTACAACGTCGACTGCCCGGAGTCGAGGAGTTGGTCAGTGTGGCAGGGTTAATGATATGGAAGGAATAAAAGATTTTGCAGGATTTCAAGTGTCATTAAGAGGGGGGTTAGGGGTTGTTGGTATCACCACAAGGAAATTGGGAGTCCCATTGGCGATAATAGTGGAGGAGTTGGTCAGTATGACAAGGGGGATGAATGATATGAAGGGGATGAAAGATTTTTACATACTTTCAATGGTCGTTAATAGTGGTTTAGTATCATGTAAGTATGAATTAGTTACTATAATTAGTATACATGTTGGTAGCACCACAAGGAAATTATGAGTCCTATTGGCGACAATAGTGGAGGAATAGGTCAAAATGACCAGGGGGTGGAAACAATGAAACCAAACCAGGGAATGAATAGTCCAAAGGTTAGAGGAGTGGAGGAGTTAGTCAGAATGAAGGGGAGTATTTAGGGACGATGAAGAGTTTGGAGCTTACAACAGCTAAACAGCAGGAGCTTGAGTGTGAAAAGGGATTAGGTCAGCCAGTTGGGGTCATTAGTTCAGTTGGGGTTCAAGTTAGTCTTAGAGGGTGGAGAAGGGAGCTTAGGGGCGATAGGGCGTTGAGGCGTTGGTCAGGACAAAGTTGACTACTGGGCAAACTGCCTTGAAGATATTTTAATAGAAGTTTTCGTTAGGTGCTCAAATGTTAAAAAATTTAGGTAAGCCCGGTGACCATTCCTGGTCAGGCCAAATAATTAATATGAAGAGGTGCATTTTTTCCATCGAAGAACATTTCCTTTCATCATGGCTCGGGGTTGGGGCCCTTTTTCATAATATCAGCCGACGAGAATATTCATCAACATGAAGTCAGTAAGATTCTATTCTAAGAGCAGCGTGAAAACACTTACTGAAGTGCCAAAACGTTAGGGGTCGGTATTTAAACGTCCAGCCAAGTGACTAACCTCCTTATAAAATTCATCTTTTTGTTTCCTTCCTTACTGAAAAATAAATATTTAACTGGAACTTTTAAAACCGGGCGTAAGCAACACCAAGTGTTCAGAAAAAGCTATCAAACTTCAACAACTTAAACTGCTCCCTTGCTTTTCCCTAAGAAATGGTCGTTTAGGGGTCTATAACCCAATTCAATAGTTTTTTTTTGAAAACTAATGTGCTAAGATTAGAAAAAGAAAGTTATGTTAGATACCAATTCAATAGCAAACGAAATTATATGATATGATACGAGATCTCTATTATTGTCACTGTCTTTAATGGAACATAATATGAACGCTCTCGTAATTTCCCTCCTAAAGTGTATATTTGATACTGATTTGTTTTTCATTCCAGGTACTACCTGAACGATTTGACGTACGTCACTGACCCCCCGAAGCCGAAGAAGCAATGAGGAGGACCAGAAACTTGCTCAATTACAGTGTCATATTAAGTTAGGAACATTGTGTCGTATCGTTATGCAGTCAAATTGGCTGGGCCATTTCAAGAGCCTTCAGATATAAGCGTGGCTAGGTAGATTTTTATACAAGAGACAAATACAGTTCTGCCATATTTTTTTCCTGAAATGTTTTCTCTCAGTGTTCCTATAGCACTGCCGGTAAAAATATTAGTTATTGTCAGAAAATTATGTTCTGATGGAAAAAAGTTCAAATAAGTAAAAATAGGGGCTACAAAAAAACGATCTTTCAGTTTTTAACAACTATATTTTAGCGGAAAATGTCCAACTAACAATTCCATTGCAACTTGTAAGGATTTTTCATTTCTTGCTTCATGGAAAAATGAGTGTTCAATTTTATGAGGAAATAAAAATAATTGGAAATAATTATAAAAAAATATATGAAAGCGAAGCTTATTCTTATTTTATGATTGTGTGATTCCTTTTCATCTACCATTTTGGATTTTTTAACCCTGCATAATCACGATTACGAGCCATTACTTATACGGCTAATCCTAAACACATGGTAAACATGCCAACACATGGATATCAATTCAGAGCGTTTATAAGAGCGAGCATTTCAGCATTGCAGCAATTCAGCTCTTTAGGCTTGACTTCACCTTCTCTACTGCATCTTAAAGCAAGGCCCAGATGACCTAACGTTTTACTATGATCTTTTCAACGCCGCTAAATTCCGAATATTTATGTGTGGATGACGATACAGGCATTACGAATAGATAAAATAAAATCATGGTCATTCGAGTTCTCACCTCTTAATATCTTCTCCAGTGTGTCTTCCTTTATGCAACCGTAGTACACTTTCATTTTCTGCACTATGAACTTGTTGAACCACACTCCGACTGCCATTTTTTAAAGTCTGATCAGTGACAGCATTAATGTACGTTAAAAACATGGACGCTTACGTCTATAAAACGATCCAATTTGAATTTTCGCAAACGCAAATATTAATAAAGATCATTATTATTATTATTATTATGATAATAATAATTATTAATTATTAAAATTAATATTAACTATGAAAATCTTTAGTTAAAAGAATATATATCCGCGGCTACGCTTCACTCAATCTTATAATCGCATAGGTGTTCAAATTATTTTACAGTTAAACAGAACAAGTAATGTGTTAATTTAGCCATCTTTAAATTAGGCGCATATTTGGCGCCTTGTCGGCTGTCACTTTACTGGAGCACGCAGTCGCAAATCCCTATTCCCGGTGCGTCAGTTATTCGTTGGTGGGCAAAAACCGAATAATAAAGTTGTAATTCCTTTCAATAAAAATAATGGCATCAACCGCTGACGTGTTTCAGTCTTATCAGGAGTATTTGACCAAGGATCAGGATTTGCGAGAGGTAAATTCGTTTTTCATTGACTGTCATTGAATATCTAGGAGTTCAGTCCTAACCACATGGTCTCTCTTGTTTACAGGAAATTCGTAACATTACCAAAGAAATCGAGCAAAGTTGTCGAGTAATCCTCACAACTCTTCAGAATATCCATAAGGCAGATGGACTTCAAAGAAGTACGCTGATTTCGTAAAGTTATTGTAAATTTGGAACATACTAGTTGGCAGTGTGTTAGTGTATTGCTGTTACACATCTGTTTTTCTTTGTTTAGTTCCCAAGAGCTGTGCAGAGGCCCGAAAACTGTTTGGCGAAGTGAAGCCCGTTTACGCCAAGCTTGCCGAACTAATTCCTGAAGACCAGTATTACCGTTACCATGATCATTGGCGCTTTGTCACCCAACGTCTAACATTCCTAGCTGCTCTCACAGTCTATCTGGAGTCTGGAGAACTTGCCTCGAGGGAAGTTGTTGCTGAGTTTCTGGATGGTAAGATTTATTTCTTTTATTTGAAGGTTTCTCTGAATGCACTAACAGTAAAGTAGGTAGCCCAATAGTTGTGAAGCTAAGAACTTGGGAGAAATAACGCCTCGTTAGCACAGAAAAATAACAATGGATATTGGTGGATATTGTGAAAATGAATCCCAGAGATGCTTTTCTGAAATGAACGTCTAATATGAGAGTCAGTGTGTTTGCCTTTAACAAAGGCAACAAAACAATCTGTCATCTAAGAAGTAATTCTATTAGTTCTTTAGTAAATAGTTTAATAAGTAGAACTGCGTTTTCTGAGTTCTCTTAGAAGCCGAGGGTCCTTTTAAAATTAAATCTGATGCAACATTCTAACATCCGATTCATACATCATTCAGGACCACAAACTAACAGAGCTAAACTGTAGTTGTCACCAACCACGGCCCTTAACCATTCTGCCTTATCATATTTTTATAGCTTGCAACTTAGTCCAGTTTACTTTTAGTAGAACCTATAAAGTTTATAGCCTGTTAAGTTTCAACAATATTAGTTAACATACTAACTGACAAATGTTTTCAACAAGTAATTAACATAATAATGAAACATATCTTCGGAACATCAGTTCGGCTTGTTGATAATACTCTAAAATTTCATTTTTCCAGTGAAAACAGTCCGCGCCCAAGGCTTCCACCTAGACCTGGAAGACTACCTACTCGGCCTGCTGTCGCTGTCCTCGGAAATGTCGCGCTTCGCCGTTAACAGCGTCACCGCTGGCGACTACAACCGTCCGCTCGACATCTCGCGATTTGTGGCGGAACTCAGCGCCGGGTTCCGTCTGCTCAACCTGAAGAACGACACGCTGCGCAAACGCTTCGACGGGCTCAAGTACGACGTGAAGAAGATCGAAGAAGTCGTCTACGACCTGACCATCCGTGGCTTGAAGCCAGGCGGCAATGGGGAGGGGGGCGGGGACAACGATAACGCGGCGAAAGCCGTGTGAATCGGTGCGCTTTGAGAAGTGGTTGCAGATGTCTGCTGTGCGCTTTGGTTTCTGATGCTTTGCCTGAAGTCAGTTATGGTTGTAGCAGGTACCACGTGTTATGTTGTTTGAAATTAGATTCAGTGTATGTTTACAATGGCATTACACACCCAAAAACTTGTAATTTGGTTTTACTGCGATATGTGCTATAACTTAATCTTGCGCCGATTTGAATTTTCGGTGAGTCTTTATTCAATTTGTTTAAGTTCAGACTTGCATTTCAATTGATATCAAATTGTAACAGAACTAATGTCGAATTCGGGAGATGTATAGCATGCCTAGATAACAAAACCTTGTATTATTTTACTTTGAATGTTAGTTGCCATTTTCAATTCAAATTCAAAAAGTCAGCATTTTGGGTGAACTTAAAGTCAACAAACTGCTAAGTTTTCAAATACTGCATATAAAACTGTTCAATGAATATAACATCTATTATAATGGATGATAGTTGTAGGATAAAGCCGCTAAACTAAAATTTTTAAGAAATAAAATACTTAAGTTAAAATAAAACATTGCAATACAATACTTGGTTTTGACAAGGCTTGCCATTTTGCCAACCAAATTCAAATTTTAATTCTATTTGCTCATGATGCCTGTTGGCACTTAGATTTGTGATGAGTGATGACTGAGGATCATGATGATTTGGTTGTGATTGTGGTTGGCCAGATGACTTTATGCAGAGTATTTCATGATGTATTTTGTAAAACAAATTTGTAATTTTTGAGATCCTTGGAAATTTCCTTCTGATTGGTAAACGCCCTACGAGTTATAACAAGGCTTCTGCCTAATTTCTTGGTGTACTTGCTGTCCATTTCCTCAGCAGGTGTACTACCAATTCACGAAAGAGATATATGCATTTTTAATTCGTAAACTTGCCCTCACTGTGGTCACTTTCAGATTTTGTAACGATACCTTCTTTTGTTACCTGCAATTTTGTATTGTGCTTTTGATGTTCTCTTGAAGAAGTCAACGCAATTTGTAAACACTATTTGTATTGTAATTCTCCATCACTCGGTGGATCATTTCTAAATAAATATTACAAAAAAAAAGTTATTACTCGTTATATTCATAGTCTTGGTAATATTGGTTTCTTAGTTATAGACCTATTCCATTCAAAGAAAACCATACCCATATGCCCCATAATACCCATATGCTACCAAATTGAAAAAAATTATTAGCTCTACTAATTAACAAATGAAGATTACTGATAAGCAAGTGACAACCCGAATTGCTCTGCCTGGCTTTAGCGAGTGGGTATCATGATGTCATTTTGATAGAATTTTGATTGAATGGAATATGATGTATTGACAATTGTCAAAACTCTGAATGATAAGGGTAGATGACTTGGAAGGGAGATTTTGAATGGACATCCAAGCCACATGATATTACAGTAACAGTTTTTTATTACATTTCTTTGGTAATTTCATTCAATGCGTTTTCTGTCAGGGTAGTTGACGAAGAAAGAGAAAAAAATTGAAATGTCACAATACATTTCTTAAATTGCCAAGCAAGTAAAAATAAGGATAATTTTCTAGGAGTATCAGCAGCAGCAAGTTTCAAGGCGCAAGTCAAGCAAACGTCTGAACAAAATTACAATTAGAGATTGAACTTTATCAATTTTCACTATTAAAAACAAAATATCCAATCCCAAATTGTGTCTATACCCAACCAATACTAAAGATAACTTATTTTTTTACCTTATATATAATATCATCTATTATGTCAAATTGGCAATACAAATCTATAAAAAATATAAGTATTTCATTTCCATTGTATTCATAAAGATAATCTGCTGCCTGTGAGTTAAGCAATAACAAGAGAGAAGCTCACTCACACCTAAATAGCCCTTGTTTCGAATCCAGAATCACACCCGTTCAACTTAGTTTCCAGGGCTGGCATCACGTCAATCGCGTTCGATTGTCCCCGCCTTGAGCGCGTTTTCCGGTCAGTAGCCCTTGGAAACGTCGATGACGTGAGCCAACGGCAAGCCAGCCTCAAATCGCTCCTTGTTTTCACGGAAAAGATCCACTACGTACTCCGCCTGGGTCACCCCTGCTATGTGAGGGGTGATCATAACCTGTAGAAGAAAACATGCAGGGTGAATTAACAATTTCACGTGGGATTCTGGTGCAGAAATCTGGCCTTGTTTTGGCCATCAAATCATGTGGTAGGTACATGTTTTGGAAGCATGTAACATTGTATTCGGGGTTTTATGCTGAATTTTTTTTGTTTTAATCTCTTTACTAGTCAGTAATGGTAGATTTTATAAATACAAGCGGGTGTTCCTAGAAAACAAATATAGGTTCACTTAATCTGATTGGCTTTGGAATTAACTCTGACATTGATATTTAATCTTGCCGAGAAAAAAGGGCGCAGATGATAAAGACTTAAAGTTATGTCAAAGTTTTGCCAACAGCCATATTTGCCATTGGGAAATTGAATCCATTACAAGTTGCCGGCATTATCAAGGGTCGTAACCTGAGTTTAGACATATTACATGGCTAATTAATGTTTCTGGTTCATTCAGATACCTCCAACTTTCAATAATATATCCATTCATACCTGTGGCAATTTCCATAAGGCAGACTCATTTGGTAACGGTTCTACTTCAAAAACATCCAAGATAGCAGCCGCTAGCCATTTCTTCTCCAAAGCAGTTACCAAATCCGCTTCCTTTATGACAGTGCCTCGGCCAATGTTTATGAAGACTGTCTTCTTGTCAGCGCAGCTCTTTAATTTGTCACCGTTGAGCAAGCCGATTGTGTTTGGGGTCGACGGAAGCACGTTGATTACATAGTCGCAATTTTGGAGTAAACTCGGCAGCGAGTTCTCCAGAACGTATTTGTCAACGTGAGGACTAGCTTTTTCTGGTATAGAACGTACCATTCCCCAGGTTTTACCTCCCAACGTTTTTAGCACTCTGGCAACTGAAAGCGAGAAATAAAAATTGCAATGTATTTCATGGTGTGAAAAATCGGCAAGTACTTCTTGACAGGGCATACGATCATAGCTAGGTAAAAGATTTATTGTTCTATCTTATGGAATTTCACTCGTTGCTGTTGTTCATGACTTTCACGAATAATTATAATCAGGTGGTTTACCTTCAGCTTATTTTACATCCAGAAAAAATCATGCCATTTTTTCTAGAGTCCAAGTTATTTGGGAGTTTGTACAAAATTGAATGAGATAGGTAAATTAAAAAGAGCTTACTTTCAACCCCAATTGCTCCCAATCCTAAAATTCCAAACGTAAGGTCACAAATCCCTCGATGATCATTGGAATTCAATTGAAACTGCTGCTCTTTCAGCCAAATGCCGTTTCTACGATTATCTATCAACATATCCCAATTTCGTTCATGGTTTACAACACTTGTGACAACATATTCAGCCATCATGGAACCAAAATAGTCACCAGTGAACCGAGTGACAATGTAAGGCAAAGGTGGCTACAAAAAATAACAACAAAATTACAATGCAACAACTCAATAAGCTCTCCTGTATTTACAGGATATGTAATTACATTAGAGTGGACAGTAGGCACCGTATGCACCTTGCTAGCGTCAATCTTCCTCAAAAGTGCTTCGGCACCAGCCCATGTTCCTTGAACCCATTTCACAGCTGGTAAATTGTAGATATAGGGAGATAACAGATCGTAATCTGCGATAACAATTTCTGCATTTTGTAGTTCCTCCAATGCATTTACTGAATCTGAAAAGTGACAATTTTTAATTTCGGAAAGTTGGCGTTTATATTTAAGCGCCAAGATAGTACGCCTTTTTGACAGAGATCATCAGAATTTTTAATTACGATTCACGAATCCAATGTCAACAAGGCGGTGAACCTAGCCCAGTCATGATCACGTTTCCAAATGATCATGCTATAACTTTGAAATAATGACATGCAAATCTATAATTTTACCTGGTTTCACTTCGCGAAAGTGAAAATTTGGCATTTTATTAATCAAGCACGATGTTAACCTGTTAACATTACTGAAAACGGCGATAATTCTGGACATCTCGTGGCCAGACGTTTCCATGCTCATTAACATACGAGTCAAATGAAGAACTGATGACAAAAGAAAATTAATGATTCCTCTGATATGAAAGTAGAAACGGGATTCGTAGGTGGAAGTTTGGAAATATGTTTGGTCATTTAGCATTATTTTGCATTAAAACCAGTATTCCAGACATATAGAAAAGTTCAACTACAATTAGCGCTGAAGTGAACAAAGCTCCAACAACATGCGTCAAGTTCCGCGCACTGCATTTTGGTACTGAATTATATAGATCCGCCATGATGTCTCGGAAATCTAACTCTAGTTATATGTTTGCAATCGTTATTTCTTATATTGTGACTGAGTGTGAGTGAATAATCATGATGGGAACAAAATAAGACCATCATAGATTCGTTTCGTGCAGGGTTTTCACCCTCCGGGGCCCTGCATAGGGACAATACGGAGGTTTTTCGTCGTCGCCCAATGTGTTCATAGCCTGTCAACAAAAATGAGCAAGCTCTCGTTTCGGGCTCGGGCGCTGGACGCCTCCAAGCCCATGCCAATTTACATGGCCGAGGAGCTTCCAGATTTACCAGACTACTCGGCAATAAATAGAGCGGTTCCTCAAATGCCGAGTGGGATGGAAAAAGAGGAAGAATGTGTAAGTTTTCTCTCAAAAGAGGAAATCTTAAAGCATGATAGGGGCCATCTTGAAATAACTTAGCTTTCAAGCATGCCCGCCAGGCAACTGGATAATGCGATAATCGGTCGCATATATCTAATTTCAACGCCCTATTCCCTTTAAATCTATGATGAGATTGTCCCAAATTTAATAAAAATGCCATAGCCGAAACTCCCACTCGCTCCAAACCACCTGTCACTTATGAACAGTGATTCTTGATTATGTAAACATAACCTCACTTCCCTGGCCACTGGCTACACCTAAAATATGAAAATTTCACTTCCCTATCAAAATACAAAGAAAAACTAAGACCAAAAACCACATAATTATGACCTTTGACAGTCCTAGCATGCGTTAACAACATTGCATCTTATTCCACTTGATGTTCAAGTGTCAAATTACTGTTTCAAACTTCTGACCATGCGGTCGGATTATGCTTTGCCGCTTTACTTAGGATTCGGAATATTTATGCTTTCAGAGCTCGAAATGAATCGTTACTCTTCTATATCAATTGCTACAACCATTTTATAACTCTATTTGATGGTTTTTCCAGCAATGAATATATTGTCGACGGCTTTCAATATTGCCGCCCTTTTCATTTTTCCGTTGTATAATTTATTTTCAGGAACACCACCTCCAAAGAGCCATTTGTACCGGACTCATTATTCCTACGCCAGAAGTTGCAGACATGGCTGACGCGGAAGCTTATGATAAAATTTACCCGATTGACGCAAAACTTCCTCGACAGCTCATTCACATGCAACGTAAGTAGCCGCAAACAGTTGAAAAATGTCCCATAACTCCGTTTGGCAAGTATTCGAAGTACTTGGAATGGTTTTGTTTATTGTTCTGTCAGCGTTTGCGATGGAGCAAGACATACCGGACTATGACATGGACTCGGAGGATGAGAGATGGGTCACGTTGCAGACAAAGAAGATGGACATCGATGCGTTGAAGGTAGTTTCAAGGATATCTTCGCTCTTTCATTCTTTAAAAGTTGTTGCGTTGGGGTTTTTGGTTGGATTAAATCTTGTTATGGCTCGGTACAGCTTTAAAGGTAAACTGCTGTGGAAGAAGGATTGGTACTACCTCTTCTACAGTAGGGTTTATTCAAGTCCTGTATTCATAATCATAAATTGGGTACTGAACTAGCCAATTTTTAAGTTCAACTTTTGCGAGGGGTGACTTTGTAGTTATCAAGCATACATTCCTTAATATTGGACGCATTTCTATGAGCCAATGCCACCCGAGACTTTATTTGCATCTGGTTTTAATTGGGTTCTATGTGACATTCCTTCCCAAACAAATTTCTCCATCATTTATCATTACAAGACGTCATAATTTAACCAATTTCTAACCCCTTATAATAAAAACAGAGGATGATTTTTGCGTTTGGTGTGTTTTTAACCGATTTTGTTTGCAATTAGTTTGAGGAAATGATGGACCGTCTTGAAAAGGGCAGCGGACAAACCGTGGTCACTTTGCAAGAAGCGAAATCGTTGCTGAAAGAAGACGACGACCTCATAATTGCTGTCTATGACTACTGGCTCAACAAACGACTCAAAACTGTAAGCATTTAATTTCTTCATACGTGCACGTTATCCATTTCATAGTGGTCATTTAGATCAGTTAAAAAGAGTGGAAATAAGGTATAGAATAGCAAAGGCATAAGGAATGTAACTAATCATTAGTTCGTAGAGAATTCACCATTTCCATTCTATCAAAATTCTATGAAAATGACATCATAATACCCAATAGGCAAAGCCAGGTAAAGCAATTAAAGTTGTGACTGCCCTCAATAGCTTGGTTAATGATTGGAGCTAATTATATTTTTTTGCAAACTGGACATTGGTAGTATGACCAGTGGGTATGTGACGTAATTTTTCTCCGAGTGAAAAGTGAAAAGTGAAGAGTGATATTTCGTTGCTAATAATCATTTTCTACTGTACATGCAACGAGTATTTGCATTTAGGATAAAATTGACACTATTGTAGAAACAAAGCTCTGACGCCTGACACGCTTCCTCGGTAGCAACATCCGCTGATCCTGGCCGTCAAGACGGAGCACAGGCTCGGCTCGGCGGCCAACAACCCGTACCTGGCGTTCCGCCGCCGCACCGAGAAGATGCAGACGCGGAAGAACCGCAAGAACGACGAGACGTCCTACGAGAAGATGCTCAAGCTGCGGCGGGACCTCAGTCGGGCGGTGACTCTGCTCGAGCTGGCCAAGCGGCGGGAGAAGACGAAGCGGGAGCACTTCCATCTGACCATCGAGGTGTTCGAGAAGAGGTGGGTGGCAGCGTTGCCGTGTTCGAAAACAGGAGGTTTCAACGTTGCGGTGTTTGAAAACAGGAGGTTGCGATGTTGTGGTGGTCGAATACAGGAGGTTTCAATGTTGCGGTGTTTGAAAACAGGAGGTTTCAACTTTGAGGGGTTTGGAAACGGGAGGTTTCAACTTTGCGGTGTTTGGAAACAAGAGGTTTCACTGAGTTTTCAGAGAAACTATTTAAATAGGTTATTGAATGCTAAACCTCCAAAGTGAAACTTTTCCCGACGTCTTGCGAATTAATGCTGCCTGCTTTGCAAAACGCCGGCGATAAATGAAGTTTGGCGGCTTTCAATGCATTAACCTTTTTACAACCCTCGAAAATCCCACTCGCAAGCTCGCAATTTGCGAGTGAAAACTAGGTCCTTGCGAGTCAGTAAAATCCGCTCGTAAGACGTTTTTTCCGTGTCAAAACTTCCACTGTGGTGCCAACTGCTGCCGAATTCAATTTTCGCGCGGAATTGCAATCGCGTACTTCCGGTGCGCTATGCGATCACTGATGCTTTTGAAACATGTCAGTGCGTGTGGGCCCTCGTGGTATATCAAACAACCCGAGACTCAGCTACGTCAACCGCATCAAAACAAAGCAGAGACTGTCACTCAGCACTTAAGCACTGCGTGATCTGCTGCAGATGGCTGTAAGCGGACCCCCTCCGGAGATTTATGACCCCAGTGCGGCCATTGACAAGTGGTATTTTAGTGCACCAGGCATAAGCGCAAGTGGGCTGTCGCGGATTTGTAGTTAGGTGCACTTTAGTTTTTTACCTCCTAACCCCCCCCCCCCCCCCCCCCCCATTTTTATTTTATGAAGCACCTGCAGCGAGTGGAAATTTGCACTTGCGAGTTGGGTTAGGCAAGAAATTTCGAGGGTTGCCTATGGAGAATAGTTTCTCCAAAAAGGGATGGATTCACCATTGAGTTGTTTGAAAATTGGAGATTTCACCATTGAGTATGGGTTTCAAACCGTGGGCTTTGAAAATTGGAGAGTTTTGCGTTTGTGCCGGAAGAGGCATTACAAAATGTTAGCCCATCTATAGCAAAATGCAACCCGCAGCAATATTAGGAGCAACGCCATCCCATAATCGAGGTGTTTGTAAAGAGGTGGGTTTTCATCTGCGCTGGTGAGATGGGTTTTCAGGGAATAGCCCTGAAATAGCCGGCTTTTGGCTAACAAGTTTCGATGTTCACTTGTGCAGATATCAATGAACTAACCGAACTGCAAGAGAGTTAAAGCGCCCGGTTGTGTAAGCTAACGTGTTTCGTTGTTTACCGTGCAGATATCAATGCGGCGACTTCAGCGGGCAGCTCCTGGCCGAGGTGTCTGCGCTGAAGGTCCAGCGGCCTGCGTTTGCGCCGTTATTCGCCAACCAGTTTGGCATCAACCACCAGAACTGGCCGACCAAGGTGAGCTCACCGCTAACGTCGGTCTTTGAATTGCCAGGTGTTAGTTGTTATGCCGATCATTTCAAGCATAGCTTTCAGACACCTAATAACTAAGTGTTGTGCTGGAAAATGTTTTTCTGTCAGAAGAGAATACTAAGATAGCCTTGATAGCCTAAGAAAGTTTGCCGATTTCAAAAAATATATAAAATAACATACATTGGTAACTTTTGTTCATAGTATGCAAGAATTCTATCTACTCAAAAAATGACAGGAATACACAATTCACAGAGAAATAGAAGGAAGTAGAAGCAGTGAATGAATTTGCTCTGTGCATGACTTTTGGCACTGAAAAGAACCCGGTTCGACTTTTTGACCACAATGGCGTGGTCATCTTCAGGATTGTTTGGCGGAGTGTTTCAGAGCCATGGAAAGATGGTTGTGAAGCTTGCGGTTCTGCTCTGATTTGAATGACTTTTGGTCCTGAAAAGGACCTCCGTGACGAAGGTCCTTTTCAGGACCAAAAGTCATTCAAATCAGAGCAGAACCGCAAGCTTCACAACCATCTTCAGGATTCCACGGTCAAAATTGTACACTTGCTAATCCAGCCTCAGCTGTGCCTCATGCACCTATTCCATTCAATCAAAATTATATCAAAATGAATGATGTCATGATACCCACTTGCTAAAGCCAGGTAGAGCAATTTGGGTTGTGATTTCCCCATCTTCCTTTGTTATTTAGCAGAGCTAATTAATATTTTTTTCCAAACTGGTAGTACGTCCAGTGGTCATTTTTCTCTGAGTGGAACAGGTCAATTGATTGAACATTTATTCCGAGTCGAATCGCAAAACCTCCCAAAACCTCGCTTACACCAACCCATTCCGGCCGGCAGAGCAAGGAGGAAGGCACGCGCAAGGAGAAACGGCAGTACCGCAAGCGGAAACACAAGGGATGCGCGGCGAGCCACCGCGCGTCGACGGCTTCGGCGGGGGCGGCGGCGGCGGGCGGCGTCGCAGGGCCGTTCGGCCGGGCGGCGGGATCGCGCGACATGCTCAGCTCCGAGGACGACGCAGAGACAGTGGCCGCGCATCCCGACACCGAGCCCGAGGAGCCCGACCCCGCAGACGAGCCGTTTGCGTTCAGGAGAAAGCTAGACTGCAATTACCACGCCGTGAGTACGATTGCATTCAGGAGAAAGCTAGAATGCATTAGACCTTTAGAAAAATATTAATTAGCTACCTAATTCTACCCTTGTGTAGTTATGCCTCGTAGAAAATCTCTCAAACTTGTTTTGAACCCAGTAGTTAATTTGGTCCAACCACTGATCAGTTTTAAAACTTTTTACTTGCTTTGATGTCATTTTATTGAAGCCAGCAAGCCCATATTATGCAGGCCATTTAACTGTGTGAAAAGCACTTCTTTTTGCATTTATTCAGACTTGTCTGACCTTTGCGCATTTCAAATGCGCCTGCACAAATGGCAGATTCCATGTTATAACATGTTATAAAGCTATCGAAATCCAGTAAATCTCAAGAGTAAACAGGTGTTTCAAAGGCAAATAGAAGGATGCCATCAGCTCAGCAGACGAGGACCTAGAAAACGTCGCGTATAACGTCGACCGTCCGAAGCCTCCCCGCGCTAACGTCCACCCGTTCTCCCTGCTCAGCCCCTGCCGCTGGCCGAGCCCGGCAACTGGCCGTGGTGTAGCCGCGAGGAGGGCGGCGGCGGCGACGTGCGCTACCGCTTCTGCGTGACTTCGGTGTCAAGTCCTCGGCGGCGCTGCGTCGGGCTGGCGCGCCGGCGGCTGGGCCGCGGCGGTCGCGTCATCCTCGACCGCACGGCCGCCAACCCCGCCGGCGGCGGCGATCCCTTCGACTCGCTCGACTTCACGGTGCGCGAGACGCCCGCCAAGGACGCGGCGGCGACGGCGCTCGACTGGTGGGTTTGTGGCGGGAGACGCGCGTCGGTTGGTTGGCAGGTTTGGCGGAGGCTTGGCTCCGTGTCGTCCGAGGTGCGTTGGCGTATCGGTGTCGGGCGGTGTGATTGATGGTAGTACCGTTCTTCGGATAGATTTTGTTAAGCGTTTGATTTATTGGTCAAAATCGGTGAGTTCTTCAGGCAGTTTTTCTCTGACCATCATGCACATGATCAGTTCTGTTCGGGAGAGAGGTTGGAGGGTTTGAAGTGAGTACACACTCGCCTTGCTTGTCAACCTCTCGACAGCACGGATTAGCGGACAAATCCTGTTTTTCGAGTTGTACTGTCCTTCGGAAGGGACGTAAAGCCGGTGGTCCCCTCGGTGCTTTTCGACAGGAGTAGGTTACGTGCCGGCACCGTGTTTCCCCTCCTCCCTTCTTGGCTAGTTTAGGTTCATGATCACCCTTTCATTTGCCGACGCCATTAGACCAGTGCCATAGGGCCAGTTGTCAATACAGTGCGTCGCGTGATGGTTGCTGTGCGACAACTTGGATTCGAGCACGGTGTAACAGAACTAATTTTCGTAATAGCAGCTTTAGCAGCGTTACACATTTTATTGGTTTTAATGATAAAATAATTATCGTTTATTGTCTTGAATATATAAATGAACAGACATTTGTATTTAGGCTTAAATTTTTTAGCGCTGGCCAGCCACACCAGTGCTCTTATCTTTATAATCTTCTTCTTCTTCCTCTTCGTCTTCTTCTTCTTCCTCTTTTTCACACATTTTCTTCCATCCTCTAACATCTTCCCACCTTTTCTCTCTCCTAGTTTCATCCCACTTCTCTTTTCTTCTCGTAAATATCGTAAATATCGTAATTTTGTAAATATTCTTGAGTGTTCGATTTATTAGCCAAAAATGTTGAGTGCTGGAGTCGGTTGTTCTGGTGTTCTGGTTGTCCTAGGTCTAAATTAGCTCAAACCTGTGGCATGCAGTCTGATGAACCACGAAGCATTTCAATTGCTGTAGTCAGCACCTACCAACTGCTAAGAGTCATATCCGACGGTGTACGCAATATTCCTGGAATGCGTGAGATGTAGTTAATGCTTGTGAAAGAGTATTGACCGAATGTAACCCTTGTTGCAAAGGTGTGACGGTGTCAAGTAGCTGTGGGATTCACGTCCTAGCAGCTTGTTGAGGTGTGCCTTTGCACACGGCACCACTCAAATTCGAATGCCATTTCAGTTACCTGAGTCTGACCACATTTGCCTCAAAACTAGTTTTTGGTTTGAGCCTTTACGTGCAATGGTATTTTAGATAGGTATTCAAACGACGGCTGCAAAATGAATCTAGAGATTAAAATAATTGTTGGAAGGTGGTTTCCAGAGCCGTGGAAAGATGTAGTAGATGGTTTTTCGGTTGTGCTCTGATAGGAGGAGTATGGTGGAGCTAGTCGCTTGATGCTTCTGGTGTTAAACAGGCTAGTACTGATCAGTGCTAGTCGCTCGGTGCATTAGAAGACCGGGATCTGCCGAATCGTCAAGCCACTTTACAAGGCCACCAAACGCTTCCCACCAGAACACGACCCTAAAACCATCCACGTCAACATAGTAGTATCGGAAACAATGTCCCGTCGTATCGCCACTGACCACCACCCCTCCCTCCGCTCGACAGGCCGCACTTCCGGCCGCGCACGCCGCCGCCGTCGAGCAGCGACTCGGACGGCGACTGCGATCGCGGCGACCCGCTGCGCGCCATCTTCGCGTCGGACGCGACGCTGGCCGTGGAACCCCCGCCCGACGAGTCGCTCTTCGAGCCGCTGGCCGCCGCCGCCAGCTTCAACCTCTACGACTTCCTGTCAACGCCGCCGTCGCTCGACTACCAGCTCGGCGGCGACTACCTCGACGAGAACGCCGTCGTCGAGAGGCTCGGCCACGTGAAGGCGGAGTCGGAAGACGTCGAGCCGTCGGACTCACAGTGCGAGACAGTGCAAAGTGTGCCGAGCGGCGGCAAAGTGGGCGCGGGCGAGTTCGGCTGCTCGAAGTTCACGATACGGCCGATCGTCGACCGGAGAGAGAGACTAGCGGCGCCGGACGGCCGGGCCGCGGTGGCGGCGGCGACGGCCGCGGCGGCCGCGGCGGCAGGACGGGCCGAGCGGCAGCGGAGACAGTTTGCGAGTCGCGTGGCGGGCGGCGGGGTGGCGGCTGGGGGGGCGGTGGTGGCCAGTCCCGGCGGGCATTGCGGCGACCACGGCTACAGCAACGGCGGGCTCGTGCCCAAGAAGGAGCCGAGCGTCGGGGCCAACGCGCACCGGACGCCCAACGGACCGACTGCGGCGGCGGCGGCGGCCGTCTCGGAATGTAAGTGATGCCGACGCGGATGCGGCGCGGCGACTAGTCTTTTTCGTTCACGTTGGTTATTTTTGACGGCTGTTTGTAGGGTTTAGGGTCGGATTCGCGCAGCGGCGTCGCTTGCGGGTAGCGTTCTTGTATCTTGCCGTATTATCGCTCCTCTTTCTTTTTTTTATCGAATGCGGATTTTGGCGAGCTGTTTTATATTTTATTTCTAGGTTAGTGAGCGTCGCTGATGGATAGTTATCGCTTCTGTTTTTACGATAAGTTAGACAGTTATCTAGTTTGGATGAATGAAACGCTAATGCTCAGCTGTAATATGCAATAAATGTGATATTACTTGACTGCACTGCATGTTTTCTTTCATTTTTAAATGTGAGTGATTGTCTTAGTTTTTGGGCAGAACCTAGTTTAGTTTAGTTTTGCGTGCACTGTAGATTTAAATAGGAGACTGCTGCTGTAGAAACCTACAGTTTATTGCCAAGAACAATTGAAAATTTAGCGAAAAAATTAAAGTTTCTGCGATGTAGTACGTAACAAGTGTAGATTTTGAGGTGATGGCTTGAGATGATAGTTGATTAGTGCTGATTGTGATAATGTAGACTGTAGACCTTACATTCTTAGCTCATAGCTTGCTCACCAATTATTACAATTGCCATTACCATTATTACCATTGGCCAGGTTCTTACCTTCGTTAGAAGTGTAGATTTTGTAAGCCAACAGCAACACTTTCAAAGTAAACAGCTGTCAATTTTTGGAAGTTTGATTAGGCTCGGGAGTCGGGACTCAGTTTTTTATATTCTAGTTCGGGAGGTTTATACACACACAGGCAACTGTCATAAGTAGTCTCGCTGTTTTCTTGTATGCTGTTGCATTTGCACAACAGAGAATATCTAGCTAGAACTGAAAAAAACGTAAGAACCGTAATGCCGGAATTGTTGTAGCCAATCGGATAACCTTTTAGGACTGCAGTTGATGGAAAACTGCTCCTATTTAGAGCATGGTAGCGCTTGTCATTGATTCTCCGGTGAAAACATCCATGAACTTTGATCCGTGATTCATAATCATGGCTCTTCGCTCCTGTGTATATTTATTAGTGTTAAAGACCATTTCATGCTGCTAACTATTTAGACCTGCTCGATTTGAGATGTTTTGAAGCTAACTGCAATCCGTTGCATGTCCAGTAGATAATTATTACTAGAAACAAATTTTCTATTCCAAAATTTGGATTGGAAGCCTAACATGGATCTTTGACCTGGCCGGTGTTAAGCATTACCAGTTATGCTTCACGGACAACCGACTTTCAACTGGATATTAACTTATTAAGTTTATTTGGGCTTCATGGAGATAGAAACAGGACTTTGAATGAACCTACCACGCTATTTCTTTCTTAAAGAAGCTCTCAGAAATGATTGTTAGATTTTATATATTGTCGAGTATACCAATCAAAGTGACATTCCGTTTATTTTTTATTTATTTCTAATCTGGGGCCAAATGATTGAACATTTTCTCTGGCGCGAAGCTTCTTGCGTGTTGTCACCGCATAAGCAAGGCAAGTCAAGTTGTCGAACTAACTTCAAACCCTCCAACCTCTCTCCCGAACAGAACTGATCATGTGCATGATGGTCACCCATCAAACCAGGTTTCCCCTCCTCCCTTCTAGGCTAGGTTAGGTTCATCATCACCCTTTCATTCACCGATGCCATTAGACCTGTGCCAAAGGGCCAGTTGTCAAAACAGTGCGTCGTTCAACACCAGTAACATCAGTACAAGCGTTGTCTAACCGGTGTGTGTTGTGTGTTTCGTGTTGCGCAGGCCTGAACATGCCGTGGTCGGCGGTGAACTCGACGCACAACTACGCGGCGGTGCGCGGCTCTCCGCAGCACCGGCCGTCTAGCGTCAGCGGCGGGAACTACGTGCTCGGCCGGAGCATCAAGCATGAGCCCGCGGAGGACACCGTCATCAACAGGTGAGCGTTGCCGGGACGATGAGCCGTCGAAGCGATCGGCCTCGGAAACTGTGTGGCGGTGGGATGTGTGGAGGTGTTCAATCGCAGTCTGAGGTCGGAGCGCTGCGAGCTTTACGTTGGAGTGTCGCGCTGGGTGTCTGCCCTGCACACCTATGTTGATGAGCTGTTATCCCAATTTTATCTGACACTGCCAATGTCTCACTGAAGGAAAAAGGTAGTTGAATCTACAGCTATCCTACAAAGCTTGCAATGCCCAACAGCAAACGTTGCTTAATAATTTCACTTATTTTTTTTTTATATAGATTCTAACAGTGGATTCTTACAATTAGCACTAAAGAAAAAGGTAGTTGAATCTAAAGCAACCGTACAAAGCTTGCAATACCCAACAGTAAATGCAGCTTAATAATTTCACTTAGTATTTGAGGATAAATTCTTAAACAAGCCAAGATTTTTTAATAAAATCAAGTTTACAGATAGAATTTGCTGCCCATAGTAATTCATCTGCGGTTTTGCTCACTTGAAAATTGAATTATTCCCCGAATTTCACTTATTTCACATCACAAGAAGCTGAAGTCTGCCAGCTAAGCATTGAAGTGCAATAGTTTCTAATGAAAGTAGCGGCCGACACTAACGAGCTCCCACCCCCGCAGCGAGCCCGTCGACGTCGAGACGCCCGACAAGCCGTCAAACCAGGTGTGCGTCGACAAGAAGCAACTCGTTAGAAAGAACAATTCGCTGCCGATGGAAGTCACCTGATGAAGAAGGAGGTCGCCCCGCCACTGCCGCCGCCGTGGCGGCTCGTCCCTCACTTGAAGGTCGAATGGCCGCCGCCCCCGTTCGGGCCCGTCCGCCCGACGCCCGTACGTAGCCCGACTGAATTGCTTTAACGGCGCCGATGCGGCGGAGACGAGGGGACACGCTTTTTCCAACGCCGCCATCGAACTTTCTTCTTTTTCTATCTCTGTTATTGGGGTCGTTCGGCGTTTTCAATTGGGCGTGATTTTTAACATCGTAGTGAAGTGGGCTCAGCGATAATACGGGAGTGGGGGAGATATTCATCCGGGGACATGCTTTTAATGTGCGGTTAATATGTGCCAACTGCGTGGAAACGTAGTCAAACTATGGGCAAACTGCCGAGCTCGAGTATCCTGCAAATATTTTACTGCACTTTGAAAAACTGGTCGTGACTCAAATTGCATTTTAAACGGAACGGGATTCTGCTAATAGCGTATTTGATTTTTTCTAAATATCGAGAGACTTCTTGGCGGAGTAAGCCGTTGTTAAAGTAAAATCCGTTTCAAAAATCTATAAACTCAAACATCTAAATGGGAATTAACATATTTGGTAAACAGTTTACTCATTCACCGTTATTTTAAACAAAAGATTTATCGAAAATCAAGCATGAAATTTCTATGGCTAATGTCGGTTGTTGGAGTGCTTGCTTGCGTGAAACGCGTTACCTTGGCCGGGTGGCGGAGTCGGTGGCCTACGGTGCCGGGAAAGCGTGTTCCTTCGCCGCTACCGCGTTGTCGCCGTGCAAAACGTGGATAAAAAGTAGGCGTTGGTTGCCCGTCCTAATGTGACTTGTGTGTATTTTAAGTACAATTGGTACGATGTATCATTGATCGGTTTGCCAGACCTTCTGTGTAGACTGGTGTGTGAAAATTTT
This sequence comes from Nemurella pictetii, assembly GCA_921293315.2. NCBI lineage: Eukaryota > Metazoa > Arthropoda > Insecta > Plecoptera > Nemouridae > Nemurella > Nemurella pictetii. The sequence goes on along the minus strand of OV121121.1, from coordinate 3,226,714 downwards.
AAACAATTCCAATAATTAGTCATTACAAGTGCTTATCAACGGCTCTAGCTAGGGACTTTGTTTTTAACGTTTCATTAGACACCTAACGAGGCGGACTTTCAGATGCCGAGGGAGAAAATTTCCGTAAGCAATCGCAGCACCCTCTAAGTTTTACCAAAAATGATATTTGAAATTGAGGAATACATGTTTCAAAATATAGACTTGAACAAAAAATGCTGAAATGTTTTTTGTTTTTGTTTTACTTTTGCTGAAAGATTGCTAACCTAAAAATAAAAATTGCTGTACTACTGTAAAATGTACCTAACTGTTGAAATAGGAAATATCGGATGCCGTGTTTCGTGTTTGTCAAATATAATGTCTCACACAACCTATCTCTCTATATATCTCTCTCTCTCTCTCTTTATATTTGAGGAATCATACCACAAATCAGCCAAAAATGTGAAACAAAAAAACGTACCTACCTACGTATTATGTATATTCAAGTGTAAACGCGCGGTGGACATAATATTGTAAATATAGCGTGACATCCAAAGCCGCTTGGACCGGTATTTGTTTTGTAATAAATCAACTTGCTCACGTTTTTAATTCGAAGCTGGAATTACAAGGTTTATTTTACTAGTAGTATTAAACAATTTTAGTAGCTGACTGGTTGAGGTTGTTTTCGTCGGTTATTCGAGGGGTTTCGTCAAAGGATTATGTTCCCTTGACAATCCACTTCTAACGCATGCCTACGTGATGATCGATAACAAACGAAAACAACTTCACTATTTATTTGAATGGAATGAATGACGATGATGATTCAATTTGACCCTGTGAGGATTACCTATATAATCGGGCCATTGACATCAAGTTTACTTCAATGTAAAAATGCAGACCTTAGGTCCTCTTAGGGTCAATGATTCTGACTCAATTTTAAATACGATGCTGGCAGAATATTTTCGGAGAAGACGCCGTTTCCTTTGCAACTTTTCTTGTTTGGTCGACGCACGCGAAATGTGCAACGACTGCTAAACTGTTTCTGTGCCGTTCTACTGTTTTCTGTTGAAATTTCTTGCTGTGAAATTGAAATTTGCATCGAGTGTCGTCAAGTTGAAAACACTCATATTTGAAATATCCTGCATTTTTTTTGGTCTATCGAAAGCAATCAATGTTTTCAGGTTAAAATAAATGTAATTAATTTCTGTATTCTTTCTGAAACACACAAGTTTTATCTACGGGACTTGTTGACAAAATCGGTCACAGGAATCGAGTGAAATGTAAGTTGATGTGTAGTTCCGAGCAAAACGGGTTGTCAAACGCACCTCATTGTGCTAATGGACACGTTAGCTCTGGCGAAATCAAGGGTCATATCGGTTTCAACGTGCAATATACAACAACGCCAGCCATCACAGATCAGAGCTGAAACAGAAACACAATGCAGACAAAACAATGACGTTGAACTATCGCAATCGATGGCTTCGGTAACCGACAACAAAATCGCCCCGTCGTATTTCAAATCAAATTCCTATCGACCGCGCTTAGCTGTGTGTTCCCTTTGAAACGCAGCGCACCGCCACGAGATCCGTGCCCCTGTGGTTGGGTAGCGTTCACTACTGGGACTACCCTATCTTCTCAGTGAAGTTCCTTGCATAGAATGTTTTTCCTACACGAAAAATAAACAGCTCAAAAAAAACAATTTTTGTAAAATTGTAAATATATTGGATTTAGCTAATTGGTCTGATGCCCTGATGTAGTGAGTTAGTTGTGTATCAGCAGTCGATTCAGCGAAAGGTGCGGAAAGATACGCCATCGAACGTATAAATCGATTTAACGGTTTTCTATGAAAACGACTTAACTAGTACACTAAGTGTGAGTAAATAAATGATAATATTTCAGTGTTTCTAACTTATATAGTAGCGAGTTATTCTGGTGTACCCGCCATCAATGTTTCCCGTTTCGAAATTATCCGCATACCTACTGGTTGCCTACCGATTGTGAAATAAGAAAGACAGTGCAATCTCTCGATTGTTCTCGTTTTTAGATATGGAGCCAAATTTTGGAATAAACAAGTAGATTTCCATTGACTGCAGCATTTTACTTTTCAATCCGGACTCGGTACCGATTTCACCAACGCAATGTGAATCTTAAACGGAGCTTATCTCGCTTAAGCATAATGTGTTGAATTATATTACAAGCGGAGCCAGATTTAAACTCTGTTTGAAATTTTAACCGAGTAGATGAAACCGTACTTGATGGGACTAAACTGTCGTTTGTTTTGCTCCCTAAGAAGAAAGCAGACGACGTATTTATTTACGCGGCACAAATCCTTTGAAAGGCTTGTTTTCCTAACGGTTTGCTAATATCATTTATTTCATTGGTGGAAACAATGAAAATAAAATGTATTCATGAACTCAATGGAATGTGTCATTTTAGGAGTGTCTGATCCACGATAGGCTGGGAACAAACGGCTCTAATGTCCCCTCCTTGCGAACAATAACCGTTGTACGGTTTTTGCTTGTGTTCTTTTGAAATTAGTCTTTTAACATTAAAAATTTAATGTCATTATTAGGTACTAGATAGGTAACTCGTCGTTTGTTGGTTGGTCGTAAAATAACGAAAAGGATAAAAACGCTTAAATAACTTTAACTACGATAACTGTGTGCATGAGGAGTCACTAGAACGGTCGTCCGTTGGCCGACTCCAACTTTCTCCGTGGCATCTCGGCATCTTTCATCGAGCCGGAGGTGTCCACCAGCGAGGGGAAAATTGTTGACGAGTATTTATTAATGGTTCTACAATATCTAATCGTCAACAAGTCTTAGACAAAACATAATAGTCTGTGTTCCAAAAACTTGTATTTTTTTTTTCAATTTTTGTATTTGTGCAAGTTTAAAATGGTTCCCGATATTTCGATCACTGTCCATTCTAATGTGTACATAAATCTGTTTACGGGTTATTTTAAACGAAACAAACAAAAAAATTGGTGATATTAAAATGAACTTATTGTAAGATGATGTACTGCTGAATGTTGGAACTTGTAAATATGAATTTAATTGGTGATATATAATATAAATATATATATAAAAAAAAATCACTTCTGTAATGAAGTAATGTAGCAAAATGGTATGATTGATCAATTTGTATTGAGGTGTATATATAGCTGTCATAATTCAACAATGGATGAATAAAACAAATATTCAGCCATAATGGAATTTAGGCATGGTAAACCACAAAACTTTCTTTCCTCAATCTCGATTTGTCAACTTATCTCTTGGGTGAGAGATGTTATGAAATCCCGTGTTGTGTTTGATCCTGGATACATTCAGTTTCAAATATTGCATTCCCTCTTCTTTACTCCTTGTAATTGTTTGTGTAGGTTGATAAGTTGTAGTGCAAAAAATACATCCACGGGTAATTCCTGATGTTGTGTCAAGAGGAGATTTAAGTGTTTTAGGGAGTAGGACCCAATTACCTTTATTTCTATTTAACATATTAATTTAGTTCAAAATTTACGTCAATCACATATTTTAATTTTTGTTTTTGCGATTGTAATCTAGAATCTGAGATGAAAGATTGAAGCAGGAACTTGTACCCATCGATTACAGGGAGCCTAAGAAGAAATTTCTCTGGAGAGAACATTATTTGGGAATAAGGGTTTAGTTAATGACATCTAGATATAATATTTGTGTTTCGTAATCGTATTGACATTCCCTCCAGAGAAAATCCCCCGAGTATGGTTGTGCAAAGGGCATGAGATTATTCTGTCGAAAAAAGGTATCTATCCTCTAGAAGGTGTTATTTATGATAGAAGCAGTCCCATAAAAGTCTGATTTGATTAACTTTTGAAAATACCTAAATAAAACTAAGCAACTTGAGCGCCAATTCTGTGATTTCAAACTTGGTGTTTCGATTTAAAGGGCAGATTGGATGGATTGGATGAAAAATAGCGGCGTGGAATATATCTACGCTCATTGGCTGGAACCGTATCAGTTCGCCCTATTGCCGTCAGAGTTGAATCTCGAATGGCCGACTGTTTGTGCAAAAAATTTGTAGCCTCTGTTTAGATTTGATCGTACGCCGTTATAGATATCGGTAAGTTATCGCTTCAACTTATTTTTTCAAGCTATGAGCTAAGAGCATGCATCTTATAACTATTTAGTGCTTGTCGGCGTATATGACCTTTTTTACAATCATTTTATTTCATCTGTTAACGGTGGTAGTTTGTTCAGATTTCTGAAACTGTGGGAATGGCTTCCTTCCCAAATAGCATGTTTGTTGTGACAGTTGAAGCTTTGTATAATTAAGGTATAATTCCTTCAACAAAAATGTAGATGAACGATGTATTTAGTACGTATATCTGTTGTTTAAGATTTGGCTTTGTTGCCTTATCTAAGAAACATACACTTGACATGATAAACTAGATGGCCATAACTGCAAAAATTGACAGGGGTTCTGTAGGCATTTTACGACTTGAGGTTTTGTGACTGGCAAAGTTCTAGTCAATTTTGAAGTGAGATGATCACTTAATAATTCTCATCCTCCATTTCTTTGTGCTTTTTAGATACCTTCCAAAGTATTGCGGAAACCTGTTAGTACCTACCTACCTACCTGTGCTGTGATATGACCAAAGAGATTTTGGTGGTAACCTGTCTGCTCATCACCACCTGAAACGGTGAGTTTAAATACAATTGTTTGTTAAAAAAGAAAAATTGGACTTCCTTCACAGACACTGCTTTGTAGATACTGCTTTGTATTGTACCTACCTTGAACTACAGGTCTATCTACCACTTGAAAAGTCGAGGAATTTTTTGGATATGCGTACCTACCATTCCCTAGTTGACAGTCAAAGTTGTTTAATAGAACTGCGCTAACAACCATTTCTCGTAAATATTTAATTATTTAGTGACTATTTTAATTACTTTTATTCTCTGGGAAGCTACAAATAACTGAAAGTTTGCTAGCAAAAATGGATCCACCTAACAAAAGGCAAGCACAGCTCCAGAACGATAGGTACTACGTAGGCACTTAGTTACAGGCATGAATGATCTCATACAGGAACAGATTTGGAAGCTACAGCTGCAGCGTTCAATCCCATTGCCAAATCCACTGTTTTAAAATTTACGCTATTGTTTTGGCTTTATTACCGTTACTGGTGTATTTATAGCCGGACTTCATCCGACTTTTCCAAAAATACTAGCACAAAGAAAACATTTACTTCTCAATCATTGTTTGAGACTGATTCACACAGAGTGGAGCTTAGAAATATTTCCAGAACACATAATATTGTAATATTACTAGTTATATTTCTAAGTAAAAATATACTTAGGGATGTAGTAAAGACAGAAGATGAATTGCAGAATTAACAAAGGCAGCTAAAATTTTGTGTTCATGTTAAGAAGATTTTTCTAAGATATTAAGATATTTTTGGCACCTGCATTTGATGCCAATGATCTTTTATACTGGTATGCTATCTAATTTACACCCTTAAACTATTAGACCTGCGGGCGATTTTGTAAAATTTCGTTATAGAAGTCACTCCTCTTCTTGATGAGAGCGTTAATTTGTTCCGCTAAAAACATTGACGACAATGCAGATCTCATAGAGAAGACGAGTTACTTCTGTTACGAAATTTTTACAAAATCGCCCCCCTGGTATTCTTGCTATTTTTGGCAGTCTTCTCTTTAAAATATTTTAGAAAAGAATATGCTGATACCCAATAATCTTCAATTAATATACCCAGCTGCTCACATTCCTTGTTTCACAGACTAAAGTAATTAGTTACATTTTATCAGTTGATTTCAAATCAAATAATAATGCAATACACTAAAGCAAAGAGAATTTATTTTCCATTCCCCTATGTCCATAGCGCACATACACAAACACACCGCAATATTGAGCTACACACAGATTGTTAGGGGTTGAAAAGAGGGGTTGGTGTAGGTGGGGAAGGGAATGGGATTATACGATGAAAGGGGTGCAGAGCACATTAGTAGGTACTGCAAATTCGTTTTGAAAACATCAATATTTAACAAGGTATAGGATAGGAATTACATTTTACCTGTGCCGTGCTCTGCAAGCTCTGCTAGCTCTCAGCAATGGCTGAATGTAGCTAGGTCATGCAATGCTTCATCCCTTCTTGCACAGCTTAAGAGTTAAGCTATGATGTAATTATTGCAAGACTTCAATTCAGGTCACGGCCATGGTTTTTCACATGAAAAAAAAATGCATGATTTAGTAATCAAAAACTGCTCACAAGTTATTAAAAAATGGAGTTATCCTTTGAAGTGCTATTTTTTTATAGGAAGCACACATTCTACGTATATATATTTTTTTGTTTTTAAATAGTAGACACATTTTATTTGTATGGGGTGCTCAAATGATTAAAATCATGTAAAATATAAGCCAAAAAATAAATAATAACAGTACTTAGTACATTCTTAATATAATAATTAACAATACTGGTCATAATTTTAACAAAAATTGGAAACATTAGAATAATAAACAAAGACCGAACTTTTAGGTAATAGTAGGGCCTGGCTAATTAAAGAAAATCACATGTAGTTTATTTGCAGCTGCAGTTTACATGTAAAAAAGGTCCGGGGTAAAAAGGCAAACGTCAAAGCACAGCCTCGTCGCAACCCCGGCACTCACATTTCCATCCCTACACACACACAAACAGCCCAAAAAAGTGAGCGGCCACCCTCGGAAATGTGCGCGCAGCGTTCGCCGACAAGGTGTTCCCTCGTCGCACGCACTCTGCCCATGCGTGAGAGACCACGCGATGCGTATATCTATAGACGCTCTGTCGGCACCGTCGCAAAATCACACAGGCAGCAGCAGCAGCAGCCTCGTATTTTAGTCTGGCGGCCGAAACTTAGCTCGCAGCTGAGAGAGCTAGCGCATAGCTCAGTTCTGTCCGTAGCCTAGCGTTAGATTTACCCGTGTGTAGCACGTATACTGTAGTTTTTGTCTTGGTCAATCGGTACTCGAGTTCTGGCTAGAGTTGCGGCATGTTTCGATACCGTGTGCAGGGTTGTTGTGTTGCGGAGAATGCAGGTCTTGCGGTAGCAGGTCGCGCGTTGTGATGTGCTTTTGAGAAGTTACTGGTGAGTGTTTTTTTATCAGCTGTGTTGTTTTGAAAACGTTGGAGAGGGTCTACCTCTAGACGGGTACCGCGATACCCTGACTTTTGGGGTTTAGTGACGTATCGTGCATGCGATATAAGGGTGGTTTTAAATTTGACCTCTCTGACATAATTTAAACCATGTGAGAAAATAGAACGAGTGCGGCAGGCCTAATTGCGTAGGTACCCCATGTTTGAAATGGCAAATGGTCAACTTGGTTAGTTCAATTTAAGCTTCATTGACTAAACAATGTTGATTTAATACGCAATACCTTCGCTCTACTGCTCGTGTATACATAACCGACTAACGCTGTGCAACATAATCATCATTATCTGCCGTGATGCTTTACTCTTTAGAGCTCGCCCGAAAGTCTCACTGAGTGACCTTTCTCATTTTCCCCCGCGTTGGCATTTACAACCCACCCTCGCCTCACCCACCCACATCTCTCTCACCCTGCAGTCATGTAGCTTTATACTTGCAAACCACCTGTATCTATAACACATTACTCTCACGGCGTACATACACACACACACACACTGTGTACTCACACACACAAACAAGGAGATGCTTTGCAACGCACTTATTGAATTTCGGGGAGCTGGATATTTACTGGATACATACCTGTGACCTTTAGCAGTTCATCACAAACACGATGTGACATCGCCCAGCGTATCAGCGTTAGTCACGAATGTTTGGTGGACTCTGTGGAGAATTGAGAGCCAGTTCGCAATGGCATTTTTTCTGTTTATATACACACTAAAATGAGGTTCATAAATAACCAGTGGCCGTTCTACCAGTGTTACCTGTCGCTGCCTGTCTTGAAACACATCAAATGATAACTCGACGCTGTGTTTTTCATTCGCGCTATCTCTCATACCGTTTCGCTCTTTCCATTATTTCCACCCCATTTGCTACATTTTGTTCTGTTCTATTCGCACCATGAATAGAAGCACTGCAAATGTAACACTGGACGCATGGTCAGTTACTCATCCGAAAGATTAATGTCATCACAAAACAGATAACAATATAATATGTGCGTAGGTATTTGAGATATTTATCGTAATGAATTGCTAAAAGAAGGTTTTAAAAACGAAATGGCTCAACTCTTCAACAAATATATTCGATTCGCTGTCTTTCTGAAACAATGAATTGTTCACATGTCTTTTAGCTTGCATTGCCTTGCGATTTGCATCCCTTTCGAGGTGCACGGTAAATTAGGAGATCTGTGATCTTAGTAGGCAATGTTTTGGCAACTGCCCTTGTGGTATGTCATCTTCCCATAATGCTTTGTTGATTGATTGGTTGATAATGACCCTAACCGACCCTAGAAGACCCTAACAAGTCAGGCGGGTTCGTTGCCGACATCGTGTCTCGTCAGAGTACTCCCGAGAGACCACTGGCGTTACGTCACACAAGACTGCTTACTCAGATGGTACCACCCTCCAGAGAACGGTACGGCTCGAACCGTCCACCCACCAATCCATCTTCTCTGGAGGCAAGGAGAATGAATTGTTGTTCCGATAGCGTGAAACTCTCCCGGACAGAAACAGAAATATACTAATTTGCTTTGTGGTCATCCATCCAACAGATGGTCCAACTCCAATACTGCTTAACTATTACCGCTCCGTTGACATTGAAGTTTAGTCAATTGTTGGTTGTTTCTTTTCATAGGAGGGAATATAAGAGAGTAAACCACATTCTGTTTAATAGTGTATATAGTTTAATAGTAATTTGAATTGATGCTATCAAAAGATAAAATAATCATATTTGTCTATCCCATGATTCAAAACTGGTACATTTCGCCAAAATCCTAGGGCTTCAGATCCCCTGGAAGCCTGCCCCTTCTCCCTCTTCCACTCCTTCCTCCACTTTTCCCTCCACTTACTTACTATAAAATATTTACAAAATATATAATTTGTAGTATTAGTCGTATTAGAATGGCGAAATGGGACAAGAAAGAATCTCAGACCTTCGTTAACCGAGCAACAATTTTTGGCCGAGATTTTCATGGGTAACTTCTGTCAGCCTCCCACCCTGACCGAATGCCGCCCCCGAGGGAAGCTGGCCATTTGATCTCACCCCAAAAACAACATCGCCACAAGATAACCCACCCGCCGACCACCCACGGCAGTTGAAAACAAAATTCCACACCCCCACATATTACCCCCTTCATACGAGGGCAGAGTGAGGGGGCACACGCAAAATGCGAACACAAAATATATTATTCTAATTGATTGTCAGGCGTGACCCTTTCACCTTTCTTCGCCTGTGTGTGACCTATGTCCTATGGCACCCCTGCGCTGCCCCCGTGTGGGCGCCCACTCTTTGGGTGGGGGGGGGGGGGAGGTCAGGAAAGGTCAGAATTTCGGTCGGACCATTTTGCCGTGCGTTTTGCTCACATCGCTTGTGTACTGCGGTCGCGAGCCGTTCTCTGCATTTTTTGTTTCGAGTTCGCCTTTGTTGGCCACAACATTTAGCGCAGAGAGCTCATGTGAGCGAGCTCATTTAGCAAGCTTAGCCCATGTGCTAATGAATAATGATAAGCCATACGGCCCCTGAACGCTTCTGTATCTCTATTATATATAGGTATTTACCTTGTAAACTGTGAAGATTGAATTAATATTCTGTGTTACATGCATTAAAAGGTGTTATAGAGACTTAATTACAATTTTCGAACGGAATTCGTCCTGAGGACTTCCTGAAAACACGAGGAAATCGACTAAAAATGCGACTGGCTCTCACAATTTTTCGATTTCTTGTTCAGATGAGAAGTTAAAAATCAAATCGTAACCTACATCTTCCGTGTTATGTTTCCGTATTTCATTTTCCGTCCTTCCAATTCTTGTTCGCGTCTTTGTTTCCGTGTAACATGATACGGTAGCCAGGACACTTTCTGCGCGTTTCGTGTATCACGTTTCGTGTATCATTTTTCGTGTAACTCAGTGGCACACGGATTTTCGTAACGCAGTAATTCGTGATTCGCGTCCCTCTTAACATCCGTGTTTCGTGTAAAATGATCAGTGTTCCGTGTAACATAATCCGTGTACCACACACCGTCAGCATACCAATTGCTGCTCTGTGATCCGTGTAACTGTGAACCGTGTGAACTGTGATACACGCATACACGGATATTACACGGATGAACACGGTGCTCCGTGTTTCGCAGCTTTATAGTTCCAGCGTTGCTTGTTCCTTGTTGCTTGTTCCTTGTTCCTTGTTCCTTGTTCCTTGTGCACCGTGTGCCGCGTTTCGTCATCCAGTAATCCGTCTTCCGCGGAATAAATAATTCCACTGCGCATGCTTGCGCCGATCGCTTTATTTAGTAAATAATTAATCTGCCGAGCCGGCGTAGCGCGCCGAGATGAAATCTCCGTCAGCTATCAGGACTCGCTAGCAACGCTGCTGTTGCTGCTTGCTGCTTGCTGCTTGCTGCTTGCTGCTTGCTGCTTGCTGCTTGCTGCTTGCTGCTTGCTGCTTGCTGCTTGCTGCTTGCTGCTTGCTGCTTGCTGCTTGCTGCTTGCTGCTTGCTGCTTGCTGCTTGCTGCTTGCTGCTTGCTGCTTGCTGCATGCTGCTTGCTGCTTGCTGCTTGCTGCTTGCTGCTTGCTGCTTGCTTCTTGCTGCTTGCTGCTGCTGCTTGCTGCTTGCTGCTTGCTGCTTGCTGCTTGCTGCTTGCTGCTCGCTGCTGCTGTGACAGTGCTGTGACAGTGAACCGTCGGTACAAACGCTGCTAGCGGTTTGCTCGCTGCTTTTGAGCACTTCCTCGGGATTACGAGGGTCTCGGGTTCGTGTCCCCGCTCGCTGCTCATCTTCCTGCTGCGTTTGCCCTCCACCCCTGTGTGTTTAACATCCAGTGGCAATGATTTCTTGAATTCACAATCATTCTCTTTGTACTGTAAGGAGTTTCCATTCCTCGGTTGCACCTCGGTAACTTCCTGGAATGTAACGTGTTTTTCTTTTAACTTCTAGACCCAAGTTTCCAGTGGCCCGTTTAATTCTCAACGGTCTGTCAGCGTGTTATTAAATGGCTGCACTACCAATGAGATGCCTAGATGCTGTGTAAACAGACTGGTAAATAATTAACAAGCCACTGAAAAACTAGACCTTTTTGTCGAGCAATAGTACTATTTTCAGATGAAACTCATCTGGGCAATATGGAAAATTTGAACCGTGCAATCCGTGCAATCGAAAAACTAGCCTTCCTGAGAAAGATAGAGGCGAGAGACACACACACACCGACACACCAACGCTGACACACAACTATAATCCCGTTCTCGTGCGATCGCCAAAGTTAAGCAACATTGCACAAGGTCGGTGCTTGGATGGGTGACCATCCATTTCGAACCGGTATCAACGTCCGGGGGGTTTGCTGCCAGTTCAGCAGCTTCACTGCGACATTCGACACGAGCACGGTGGTTCCATCCCTCCCCTGACACAATGTCCGGCTTCGTCGTCGCCGCTGCCTCGGGGGCCACTTGTCAATACCGCGGTGCTCGCCGTTTAGCAATGCATAATCATTTGATCAAATATTCATCCTGCAAGTTATGGAGTAATTATACGACCTGCAAACTCGTGAAAGGCTTCGCTGCGTTAAAACAGCCGAATCATTTTCTACCGCGTATTAAGCGAACGTAAAGAAATTCAAGAGAAAGCGAAACCCTTCCCAAATTAATTATTGAAGCGATATCGGTATTTTTATTGCGTGCCGACGCTTTTCGTCAATCGTTTGATAAGTTGTCAGCAGACAAATGCTTGTGGTGCTACATTCCACTCAGAGAAAAATGACGTCAGATACCCACTGAGCGTTCTACTAGTTTGGAAAAAAATTAATTATCTCTGGTAAAAAACAAAGGAAGACAGGGAAATCACGATTCAAATTTCTCCACCTGGCTTTAGCGAGTGGGTATTATGACGTCATTTTGATTGAATGTGTATCGAATGACTCAAAATACAGAATCTGTACGTAACGCAAACCACTCACCGCCCGACTTAGTTCTGTTCGGGAGAGAGGTCGGAGGGTTTGAAGTTAGTAAGACAACTTCACTCACCTTGCTCACCTCTTGACAGCACGGATTAGTGGACGAATCCTGCTGTTCGAGTTGTACCGTCCTTCGGAAGGGGCGTAAAGCCGGTGGTCCTCTCGGTGCTTTCCGACAGGAGTAGGCTACGTGCCGGCACCGGGTTTCTCCTCCTCCCTTCTAGCCATAGGTTAGGTTCATCATCAACATTTCATTCACCGACGCCATTAGACCAGTGCCTAAGGGCCAGTTATCAAAACATTGCGTCGTTAAACACCAATAATCAATCAATCTCATCGCACGAGGAGACAAGCGTACGTGTCACGCATAACAGTCCAGCGTTCTCTTTGTTTCCACAGGTCGCGATCGCCCCGACCGCCCAGCATCCGTAAGCAGATCGCCCCCAACCCCCCCGTCAAACAAATCGATTGTGAAACACATATCGCTCTGCGCGAATTATCTTGGTGGCACCCCCCCGTCGCACCTGTACACACCACGGAGCATGTTGCAAGCGCCGTCTCTTGTTCGCCAGCACAAGGTGAGTCCTCCCCCACCCCCACCCCCTATTTTGACCGGCGACCGCGTCCACCCCGCGATTTTGACGGGCTGGAGTAGGGGTTAAGAGGGTGGGAGGCACGGTGAGGAACGACGCATGTAGAGGTGGTTTATCGGAGGGAATCTAAAGTGTGGTGCAATCGAATTGGCCCTGGCAGTGTTTGGAGGGTAGTTGCTGGTTGCCGGGGTGTGTGTAGACCTTGTCACGCGATGCGGTTCATAGTTTAGGGTGGTTTAGGGGGTGGCCGATCGACCCTTGTCGTCGCGTCTCCATCTCGCGGGGGTCGCTCATGAATATCGGACGTTCGACTAGGTCGCGACGAGTACGTGTTTTCGCTGCGTTTTGGCGCGTTGACAGAGATGTGTCTCGTTTGATCGCGGTGAAACCTGGCACCACCACCGAGCGCGAAGATCTCTGAGCTGGTTGGGACGTAGCTGGGGGCTTGGTATACATCCAGGTAAGCAGGTGATTTGTCGCGTCCGATCACAAAGCTTGTAGGTGATAACAGGCAAATACTTCACCTGGAGCTGATATTGTTATCAATCATGGATCTATGATGGGGGGACAAGATGCGAGAAAACGATGGGCTTTTGTTCTTCCATGGACCATTACTGGCGCTTTCTTGTCGGTTTTCTGTCACTCTAGTGCGAAATACAGAATTCGATCTCCGTTGTCCAATATTTCGTAACTGGTTATCTTCTATTTCTTTAGTCTCTTGTTCTTCTAGACTGGGTCCAGGCTCTTTATCAGCATTCCAAATGCAGTTTTTTTTTCTACAATTCTCGAATATCTCCCAATGTAGCTCGTATCTTCAATCTCCGTAACAATTGACGTGGGCTTAATTGAAAAAATCCTCGAGGAAGAAATCCAGGAATGTCTCGATTCGTTGCCTGCCTACATCCGGTCTCCGGCCAATTCAAAGACTGACGCCAGCGATGGCTGATGCTATCCTTGTGCTGCTGAGGCCACGGTTATTGGCGATGCTACGGGGTAGCCTCCACCGGTGCACCACCCCGAAACACTGCACTACCCCATAACACGGCACCACCCCATAACACTAAAAACACGGCCTTTTCGGTGGTATTAGGCGCGCAATAGCGATGGAAAATAACATTTCTAATTTTAAAAATTGGTTTTCCTGGATGGTAAAGGTCCAGCTCCAGAGGCTGGTAGCACCTACTTCCAGCTTCTTCCAGATCGCCATTTATAAAGTATTCCTCATCTCTAGTTAAGATTGGAATTTACGAGATTCCAGTCGTAACTTATAACGCTCTGTTTACACAATATCCTGGCATTTCATTGGCAGTGACCATGGTGATAACACATAAACGGCGTGTTAAGAAGTTAACGGGCCACTGAAAAACCGGACCTTCGAGAGATAATCCTAGAAAACCATCAAGGTCCAACATGTCTGATAGGCTTAACCATGACATTTGCCTTAACTCGTTGAAGCGGGGTTGAAAACGTTTCTAGATCGACCCGTCATGAAAGCACCCTGTAAACTCGCCTGATTGTCTGCACCGTGACATCCTCTCGATTCGGGCTCAGCCGGTGTTGCTACAGCTTTTAACCCTGCCCGAAGAATCCGCCCCCCCCGCGAAGTGTTTTTGGCGGGCGGGCGCGTTGGCACCTGAAGGTCACCGATGGCGGTGAATCAGCCCCTATAAGGTTGGGGGGGGGGGTACGTTCGTGTGATCTCGCTATCTCGAGCGCGGTCGGCGGGGTAATAAATCATTCTGACAATTTGTTGGCCTCCGCCGGGGGCGGCCCACTCGTTACCGTTGGTACAGTCGGTACCCTCGGTACAGTCGGTACAGTCGGTACGGTCGGTACCGAACAAGGTCACCACGTGCCGACTGCTTCGGTGTCTGTCCACGTTTCGTACGTTGCCACAGCATTGATTTCTTGTAGTGACGGCATTGGTATATCATCAATTTAATCATGCATGTAGTTGAGGGTTTCACATTATAGGCCTGCTAATACTCCACCATACTACCATAATACGACCTCCATACTCCTCACATCAGAGCAATACCGCGAAACATCCAATCAAGGGTATGCACATCTTCACCGAACCGATTTGATCATTTTTTCAACTGGATTGAAGTGGGCGTCGAGCAGATTTCAGCCGCTACATGCACAGCCAACTATCTGCATGGGATACTCAAATATTTCATGAAGTCCTACCTGTTAACAACGTGTTGCAAAATTTGGAAACGCCTGGACTAGGGGCCAATTTCCCAATGAACGCGCACGTGAAACAATAATCGTTATGAACTTGCTATCACAAGCAGTCATCGCTCCGGCTGTAGGCATTTGGAAAACTCAGTGAATTTTATCCCTAGAGTCGCTTTTTAGTCATTTGTTACGCCATAGTTCATGAGAAAAAAAAATAATTAAGGAAGGAATTATCTGATGAACTGTGACCATCACTTGACTTCATATCTCAGACTAGGGTTGAAAATATTGTAAGAACCCCAAACCCCATAGCGCATAACTTTGAATCGAAATGGCGGGCGACTGTTGGTCATATAACCTTTCATTCGTTGGCATTGAACCCTAGTGCTCGCTGCGTTTGAGTGTTCAAACACGGTGTGCTTGCTGGCGTTCTATAGCCGACGCAAGCCATTGCAGCATCGATACAATACAATTGTACTGTACAATACGATACAATCGCATTCACCCCCGCGTCGCCGGTGACCCTGAACTTCTTGCAACACCCTAGCGGGCAACACCGCAGTTTTCCAACTCTCGTGCCGTCGTCGCACGTGACGACGTGATGCAAGCATCACGTCTTTGTATGTTCAAACGTCACGCAACGCTCGTATTCAAATCTCACGGCATCGGTTATTCCACGTTCACCCACGTATCATAATCGGTAAATTGTTGGATTCAAATGTACAGTATATCCACCCTCTAAGTACCTTGTTGTCGGCGGTTACACCACCCATCAATCATTTTAATTGCTAACATTTAACGGGGTGGAGAACTGCTTCTTTGGTCGCTTTGCAAACATTATCGGGTTCCGTAAAAACCGCAATGATGTGCGATTATTGTTAGTAGTTAAAAACTTATATCCAAACTATAGCTGCTATGGTATTGATTTTGTGTATCCAAAAACTTAAAAAAAAACATCCCCGAGGTTATTTTATCAGCACACAAGGGCTTATCCTCTCGTTCTCAGTTTCTCTCTGCGTGACGCCCCTAATGGATCAAAGCGCCCCTCGACGCTACAAAATCTTCCCTACCTTGGGTGTAATCTTATCAGTCGACAAGGGCATCCCCTTGTGACTCCTGCCAGCGGGACGTCACTGATATTCAAATCACAGCACCTCCCCTCCTCCGCTCGTGTGCATGATTTCACCCCATGCGTGTTCGATTGCGTGCGACCACGTGATGCGTTCTGCCGTGCCGACCTCGCGGGGGTGTCGGGGGGAAGGGTGAGGAGGGGGGCGTCTTGACTAGGTCAGGCCATGCAGAGGTCAAGTTCACCACGGGTCGGCAGGGAAGGGGTGACGTGGGTGTAAGGAACGAGCGAAATCGCGACTGGCGTTGCTCGTGGTGAAATGTCTGGCTGGCGTGTGGATAGAAAATGTGCTGCCGGTTTAGGGGGTCGTCAGGGCCGTCGGTTCCGATGTCGATGTGTGAAAATAGCGGTAATATGTTCTTTTTCCGTTTGCAAGTGCTGTTTTATGAGCACTTTTATGCGCTTATTTTACTAGCACTTCACTTGGATTGGGAACATCTTGCTGGAAATGTGGCCAATGGTATCGATTTAACAATTTACCTTGATTTCATCATTTATGATTCATAAATATTATTCTTCGAGAAAATACGTTAAGCTGCTTAGTAACAATATCGCAGTTATTTCTTTTTTTTCGTGCTCGTTGATAGTTGTGAAAGGATTTGTCATATTGCGACCCACAGAAAACATTTAGGTATTAGCAGTATTAGGTAGAAGGTATAGGATATTAGGTATAAGGTATTCGGTAACTTTTAGGTATTTGAAGACTCGGATTTGAGCTTGGATAAATTATTATCGTGCCTTCAATGAATATTTGCAAATATCCGAACGTATTTTCTCCAAAGTCGATATAGTTGGCGAAATAAAATGAATTTATTCATTGTCCCTTACTGTGCAACGATTTACTGAACTCGTAAAGAGCACACTTAAATTTCTCATCGACGTCGAGTCGTTACACGATGCGCCCGGAAATCTGATGTCGCGCAAAGATGCCGTACAACTGGTACAGCGGTCACGTGGTCGCACGAAACCCATGGGGCGCACTTGGCAATGAAATGCTATATCGGGCGTGACGCCTCGCCGAGTTGCTTCACTGCACTGCTTCCTTAGCTCTATAGTCCATACACGATAACTTCGTACTCAAAACATGCCCGCCGTTATATTTCATCAACTCGTGAAAATAAATCTGAATGGTACTATTTGAAAATATCGAAATCAGACACTAGAACAGTGCCCCGATTAACAAGTTTGCATATATCATATATAGAAAATTTCAACTTTTTTAATGTTAGGGGGCCCGTATATCTCGGCGAAAGATTGAGCTCGAAACTTTTTAAGAACGGCACATTTAAACTCGAAACGCTGCATGAAAAAGAACGTAGTTTAAAAAGTGGGGGAGGCAAAATGACGGACCCATTTCAGTAGTAACTTTCCTATTTCAGTTTTTACTTATAGAGTTAGAAATGAAGGTAAATTGTGTCTGCAAATTTATTGATTGATTGACGATTGATTATTGGTGTTAAACGACGCACTGTTTTGACAACTGGCACTGTTGCCCTGGTCTATTGGGGAGGGTCACATCATATTGACTACTAGCGCTGGGGGGACAAGGTTATTCTTAAATTAAATCGAGTGTAATATTTGCTGCACCGAGCACCGAGCACCGAGCACCGAGCGCCGAGCGCCGAACGCCGTCAGATTGCACGAGCGAGCGTTGCAGATTTTCTTGTGTTCAAGAAGAGGAAGTGGGACTCGGTAGCGGCCGTTACGACATGTTATTGGCTTGGTTTAACTAGCGAGCGTGTCCGAGCTTTTCGATGAGGAAAACATACTACGTGAAGGAAATATCCTTCGAGGCCAAGGATACAGTGAGAAGCGACGCATGGCGAAATAGGATGGGAGCGATTATATAGTTTGAATAACTTATAATAATGGTGGCACGCGTCGCTTTTAGTAAACTCATCGTGACTTGTTTCCTGAGAAACTTTGACGACGATATTTTCTTTTGTTCATTTCCAGTTTTAGTTTGAGGTTAGCTGGTTTGCGGAAAATGCGATTACTTTTTTTAATACTTCTCTGTTTTTAGTTATCGTAGCACGTTAGTTAAAATACCAGCATACCATCATTAGGTTGTGGACCTTCAATCATAGTCCCATGTTTCTATCTCTTCTGCCCAAAAGTAGACCTATTCTACTCAAGAGAAAATTGACGTCAAATTGAGCTAAAAAAAATAAAGCGTCAAATAAGCTCAAAATCACTTTTATAATATTCGCATCTTTTCTTATCTTAGAACGTGTGTTCAAAAACAAAATTTTCAACAGGGTTGGTGGATGCTAAAGCTACCAAACTTTAACTTTTCCCGACAATTTGCAAAGCTGCCAGCTGCCTGCTTTATTATGGCTATAGCTTAAGCGTTTGAGCATATAGCTTTGATCCTTTTTGAGCCCTTAATTTAATTGGAAGCTGGCCTTAACATGAGCAGCTTAGTGAAGAGGCATTAGGAATTTCGTACCGAAAATTGGTCCACACACAAAAAATTGTGAAAGAAAGGTATTTTAGACAATGGTGTCGAGGAATGGATTAATTTAAGAGTTAAGTGGAGAGATGATGGAAAGTGTGAGGATATTTAAGGAAGGGATGGGATTGGGATTGGGTAGCTAGGTTAGGTACTCAAACAAAATGACATGTAAATGTATAAATCTGATTGAAATAATAAATACATAATAAATAATGCCTTTTAGCATTAGTCAATTCCGATTTCAATAATTCTGTTGGCTCATAATGCACAGGGGTAGGTTTGGGATTGAATGCCGCCCCTCCCTCCATATCGCTGTGTTATCCGTCGTGCTACCAGGGTGTTACGGACATCACATAACATTTTTGCTGACATTTCCGACAATTACTCCGTTTCAAATGTTCGTCAAAACATGGAATGTCCGCCAATTTCGTTCCATGCTATGTTCATAAGTTAAAAATTTCATTGATTCTTTTCTACCCCATCCCATTTCGCACCGTTCGAAATGCAACGTGGGAAACAGCCGAGGGAATAATTTCTATTATTCAGATCTTTGTAATTGATTTTGATTCCGATTTTATGTGATTTGTGATGACAGTATTTATAGTTAATTTTGTAAACCTCCCACCAGTACCACACACCACCCACTTTAGTGGACACCAATTCTTAAGTATTTTTTCACTTCTAGTGTATTTCTTCTACAGCCTGCCCCTGAATACCTATGTCCACTTGTGTGGACAAGCCATCGTTCCTCAAATTTGATAGTTATTTTATTTTGTAATTTAGCTCGGTGACGCATACTGAAAGTTTCAGATTTTTTCGCTCCCACCAATGAAAGCTGATAGTGAGAGGGTTAAAATCAGATTGCTCGGTATTTCCGTGGCACGCTCTATAATGACCCCGCTACGAATCCCAAACTGGATCACTAACGGACCAAACGTCAACGCGCCAAAAAAATCTAAGCGCCTCTGAAATGACACCTAAAAAGTTTACTTCTCCTCTGCTAAATTGAAAATAAAAAACGAAAAAAAAGTGAGTAAATGGAAGCTGTGAGGACTTGAACAATCTGTCAATCTGCCGAACACTAGCAATTTTACAAGCCACGGCGCACTACCACGTTTTCAGCGAAACAATTGTAATAACACTCAGTGTATGTCGCGTTGAGCGTTGCGTGTTCGCCGTGTCGCGTGAAATGTAATGACATTTTCCCGTGTTTTCCGCTGCGCCCGCGAGTGATGTGTCTGGAGGGGAGGGGAGGGGGGGAGGGGGGTATCGCATTTCGGACGATTATAGCATCGCCATGTGTTTAGATAAGCGTCGACGCCGACGCCGACGCCGACGACGGCGGTGGTGGAGTATTCAAATTAGCCGTCGTCGACGCGTAGCAGCACGCACACTCGTGTCGCGTGCGTGGTTTCGATTGTCAAGGGATTTGGTTCGGTGTGGTTCATTAAGTTCATTGGCATGATGAGACTCATGCTGCAGCCGCTTATAGACCCATTCCACTCTGAGAGAAATTACGTCAGATACCCACTGGACGTACTACCAGTTAGAAAAATAATAAAACAAAGGAAGATAGGGAAATCTGAACCCGAATTGCTCAACCTGGCTTTACCGAGTGGGTATTATGACGTCATTTTGATAAAAATTTTATCGAATAGAATAGGTGTATTACAGTAATGGATGTTTCAATGGGTTAACCTCTTATAGTTATATTTTTGTTTAGGTCGCGTCGATGTGTAGGTTGAGTTAGTCTAAAATCGGCAAAGATTTCAGTAGTTCGCGTACAGTGCTACCAAAAACCAATGTACTTTTTTTGATGTGACATTTAGAAGAGTGGCGATTTGTTTTCAATCCAGTTTTAGTGCGTTGTATGCACGGTGTAGGGCAAGGGTCGCTCAACTCCCTCGTGTCAATTCGAACTGCGTGGTGTTACATAATTGGCGTTAAATTTTAATTTTAATCCGCAACAATCCCTTCAAGATTAATTGGCAATTATTTCATCCGACCGTTCTGTTGGCTATACGAACTGGTGAAAATAAATTGACAGTTGTTGTTTATACTTTTCAATTGCTACAAAACGTTGTTTTTTATTTTTATTAAAGTGAAGTTTACTCCGAATGCGACCGCTAATTAGTAATGTAGGGGTGTCTCTGACACGCAAAGTTTCGCTTTTAAAATAGAACAGATGAACACCGCATTATGAATTCAGCAAGCTCGTTCAACTAAATTAATTATCAAACTTATTAACGGAACTGGTGACACGCAGTTGTGTGACGCACGCAGGCGGGTATCAACGCTTTCCACGCGGAAAATGATGTTTTCATTTCCACGACGATGCTCACTTGCCTGGGGAAAAATTTCCCTGACGTGAAAATGTCAAACCAACAAGTTTTAGCACAGGTACACGGGTTTCAAGGCCGCCATGGTTTTGCATCCAATTTTTGGGGTGCTTAACCCTGTGGTGTCAAAAGCAATGGAATTTCACCCAAAGACCTGTCTCTGCTGGCAACCGAGTGCACTTCCATTCCATACTTTAAATCAATCCAATTCCATTCTTCTCATCAATTATTTGAGGTGGATAACCTGTCAATCTTGTGGTTCATGGAACGGAAGTAACTTGAAAGCAATAAACTATCTCTGCTGACTGTTTGGTTTGCTCTACTGTTGTTTCAAGATGCCAATGTTTTGGTCTACTAACCTGGCATCTTTGCCCCTTATTCTCAAAGCCCAGGAAACATCATGAAACCAAAATTATAATCTCTTCTGACATCATGTGCTATACAACGCCCCTATTTTTCAAATAAGTACTACATATAGAGATTTTATTAAACAAAAAAAATGTCTCTATAGTACTAACAGTTTTTGCTCTATACGCTCCCCATGTGTCAATGCCATGATCACCCACCCACCCTGAATGTGTTGGGTGCTTAACTTCCATCCACCTCCCTGTTGCTGCCCCTAGTTTCCATTGTCCTCGTATCTCTCAACCACATGTCCAACCAACCATGTCCCGACGACTCTTTCGCTCGCGGCTCAACGCCACCCTTCGTGTTCACCCTTCGCGCGCGTCACGTGACCGGATATTGGAAGTCGTGGCTCTCTTCGGCGCCGGAAATCGACGCGCGCGCCCTCCGGAGTCCGGCTGGAAATTGGAAAAGCTTTCTTCGTGCGAGTTTTCCGATCGATTGTCGTCGCATCGTCGTCGTGAGATAATTGCGCGCTGGTAATTTACAGCATGCCATCTGCGCCAAGGTAGCAGATAGCAGACCGAGCTAGCGCGAGATAGCAGACCGAGGAAATTCGTATTCAGTGCTGCAGCTGAACATTCGAAGTGTTCGAAATAAAATCGGTGAACTGGAAGTAATCCTTGATGAACTATGTCCGGATATCGTGTGCATATCTGAACAATGGATATCTGAGGAAGAGGTAGCCGCAACAATCATCAACAATTACACATACTCAAGCTCCTATAGCAGGCAACGTGGCAGAGGGGGTGGTGTAGCACTACTAGTGAAGACGTCAATCTCACCGCGTGTGCTAGATATTACAGCCATTTCTGCTTTAAGTGTGGACAGACATTTCGAGTGTTGTGCGGCCCAGTGGAACGTTGTCGGTCGGATGCCTATCATATTTCTGTCGCTCTATCGCTCTCCTAACGGGGACTTGGGCATCTTCTTTCAGAAGCTGGAAACTGCTCTGGAAATGATTACTAACAAATTTCGTAATGGCGTTAAGATAGTGATGAGTGGAGATTTTAATATCAACATGTCTTTTGGCTGTTGCTCTCCTGCTCAAACAAAGCTCATAGACTTGGCGAATTCATTTAATCTACTTCCAGCGCTAAACGGTTCCTCTAAAATCACACCAACGAGGGTAACTTCTAGCTCCGCAACCGCACTGGACAACATTTTCTCCAACCTCCTTGATGAAGTGATCGAATGCAGTTCGCTTGATTTAGCCATTTCTGACCACTTTGGGTTGCTACTCAAATTTCAATTAGCTAGTGCTCAGTCGCGATGCAATGAGACTGCCAAAGTTAGTAAGCGATCATTCACGGCGAACCAAATCGAGTACTTCAACAAACTACTGGAAATAACATCTTGGGATCAAGTTTACGTGGCTCGGACGGTGGAGGAAAAGTTTAACATCTTCCATTCGGCTTTCCTTTACAAATTCAACTGCGCTTTTCCCAAGCGGATGTCACATCCACGAAGCCATCAAAAAGGAAATTGGGTCACTCCTGAAATACGTGAGTCGGCCGTCAAGCTGAGGAAGCTGCACTCCCAAATGAGGCAGGATGGCCACGGCTGTTCAAAGCAAGAGCACAACGCCTTCAGAAAGTCACATGTCAGAGCCATTAAGCTAGCAAAGCGAGCCTATAACGACAATCACATAGCAAGCTCACATAATAAAGGGACTGCTTCTTGGCAAGTAATCCGAGGCAAGTATGGGAGTGCTCCCACAGTAAGGCCAAAATTTTCCTTTTCCTCAATGGGTAAAAGTGTATCGGATCCTCGGGAATGCGCAGAGCTAATAAACCGCTACTTCTGCAATGCTGTCCATGAGCTACATGGTGATAGTCGTAATCAAAGCGTAGATGAGCCATTAATAAGCGCCACACCTGGTGAACACTTTTCAAGGCGTCCAGCTAACCAGATATTCTTTGCACCGGTTAGCCAGCAAGAGGTACTCAACATAATAAATGCTAAATGCAGCAAGTCCTCAGCTGGTTTTGACGAGGTGCCTAGTAAACTACTGCGAGCTTGCTCAAGATACATCTTTGAGCCACTCACGGATGTTATAAACTGCTCTTTAGCCACGGGCTCATTCCCATCAGCGTTAAAAACAGCGAAGATTGTGCCAGTCTACAAAAAGGGGGACAAATCACGCCCCGAGAGCTATAGACCGATAGCTATCCTATCTGCGTTCTCCAAAATCTTTGAAATTGCTGTGCACTCTAGGATAATGAGCTTCTTGAAGAAGGAAGATCTTCTCTCTCCGAACCAGTATGGATTCCAAAAGGGCAAATCAACTTCACATGCAATAAACAGTTTCTTAGGGCCAATCTACGAGGCTCTAGACAGAAAAAATCAAGCGTGTGGCCTCTTCTATGACATGTCAAAAGCTTTTGATAGTCTAGACCATAAAATTCTCTCAAATATCCTAATGCAGCTAGGCTTCAGAGGTGTGGCACTAGATTGGGTAAACTCGTTCGTCGCTAACCGCTCTCAGTACGTTTCACTACCAAGTACGACTGGTGGTAATGCGAGATCAGAAGCCATAGAAACGCACATTGGTGTTCCTCAGGGCTCAGTGTTAGGACCGCTGATTTACATTCTATATGTTAACTGCTTGCCTAAAGCTTTAGGTCCAGGAACTATAGCGCTGTTCGCCGATGACACTAGCCACCTTATCACGTCTAGTAACGCGGAAGATGTTGCACTTAAAGCGAACACAGCTACACTTAATATGACGACATGGTGTGATGCAGCGAAACTCCTCGTAAACAGCGCAAAGACGACTTTCCTACAGTTCCACACGTACCAGAGGAAACTGGACTCGAGCCCTCTCATTAGACTTTTGGGAAAGAGTCTGAGCGAGAGCAGTGAGACGAAGTTTCTTGGAGTGACCATCTGCAACACTCTCGACTGGTCAACCCACATTGGAAATCTGGCCAAGAAAATAGCAACATCCGCATACTTATTACGCAATCTTCAACCTGTGACCAGCACGGAGGTATTGAGACTGGCCTATTTTGCCTTATTCCAATCACATCTATCGTATGGAATTTGCTTCTGGGGCTGCTCGCCACACATCGTAAGACTGCTCATAATCCAAAAGAGAGCGGTAAGAGGCATGGTAGGTGCGTCTGGAAGAACATCATGCAAGCAGTTCTTTAAGAAACTAGAAATTATGACAGTGCCTTGCCTCTATAATATATAGCCTCATAATTTTCACAAGAAATAACATTGAAGCCCATGTCACAAATGCGCAGATTCACGAGCACAACACCCGCCAGAAAAACAATATTGCCGTTCAAGCGCATAATCTGGCTCTGTACAGCCAAAGCCCTAGATACGCTGGAGCTGCACTTTTTAACAAGCTTCCAATACAGATTAGAAGCGAAAAAAATGACTTAGCTTTTAAGCATAATTTAAAACAGTTCTTAATAAAAAATCCTTTTTACTCAACATCTGAGTATTTTACCACAAATTTGTAACCAATGCTCCATTTACTGACCTGTTCAACAACATGTATTGTGTTATACTGAATAAATGAATTTATTATTATTATTATTATTATTATTATTATTATTATTATTATTATTATTATTATATGAGGAAGAGTGGAAAAAGAGTGTTAAGGAATTTCCTTATGCTCAAGCGCCCTTGGCGGACAGTGTCAGTAGCTACCCTTGTTTTCACCCTATGATCTGATCTGCACGATGCTACGTGATTAGACGATTGACCGAACGAGTTTAGTTGAAACTGTTTTTTTTGCACGGTACATAAATATATTTATGAAGCATTTTTATTTTTAATAATGAAATTAGTTTGCTGCATACTTCCACTTCATTTTTTTCTGTTTTTCGAGCGGAGTTTTATGCACGTAACATGCAGGTACTTACGCTATTTAATGCCACTTGAGTCTGAAACAGTACGGTATTGGCTGGCGCCGACAACGGAATCGGACCAATAGGCGAGCGAGGCCAGGTTTCCAAGGTTACGGCCGTTCAACCAATCATAGAGACGGCTAGCATTTCATGGACATCAATTCTTGACAAAGAATAGACGCCGGTTTTAATCGTTTGGACAGCTACTGCTGGAAACAAAGCCCACCAGATCTCCATCCAGCTCCATTAAATTAGTCGTTTGATTATCTTAAATCTGACTTTTTTAGCGTCGAAGGGTGGGATAGTGGGAGTCCATGGCCCAGAACAAATATCACCAGATACAGTCCGTCTCACCACTTGTCAGCAGATTGTGCTGCATTTGGTTTGGCGAATGGATGAATGGTATAGTCAAGTGTGGTAGATTAGGGATTCGGTGCTCGACTTACCTACCCCTAAAAATCGTATTGTTTTCAACAGACAGTGAACCAGTTAACATAACCCCTCTGCTACATCTTACTGTCTAGCCTGACACTGAACAATCAGTCGTCACCCTTGCTCAAGGGCGTGTGCAGTTTTTTTACTTGACCCGTGCCTCTAGAGTTGCCAAATCTGTACCCAACCTAATATTACCTTGTTGCCAAGGTGCTACGATGGTTGGAATTAGGTAAGGTCAACATTGTAAGAGCCAACACCGTGGCATCTTCACGACTCGAGCACCTCAGTAATACCTGACTGCCGGTTTGATTGTATTCGGTAGATGAGGGTCCTATTGCAGGTGACACCCCGATGTTACTGCATGCTCGTGCTAATGAAATACCAGTGGAGCGTCGGACTGTATCGGGTCCAAATCGATCAAATCTCTACTCTAACATATTTTATTGCGCTTGGGGCCAGTCTCGCCATTTTATTAACTCCGAGTTGAAGTGTCTTTAGAGTTAAATTTCATGGCAGCGCCCAACCACGTGCCGTCAAACTCAATCGCTTCTGTGAGTTATCTCTTAGTACGGAGTTGAAAAACTCGAATAAGATAACTGCCCCCTTCACGCACTGATAGACAACGGCATGAAAGTAGCGTAAAACCACAATTTCACCGGAAAGCACCGGCAACTGGTGGGTTAAGTTACGCCACAGTGGCGCGCGGTGCCGCCGACGCCGACGCCACGCGTGCGGTCAGCGCGCGTCGCGGCGATCCGGCGTCGAAGTGTATTCACCGGTGACGCGGCCGCTCGACGCTCGACGTCGCGACGCTCTCTTCGTGCGGTCCACGCGGCCGGACGCTATTATTAGACGCGTCCTCGCAGCATCCGCGAAGTCGGTGCACGCGCCCCCCCCCCCCTCTCTCTGTCTCCCCCCACCCCCACCCCGCCACGACGTGACTAACCTGCTCGGCAACACTTTCGCCCTGAATTGGCGCCATTGGCTGATATTGTGTCGGCGAAAAATAAATTTCTAGTGGCTCAAAGCTTCGATCACTAAGCTTCAATCACTAAGCTTCGATCACTTGCCTTCTATCACTTGGCTTCAATCACTTGGCTTCAATCACTTGGCTTCAATCACTTGGCTTCAATCACTTGGCTTCAATCAGCCAACTAAGCGTGAAACACTGAATGCCGCTACATGCCACGCTGCTGTCAGATTCAGAATACCGAAGCAAATAGTAAAATAATCAATGCAAGATTGGTTTGGCGGATTGAAATTAAGATTGAAATATTTTGTTAAATTAGTAGATCAAGTATGTCAAAATTGAAGGCGTAATCTTAATTTGTTTCTTTTGACGTATCCGCGAGCTTTTCCGACCAAAAGTATGTCACAATTCCTGGCTTCGAGTTTCAGAAGGTTGGGGTTAAACTTTGGTGCCCACCCCCTCTCAGGTAGCTGTCAGGAAGGGTGGAAGAAAAATCCGCCGAGGGCTTTTTGTATTATGAAGCTTGGGTTGCTAGAGCGGAATCCTCACTGATATTCATTTTGAAGCAATTTCTGTGAAATTTGCTGGAGCCATTATTGTCAGATTCGTGGCCACTAAGCTGGAAAAGATGTCAAAATTAAATTCCATTCCGCGAGTGTCAGTTGGGTGTGACCCGACCTGAATAGCTCGGGATTGTTATCAAGTCTCGTGCAAAATTTGGTGGTTACTTTCGGCCAGTTTAGTCTTTTCTTGTCATCTTTTTAAAGAATAAGTTTCATATTCCTTCTAAGGACTGAAATGCACCGAATATGATAACATTTAAAAAATAAAATGACACGTAATAATAATGGTATAGTTTAACCTTTGTAATTTTTTTTAATGAGAGATGAGATGAGAACTTCTGTCCATGTTTTTGAGGGAAAAAATGAACTCTTTCATCGCATCTCAGTCTGAAACAAGTTACATCAAGCTCTTCTGATCCAAACTTGTGTGTCTTTCAAAAAATAATACAAAATTCAATCTAATTTGATTTACTACATCACATTGAAAATATGTTAATAATATCGCGTTAATAATATAACGATCGTTGATCGTTGATGTGAGCCAGCTTGTCTGGTCCCTCGTTTGGAATCACGGTCGCTGTTCGTTTCAAAATTTTGTTTGGCCTTTCGACCGGTTCACCAGTCAAACCCATGTCATGGGCGCTGCGATGGAAATGCTGACTGGGCGACATTTCAATTTCTGCAAAAATGTGTAAAGATTTGTGTAAAACAAATCTCGTTTTTAAATATCAAACGGAATCTTCTTTACGTCACGCATGAACGGAAAGAGCTTGAGGATTTTTCGTCGGGCACTTAGCATTTTGTGTGTGTAGCTTGAAGCAAAATCTTCTACAGGATTTGCGAAAGGTTGGATTTCAAACGGAATTTTTTATTTATTTTTGTGCTGCACGGTGATTGAGGAAAGTGTACGTTCGTGTTCTACAGTTCTCGAGAAGCATTTGCTTACTGCTTAGCTATCAACTCGAAATATTGCACGCACAGCTGAACTTGGTCATTAAGCACGATCACACAATCAATTCGGGGGGCTAATAAGCACTTCCAAAACGCCCACGATCTCGTCTGAAAACATTCTTTACGACCACACGAGTGCTACCTTCTCGATATTGGGACCCATTAGTCTAAATCTAAAATTAAATAACGCCAGTGGCATAGGTTATGTTGCTCGTAACTGTTTAATTTCGTTTTCTCGTCAGTGGTGAATGCAGTGTGTGTGTGAATGCACTTTTAGCAACGCATTGGCACAAAACCAATCAATTGAAATGGACGATCTTAAAGAAAAACACGCGCGTCCATTCTCCGCTCGGCAGCAACGCTCGTTTTCTTTTAGAATTGCGTTACGAAAGAAAGTGGACGACGCTTTTTGCCTCTTATATATTTTTAACCTCTCCATCGTTCATCCGGCTGCTTATTTCTGCATCGGCTAGATACAGCTGCCCCCCAACCCCCACTCCCGAACACAATCGATGTAAATAACACAACCACGACGCATCGCCCAACGCTGTGTCTCACCGCTAGTTGTCACTTGCCAGGGTAGGGGGGAGAGAGCTAAAAATTGCACACCCCTTGAGTTTAAGGGTTATTCACAGTCAAATTAGCAAAAGCACAAGAAAACAAGAAAGTTAAAACATGGTTAATCACATGAAACTGCCTGCACAATCAACGCCAGGCAACACAAGGAAACACAAGGAAACACAAGGAAACAGCTGACAATGGCACGCAGATTACAGTTGGACTGACGGACTGAGTTAGTTCTTGTAGTATGTAGGTGTCACATCATCAACAACAAACATGAGTGAGAGTGAATGAGAGGAGAGCTGTCCAGAGCCTTCTTTGCTCCTACATCCAATGTCTTTAGATTTCTAGCGGCGACGAGATAAACGGTAGGCGGTGAGATTTACAGACCTTGGTCATTGTTACCTTTTGGGCAGTGGATACTGCTTGTGTTCCCCATGCTGCGTTGTGCTTCCGTGCTAACGTCTACCCACAATCGACATGAGCACAAGCACAACGCATAATCGTAACGCACCAGGAAATTAAACATTGGTTAGAGGATAGGATCGCACACAATTGTCGTACAGTTCATTTTCTTGGAGAGCATACTTTTCCGCAGAGAGTGCTAGTGTTCGAAACAGACTCGGTGTCGCCAACTTCACACGACTGAAATGTGTATTTAATGCTTATATTGATTGGGGTAATTTATTATCAGTTTCAGGACTAAGTTTTCAGTTATCAGCTGTTCTTACAGTCAACAATAGCATACGGTTTAGTTACAATGCTGACATTTTCAAATCCCACCGTTGTAGTCTGGTTTTAGAAGTTGGTGAATTTTTTTCTGTATAATTTCTCCCTGTATAGACTAGCAGCAGCACAGTGCATAAGAAATGTGACATAAGGCCATGCAGCCTTCCGGTATTCGGCGAAACTAGCACTTGTAAGGCAGCGTCATAGAGCTGTCAAGCTGAATTCATAACCTTTGCTCGTCTATTTGCGCAATACCTTGTTTATTTCTTTATTTACTCACTTGGAGGCAGTTATATTCCATTCAATCAAAATTCTATCAAAATGACGTCATGGTACCCACTCGCAAAAGCCAGGTTGAGTAATTCAGGTTGTGATTTCCCTCTTCCTGTGTCATTTAGCAGAGATTAATATTAGTTTCCAATCTGGTGGTGCGCCCAATGGGTATCTGCCGTCATTTTTCTCTGAGGGCCGAAGTTTAAAAGTGATCCTCCAGTTAGAAAGAAAACAAAAGCAGCCACAAGGTTGTCACCATGAGTTTTTATCTTGCGTTTAGCCACTCAATTGGACATTTTAATTTCAACCCTGTCGAGTAGGTCTATTCGCAACAGTATAATATCTTCCAGAAACAGAAAAAAAAATGTAGCCAAGTGCGATTGGGACGCAGTGTAGGTTGATCGAGGAAATCTGTGGCGTGTAAATAATGCAAGAGAGCGATGCGATGCGACGCGCTCGCTGAATGCCGTGCACCAGTCAACCCCCACAGTGCGGCGCGCGATGCAAATAGGCGATCGCTACACCCGCAGCGAAGTGCCGTCGGTGTCCACACCGCTTTCCCTTTCACACCGTCTCCGATCTGACGGTGTGCACCGTGTTTACGACCTGCAGCGTGCAGTTCTGGTTATGTTGGATTGTATCATGCTGAAACGCAGGGGTTTGTGGGTCGGTTGTGCCACTTTTGTGTCACTCTCTGTGGTTGCAGTTGCTTTTTTGTCACGGTTTCCGTTAATTGAGACGCTATTTCGCGTTTATTTTTACAAGGCGCTTAAAGAATCTAAAGTGTAAGACACTGTGCGAGTTTGAAGCATATCGAACAAATAGTTGTCATGTAAATCGCGGTTCTTATGTTTCTCGATATTTATTCTCGTCGAATTTCGCAAATCATTCTTAATCTGCATCATTTGAATTGAAGCTCATCCATCAACGCGATTAAAATGAGCGTTCGCGATGTCCGACATTATAGTTTGGCAGCACAGGATTTTGTGAATTTTCTCTTGTCGAGGCGCCGTCATCATAAACACATTTTCAATTAATTGTGTCAACTCGCTGCTCGTGCATTTTTACTAATTTGAATTGCTCTGCCTAATCTATTTATAAGTTTTACCAAAGCAGAAATGCAGTGCTGTGCTATTTCTGCCACGATCCGCTCGCTTTTATCTTCCGGTTAGGAAGAAGACAGAAGCAACCGATAGTTGGCCACAATGGACATGAGTTTTTATCTGGAATCTATAGGCACTTCATTAGACATTGTAAAACCACCCCCGTCAGTGTCTTCCCACTGATCTCTATGCCTGGATAGCGCTTCGTACAGTGAGACTTTGATGGTGTATTGAGACACTTTATCATGTCTTCCCACTGATCTCTATAGCCATGGATAGCGCTTCGTACAGCGAGACTTTGATGCAGTATTGAGCCACTTTATCATGTCTTCCCACTGATCTCTATAGCCATGGATAGCGCTTCGTACAGTGAGACTTTGATGCCGTATTGAGACACTTTATAATGTCTTCCCACTGATCTCTATAGCCTGGATAGCGCTTCGTACAGTGAGACTTTGATGCCGTATTGAGCCACTTTATCATGTCTTCCCACTGATCTCTATAGCCATGGATAGCGCTTCGTACAGTGAGACTTTGATGCCGTATTGAGACACTTTACAATGTCTTCCCACTGATCTCTATAGCCTGGATAGCGCTTCATACAGCGAGACTTTGATGCCGTATTGAGACACTTTATCATGTCTTCCCACTGATCTCTATAGCCATGGATAGCGCTTCGTACAGTGAGACTTTGATGCCGTATTGAGACACTTTATAATGTCTTCCCACTGATCTCTATAGCCTGGATAGCGCTTAGTACAGCGAGACTTTGATGCCATACTGAACCACTTTATAATGTCTTCCCACTGATCCCTATAGCCGTGGATAGCGCTTCGCGATCAGTGGTCAGTGGTCTCATTGTACGAAGCGCTATCAAGGCTCATAGTGATCTGTGGTACGAAGCGCTATCAAGGCTACAGAGATCAGTGTTCAGACTCATGCTCCAGCCCCGATATCCAATCCAATTAGCAGATCAGCCAGCCAATAATGTCGCACGACGTTT
This sequence comes from Nemurella pictetii, assembly GCA_921293315.2. Taxonomy (NCBI): domain Eukaryota; kingdom Metazoa; phylum Arthropoda; class Insecta; order Plecoptera; family Nemouridae; genus Nemurella; species Nemurella pictetii. Next base: position 3,195,076 of record OV121121.1, on the reverse strand, counting down.
CCCCTGGAGTCTCAAGACCCTCGCCCTTGTCTTCATTTCGCCGCTAATTCCCCGTAGTTTTGTGTTATGCAAATTACCCGGTCGTGTTGCGAAATTCACGGATGTCGCCGATCCACCGACACAAAGAGAGTTAGCAACAACGAAGACGACCCTTGTGTCTAGATACTGTTCGATACAACAAAGGTTTTCATAAAGCATTGTTCTGCTCGTCGAATTTCCCTGTATAGTTGGTCTCGTCAATGGGATTGATCGTTGCCCGTGGCATCATTTGCCAGGTGATAATATCGTAGAGTTTGATTGAAACGCACACGCATTGTAATTTTTTGGTCAAAGGGTCAAAGGGTGGGTGACGAAGGTAACGCTCGGAGTGAATTGGGAACCGTCCGGAACGCGCGACGCGTTCGATGCGACTTTGAAACGGTGATAATTGGCACTAATTTCGAATTGATCTCTAGACGGCGGAGACGCAGTGTTACTATTTTCTGTGCCAATTAACGCGTCGGGGTAAATCGTTGATTAAGTTGGGCCATCAAAAATCCGTCGTGAACCAGGAATCTTTGGTCGGCCTGGTTTTTTGGTCGACCTCTTACGTGAACGGATACAGCCCACTTTTGTTGCGAGATGATTCCTTTTCACCCTTCCTCTTCACGTTCATCCCTCCCAGGCTCCACGGGTAGGACCCGATTTTGGGAAGTTTTCTTTCCAAGATTTCTCTCCGCTTGTTTTTTGGAGTCCGTGCTTTACCGAGCCAGCGTAAACAAACGCAATTACACCCAGCTCAGCTGTGGCGTTGTTTTCGACAAAACTTTGTGTTGCGTTGTATCAATAAAATACAATGCACGCTAGTTGTGGCGATTTCCTCGGCAGAATGTGGGGTGGCATCAAAGATAAAATCAATGATTTGTCTTTGATTTGAACGAGTTAGAGTGTTGAAAAGCTACGGCGGTATAAAGTTACGGCATTGAGTGTTACGGTTTTTACATGCTTGTCCGAAGGGGTGTGTTGGATGCTGCTTACGATCTTGTTTACAGTTTCACGTTCGTGAACCTTCGATGATTCCGCTTCGCATCGCGTACAGCTTATAGCGTACATCGCACAGTGTACAGTGCACAGTGTACAGTGTAAAGCGTATAGCGTTCAGTGTACAGTATAAAACGTATAGCGTTCGGCTGAAAGTTTGGAACAAAGCCACATCGACGCCGTCGTCGTCAGAGTCGAGTGTGACCCATTTTCCCATCTTCCAGCTCTCAACTCAAGGCTCCGTCATCACACCCGTTGTACCGTCTACTACAAGTGTGTGTGAATTTTTAATTATAAAAAATCTTGGCGAAAAAAACTTATTTTGTACTTTCCTCCTACAGGTAATAAATCACAATGAAAAATTAGAATAAAATTTTATGTGTCATAATTCTAATTTAGTTGAAAAGAAGCTCACAATATATAACATAAAATCATAGAGAATACCATATCAATATTTTAAGTATAAATTGCTCACTTATTAATTTATATGGCTTTTAAATGCCGCTACCAGCCATGGTTGAAAATCAACCAAGTAAACATTTTATCCCCTCAACATCAAATTATCACCAACAGGGCTGGTGGACCAAGCGACTCTAATTGGCAACCAACGGCTGCCAATTTCATCTCCCGAGCAACCAATTTCGATATCCGCTTATCAGCTCAGCACCTTTAGAACTCTCTCTGCGCCCAGAACGCAAAGAAAAAAAAACCGCAGCTCAATTAAATGCCCCTGATAACCGCGTCGGCGTCAAAATCCCGATTAATTGGGTCCGTAGCCGCGACAGATTTTCTCAATCCATCCACGCCCCTAATTCCCTCCATCATTCAATTAAACATCACCGTTCACCTCCCCTACCTCCAACCCCTCTACCTCCAACCACTCTACCTCCAGCTCATCCATCTCGATGCGCGCCCATGCAAAGCAGCCTCCCGCCCTCGCATCTCCAATACCACCCCCCTCCGCACACCCCCGGTGTATCGGGAAAAATTTGTTTCTATGACAATGAACGCCCTGCCGCCCAGTCTGCCGAACCCCCATAGGTTACCTGGTTACCTGTGAAAACCCGGGTGCCCCTTAGGGATGATTCGACAGCAGCAGCAGCAGCAGTAGCAGCAGCAGCAGTAGCAGCAGCAGCAACAGTAGCAATCAGCAGCAGCAGCAGCAGCAGCAGCAGTAACAGTAGCATTCAGCAACAGCAGCAGCAGCAGCAACAGTAGCAATCAGCAACAGCAACAGCAGCAGCAGCAGCAGCAACAGTAGCAATCAGCAACAGCAACAGCAGCAGCAGTAATAGCAACAGTAGCAGCTGGCTTGCGGAAATTTCGATCGATTGCGCCCCATTGCGCTAGATTTCGCTGCTTATTAACCTGGTCGCGCTGCCGTGCACACAGAAATTTATTTGCGAATGTCATTCACGGTGATCGGAGCAAAGAGAGGGCCGGCTGCACTTGGGGATTACACTGAGTTTAATATGGTTCAATGAAACACCCCGTGGTCATGGCCTCTACAGTTGAGCCCTCATAGATAATGGATGAAGCTATACTTAAATCTGTACCACAAATAAAATAAAAACAGGCTCTACCCTAAGTATGTACTTAAAATGTGCCTCCAATTGTTCCTTATATCTAATGTAATGTCTTCAAAAGCGGTGATTTTGAATTCGAGGAAGAATATGATACTGGTATCGCACGCGGGGTGCAAACCAATTAAATTTTATTTACTGAACCGAGGACTAATTTCTGCTCTTGCCAGGCAGGGGTCCTTGTTAGCAGGCAGCACAGCTTTGTGAAACGTCGGGAAAAGTTTGGGCTTGGAACTTTTCAATACCCATTTCAATAGTTTTTCTGAAAAAGTCCTCGTTCCACCGGAATATCGCATAATCTTTGTCTAGACGCAATTCCTATTCACTGTTGCAATATTATTAGACGTCCTTCCAATTAGTCTCATGTTTTCGTTTCTCTGTGACCCTACTCTATTGACGTCGGTGAATGATAAGGTGATGATGACTGATGACAAATCTTACGCGGAAAGAAATGAAAGCCCAAAGGCGGCATGTTTATCTGTAGCCGATCTCGTTTCAACATTTTCTTGTGATTATTTAATTCCAATGAATGCTACAACTCATGATTCGTCCGCTGATCCGTGGGAGAGGTTGATAAGGGGAGTGAAGCTGTTGTACTCGTCTCGGCCCCTTGCAGCATCCCTCCGGACCAGATCTGGCCGCAAGGGTTGTACTCGTACAGTTCAGTCATACAGTCATACAGTCATATAGCTATAAAGTCATACAGTCCTACAGGCATACAGTCATAGAGCCATACAGTCATACAGTCATACAGCTATAAAGTCATACAGTCCTACAGGCATACAGTCATAGAGCCATACAGTCATACAGCTATAAAGTCATACGGTTATACATGGTAATCCAGCGTCTGACCAGCGTAAGGGTCCGAAAAGAAAATCTAGTATTTTACTACTCAATTTTATTCCTTCAACGCGTCATATTATTTTTGACTTTTCACTAAAATAGCTGCATTTCGTTTACTGTATTGCTGTGAAAAAAATTAACTTCACATTTTATAACGTTTCTAAAAAATGTCTAAATTATCAACATTACACTGTATTAATTGAAAATGAAACTGTGCGGATTATTCATCTCTTTGATCTGAAATGTAATTCGGCCTCGGTGACTGATAATTACGTTGCTCTTCACATCCACGAGTGAATACCTTACATCCTTACATACAATCTAATTGAATGTTTAATGTCATTCTCAACAGACAACAAAGCACCGTGCAATGGCTACTGTAAGTTGGGCCGAACCCCTCACTTTTATTGATTATGCTACCAGCTCCACGCGGCGTCGTCCGTGTGCTCGTGAAATGGGGGATGTTTTCGCTAGCGCTGGCCGGGAGGGGGAGGAGGGGGGGGGGATGGGGTGGTTTTTGCGGGACAAGGGTTAGCGGAGCTTGGGGAACGAGGGAGCGGGCGGCGGCGGGTGGCGGCGGGTGGCAGCGACCCAGTGCCCCATTTTGCGGGCAAGTCTTCCCCAGTCGACGCCGAGGAGAGGATGGCGTCATTGATTTACGAGTTTCTCGCTCGCAAGAGAAATGTTATGCCGGTGTCGGCGATGGTAGTTTTGGGCGGGGGTGGGGGTGGTCCTATCGCGGGGTGGGTGGGGTAATGCAATCTGTTACTGCCCTCGACTTTGTATAGGTGCGAAGAGAGACGGGTAGGCGAGCATTTTATACTGGACCTAACTCGATTTCTGATCGCAGAGGTGACACTTTGAGCTGCGTTGGTCTGTAATCCAATCCCTTATCTACGCCAGGCCAGGCTTAATCTAAATTCTGGCTTATGCTTATTTTTTATTGCTCAACCATCGATAATTTGCATTCACGACCATATAATGGGTGGTAATAATTTCTACGAAAATTACCCCGATCGTAATTTGCCAATTATCTTTCACCTTTTCGAATGTAGACATATACTCCTCGTTTCCAAGAATGAAGTGATTGAAAATTAATGGAAAATTTGCCCGAATTTCTTGAATAACAGCTCGCGAGCTCTCGTCTAACTGCGCACCTGTGATGTATCCCGGTCCGTGTACAATTAAACATAGATTCCTTCGCAAATCATGAAAAATTGAACTTTAGTGTAAATATTTACCAAGTCGCTTTTGTTCGAGCAAATTCTCTCGTGATGCTGCCCGCATTACAAAGTTTCCTTTATACCCGTAACCTTCCTTCTTGTAAATTGTCTATACCGACATTGTTTTCATAATCAATGTATATGGGCCATGCCTTTTCATCCTTCTCTCCTCATTCTCCCTCTCTTTCTCTCACCCCTAACTTTGTACAGAACCCACCTACCACCCCATAGCGCATGCAATGTTAAATCTAAAACCAAAAATTTAATCATTTCATAAACTGCGCCGCATTTCCACGTGAAAATGTAATAAAGAATTTTGCAATTTTGTGCAAATGCACATCTCAAATCTCATATCTTGTGTGTGCAACCCGAGCAATAATATATTGACTTCATAAATCAGGTTATCATTTTTATGCCGTGTTCATTATAATACCGACCTTCAGACTGTTCGAGGGTGTGGGGTTGTGTGGGTGTTACCTTTTGCAATGGTGAAGTTTGCTGCTTTCTATTCTCAGGACCCGTGTCTTGCCCTAATCTTACCACGCTAGTTTTCAGAAACACTATTTGACTGAATGCTTTGTACCAAAAACTCAAACTGTTCCCGACGTTTCACAAAGCTGGCTGCCTGCTTTATCAACGGTCTAAACTCGAGTGCCAAATAGCAACAAATCGAAACAAAAGAACCATCAAAGCTTTGCTTTCGCACAGCTTTGCAAAACGCAAAAGTTTGAGTTTGGGACTTGCATTAAATACACAGTTAAATTTTTTTTCTGAAAAAAAAATAGTTTGCACATAAAATTCAAACTTTTAAATTTGTAACCATCCAATTCGTAGCTCATAACAATGTCTGTCGTAATGGCCAATATCTTGACACCTGTTCAAATTGGCTGCCACCATGTGCCCACGACATGCGTGCTATTACGCAAGTTGGAGTTGACGTAAGCTGGCCTTCTATACGGACACGTGGCAACTAAAAGATGTCCCGCTGACAAATGAACCCACTCAAAAGCCGGTTAGCAAATTTCAATCTTATTTTCCGCCCAATTCCATACAAAAGAAAATCTGAAGGCGTCGTGACGGGCCTCGTCGGCTTTTCCGTGCGCCTTGCCACACATTTCCATCTCGCGTTTTGTCCGACTTGTTTGTCGACAGCCACCTGAGATTGATTTTCCCGGGATTTTCCCCGCACGGAGTGAATCATCATGTAAATATGCGAGCTCCGCTTTAGAAATTCTCTACAAACGATTTCTGAGAATTTGCTTCACGGGAAAACGTGTTCTCTTATCCAATTACCCACACACAGCACCTCGTACCACCCCCCGCTCCGAGCAAAATCTAGAACGCCTCTCCTGACAAACTTTCGCCGCTTCTTGTTGGCTTCTTGCGCATAAATCGCTGGGCCTGATGAGTTACATTGATCAAAGTTATCACATATCGTATCGTGTGCCGAGCGCGGCATCTCACGTTACGTATCGATGGTATATAAGAAAATGGATGTGGTTTTCTATGATTTCCCACAGCAATGTCCAGCTGCAATGTCCGCTCGTGGTGGCTTCTCCGCCCCAGGGGGAAATTTCATCTTCATACCGCACCCTAACCATGTCTTACCATGTCTTCCAGGAACGTGATTTCTCTTTGAAGGGAAGTACCCACCCCCCCCCCCCCACTCCCCAATCATACGCGCCAACTACATTTTATTTACTAAAGATAGCAGTAGCAGCGGAGCCCGTGCCTACGCCACTTTGTGTTTACGCCTTATACTTTGTGTGTTTGTAATTTTTTTATTTATTTAAATTATAAGCCCGTAAGGCAAACCCTTTTCCCACAAGGCAAACCCTTTTCCCACAAGGCAAACCAAATGCTAATAAGGCATACCTAAATGCCCATAAGACAAAACCTATGCCCAAAGGCAAAATCCATGCCCGGAAGGCAAAAGTTTGGTTTTAGGATTTGGTTCGTGCAAAAGGCGTCCTATTTTGGGGTATGGTCTCTCCCTGTAAAGATTGGTACAGTATGTGTAATAAAAACGGCCATCATCGGAAAATCGTCGAATGGCCTTTCTTCCTGTCAACATCCTAGCAAAATGTAACATTTTAACGGGACGGGGTCATCTAAAAAATCAATGTAATCTGTCCTTTAAAAGCAGTCAGGCGATGAGTTCATTCACCGACGGTAATTCTGTTTGGTGGATCTCTCTGTATCTTTGGGCGCCGAAGCCCGATGTAATAAAACAAGAGTGCAAATTAGTGATGTTTAACTCCAGGAATTCATCCCGAAGGCGAATTACATGACTAATTGGCAGCACATTTTATCTAATAACTGGCGTAATTTCCTTTCAAGCATATCCTGCATCAATGCAGATCATGCCGATCTTGTAGCGAGGTGCAACGGCAACGCTAACGAAGTCTCACCATAGAATAAAGACCTTTCACGTTGACTCAACACAAAGTGAGTCTGTCTTCTAGAACACATGGGTGGGAGAGAACGCGCCACACAAACACACAAATAATCGATTCGTATGATTCCACTAAACGATATTGTCCATCTGTTTTTTTTTTCTTGGAGATTTTCCGCCATGGTTCGTTCCGGTTTTCCGAGCATTTCGAATCGTGGAAATCGCTGCCCCATGTGTGCGCATTTTCCGGAGCTTTCCATCCCGATCGCTGCGACATCCACTTTTCCGATACAAAGATTCGCCCGTGATAAAGGCCACGGGTCGCGAAGTTACCTATAGCCTAACCTGCTGCTACTCTTTCGCCCGACTTTTTGGAACATTCAGCCACTGGCTGACATTATGACGAAGAATAATAGACTTCCAATAGTTAGCTGCTATTACACGTTCTTTCACAGAAACAGGCTTCACTCGTAGGCTGCTTCACCTTGCGCGCTGTCGTCAGATTCACAAAACCGAAACAAATAGTAAAATATCAATGTAAAAAGATATTTGGTATTGTATTGATGAATTGTGATGTTGGTATTGGTGTTGGTTTCACGTCAGAGCAGACTCCGTGAAACCATGCCAATCATCATCCAGGAATCATCGATTATTTGTTAAGTTCATCAACGTTGCTAAAATTAAAACAGAAATATTAATTCTGTCAATTTTTCGGTTCCCCCTATTCCATTTAATCAAAATTCAATCAAAGTTCAGTTAAAATGACGTCATGATACCCACTCGCTAAAGCCAGGTTGAGCAATTCGGGTTGTGATTCCCCTACATTTCTTTGTTATTTAGCAGAGCTAATTAATTTTTTTCCAGACTGGTAGTCCGTCCAGTGGGTATCTGACGTAATCTTTCTCGGGGTGGAATAGGTCTATTGTGTGCAATATATTTCCGATTAATTTTATGCGCAAATCCCTAGCGCTGAGTCGAAGCAGGTTGGGAAGGTAATGTTGCGCCCCGGGTTCGATACTCGGGTTCTGTCGTGCACATGTTACATTCCCATTGAATGTGAACTTTATAGGTTAGCAAAATTCAGAACTATAGAGTTCTGCATAAAATATAGAACCATGCTATCCGAAACATTGCTTCCATGCCATGTTTTAGGTTATATAGAGATCAGTACTTCACAGATTTTAATACGATTTTAACATAGCCATTAACAAACATATAGAGGAGAAACATATCAAGAATTCCATTAGTTTTCTTGAAAATCTCCGTGAAAAATCTGGGCCGGCGCCCAAGCGCGACGACCTCCCCGTGCATCTCGAGGAAAACAAACTCGCCGCGAAAAGCTCGGGGCAGGCAAAAAATTCTACACCTCACTAATAATAGGAGGCCACACGGGTGTGTCAGTGCCTTAATTTATCACGCCCGTCGTGTTTGTGTGCGAGTGTGTATTAGTAATCGCCCGAGCCTAAGGAGCCTGGATCGGTGCTCTGTTGTGTGTCACAGTATTTTGTCACAGTATTATGTCACAGTAAATGTCACACGAACATGGAAAGTGAACATAATACCGAATATCAAAAACGGCAGAATCGTCAAAACGGCTTGCGACAGGATCGTCAGCGCTGCCTATACGGCATGGTTCGGAATTAAAGCACCCCAGCCAATGTTACTTACGTCATCTTACGTAATCTTAAGGTTGATTAATGTGCCACTGATGCCCAATCTATAGTTGAAAAATAGAAGAGTTTCTCTACAGGTGATTTCTACACTTGTTTACTTTTACCCTAGTTCGCCAGTTTCGCCACCGGCGCACTTTTACCCGATTACGCCGTACCTCTAACTGTGTTATAGCCTGTTGCGATATTTGATAGATCTAACGCGTGCTTCACAGAAGCCGGATGCATTCTATACAGAAAACTGTGCAAATCGAGAAGCGTTTATTTTTCATCTCTGGTCGATAAGGAGCTGTGGAATTGACCTCGTGAACGTGGCATTGATCATTGATTGGTCAATGCTGTGTTGGTAGCCTTGGTATGTGATAGTGCAGATCGATTCGCGACTTGAATTGATTGCATTATCATTATACAAAGCGCCTGTCTTACTATAGTTGTATGTCCTTGCCCTGGGAAAACTCTAAAAGTACAACAACCCTATTTTCTGGCATTTTCTTGAAGAATTCTTGAAAGTGAGACCATGACCCAGAAGACTTTGTTCGACTCTTGCTGGTGTCAGTGTGCGTACAGAAACGCGGACAATTTACTCCAAATACTAATTCAATAATGTGCTTAGAGTCCAAGGGCCCCTTAATCCCCTGGGGCGTTATTCTAATGCCATTTTGGCATTTTGATTGATAAGGGCCTTAGCAAGTCATTCCAAGGTTAACATAACATTTCCCCCTAGCATCGATTAAGGTGTTTGACTTGCGTTACACCACTATAAAAGTATAAATTTTCTGAATGTCTTGTTTAATGAACACCAGTGACTGCTCATTTCCGGGGATTGCGTTTTCTCAACAACTCACTCTTCGAATGCCAGCTGCATTCTCCGTTCCTCATCGCAACATCTGCATAAATCCGCCATAAATGCCATCGTACTTTGCGCACAACAGTTGCAACGATGGCCAATTCAGCAAGCGGAAACTAGCGGCGCCGTGCTTAAATAGCACCGGCACATTGTATATCGCAGTCGCCCGAAATTCCGAACCCCGGATGTTATCGAAATGCGCCCCTCCAAACGTGGCCCCCCGCGCTCGCTGCGCGCCGGATTCTCCCCGTGCAGCGTGCATGCGAGAAATTCCAGTCCACTGACTCAGATGACGAGTTAGCGTGTACGTTTGCCGCCCCCCGACGCCCCCCCCCCCCCTGGCACAGAGTAGAGAATACGCCGCCGGTATTCCGGGGGGCGACGAGGGGGTCAGGGGGGGGCGTCGGATCGATCTACGTTTGGACCTATTGGCCTAGTTTTCACGGTGCACCTCCGTTTTGATGCACCCCTCCTCCGTCGCCTCCTCCTCCTCCTCCTTCGTAAAGGCCGTCGGCGCGGCGGTCCAGGGCCCACGGGATAGGGGCGCGTTGGGCGGATTGTCTTCGTTTGGTAGTCTTGCTGCAAGATGGTTTCGACTTAAAGCATGTCACGTTTGTACGTGTCGCTGCTAACGACGTTCAATTCAATTTGCGATTGGCTTAATTGCTTTTGTCTCTTATATTTTGCTCGTGTTACTATATTTTAATTAGAAAGTTCGTTATTTAAATCCGAGCGTTTTGATAGATTGTTTCCAGCAAATTGGCTTCGTTTTGTTGTATGAATAATTGCTTGTTGTTTAGAAATTGGCGGGTTTTGATTGGGGATGTTTGCTGATGATAATCGCTCGCTTGTTTCCGACTTTTTCCGACGGTATACCCGGACGTGAACGGAAAAGTTTCTGCTAATTTGCCGCGAGGCATTATCGGAAAATCAGACCGCGCCTCGGAGTTTTTCCCTCCGCCCTGGCTCTAGAGCGTAGGTATAGTTGCCGTCATCTCAGACTCATTTCACCGTCATCATCCACACAGCCAGCAAATGTTCGGTGCATTCAGATTAAGATGCATCGATTAGGAAAGCTAATTTCAAGATGTCAATCCTGGTTAACTATAAGTTTAATGAACACAGCGTGTGCACGTGACGCCCAGTTCTGCCAAGCGGCGGTGCGGGAACAGTTAACTTTTTGCTAAATCCACTTAGGGAAGTTTTAATGCTTCTATAGGATCCCAACCCTTTTCCCCGTCCCAGGGATAAAGGTTGAAGGTCCACTCGTAGATAACTGAGATTGCCACGTCAAATCTTATTCCCCGATGTCGTGGCAGGTGAACTATTTCCCGGCTTTTCACTGGCCGGGAAACCCGCGTGACTCATGCTATTAGACAGTGGTGAACCGGGTCTGGCGCACGAGGTTTACGCTCCGGCCAAATCGCGCCTGTGATCGCTCTCATTTGGCCCCGTTACTCCGCTAAACCTGCGCGTGGAAATAAATGTCAATTCGGTACTGAAAATTTCTTTGCCATCAGTTTGGTAATCATATTAACTACTAGCGCTGAGCGGACAAGGTTATTCTGAAATTAAATAGACTATAGTTGAATTTTAGTGGACTTGACAACGGAAGATTAGTAACAGCTCTTTCACCCAATTTAATCCTAGTTGATGAGATCGCTGGAAAACAATTTCACTGGCTTTGACATTTAACTTTAACTTGTCGATTTTTATTTGTTGCCCGTCATTTATAAGTGTTCATTTGATGTGCCCGGTTGGACATGGGGCTTATGCCCGCGGGTTTTACGGTTATTCCGTTCAGACCTGGTTGATTACAAATGGCATTTGCAGTAGCATTCGGTGTCAATAGAGTTTCTGTTTGCTTACACGCTGTGTACTGCAAATAGTGATTTCTTCTCAACATCAATCATTATGAGTTTGCATTGATTTTTAGCAATGCATTATTACAACTGGCGTTGTTATTTAACGTATAGCTGTTATTCAATATCGTCAATATATTTGATTGCGCAATTTTTTTACATTATGACAGTCAAATTTCGATAGGACAAATCAAAATTTTGTTTATAAAACCCAACATACATAATAAATATAAAGAACGATTATCAATTTAACCATTCGGATAGTAGATGGTATGACGTCATCCTTTCGGTGGTGGTGCCAAGTTTTCTACATAATTTCAAGTCGCATCATATTCGTGACATTAAACCCCGACAGTACCATTCACTGGCTTTATACGAAGCCGTCACATTTTATGGACGCTTTATACGCGTTTCAGCACACCAGCCGCCGTCGCTAAAGTGGGAATCGGGGAAACGAGGTTGAATTATCGACTCGGCTGGCATTTAGGAATTATTGCCGCCAGCTTCCTTCGGTCCGGTACCAACGTGCTAAACTAGTTGCTGTTTTTTTATGAGACAGCCAACTAACCAATTGGCCACTTTAAATTTACTGACTTTCTGGAATGTATATTATAGTTATGTCTTTGCTGTTGTTTTAGCCAATGCTTATTTTTAGATGTTCTCTAGAACTTGTACATGATGTTCAGATGCTGTATCTAGTTGGACTGTGTACTAATCAGTTTTAAGTGGTCAGTATAATTGGTTATCCTTATCAATTGTAAATTTTAGGGTATTTGCAGTTGATTATTATGACTGTACATGTGTATATTATTAAAGATTTATGTGCATGTGCAAAACTAAGCGGTAAGGTTGTATTGAGGCCGGGCTGGAACCTTAATAGTTCTTGACAAATCATTTCAAGGCCATAAGATTCTTATAACTCAACCACTAGAGCCCAAAGTTGTCGTTAGCTTTTTTACTGTCAAATTGTACAATTTGTCAGACTAGATGTTTTGTGCTGTGTTTTTATTTCATTGTGTTATCTCTTCTTTCTGTTTATTCACTTGAGTGTCATTATTTTCAAAACTCATATTATTTGAGAAAAATTTGAGCTGGTTAAATTTTACAATGAACCACAGTTTCATCGGAGGCTTCAGTAGAATCCGTAGATACAATATTTCCTAAGCCTTGACAATTTCAGAAAAAAAATATATATACATGCTATATGAAAGTACTAGCTTTGATATCCATGTGACCGCAACGATTTCGAGAATCTCATATCGCTTCCCCTGATGGCCAACCCCGCTTGATGCAACCTTACGCTTAGAATTATTTCGATAAGCGTCCGCCGCCGCCGTTTTACGTACTTATTTTGATTTTGTTTCTGTTATTGTTTCGTCGGGCACCCAGCTCCATGTGGTGCCGCGATGCCTGCCGGCCTGCCCTCTGTAGGCAGAATGCTCGACTAACAACCGACACAAACAAACACTTAGGAGCTCGCTAAGGCAAACGTAACGTAACGAAACGCTCCCCCCCGTTCGAAACACCGTCGGGCCGCGCTAATCCCCAGAATAGACCGGGTACAAAATGGCAAGATTAGAAAGTGAGTACATGCCCGTCACCTCTCGAATGGTTGCATTGCATTCTTTGTTTGAATTATTATCCTGTGGAGATTGGCAAACGAACGGAGAGAACTTTTTTTCGGGTTGTTTGTGAATTGTCTACGTCGGATGGAATATTTGGTCAAGGATGTAAGAGGAATGTCTAGGTAGGTGCGGAGAATGAAGAAGAGATAGCTCTTCGAAGTGAATATCTTAACGTTTAATTTTATTTTTGTCAGTGCCTTTTTGCATTCAGTTTTAACTTATTAACAAGAAGTAAGTACTTACTTTACTTTCAAGTACTACTTACTTTGAGTACCTTAATTACTAGGTTCTTTAACTTAGAAGTTAACAAAATCTGTGCTTACTTTCTGTCATTGTTCAATCCTATATTAGATTAAGTAGTAAAATGGAAATTGGAATTAGAATTGTGAAATAAATCGACACAATCTACTAAGTTTACCCTCAATGAGGGAGAGTTAACTAAATTATTTTGAAGTAGGAAATGGAGAAGGTTTTGTTGCCGCCATCAACAGTTATAATGATCTAGAGTCGCTACCTTTTCTGTTTCAACATACGATATTACAGACAGAATTATCCACCGTTTACCAGAATCAATTAGAAACATCGCATATAATTCTTTTACAAATATTCTGTCCGATTTAATTGTCTCTTACCTCTTTGTTGACAGAAGGAAAATCATTTATCCTGTGTATTGATTGCTAAAAGCTTATTTTAAATATGAAATATCTTATAAAGTTATCGGAGAAACTCTTTGAGTAGTATCCCCGATAATCAGTGGAAACAATTGAAAATCATTAGCATTGCAGTGCTCAGAGAGACTAGACAAAATCAAGTCCACGCCAAAACGGCTAAATGATTTTCCGAGCGATGAAGTGTGTTACTCGATACCACACCCTCAAAAAAATGATGCAACTTGTTTTTTTTCCACTCTGAAACTCTTTCTCTCTCACTCACAATCCACAAATCTACACCAATCGGAGCACTGGTGACTGTCTTGACTGTCAAACATTCGCTTCCGTCTCGTTTTTACAGCTTCTAAGTGTTTTACATCGTGTTTGCTTGCACCTGTTTCGTTCCTTACGTCATCACTCGTACCGAATTACGACATCACAAACCGTGGACAAATCTTTGTGTTGCTATTTGCTTTGTTTTTTTGCATTTACAGTTTGAGTGATCCGTGTGAAGTCTTAGTGATATTCCACAATCAAACAAGGAAATGAATGCCTACTAAATAGAACAACATTTAATTTAATTTAGGCAGTATAGACGAATCCTTAATTGGGACATTTTTTTAATCGGCCAATACCCCATGCAAAAGCTGCCAAAAAATAATGTGACCTACAAGCTTTTCTTTTTGGTATATTCAAATATCTCAAAGCAAACTCACTTTATATAAGGTTGATTGCTGAAATCAGAGTGTTTGTTTGATTGTGGAAGATGACCCTGATTTGTAAATTATGGTATTTTACAAAAAAATCTGTTCTAACACTTTATATTTCTTTGGTGTTTATAAAAAATTTAACACTTTTTTGCATGTTGTTTCCTATCACACAATGCATTCTCTCTTCACATTCAAAAAGACAAACTTCCTTTGCCACTAAATTCATTGTAGCTTGCTGTACAAAGCACCACATATACCATCGACCTCGAATTTAGCAAACATTTGCAAACCAATTGTCGAAAACCAAGTCAATGGATTATCGAGGAGATTTACTGGAGATTAACAGCCAAAACCTGGCCTACTCAAGTCTCTTTATGACTCTGTGTGCTCTGTTTTAAGTATACATGTAATGCAAGGTTGGGCCTTTGATTATTACTGGCCACTTGGGATTAGCAATACAGCGGCCCAAAATAACCTTGTATTGCCTTAAATTTGTGCACACAATTAATTGTAGGCCCCTCCTTTCCCAGTTCAGGATTCCAAAGATATCTTTCAGACTAGTTAAAAATTAATAAACCATACTTGACAGATTCTGACAGTTAAGTTGACAGTTTATCTGAATAGTTTTAATCTTAAAATATCCACCGCAAACTGGTTTTCCTAGATTGTCACCTACGAAAGCACTCGGAACGGTCTGCCCATTACAAAATGCGTTGAAACAATCTCAAATAACTCTGGTGGTGCCTGTGTTTGCGGGTGTCTAACGATTGTTGGCGTCTGTTCGCAGTTCCAAGCATAGTGGTCCACCACGGGAGCAACTCGGCTCCGGGAAACCCGACGCTGGAACGAGCGATGCGCGGCCAACGTTCGTTGTGCAAACAGACGACGTTCGAGGCGCCGGACGAGCCGCTCTTGAACGAGAGGCCCGTGCACGATCTCAAGGTAAACAGACGGCGTCGCAAACGCCCACCATAGCTGAAATTAGTCTTTGATTAAATTTTTCAGGAAATTAGAATATGAACATTGTTGTCAGTCAAGCATGAAGGCTGGAATTTCTGGTGGAAGACTTAATTTGCTAAATATTTCAGTTGTAACAATTTAAAAATTGTCACTTAATTCTCATTTATAGGTTTCCAAATGCTTCCAAATTTATTCCTAGCAATAAAGGACATTCAGCGACGCCATTAGACCAGCGCCAAAGCGCCAGTTGTCAAAACAGTGCGTAGTTAAACACCAATAATCAATAAACCGACCCCTGCGCAGGTGAAGCCGACCGATCTTAAACCAAGGCCGGCGGACATCAAGGCCAAGTCGTTGGACAAGCCGTCGGCGGCGGCAGCGGGTGCGGACGGAAAGAAGCACACCAACGGGCTGGCGAGCCGGGCGGCCAGCGAGGACGACGGCCGCCGCAACGGCGCCGCCGACGACAAGCCGGCGCCGTCGCACGCGTCGCGAGTTCGGGTGAGTAACGTACGGCTTGCCTGGCGCAAGGCGGCACGAGCGGGGGGCTCGACGGCTCGATGCCAGCGTGCTGAAGTGCCGTCTGGCACATGCCGAGTGCCCAACGATGTGTCATCAAGCACGTGACGACAACAGCTGCTGCCTGGTGCTTTTACCCGGCGTGGCCCAAGCAACTTGAGTTCCTTGGCGCATGACAAAAACGCACTTGATTCTTACCAAACTTGCATATGGCTCCAATGCACTTGCAGCTTTGTTTACTTTTTACTGCAAGGAATATGCATATTTTTCAAACCAAGAATAGACATATTCCACTCGGAGAAAATTCCACTCAAAGTGTGGCCTGGTACATTACGACAAGCGGGGTGGCCAAGGATGTGTCACCGCATCATGCCAAGTTCTGTATGAGTTCCCTGGAGCATGACGAAAATCCACTCGGTGCTAACAGAACTTGTGCACGGCTGCAATGAACTCGCAGCTTCGTTTATTTACTTTTTTTTCTGCGGTTAATATTTAGATATTTCAATCTAAGAATAATTGAAAGCTTTAAAAATAATAATATTTAACTGGGTGACTGCAAAACTACCATACTTTTAGCTTCAAAGTTCTGGTTCAAGTTTCAAAGTTAAGTTAAGAAGGTTATTTTTATTTCCTTAGCATTCATTACACCTTTTCCATTCAATCAAAATTCTATCAAAGTGACGTCATGATACCCACTCGCTAAAGCCAGGTAGAGCAATTCGGGTTGTGATTTCCCTATCTTCCTTTGTTATTTAGCAGAGCAGAGCTAATTAATAATTTTTCCAAACTGGCAGTACGTCCAGTGGGTATCTGACGTCATTTTCTCCGAGTGGGATAGGTCTACTACCACGTCAACTACTTTATTTGTAAACTAAACTGCTCAGATTCGGCAAAGACACGACAGCCAAGAGTGAAAATGTTTATTACAATATTTAACTAAACTAATCGGACGTCGTTGGTTTGCAGCCGCTAACGAAGATGAAGCTGCTGCAGCGCAGCCACGCGATGCGCGAGGAGACGTCGCCGCCGCCCGACCCCGACGCCCACTCGCCTTCCGCCGCCGCCGCCACCGCCGCCGCCGTCGGGCAGAAGTGCAGCCCCAACGCCAACAACAACAACAACAGTCTGTCCGTGCGGCCTCCGTCCAGGCACAAGCTCAGTCGCCAGGGATCGTCCAGAGAGAGTGCTGATAGCGGAGCCTCGCCATGTCTGTCCAGAGGTAACCTTCACTACGTTAACGATCGGTTAGGCAATCGTTACCGATCAGTTAGAATAGCCATGGGAAAACCAGGCTCTGAGAGCTTATCTCAGGGCCAGTTTTACCATTTTTTTCAACTGTCAGTTGGGGTATAACAACAGAAACAGTTGAATTTCACTGCTTGTCGTTGGCCATGCCATTTAGCTCAACTAACACTTGAACTTAGAGTTAATAAAATGGTAAAACTGGGTCTAAACCAGGCTCCGACCACTAAGCACTACGTAACAAATCAGTTATACAATCCGATCGTTACCAATCGTTAGACTAGCCATCCAGGGGAAACCAGGCTCTGAGAGCTTGTCAAGACACAAGCTCTGTCGTCAGGGCTGCGTCTGAGTTGCCTCCGACTCGGTCAAGGAGGGTTTAGAGTAGACGGAGAGTAACCAGGCTCTGACAGTGTGAAGTCGAGTGGTTGTATCTCGGCTTCGAGTGATAACAACATGATGAACCGTGCAATTGCAGGCCCGACCAATTGGATTGGTAGAAGGTGTGGTAATGCACCATTTCTTCTTTTATCTCACATATATGGCTTCAATTTAAAATGTCAACCACTGTCAATTCTTTTCGATATAGAATAGAATAGGGGTTTATTTACAACTTTGGACGATGGATACATAAAGCACATTTATTTCCTTTTGGTTTTTACATAAATTTCATCCTGTATTCTATGGTCCAGGGTCATGTGGCTGGAAGATTGCACGCTCAAGTGTTTTGTTTAAAATCCTCCCTTTTCACCATCAATATACGACAAGCCTACTTACTGGCGTCTGTAGTTGGGAACGCGTTGAATATTCACACATCTCAACAAGCCGAGTTGTCGCAAAGGAATTGTGAGGCGGTTTGTTAACGCACTTTGTCGGCCTCGGAACAGAAAACAGCACCGAGCAGTACACCGACTTCACGGGCGCCGATCTCGAGCTGTTCATCGTCGAGACAATCAACAAGAACCACAAGGACCGCGCGTTGATGATGCAGATCGAGTCGCAGCTAGTCAACTACATCCGCGACCGCTCTTCCATGTGAGTCCCACCGAGAAATTATCGTTGTGCGTCTGATAGGCAGCTAGGCCCGGTTTCCAGTGGCTTGGTAAATGTTTAACGGTCTGTTTACACAATACCTAGAAATTCATTGGCAGTGGTTTGCATAAAAATAACACATTAGCAAACCATTACTGCACACCACCATGCCCACCACCATTAACTGGGCCTTATTCTGTTGGTTCAAGACACTCTTTCTCAATCTTATTGCTAACCCTTATAAAAGTTTAAACCCATTCCTTCGTGTACCAACTTGCAACTTCATGTATCAACTTCATGAAGCTACACCTGTAGTTCAACATGAAGCTACGTCTTCATGTTGAACTACAGTTCACGAAACCCCCTGAGCAATCAAAGGGCAGAATTCCGCTGCTAATCTGCATAAACGAGAGGTTCGTGCCAAGAGGAGTGAAACCTTTGTGCCTGCTACAAATACTCCACCTCTCCCATAATCATACATAAGTGGGACCGACCGGTTTGGCATGTTGGAAACACCGGTTCTCGTGAGATCACCGAAGTTAGGCAACATCGCGCTGAGTCAGGTGTTTGATGGGTGACCATCATGCACATGATCAGTTTTGTTCGGGAGAGAGGTTGGAGGGTTAGAAGCTAGTACGACAACTTCACTCGCCTTGCTTGTCAACCTCTCGACAGCACGGATTAGTGGAGGAATCCTGTTGTTCGAGTTGTACCATCTTCGGAAGGGACGAAAGCCGGTGGTCCCCTCGGTGCTTCTTGACAGGAGTAGGCTACCTACCGGCACCGGGTTTCCCCTCCTCCTCCCTACTAGGCTAGGTTAGGTTCATTCATTCACCGACGCCGTTAGACCAGTGCCACAGGGCCAGTTGTCAAAACAGTGCGTCGTTAAACACCAATAATCAATCAATCAACATAAGTGGGTTCTATAATGAATACGCACGTATCCAACCCCCAGCGCAATGTTTCTCACCCGACGCATCTTGTTGCAGGCGACAGTTCTACAAATTCCCGGTGATGTCGTCGTACCAACGAATGCTGGTGCATCGCGTGGCCGCCTACTTCGGCATGGACCACAACGTCGACCAGCCGGGGAACTGCGTGGTGGTGAGCCGCACGAAGAGCACGCGCATCCCCGAGGTGGAGTTCAAGGAGTACGTCAAGGAGGACCTGCTCTTCCCCGAGGAGCCGCGCCGCTCCATCCTCAAGCGCGACTCGTCGAGCTTCGAAGACGGCAGCTACAAGGTGAGCTCCGTCGACTCGCTTTTTTTCTATTTGATTCTCGTTCGATTCGCGCGGTATTTTGGGGATTCCCAAAATGTTGTCTATGCAATCCGTCACATGGGACGAGGCTAGAACAGTCGGCTTTTCTCAAGTCATCTGATTCACACGACATTCAGGCAATTCTCGAATCATTGTCATTCTGTCATGTGACTAGCCATCCCAATGAATCCGACATGGCTAGAAGCTTTGACCTTTCAGTAAGTCATCCACACAGTCATAATAGTCACTTGATTCATGTGTCGTTTTCAATCCGTCGCTTGACATCCAAGCCAGTCCAAAGCATCTGACATGGCTTGAGCCGTGCCTGAAAGCATCGTGTTCAAATCAGACAATTGAGTAATTCATGGATTTTTACCATTATTAAATCATTGAGTGACCAACCCGTCCGTCAAATTGGCTGAGGCTAGAACTTTCAGGCATTGGTTCAAGTCATCGGTTGTTTTATAATCACACAATGCCAAGCTACTAAAAATTATCTTAGAATAGGAATTCCATCTCATATTGACCTCTTCTATTATATTATATTCTATTATAAACTACTTCATAATTTCCGTGGTTCTTTATTTACCTGATTATTTGCAATGAATGGGTTTACCATTTTTTTTTCAAGTTCAGGCGATTCTCAGGCTATCGAGCCTTCATAATAGAATAGGTAGTCGAAATGATTTTAGGTATGGAAATAATTATGTGCCCTCTATGAAATGTAGATGGGTTCTCCCAAGACGTACAGTTGTTGATATTCAAAATCTAAAACTATTTAATATAGCTGCACCACGCTAGTATTCAAGCTGACTGCGACTTGCCAATGGTGCTTTTTGTCGTGTGTGTGTGTGTGTGTGTGGTGTGTGCGTAATCTAGGATTTTGGTTTTGAAACGCTCGACCTTATAGTTTCTGGTAGTAAAGTAACGTAGGCTGCTGCTATGACCTCCGAAGAAGATCTTCTTCCAAACACGTGTTGCAAGCTCAAAATCTCGTCTAGATTTTCAAGCTATCTGGAAAGTGTTTGGGAAAACAGGATTGTTCGGAGGCTGTAATATTGGCTCTTAGTCTCGAGTATTTTAAATATTTCTTGTAGCTTTTGTCTTAACTTGTTGAGTTTTTGAGGTTATAGAGTATAGAGTAATTTCTTATTGCCATTACTAACTCGCTTTCCTTTTTTCGATATAAAGATGACGCGGTGATTGTTAATCAAACCCCATTTTCTTCGTACCGTATTTAGAGGCTTGGAATCGTTCATTTAAAAGTTTATTTAGTTTCTGAAGCTAATTTTCTCACAAATTGTCATTGGATGTGCTCCTGTAAATAAAAGTTAAATGTGCCTTGTAATATTTTCATATCTGAATCCTGATGAGAAGGTGCCATTAGAATTTCTCGTATAACCAGATATAATTTTCTTAAGCGTGAGGTTATTCATCTCCTTTGAGACCTTAACACTTCATCTAATGATTGCCAAATTAAATTACAGGGGGTGAAAGCTTAGACTTTTATTTCCTATGAAGACATTTCTCCCAACAATCTTTTCTTTAGTTGAGAACGGATCTCGACGTAAACCACTAGGCTTGCGGAACGCTTTGAATTACATTTAACAAATACCTAGAGACAACCGCAAGCAAACAAGCATAAGCAAAGATAACTTTTTACCGCTTGCACTGGGATTTTCAAGCTTGTGTGGATATTAATGTAGCAACTTGAAGTTTTAATTGCCATCAACATGAACTGTTCAAATTCTTGAGAATCATTTCAGGAAATAGCAAATTATAGTCATTTCACCTTTCAATGGTTTAAGATGAAGGATCAATTTCAATCAAGTTAGATCAACATAAGCAAAAATTTCAAACGCATCATGAAACAGTCATTTGAGTATTTGTTCAAACTTCAAGTAGCATTTTACCAGGTTTCCCACCCGATTTTGCTAATTTTGCTTGTCCCACTCGGCAGATTAAGCCACAGAAATCATGCAAGGTTCTTCTTCGAATCACAACATTATTTTCAGGAAAACTATTAATCTATGTTAAAAATTTAAAACATTTAAGTAACCCAGTTAAGAAAAAAATCTGCCAACTTGCGTGCTTAGATTTGGAAAAGATACAAGGAAGTTTTCTTTGTCCTTCTGTGTGGGAGAAAGAATTTTTTAGACTGGGTTAGAAAAAGGGTTTTTATATTATTAAAAACTGATCAAACATCACCAACCGATTTAACAATAACCCGTTCCAATCGGCTTTGAATACAAAAAATCAAAAACATTTACCTACAAAAAAATAAAAATAATGCTTGAAGCATTGAAAAATATAAAATTCAATCTTTCACAAAATTCTAGCCAAAAAAAATTTACGTAAAAACTGGTGTCTGGAAGTGCCCGATGTCACCTGTCTCCGTCGTGAAGTAATGCAGTTGGCGTTCATACCGGTTTGCAGTGGCCCAAACTATGCTTTAGCTCGGAGCCCTTATTTGGCCACACCGGTGTAACTGACGTAACACGGGGCTACTGTAGCCCCAATCTATTGACAGCGTGCTACACGGGGGCCAAGCTAGCCGTGTTTCAACTGCTGCTTTTTGTAACATGAAGCCTGATTGGTCGATTGCGTTAAAAACAATGTTTGAAACGACATCCAAATGGCAATCATGACAGGAAAAATTAACAAGAAAGTTACATATTTATTGAATGAAGGCCTTTCCTGTCAACGCAATAGACATCTTGAACTCTTAGCGGCTGAAACTAAACACTCATGCAGTCAATTTAACCGATTACACTGCTGATTTATGATTACAGTCCAACCAAAATTTTGCTTTCCGATGGAATTGCGTAGTTATTGACACATACACCGCAAATCATCGCGAATTGGCCCAAAAAAACTTTTTGGACGTCGGTCTATCTCGTCTTATCCACGCTCGCAGATCAAAATCGTCAATATCGGCAACTCTCCTATACTTGATTTTGACTTCTCTCACGAGATTCTCGGCGGCAGCTCCAAATAGTACGCCATCTTGGAAATAAAACAATGCAACCGTAGGCCGCCTGTAACACCGGTACCTAGCGGTGTTACCGCAAACACGGCTAGTAACACCGGCAACGGTTTAAGCTACGCCTTTCGGGGCTACGGCGTAACACCGCTGTAACGCGGCTAGTTGGGCGGCACCAAGCCTGGGACCGAACCGTTTGGCAACGTTGGAAACACCGGTTCTCGTGAGATCACCGAAGTTAAGCAACATCGCGCTGAGTTCGGTGTAGGATGGGTGACCATCCTGCACATTATCAGTTCTTTTCCGGAGAGAGGTTGGAAGGCTTGAAGTTAGTACGATAACTTCACTCGCCTTGCTTATCAACCTCTCGACAGCACGGATTAGAGGAGGAATCCTGTTTTTCGAGTTCGGAAGGGTCGTAAAGCCTATGGTCCCCTCGGTGCTTTTCGACAGGAGTAGGCTACATGCCGGCACTGGGTTTCCCCTCCTCCCATCTAGGCTAGGTAAGGTTCATCATCACCCTTTTATTCACCGACGCCATTAGACCAGTGCCAAAGGGCCAGCTGTCAAAACAGTGTGTCGTTAAGCACCAATAATCAAACAAAAAACAGCGATCCCGGGCCCCAACAGCCGCCGCCGTAAAGTAAAGTCGTTGGCGTCACGTTTCGTTCATGTCGGTTTGCAGTCGCCCGAGCGACGCTACAGCTCTGACTGTCGCCGGAGTAAAAGTTTCGAAGAACGGGAAGAGGAGTATGAGAAGGCCAGGAGACGGATATTTACTAAAAGCTGTGATGTGAGTACTTCTCCTCTATCTATCTATCTCTCTGTCTATATCTCTCTCACTCACTTTCACTTGAGCTACCCTCATAATGTGTCTCTTGCTTACGTGTTGCACATGTTTCCATCCCTCTTAACTGTCTGAAAGTAACCTCTTGAAGCAATCGTGAAGGAGTTACGATCCACGAAGGCGGTTGTTTGAGGCTCCGGTTTCAGACCTTCGGAGTTAAATACTCAAAAATCAAAATGCCTGTTTTTTTTTTTGATAATTCGTCTCACGTTCCGAGCCGTACACTTAACACAGCATGCCTGTTTGTAGATTCAATGCTAAGTGATAATGATAACCGATAAGTAACAAATTATTAATATTTGGCTTGCACTGAGCACTTGTACATACAATCACATATCCAAATAGCTACTGGTGGGACCAGCTGATATTCAGTGTTCAAGTCTTTCTACCATCTTGGAAAAAATCTCTACAATAAGCATGAAGAAAGTAGCACGGTTAATAAATTTGTATTTTGTATTATCTTATCCGTACCGAAGCCCAAGCCTTTTAAATTATGTTGCTTCCAAGAGCTCAGGTGACAAAGTTTAGTAACTCTTAGTTTCGACAGTGGTAAATTCAACAGAACTAGTTTTGCCACGAAATTACTTTCATTCGATGAATTTTTTACAATCTCAATAGTCTGTCCAGAAAACGAGAGCAAAATACTTTCTTCAAAAAGCGAACGTCGTGCTTTTCGTTTGTTTACCGTTGCTTAATCTATCTGGTAAGGCAGCGAGTTGTGCGATTGCATTTCAAGGTACCGGCAATGCAGTCGAATGACCTTGCCAAATGCAACGCAACGATTACTTCAAGAGGTTCCATTGTTATGAATTTGTGCTGCTTGGATTTGCCACCTGGGTGTCTTGAATGTTGAGGGGTTGGGTGGAACAACTACCAGAAGACAAAAAATGTCGGGAAATCCATTGCGACGTTATTCATCCGTTCATTTCCAGACCGCAACTTCTGTTGATCACCAAGTTTGTGATACGACCGTTATTAAAACCAGGGATATGCCAATTCTCGTTACGATTTTTTCCAAAATTACGCAAACTAGATGCTTGGTGAAGTAAAGACTAGTATCAAGTATGCTCTCCAAATATCGGAAGAAAATTTCCAACTGCCTTGGCATTCAAAACTTAGTTTATTAAATGTTTTTGATATTGCTAAGGCTAAAAAATATGTTAGTCTTGGGATTCGTCTTACGACACCTTGGCCCTTACCCAATACACCAAACACCGGCTTCACTGCACCGTTGGAACTGAATAACGCTCGTACAAATGCCAAGAAGCGTAGCACCGTAGCAACGCTAACACCGCAGTGACTGATGTTTGGTGCTGTTTTTTAACGTTCCAGCACATTTTCACTGCAACTCTGTCTCTCTCTGTCTCTCACACTGTCTCTCCTCTTTCTAACACGCTCACATCAGCTTTTACTGTCTCACTCTGTCCTTCTTGCACTTCTCTCTCTCACGGCTAATTCTCTAACAGCAGCATGGAGGTCCGACTAGTTACGTAACGCACAGCCGTTGAAATGTGTGCTAGGTTGGACAGTTGACGCTTGATCTAGTTCTGTGTTCTTACTCTAAGTTGTTAGTTTTGCTTGCGTGGTGAAATTATTACTTGTCCTATCTGCTTAGGCTAGCAATTAATCTATTTGTACCTAGTTGCATAGTTCTAGATTTACTTCTGACATGTTTAATGTATATTTGGAAGTTTTGTATGTTTTTTTCATCTCGTCTTACAGATGAGTTTTTTTTTCCGGAATTTCACGTTTTAACTTGACTTTAAATCTGTAATAATAGTAAAATGTTCCATGCCTTTCTTTCCAAAATTAGGCATTGTAAAATGTTTGTTCTCAACTGTTAAGCAGGTCTCTTCAAGTGTCTGGCGGCAATTGCAATAGTCTCCGGGTTCGGTATCAATATCCTTAAGCGGCTTGCTATTTATCCATAATAACTTGTTCTCTGAAAGTCAAATAGTACTAGAGTTCTAGATACCAATCAACGTAGTTTTTTAGAGTAGTTACATTTCCCTAAAACTTTTAAGCAAATTATATCTACAGATAACCGTACCAACTTCATAACCAATCATAACTAATTTTCCTACAAAAATGTCTGCCTAGTTGGGTACATACATATTTTAATGGAAACTTATTTCAATACAGATTATTGCCATGTAAAGTTATTAATTGATTAAATATAGTCATTTGCAAATATGATAAGGTGCTATATACAAGTGTGTATATACAAGTGTGTCACTGCAGCAGCATTGGAAACATAGGGTTTGGTTTGGTCCAGGAGCGAAACAACAGATCTGTACTCTATCGACGTAGCTAACGGCAGAGTGTGGTTTTGTCCAGGAGCAAAGATCGGTAGCACTGTGAAGTCAACCTATCCACGTAGCTAACGGCAGAGTGCGGTTTTGTCCAGGAGGGAGGCAACGGTTCGCGGCGTGGAAGCCCCGACTGGGAGTTCCACCCGTGGAGCAGCCTGGAGTCGGAGCCGCCTCGCCGCGGGAACAACCACCTCCGTGCGGATTCGCGCGGCTCGCGCATGCTCAAGGTACGTAAAGCGATCCGTGTCGATCATCTTAACGAGCGATCGAGACTCTTCTGCGAGCTTGTTGCCCCTGAATTTGGTAGACGCATGCATAGGAATAGAAAACTAGGTAATGCTCACTGGAGACATGACCCTCTTTCACAATCCTAGCACCCATCCTTTTGTGACCTTGCACTGCCCATCAGAACTGACATGCAGTTCATTTTACTGGGAGAGCATACTTTTCGGCAGCGTGCGCTAGTGTTCAAAACAGCTGCTTTGTGCTACGGACTTCACACAGCTGAAGTGTAAATATTTCCGAAATTAATTCATTTTCAGAAGGGAAATGATACAAACTATTTTTAATTTGATTTAGTTAATTTATAATCAGTTTCGGGACTAGGTTTTCAGTTATCAGCTGTTTGTTCCGTCAACAAAAGCCTACTAAAGCCTACAAAAACCTACTAAAAATCATTTATGTGTAGCTAGATTGGGGTTTTTTTAAAGCATGGTCAATTCTCTGCACGTCAATCAGCGACACCCCCAGTATCAATGAAGAAGCCAAGGTGACATCATTTTTGCGTGACTTGCCTGTGTTTGGAGGCATAGCAAAGCAGGCAGCAACATTTGGTAACAACCTGGTTGTGTTGTGTGTCTGCAGGTGGAGTCGTTTGAGGGCGGAGACACCCTGAAGGCGGGGTCTCTTCGCGGATCGGTCTCCAAGTCGTACAGCTTTGGCGGCTACTCGGGCGGCGGCGGAGGCGGCGGACGCGTCGACACCGCCTCCATCGGAGTCGGAACTTCCCGCACACTCATCAAGCAAGGTTTGTGTTTGCCGGCCACCCTCGTTATCAGCAACAATACACCTATTCCATTCAATCAAAATTCTATCAAAGTGACGTCATGATGCCCGCTCGCTAAAGCCAGGTAGAGCGATTAGGGTAGTAAATTCCCAATCTTGCTTTGTTGTTTAGCAGAGCTAGTTATTTTCTTTTGGTGTTAACTGGTAGTGCATAAACATACCCTATGGGCATATTGCTTTGCTGTGCTTGTTTGCTTTGCTTTGCTGCTTGCTTTGCTGCTTGGGCAAGAACCCTTAAATTTTTTTCGGAAAACTTAAATTTTCCTGATGCCGGTATCATTTAAAGATTCAAGCTACGTAAGAAAGTTGCGGTTTATCTGCAAAATAACCGTGTTCATTGCGACAGGGGTTCAATTTTATTAGACAAGTGAATATAATGCGTTTCAAGAACTTTGGAATTTTTTAGTAAAACTGTAAATTTTTGTGATGCCGGTATCATGAAAAATCGCAATTTTGGGAGATTGGTCCACACAAAATAGTTGAAGTTTTTCTGCAAATGAAACGTGTTCATTGCGACGGGGGTCCAATTTTACTACCGATATATTGTGAATATAATGCGTTTCAAGAACTTTTAATTTTTTTCGTTAAACTGAAATTTTCCTGATGCCGTATCATCAAAATACTTGATTTTTAATTAATTGGTCAACGTAAGAAAGTTGTAGTTTTTCTGCAAAATAAACTTTTTCATTGCGACGGGGGTTCAATTTTACTACCGATAAGTGAATATAATGTGTTTGAAAAACTTTTTTATTTTTTTTGTTGTTTTTTGTTGAAATTTTCTTTATGCCGGTATCATTGAAAAACTTGATATTTGAAGATACAGTCTATGTAAAAAAAGGAGTTTTTCTGCAAAATAAAATTGTTCATTGGGAGGGTGGTTCAATGCCTTCATTTGTTATATATTTCAACTCATCTAATCCTCTAAAGTCTGTAAAAATATTTGTAGAGTGGCAACTACTCCAATGTAAACCAAATAGTTTTACAGATAGAGGATTGGATGTGTTGAAATGTAAAACAGATTCAGCATTCCCCTGTTTCCAACGCCTAATGTCTCCCCGTCGGCCCGCAGACTCCGGCAGCAGCGTGTCTTCGCGCATCAGCCCGTCGTCGTCCGGCTACAAGTCTCAGTCGCAGCGTTCGGACGCCACGCTCTCGGCGACGCCTTCCCCCACGGCCACCCCCCACGGCCCCCCGCCCCACCCCCTCGCTAGTCAGCTGTCTCCCGACAACGCCGTCATGTGGGCCGTGACCGACATGGCAGCCGTGCCGCCCGGCAGCCTCCTCATCAACCCGGTGGTGAGCCGTTATCCATGCTTGATTGGGTGGGATTTAATAGCTGGTGGTGAGCCGTTATCCATGCTTGATTGGGTGGGATTTAATAGTCGGTGGTGAGCATGGATTGAAATCCATGCTTGATTGGGTGGGATTTAATAGCTGGTGGTGAGCCGTTATCAATGCTTGATTGGGTGGGATTTAATAGTCGGTGGTGAGCATGGATTGAAATCCATGCTTGATTGGGTGGGATTTAATAGCTGGTGGTGAGCCGTTATCAATGCTTGATTGGGTGGGATTTAATAGGCTGCTCATCAAGCTGGTGGTGAGACAATCAATGGTTGATTTGGAAAGATATTTAAGTCTTGAGGGTTGAATTGAATGGGTTCATTTTTTCCCTTTTAATCAATTATGCCGTAACTTACGTAACCAAAATTTATGTGTCTTCAAGAAGTAACAAGAAATATACTGAAATTTTCTAGCATATTAAATATTGTTTAATTTTGAAATTGAAATTGATTTTTATGTTTGTAAATATTCTTCCAACTCTAAATCCCGACTGAGTTTTAATCGACATCATTTAAATACTGCTCATCCACAATCGGATTAAAATGAGTGTTAACCGCGGGCCCACAGTGGTTACTTTGGGGTAAATCTTGAGATGAAAATCGGCATATCGACGCGACTTATTGAGCTCGGAGAGTGACAGTTGTTTTAATGCACAGTTGCCATTTATTCAACCCAAAAAGTCGTGACGCTCCGCTTTTATCCTTGCTTGTTTTAATCGGTTTCTATTTGTCAATTCAAGTCCAATAACTTACAGTTAACCGAGCTGTAAAAAGAGAAATCCCGCGATGACGACATTTCTTTGTTTCGTCGAACTGATGGCTTGTCGCGGTCGTGCGATTACAGACGGGTCAGCCGTTAACGAACGAAGACGGCTCGGTCTACCGATTCGATCCCAACAACCCGCCGCGAAGCAAGACTGAGGAATCGAAGAACGCCGGCACACAAGTCACACCGGAGCGTTCGCTGCCGCCTAGTCCAGACAAAACACGTGAGTTCCTTCACCGATGTTGACGTCTAAACGCTTGCTTTTTGCTATAATCGGAAATCGGAAACTTAACCCGCAGTTGGTCCTGTTCATATTTTTAACATTGTTACTCGTGTGGGTTCAATGAGACCACGGCAACAAATTTTACCTAGACATTAAGTGAGACACTTTTTTGGGGATATTTTGAGTGTTTGAGGTGTTGCTATCTTTGCTCTATGTTATTAATCACTAAAGACGATCACACACTTTTTCACCGCGTGCACTTTCCCCACAAATGTCCATCGACTGGTAAATACGGCAAGCTTTGGCAACATTCGTAGCGTTGTAAGACCAGTGTTAAACAATTTGTAAAACTTTTTTTTATTCAGAAAAACTATTTAACTGGGTAATTGAAATTAGTTCCCTTGTGATCTTCGTGCTCTATCCCTCCCATTTCGACGGAATCGCGAGGCTTTGATCGAATCGTCAAGCCGTTTCCTGCCCGCTGTCTGCAGAGTTCATCAAAACAAAAACGCTAGTGTTCTGAAAACTAACTTGCTAAGATTAGGAAAAGACACGAATCTAAAGAAAGTAATGACTTGCAAAACTTATAAAAGGCCAAATAGTGAACCTAAGAAAACATTTGATTATTTTAATGATTTAGTGTCAACAATCGCTAATAGACGGGTAAAGTCCAGTTACTAAGAGAGAGAGAAGTCAATAAAACAGCAACCTACAAAATGACAGATTAATATAAACTGTAGGGTCTGTGACACAGTCAAAAGTGCTAGTCCAGATGAGGAAATGAACACTGAACTTTTCTCTTGTTGCTGCTCTACCACTGAGCTTCATTGAAAGCGTATTTGAATCGTCCATCTCCGAGGAAATAGATTCAGGACATATGATCATAGATAGCACTGGATCCATCGAGGGTAGACCCCAACCCCAACTAGAACATCTATTTATTTGTTCATTTATATTTGAAAGAAACGTTTTCCATGTGAAACGTTGGTAACACGTGCAACCCGTTTGTTTTGCCAGCGGTGGCCGTCCAGCCCCCGATGTCGATCTGCCCGTCGAAGAGCACGACGACAACGTCTACGTCGCCGTCGTTCCCGGTGACGCCGCCGCCGCCGCCGGCCGAAGCGCTGGCCCCGCCGCCGCCGCCATCGGCGCCCGCTTCCTACCAGAACGCTTACAAGTCTGTCGAGTCGACCGGTCAGGTCCACGGCGTCGGCAACGCTAGTCAAAACAACGTGATGGGAGCCTATCCCAACGGCATGTACTCAATGCCACAGCACCAGGTTGGTCTCGGACCCGACACTTTTCAGGGTTATGTGATCAGACCTGAGCCTCATTAGACCTGGCAATAGACTTATTTCACTCGGAGAAAAATGACGTCAGATGCCCACTGAACGTACTACCAGTTAGGGAAAAATATTAATTAGCTCTGCTAAATAACAAAGGAAGATAGGGAAATCGCAACCCGAATTGCTCCACCTGGCTTTAGCAAGTGGGTATCATGACGGCATTTTGATAGAAATTTGATTGAATGGAATCGCTGTTGTATTGGGAAGGTTGCAGACTGGAGGTGAGTTCTAAAATTCTAAGTAGATTAAATGTTTGGCTGGTTGCCTTTCTTTGATAGTTGACATTGGTATTCTAGATAGTGTGATTGTAAATGTCAACCGTCAAATTGTAAATTTGAATTGAATTTACTATTATTGAACGTGGCAATAATAGCGCCATGGCACACTCTTAGAGAAATATGTCAAACTGGAGATGACTTGGAGAATTCTGAGTAATTCTGACATTTCATAGCCTTCTTCATTAGTCAACGACCAACATTGAGTTCCAGGTAAGGTCTCAGCTCCCTTGTAGGTTTGCGTTGATTCAACATCAATCTAATCGATTTGGCATTCGACGTCCCGAACGCAAGTAGCTAAACGCTGCGTTTTTAAACGAAATATTAACACATTACAAGTTACAAAACTTTCTTAAGTCTCTTGTCTTTTCGTTATCTCATTCTTAGCACGATTTTTTTTTTTTCGAGCGAGTATCTGAAAGCTAATTCGCTGCGTGTCTCTCCCGGCAGCAGATGAACCCTGCGCTAATGTACAACAACCAGCAGCCGATGCAGTGCCATAGCCAGGCGACGTGCCCGGTGGTTTACCCGAACTACGGGCCGGTCGCTCCTTACGACCCGAGACAGATGATGCCGGGGGTGAGTCGACCCCCCTCGCCGGGGCTTGCTTTGCCCGTTTGCTTGTTGAATCGTGTGTCTAGGCCCAGCTTGATTATTCCTTTAGCTCGTCAAATATAATGGCTAGACCCTACTTGATTTGTTTTTAATTAACATTTTGAGGCCCAGCTTGATTATTCCGTTCGCTTGTTAACACGATTAGACACCTACTTGCTTTGCTACTGGCAATGGAACAGCCGTCAAAATCACACTGTCCTGATCTCTTTACGCTGAAGTCGTTGCGTCAACTCCGGGTTGTAGCTGAATTCCATGTCAACACACAGTGAAATTCACTTCTTTCTGTGTTACTTTCTTATAAATGCAAGTTGAAATATAGTTTAAACTTGAAAGTGACCCTTAAACAATTGAGCAAATCAGGCAGTGTTTTTGGCTTACTATCAAAAGTTCATCTGCTTTGTCTTCTGTTTTGTCTTTGTGTTTGCTTGGCTTTGTGTGTGGCCTGATTTGTTTTAGCGGCATGGTGTGAATTTACTTTTAACTCAGTGTTTCTAGTTAACAATCTTTTAGTTTAATCATTATTACCTTCACATCCCACCCACCATAAATGCAATCCACAAACAAGAGTTATTTCATTACTCACTTCATTTGCTATGTGACTTCTCTTGTTTGTTTGTTTATTTTGTTTTTTAAATTAATTCTAAAAATCCCCAACAAATCACATTCGGCCTACATCCTTGAGATCTGCTTCCTGAACAAACTGCTTGTGCTTTGTTAATTTCTCTTTTAACATCCTTACCATGCACTCCTATCAAACTCTGGTTAATTTTACAAGGAAGGAAGGAAAACAGAGCAACATGTCTTACCCAGTTGAAAAAGTAATGACATGTGAGACATCAAAAATGTTCAGCCAAAGCATCCGTCTTTGGTACAAGAATTACGTAGATCATTACCATTCCCGGACAAAAGCGGTGCCGAAACACTTTCAACGCCACGTGCATTGTCTTTCCTTTTCAACTCTGTTCGCGGCTCCACGTTACTTTCCTCGTTCTAAGATTGGCCAGCGGCTACACACTCCTGTTGTGTTGATCAACGCGGTTTTAGCGGGCGGTGTTTTTGTGTGTTGATCTTGTTTTTCTCTGTTGCCCCTCGGCACGCATGTTGCTTTGCTCGCCGCCTGGCCAGGAGGAGGACGAGTACGTTTGGCTGGAAGTGCCGGTAGCGCCGATAGCGCCCCTGCCGCCCGGCATGTCCCCGCTCGGCCCGCCTCTCTTTGATAACCCGTTCCCGGCGGCGCTCGACGATAATTGCATCTACTACGATTACGTGACCCAATGTTTCGACCCAAACTGTACTCAGTGCTTCGAGGAGGTTTGCACAAACGCTTTTGTTTTTTTATTTACTTGTAGAGATGGCGGCAGATGTCGTGTACCCAGTGACGATATTTTTCACTAAAAAAATATGTCTGAGTTTATTTTTAGAAACAAAAAATGTAAAAATCCTTTCCAAAATTTGTGTCCTTGCCAGTACCGGCACCCAGATAAACTTTGGAGTCTATTTTTCGTTTCTAATAAACATCCACCCACCTCAACACCCAACTATTAGTACATTTATATCGGAGTGTTTTCATTAAACTTGGAGGTGCTTGGCGAGTACGAATAACTCACTCGAGACATCATTGTTCGGCAAATCTATGGCTCTCTAAAGTACAGGAAGGCTCATAATAACGCGGTAATTCTATTCCGGTTGACTGAGAATCCATAGGACCCTTGCGTAATGAACTGACACAAAACTGTCTGCCAACATCCCTACCCCTTCTTATTCTGTGCTATCATTTGCTTGTGTGTGTTTTAACCTTCAACTAGTCAGACTTGTTAGATGTAACTAATCAAGTGCTCAACCTTACATATAACTGGCAACTGGCATTGGTTTTTTGGTTTCTTCGGTGGTTTTTTAAAGAAGATACGAAAGCTTTCAAGCCAGGCTGTGTAAAATAGTGCGCCGGCAATGGGTGGGTCGCTTCGGCCGCCGCCTCCGCTGACTTGTTGGCGGGTTGTGTCTGGTCGCAGGACGGCTGCGGCATGCCGGTGTCGGAACTGAACTCGTACTTCATGAACATGAACGTGATGTCGGACCAGCAGCGCGGCGCCGGCGACACCGCCAACGGCCCGCCGCCCGCCAACGGACCACAGGGCTACCAACCGCAGAACAACGGCCCTCCGTCAAACACATACTGCTGGCAGCCACACCAGGTAAGGACGACCGTGTCTCAAATCGTACTCGGGAAGCTGTGTAGGAGGTAGGTAAATTTTTTCAAACTCAATAGAATAGACCGATTCTATTCAGAAATAAATGGAAATACTCGCAAGATGAGCTACCACTTAGAAGTTAATTTAAAAAAAAACTAGCTCTGCTAATTAAGCCAGGAATATATAGGGAAATCACAGCCCAAATGGCTTCATCTAGTAGTAAATTGATTGAATGGAATAGGTGTATACTACCTATTCAGACATGATACCTGCTTAAACAACATAAGTAGAGAGATTATAATTTAAGGAAAGGATGAGGATGGAAGGTTAGGGACTTGTGAATTTACAAAACTGATTTAAATAATTAATTAATTAATTTACATCAAGGTGATTTTTATTCATAAAAATTGCATTTCTAGACCCGGTGGAGTAAAGGCCAGGCTTGAATGTTTACATTAAAAATAAGCAAAACAAAAAATTTTAATTGTTTGAACATTCAGATTGGTTTTGGGAAAATGGCACCCACTTACTTACGATTTCTTTTTTGATAAATAGGCTGAATAAATTGACAGAGTAAATTTACAAGACCTCTAAGCCCAAACGAAACGGTTAAACGCGCAAACTTGCGCGGTACCTAACCTTAAAAAAATGTTGGTTAATCCGTTGTGAACAACCCAAACACTTACGTTACAGAACGGCGGCGGCGGCGGCGTGCCGATGTACTACACGGTCCCTAGCGGTGGCCCGCTGCTGACATCTTCGCCCCCCACGATGCCCGCGATGCCGGCCATGGGCGGACCCTCTCAGCGATACGTCTACTCGCCCTACCCGCCAAACGCGGCCGGCTCCCTCAACGATCCCACGCAGTCCGCTCCGCACAACGGTGAGGAGACCACCAATCGGATTGCTGACCTTCATTGCACGTTTCAAGCCCTAGCACGCTGTG
The DNA here is from genome assembly GCA_921293315.2 of Nemurella pictetii. Classification (NCBI taxonomy): domain Eukaryota; kingdom Metazoa; phylum Arthropoda; class Insecta; order Plecoptera; family Nemouridae; genus Nemurella; species Nemurella pictetii. Next base: position 3,160,728 of record OV121121.1, on the reverse strand, counting down.
TTTCAAGCCCGTAGCACGCTGTGTTTCACGCCCGTAGCACACTGTGTTTCAAGCCCTAGCACGCTGTGTTTCAAGCCCGTAGCACGCTGTGTTTCACGCCCGTAGCACGCTGTGTATCAAGCCCGTAGCACGCTGTGTTTCAAGCCCGTAGCACGCTGTGTTTCAAGCCCATAGCACGCTGTGTTTCAAGCCCGTAGCACGCTGTGTATCAAGCCCTAGCACGTTGTGCTTCAAGCCCGTAGCACGCTGTGTATCAAGCCCTAGCACGTTGTGCTTCAAGCCCGTAGCACGCTGTGTTTCAAGCCCATAGCACGCTGTGTTTCAAGCCCGTAGCACGCTGTGTATCAAGCCCTAGCACGTTGTGCTTCAAGCCCGTAGCACGCTGTGTATCAAGCCCTAGCACGTTGTGCTTCAAGCCCGTAGCACGCTGTGTTTCAAGCCCGTAGCACGCTGTGTTTCAAGCCCGTAGCACGCTGTGTATCAAGCCCGTCGCACGCAGTGTTTCAAGCCCGTAGCACGCTGTGTTTCAAGCCCGTATCACGCTGTGTTTCAAGCCCGTAGCACGCTGTGTTTCAAGCCCGTAGCACGCTGTGTTTCAAGTTTGTAACACAGTTTTTTAAATTTTTAGCAGCCCGTATCACGCTGTGTTTCATGCTCGTGGAACTCTGTTTTTCTAGTTTGTAGAATACTGTCTTGGCAGTTGGTAGCGCACTGTGTATCAAGGGCTTAGCTTTGCACACTGTTAGTGGACCAAGGGTCTTTTTTTTTCTATTTCTTTTTTCTCTGTTTCTTTTTCCTAATCCATCAAGATGTCTTTACAAGATTGCTATTAATTGTTGTGTCAAAACAACTATTTCACTCAACACTCAACACTTCCGTGTGGAAATGTCCCGTGTCGTTCGGTGAATAAACGGCCACCTGACCGCACTTTCCGCCGCCGCAGGCAACTTCATGGCGGCGAACTCGTACGCGATGGCCGGGGGCGGGGGCTATGGCGGGCCGCCGGGCGGCGAGTGCCTGCCGCCCCCGGGCTTGGTGTACGCCCCCGCCGGCCCCACGTACTACCCGCAGGCTGGCCCCGGCGGGCAGCCCATCTCCTGCGGCCAGCAGTTTGCCGGCAACGGGCCGCAGGGACAGTTCCGAGCGCCGACGCCGCCGCAGACGCCCACGCACGGACAGGTGAGCCGGCGGAACGGCGTCGCCGTCGGTTTACGTTGATTTTACAATTTTAGGGTGGTGTTAACGAGATATCCCTAAAAAAAATTGAGTTTTGCCATGTATAATTGGCTGTATATTTGACTTAAAGTGTCGTCTCCTTTGGGAGCGTTGCGCTTTTCTAGCGCCGTGTGGTTAAAGTATCAATATTATTTTTGATAATTGTGTGGCTGGATTTAATTAATAGTTGACTTAAATAGCTTCAACATATATGCATTGTTTAGCTCCATGGATTTAGAAACTGAACCACGCTTGAACATAGAAGATCCAGGTTCCCCTGATTCTCGCTTGTTTGCGTAGTTGGTAACGTCGATACGTGGGTTGTGTGTGCAGGCGATGTGCGGCCCGTCTTACGTCTACCTGAACGGCGGGCCCGGCTACGGCCCCCCGCCGCAGTCGTACAACGGGGGGCCCTCGCCCAACGGCGGGCCCTCCCCTCCGGGCGGGGGGCAGTACATGCCCGTCATGCCCGCCGTGGGACTCTTCCGGCCGTCCATGCAGGTGCGTCGGCTCGCTCCCTACGACCACGACGGTGCCTGGGCCGCGATTCACTCACTTTTACACTTTCTAGTTCTGCGGAACTGCGTTGATTTCGGTTTTTGTTTCCTATGCTTCCTATGGTAACAAAAGCTGAAATTTGAAACTGTAGAAATTATTGAATAGGGGTCCAGGTGTCTAGTCTATCTGGGATAAAGGCGTACTTAATGGCCGACATTTGAAATTGCCTACAAATCTCTCCTCGGCAAGCCAGTAAATCGAACTGCACACTTCTGAAACACAACAAGAGCACCGCCAAAAACACGGCAGTAGCCCTTTGCTTAGCTCTCGGGGCTTCTGAGGCGAAGTCATAACGTTTTCAGAAAAACTGATTTACTGGGTATCAAATGCTGAATCCCAAACTTCCCCGCTACTCCCGTAAGCCACCTTGTTAAATGGCTGGGCCGAAATTACAACATAAACACTAAATCTCGAAGGTGCCCGTGTAACTGTCTGCACGGACAGGGTATCACACACGATTTCCAATATTTCGGAAAGAGTAAGATTGCCGAGAAACTTTTCCCGACGTTTCATAAAGCTATGCTGCCTGCTTAACCAAAGGATCGAAACTCGAGTTGAGGTTTTAAAATCTAAAGTTAAGTCAAGTTTGAGTTGGACGCAGAACAAAGTTAAATAGTTTTCGTGAAAACTAACGTGCTTAGATTAGGAAAAGACATGAGTCTTAAGAAGGTAACAAGTGGTAACGTTGTATTGCCGACGATGTCGACACAGATGATGCGTTCGAGCCCGCCGCCTCCCTCGCGGCCGCCACGCGACGGCGGCGCCGGCTCGAAGCCGTCGTTCAGCCGTTCTCCGTCGGTGGGCAGCGGCAAGGACCGCCAGTTCGACCCGTCGCCCAGATGCCCGCCGATGCCCATCTTCCGCATGCTGGCCGGTTTGTAACGGACACGTCGCGGCTATCATTCTCATCCCTCTCATCCTGCCATAAGTATAGCCACACTTCTATGGAATGATGCTATCTTTCTTTGGTGGATCTTTGGATCTTTCCAATGTTATTTTTTTTTTAATAATATTTATTTCTGGTATTTCATCCAATACAACATAGAGCCACTGTCAGTTGTATACAATTATGATGGGTGATTGGTAAACTCTTTTAATATAGTCACGATTTTATGGTGTTATGATTTCGTAAATTTTGCAGTAAAATTGATGGATTTCGGTGTTACTTCGGTCTTATGAAAAGAATACAGAATTTTGCGTTTTTGGCATGTTGGAAACACCGGTTCTCGTGAGATCACCAAAGTTAAGCAACATCGCGCTGAGTCAGGTGTTTGATGGGTGACCATCATACACATAATCAGTTCTGTTCGGGAGAGAGTTCAGAGGGTTTTAATTTAGTACGATAACTTCACTCGCCTTGCTTGTCAACCTCTCAACAGCAAGGATTGGTGGAGGAATCCTGTTGTTCGAGTTGTACCGTCCTTCGGAAGGGACGTGAAGCAGGTGGTTCCCTCGGTGCTTTTCGACAGGAGTAGGCTACGTGCTGGCACCTGGTTTCCCCTCCTCCCTTCTAGGTTAGGTTAGGTTCAACATCACCCTTCACTCACCGACGCTGTTAGACCAGTGCCGTAGGGCCAGTTGTCAAAACAGTGCGTCTTTAAACACCGATAATCAGTCAATAGATCCTGTGCAGAGTTCTTGGTTGCAACTCTCGTGCTTGCAAGACTGACGAACGCGTGTGTTTTCCAGGCGAGATTCGGGGTCTGGTGGGCCCCCCGCTGCAGGCCGGGGTCCGGATGCCCTTCGCCCTGCCGCCGCACCCCCCCAACCAGCGGGGCGGGGGCGGGCAGCCGGCCTACGCCCCCGACTCCCGCGCACGCAAGCCAAGGTGAGGAGCCTGCCGCTGACGGTCTCTAGCCTCGGGCGATCTTACACTGGCAATCAAATTTCTATCAAAGTGACGTCATGGTACCCACTCGCTAAAGCCAGGAAGAGCATTTCGGGTTGCCGGTTTTTCCTGGGGTGGTTATTTTTCTCTGAGTGGAATAGGTCTATTGTCGGAAGTGTCCGTTATCTCTGGTACACAAGTGAGCTTCTGTTTTATGCTTAGTGGGAATTAGTGTCCAAATAAAAAGTTCCACGGAATTAACTGCAACCAAACAATTACACCATGGTGATGTCTTATTCTGAAGAAGCGTAAATCTATGAAATGTACCGCACCAAGATTATGGCATTGTTTTATCTGTTTTTCACCCGTGTTGTTGTGTGTGTTTGCAGGCCGAAGAGTCTGTCGGGGGGGCAGGCAAACAACCAATCGCGGGGGGGTGGGAACCAAGGCCACCCGTCCCTCCAGCATCCCGGGAACTACGCCAACGTCAACAACGGCGCAGGTGAGAAACGGGGTGAGAAACGGGCCTTCGCACACTTCTTTCACGGGGAAATGGAATCTAGGCTGTTTCTTCTGATGTTGGCTGCAATTGCAATCATAAATGAGGCACTCATTTTCACTTGTCAGTTAGTTATAAAGGTATGTTTACTGTCCAGCTTTGTGTGATTTGTGCTGTAGCTTTTCTAGTGCTAGATCGCTTTCGGTGGAGCGTCGCTCGTGCCGTAAGCATTGCGGTAAATTGACGTTTGTGAGCAAAATTGTTCCATATTTTCAATGCGGCAATCAAAGCTTGCAACTCTCCTAGCACGGGCTCGGGCTCTGATTGGTGAACGCCGAGGGAAAAAACTAGCAAAGCCAAACAATAAACATACCTTAGTTGTCTAAAATGTTTGCTCACTAATAGATTAGGTGTATGTAGTATAATGACCAATTAAAATTTGCACCCTTTTTAACCTCTCTCTCTCTCATCTTCCGCAGGGCGGATGTCTCAGCCAAACCAAGGAAACGGGCCTCCTGTCAAACATCACTGACATTTGGTGCTAGCCTAGCCAACTTAACCTTGAATTTACTGCCTTTGAACTTTCTACAGTTTTCTACTACGTTTAAAACTTTCAACATCGAATCGCTATCGATTACCTCCGGCCCCTATCCCCCTTCGTAACCTTTTTCTACTGGAACGCCACGATCCGCGACGGCGCACAAACCTGCCGCAGAAGAAACCGATTGCGTCGCCTTCCCTCGGGGTTATCGGCAGCGGAATTTCGGGGAAAAAAAAACTTAAAAAAAAGAGACAGTGTGATCCTCTCACTCGGGTCGAACTGACTACTACGCCTACTCTTCAAACGAGAAATGACTTTTTACCCGAATGCTCCACTGGCCCAGCCCTATGCTGTCTATATCTTGATATCTTCGAAATACGAATCTCTTGTCCCCGTCCCGTCGATTTGCCACTTTGCCGTTACCTGTCCTTTGTTTGCATATTGACGAAAGACAATGCAACGATATCACATACCTTATTTTTGCATCGGCTGTGGATTCTCAATGTGACTAATGGTGTACAATCAAACTGCTTTGGCTGTCTAAATTCTTTGTGAACATTGTATTTAAATGGTCAAGGTGGTTGTTCACTTAATATTTAATGCGAATTAGGACCGAACTCAAATACTCTCTTATCTTATCAGGCTACGATAGTAAGCGTCAAAAAGCATCGCATGTCCACAATTGTTGCGGTGTTTAGTATGCTTGGAGGAAATAACTCTTCGATGCAGTGATATTATCGAGACAGAACAAAAACCGCCGATGCTAAAATCGTTGAGATTTACTGACGCTGACAGAAACATCGAATTTTACAATGCTGAAATTCAAATTTATCTACAGGAAGGACTTGGTTCGATTGCCTTGCCATCAAACGCACAAAGCTGTTTATTTTTAATAAGCCGACTTGTAAGATCTCACTTTTGAGGCCCGCTTCGTGAAATCAAATCCCCAGAGAGCGACTAGATACCTATGTGTTTTAAATGTTTTCCCCCGTCATTAATTCTCACTTCTAAATTAACAAGTGTCTAATACGTGGAATCAAAACGAATTACAAAAAAAAAATAGAAACGAGTTGAAAGCCCGATGTTTTTTTGCACATGCACGCATACTATCTGTGCAAACAGGTGTGTAGATTTTTTTTGTGTAGCTAAATAGACGAAACAAACAAAAAGTAAGAAACTATTTCGCTGGCTGAGGATAAGCGCCGAGTCACAAAATTACAAGCTTCGCCGATAGAAAAAATTGCGGTAGACGACAAAAGTCCTGAACGGCGATTATTCTATTTGTTACCGAACAAAGCTGGGCGTTCTGAATCCTCGGGCGGGTTTCCAAACGGAGAAACCCGAAGCCACGGAACCCTGGCCAGCTGTCTTGGCGTCGACAATGCCTTGGCACTGGACCGATGGCTAACTACCGCATCTGTCGTGCTCTGAAAGCAACTCATCTTAAAGCCAAGTGATAGAGCGCAGCGTACATGTGTTTGAATGAAGAATTACAAAAAAAATATTAAAAGTTATTTAAATCAATACTTTTAATATATTGTTACCTTATATTTATTATTACTACTTGTAAGAAATATGAAGTACGTTTCATGTTTTACTACGGAGTAAGTGTTTTCTTTGATAATGTAAGGAAAAAAGTGTTAAATTTAACTTGTTCTTTTGAAGAATCTTACTTACCTGAGCAACGTTTTTTCTACTAAATTTCATTGCATGTCTGTACGGCAAGTTTTTAATTTTAACTTCTTTCTGTTCACCGTTGATTCTCACGTAAAATCGATGTTTTTTACAGTCAAGTTAACTGTCTACTCTACCTAACAGACCACCTCAAAGATATATCAATCTTTTTATTTAGTAAAGTTCCTTGAAAATAAAGATGGTGTTAATTATTTAAAAAATGAAATGCGCTGTTGCAATTTTGTTATAAAACAGATAATCAAATTTAGGAAAGCAAATGTAATATATGCATATACCTATGTAACATGTTGCCCAGGTAATAAATTATTTATAATAACTTTGATTTATTTTATTCTTAAGCCATGTGTGTATATCTTTCTATTTTGCTCCATCAGAGTAGTTTCCCAGGACAGGCTGCTTGCAATCTGTCTTTCAAACTAGTATAATATTAATATCCACTTGGGAAATTAAGACCACTATGCTTACTGGTCTTCCCGGTTTCCCGTTAGCACTAAGTGAATCTTCTTTGACGGCAATAAAGCGTTCACCTAGTCTTGAGATAGCTTCGTTGTCGATCGAATCATGGACTATATGGCCTATGCAAGTCCACGGTCCAGTATCGTGGAGGAGCCGGGTTGCAAGCTCTTCATTTCGCCTGGGAACGGTTTTCATTGCATTCAGGCCTACTTGAATGAACTTGTACTTTAATTAATTAATTAATTTATTTGGCTGCCTACAAATGCATGGTAATTGTATGGGCCTAGGATAAATATATATAATATGAGTTGGTAAATAAATTATTTAAAATATTATGATAATAATAATAGTAGTAGTAGTGCTAGTACTGGTCAATCAAGCTTGTTATTGACCGTTGATTCAATGATCCTCGCCAGTGAAATTTTCATAAGTTCGAAAGGTAAGCAAACAAGTGTATAATTAACATACCTTACTATGTAAACGATTAGTACAGCCTACACTCGTTGCGGGATGAGCGAGGCGTAATCTCCACGAGGAAATCCAAACGGAAAACATTTGACAATCATAATGTTAAAACGGTGCTTTAATGATCAATTTTTTTGGCAGGGACAAGTCTCGAGGGCTTTTTTGCATTATTTCTGGCTGAATGTTCTTAACTTTAGTAGCACAAAGGACTAATCGTTTTGGATTTTTGCTGGATAATTGTACATCCCACCCTAACGCCTTAAGCTTTTGCACTCTGCCAAAATGTTTAAGATGTTAAATGCAAGTGTGTTGATGAGCGTTGAGTACGAAGCAAATGCAAATCTAGTGTCAACTGCTGTATGGTCAAGTGCTTAGCATCGCTGTCTCTCACCAGGAAAGCCGGGGTTTGATTCCCGAAGCCGGCGTGGCTTTTTGTCCAACAATCTTTAGCTGGAACTTCTTCGTTGTTCGATGCTTGCTAGTTCTAAAGTCACGAAGAGCCAAGCTGAGACACCAGAGAACAACAAAGCCATTCAATTTATTACAGCCTCTAGGTTCATTGCAAAGAACAGGTATGAAATATTAACACCCTGATCCCAGCACCACCGTGGTCCTGCACCGTGCAGCACCGGGGCACGTTGGCTTCCGAATGAGAGCTTGATGCGAGCCGGGTTCGATCCCGGCAACAGGCGAAGCTTTTTGGTAATGTCTGGGATTGTCAAAATGCTGAATATACACTGAACAACAGTGAAGTATAGGACTTGGTCGCCTACAATGTCAAACACACGAGTCAATCGCCTAAAAAAAGCACACCAGCCTACCACGTGCAATGGGTAGAGAGAATTCGAGTCAACCTCACATCGACAGCGTGGTGCATTGGATAGCCCACTTGTCTAGTTGTCTAGCGACGCGGGTTCGAATCCCGTACCATTCGGCTTTTTGGAACTTCAAATTAAATTGCATTTGGTTGATTAATGTACCGTGCAAGCCACGAAGGAGTAGTAAGGTGATGCAGAAAAAAATATACTAAGTCACAGATTTGTTCAATTTTATCTACAATCTATAACCATTTTATCTACCAAATTTGTGCACACTCATTTTGGTCAAGCTGAGTGCAAAAGCTTAGGGTGTTGGGCATAGGGTTTTGCCTTATGGGGATAGGGGTTTGCCTTATGGGCATAGGGTTTGGCCTTATGGGAATAGAAATTTGCCTTATGGGCATAGGGTTTGCTTTATGGGCATATAGGGTTTTGGCCCTTAAGGACATAGGGTTTGCCCCATGGGCTTATAGGTAGGCCTTATGGGCATATATGTTTGTCTAGTGGGCATATAGGTAAACCTTATGGGGATAAGGGCTTGCCTCATGGGCTTATAGGGTTTTGGCCCTTAAGGGCATAGGGTTTGCCTTATGGGCAAGGTAGGCCCATTGGCATAAGGTAGGCCTTATGGGCATAGGGGTTTGCCTTATGGGCATATATGTATGCCTTATGGGCATAGGGGTTTGCCTTATGGGCAAAGGGTTTTGCCTTATTGGTATAGGGTTTTGCCTTACGGGCATAGGGTATGGGCATAGGGCTTATGGGCATAAAGGTTTGCCTAATGGGCTTTGAAATTTGTCTTATGGGTTTGTCTTATGGGGAAAGCGCTTTGCCTTGTGGGCATAATGTTTGCCTTATGGGCATAGGCGAAATTGGGCAATAAACGAAAAAATATAAAAATTTATATAAAAAAATTATGAATAATATAAAAAATTATAATATAAAAATTATAAATAAATAAATAATAAAATAAATAAAATAAATAATAATATAATGATATATATTTATTCAAAGTATAAGGCGTAAACACATAGTTTGAGAACCAAAATATTATATTCTGTGCAGAACTGACGATTCGCGAAAAGAATTATGTAGTCAAAGATTAATTAAATTTGTGGCCGTTTGGACCGAACTGTTTGGCCAAGCGAAGCGTAGAAGCTTGAGTGTTAGGGTAAGGCGTATAATTTCCAGAAAAAATCCAAAACGAGATTGCAAGGCGACCGAGGTTTGGATTTTTGCCTCTAACTCTATTAACATTCGCCCGAAGTAAATGCAAAAAAGTGCATTGCCAGGCAGGACTCAAACCCGGTGCCCTTGGGTTGACAGTCTCAGACTTTAGCCACTGGGCTGGGTCAGGACAAATCGATGAGCGGTAAACGTTTTCACCGGCGAGGACATTTTTCCGCCACCCGAATCCACGAACAAATCTCAATTTTCACTCAGATTCGAACCTTTGAATCAATCCTCGGCCTTTTGAGGAATGAGGCTTCGTTTTTCCACAAAACCAAATTAGGGGCTGTTAAACTAGCTCCACTTTGCAAGGGCACTTGTGTTGGGCATGCGGGAGTGCGTGACATCAGTGACTCCTAGAGGGAGACATGAGCTACGTGAATAAACACGATAAGAGCAGCCTCCAAAATTACCTCGTTAGTGCGTTTTATTACAGCAAGTCCAAATCTCAAGCAGCCGGCTGCCTTCTGAACATTTGCAGCAGATCTTCGAGGGCAGGAAGTTGAGAAGTGTTGATTTCTTTTGGAGGCGACAATGACTCGGGAAAACACACGTGAACTTGCCACGGAGGCGCTGTATTTGTGAAGTGATAAACTCTTTGAAAATAAATGCAAGTCATAACTTTTGTGGCCTTTTTTCTTCACTTAATTGACACAATTAAATAATTTTCTCTTGCAAACTGAGTGTCTTATTTTTAGTATCGACGATCGACGATCCCGCCGGCCGATCAATTTGACTATCGACCGCCCACCAACTAGTTACTTCCTTCAACACCCGAGCGCGCTGTTTGTGAAAAGCGTCGAAATCCTCGACGTTCCTATCAAAACGATAAGGTAGGTAAGGTACTTCCTTCAATTGATAGGGTGAACTCGAACGGTGGTTCATCTGCCAGTCTGGCCCGGCTCCGTGGATCGCAACTCTTTGATCCAATATACTGCTGTCAAACCAGCAATCGTTTTGAGAAAGTTAGACTAGCAAGGCTGCATTTTCGAACACGGCATAAGATTGGCAACTTAGACGATCGAAGAAAAAAAATCGTATTCTATATAGACGTGGGCTTACAGGATAGGAAGGTAAAATAGAACGCGGTATATTTAAAAACATATTGTGTTTTTTCAGTTCCATAATTTGTCCAACTTCAGTAACTTTCAATTAATATGTTCTAAAAGCTTTGCCGTTACCACTCCGCTCATGTAGCCGATTGGATGAGTCCCTTGGATACCGACGCAGGAGTCCCGGGTTCAAATCCAACGTCCGTAGCTTTTTTTCAACGATTTTCACTTGGCAAACATTTAAATACACTTAAATAGTTGCGTTAAACTTATCACTCGAATGGCCGAGTGGTTAAGTCGTCTGACTCGCAGCGCATTGATCATGCGTTCGTATCACTCGGCAGGAGCGTTCGCTAAACAACGAACTAATCACCCGGAATGCCGGGTACAAGTCACCTGATCGGAACGCTATTGTCTTAGCGTTCCGCTCAGGTGGCGGGGTTTTGAAAAAAATGTTTCTAATTTTAATAAGTACGAAAATCCGCCCCGAAACGTGTAGTTCATATCCACTAAAAATCCGGCACACTCCATCTCGTCATCTAGCCGAGCGGCTAGCGTGCTGAGATACCATCCCAGAGGTCCCGGGATCAAATCCCGTCGACCTGGGTTTATAAAACTCCTCATTTTTGGCGTATATCACGGACTCGATGTGAGTTGTTCACATACTCGACTAAGTTCTCAGTTAACATGTCAGCACTGTAGCCGATGGATAGAGTGCTTGACTGGAAACACAAAGGTCTTGGGTTCGAATCCCGCTTCAGTCGCTCTGAATTTCAGAGTAGACGTAACTCCCGGTTGTTCGGGTACAAGTCCCCTGATCGGAACGCTATTGTCTGAGCGTTCCGATCAGGCGGCGGGGTTTTGAAAAAAACATTTGTAATTTTAATAAGTACGAAAATCCGCCCCGAAACGTGTAGTTCATATCCACTAAAAACACAACTGATACAAGTCGCATCAATAGCCGAGCGGCTAGAGTGCTTGGATTCCATCACAGGGGTCCCGGGATCAAATCCCGCTCGGGTAGCAGCGCGAAGAGATATTTTTGCAACTAATTGGGCGAATGAATTAAATTCGTCCAGCAAAAATCCGAACCTCGGTCGCTTCGCGACCTCGGTCCGGATTGTTGCTGAGATTCACACGTCCCACCCTAGCACCCTATGCAAATGCACTAGACTTAACCAAAAAGTTAGGTCTAAACGTAAATTAGTGATAACGAAATGTGATAGACAGCGCCATCTGTTAGCTAAATTAGAACAAATCTGTGACTTAGTATATTTTTTTTTCGTTTTTGTTACTCTTTCTACGATATCTCAATCTAATAAATATACAAGTTCAATTGAATTAGAAGTTCCAAAAAGCGGAGGCGCCGGGAATCGAACCCTTGCCTCCTAGTTATCAGGCCCGAGTGCTATCCACTACACCACGCCACTGATGCTACATTGCTTTGCATTCTCCCTACTCGTTGCTCATGGTGGGCTGAATTGCCTTCTTTTAGAGAGACGACTTGTGCTCCTTGCGTCGCCCGTTGTTGAAGTCGATGTCTTCTGTGCTGAGCTCTGTGTCGAGTTCAGAGCTCTGCATTCTCTCTGCTCGTTGCACATGGTGAGATGTTTCGGTCTTGTGGAGAGCCGACTTGCGTTGCTTGCGTCGCTGATGCCGAAGTCGTAGTCCTTCCGTCGCTATTTTCGATGGTGCGCATGAGCCCGATGTTGCCAAAAAGCCATGGATGCTTCCGGGATCGAACCCGGGACGCACGGTTCAAGTGAATGATCGCAAGCGTACAATCCAATGAGCCACGCTATTGATGAGAGCCGGCAGTGCATTTTATATTTCATTATACCTTACGAGCTCTCCTTTACACAAAGAAGAGAACACTATTCGGAATCATATGTCGATGATGTCGAAGCAGAATGAGTCTGACTCGAGCTTGACGTTGCCAAAAAGCTCCTCCTCCGCCTGGGATCGAACCCGGGACGAATTGACATCACCCTACAAGCGAGCGTGCTATCCATTGCACCACGGCGCCGGAGATGATCTCAGTCTCAATCCTCCTACTTGTCAACCTGTTGCTGCTAACAACAGACATTCCTCGTTACTCTTGCCAGGAAGGCGCTATTCCGCAAATATTTATTTCTGGGTGGTAATAATTTAACAAAAATTGTTTGTAGTTAAAAAAACTTAGTATTATGGAGAGAAAAAATACATAGTATTTATGATGCTTACATAATTAATACTACTATGTGACATTGAGTTGTTTGGTTTGGCGGAGTGTTTCAGAGCCATGGAAAGATGGTTGTGAAGCTTGCGGTTCTGCTCCGATTTGAATGACTTTTGGTCCTAAAAAGGACCTTCGTCGACGTTTCGTCCGCGTTGGCGCGGACATCTTCAGGACTTTGGCTCTATGGAGAAAGAAACAGGACCACGAATGAACATTTATGCTTATCTTAGGGGAATTTTGCTAAATTCTAGAATATCATTTTGAAAATTAAGTGTTTGATGAACCGATTTGTGTTCATTAGCTGAAGGAAGATAATATGATTGTGGAACTTGGATGTTACTTTAAGGAAATATATTTTATTGCAAATCCTTTATTTTAATTCATAAACATTTTAAACTTTTATAAGCACTTTAAACATTTATAACCATCTATAAACTTCCATTTCCCGCTAAATACATTTCTTCTCAAAAAAAGAAAAATTCTAAATAACTTCTTGAACGATGTAACATTCCAATTTTTATTTACGCTCTTTGATTGATAAAAAAAACAAAATCAATTGATTTATTTTTACATTTAGTTAGCGTATTTGGTTGTTTAGTTGTGTATTGACGTGTTTTTATATATTTTGTACAAAATTTTGGATCTCATATTTTCAAAGCTATTTCAAAAAAGTTCCCTTTTAATCACGCCTCATTTTTTTAACTTTTTACAATCTAAATTACATACCGTTTTGTGTTCCTCAAAGTTTAATGAAATATATATCCCTATAAGTCTTAATTTTAAATAATTTGACTTGGCAAAGATGGTAGCATCTGAGTACAAAGTTGTCAAAATCACACTTAACTCTCACCTAGTGCCCGTTGAAGTGTCACCTGTTGTGTGCGCTATAGACATACGACAAGTGTTCGTATTCGCAGCTAGGCTTCCCAACGCTGTGACGCTCAGCCTCCTTAATTATTATCTGCGCCTGGTTGATGATATAAAGACGCAAGAAGCCGGGATCGAAGGCAATCGAGGTGGCGGTGAATATCGCGATCGTCGATTTGTAGGCAAGGCAACAGAGTTCACACACGATGAGAGGTAAGTAAAAGTTTCGCCGACCCCAACTTCCTAGGAGAAGGAAGTACAACAAGAAGAACACATTTACTAGAAATATTGCTTTCTTATCGTGTCTTGTCCTTATGTTGTACTTATGTTAACACGTTGGTTTGCAGAAAAATTATTTAATTGGGTAATACACCTATTCCATTCAATCAAAATACCATCAAAATCCCGGCATGATACCCACTCGCTACACTCTACAGCCAGGTAAAGAAATTCAGGTTTTGATATCCCTATCTTCCTTTGTTATTTAGCAGAGCTAATTTATATTTTTTTCCAAACTGGTAGTTCGTCCAGTGGATATCTTACGTCATTTTTCTCTGAGTGGAATAGGTCTCTTGAATGCTTAGCTATTCCCACTATTTAACTTTTCTGCTTTGAGACCCTTGATAAAGTAGGCAGCAGAGCTTTTCGATACGTCGGGAAAAGTTTGAGTTTAGAAGCTTAAAGCACTCAGTGAAATTAGTAAAATTAAGTGAATACTAAGTTATTTTAATTGTTCGTCAGTCGTGTAATAATATGGTTTTCTAAGCATCAGAGCAACTGTGCACTTGAGACCTATTTCCTCCAGGAAAAATACATCGGATGACCACTAACTTAGTGTTAACTAAGTGTTAACTTAGTGGAAACTTAGTGGAAACTTAGTGGAAACTTAGCGGTAGGTAACTTAGACTTATACCCCTTAGTACCGAGTATAAAGCATTATGTGTAGAAAAGCCTCCCTCAAACTCTATACATTTTATTTACTTCTGCAAGAGAAGTTATTTTCAAACAGAGAGCCATGGACACAGTTTTCACAGCGTATTGCTTCCATAGCATGCGCAAGGGGGGTGAGCGTGGGCCTAGACCCCCCCCCCCCCCCCCCCTAATAATCTACGACGATCCCTTTGTCCAGTGCATATATATTATTATTTAACAGTAAAATTTCCATTTTCAAGCCATGACAGGCCTCATAGCCCAATTTTTAAGCCGAAATGCATTAAATTTTAAAAATGTGCACACACATCTGCGATTCTTGCATATAACCAAGATTATTCATCAAAATAAAAAACTGCTATTTCTCGAATTTCGTAATATAAATGCATTTAATCTGTAAATGCAACGCTTGGGTTCATCTAGTATACTTATTGGTGATTCTGTGGCACATTCCAATAAAGGAAAAGAAAATTGGTAGTGCTTCATGTTTTAAGCCGCTCTTGTCCCGTTCACGTAAAAACGCATGAATAATACCGAAAAAATCGATTATTGCAAACAGTCATGGTCATATCTAAAAAACTATACGAAACACGGAATTTTATTGCTTTACCTTCATACTGACTTTTTATATAATCATGTGTCGGGTTGTGCAAGCATAATCTCCAAGAATGTTTTTATTTCTCATGCTGATAATGAGGCAGTAAAACTGGAAGTTGTATTTCACCATGTCTAATCCGTAAAAGATTAGCTTCGATACAAGCGAAATTTTGGCACTGCAGAGGTCCGCGTAATAACTTAACGTACCCTTAAATTTAATGTCGTCGCTTCGCTCATTTGCTTATCAGTTTTACCCACTCTGTCAATCTTGAATCGTTATGAAATCTTTGCGGTTTCATAACAATTCCTCTGAAAAATCTTAGAGACACCAATTGAAAGATTGGCCCGAATTTACGGCAGAGCAACCGAAATTCCGTGAGTCTCGCATCCACCACCAACCAACACCGACGATACCACCAACAACCACAAAAAGATGCGAGGAATCAAGGCGGAATTGAGAAAGGACACCCACACATCTTTTGCTCGCCACGTGCGTTTCTTTACAGTCTGTCCGTGGTCAGGGGCAATCGAATCGCAGGCCAGGGTGGGGAGGTACCGACTTGGAGGGAGGAACCCCACCAACTTGGTACTGTACCCATTGATCGGAAGGGGGTATTGGTGGATTTTCTTGTCGGAACGCAAATTAGTGGTGGCTGGATATTTGGTCGATTAATTAACAATCAGCATACGACCAATTCGACCAATTGGTTGTACCTGGTTGGATTAGTAGTGTATAATTTCGGTGTACGTACGTCGGTAACAGGACGTGATTGCTTTATCATCTCATCATGATAATGATAAAGTTACAGCAGCTTCACAATCCGGTTCATAGAACGAATATCGTACCGAACGGTTTGGCATGTTGGAAACACCGGTTCTCGTGATATCGCCGAAGTTAAGCATCGTCGCGCTGAGTCTGGTGTTTGATGGGTGACCATCATGCACATGATCAGATCTGTTCCGGAGAGTGGCGGGCAAAAAACATTTGTTATTTGACCCTTTTTTCCAACATTTTAGGACACCCTTTTTTTTCTCAAAGGAGGTCCTGAGGACCTACAAAAGAGTGTCGCATTATAGGTGTCCCATAGGTACTAATTGGGGTAAATGGTAAAGGGGCGGGTTATTAGGTAGAAACTTTAAAGAAAAAACTCTTACCATAAAGCTATTTTAACCTAAGGTTATCTAATCCGAAATCAGTCTTTCTAAAAACAAAAAAAGTTTCACAAAGGTTTGTAACTCAAAACATTGAGATTCGCTCTAGAAAAGATATTGATATGGGAACTAGAAATGGATATGGTAACAAAAAAATCAGGATTATTAACACAATTTGTTTATATCTTACTACAAATTTCCACCTGATCAAGTGCATGGAGAATGGAGCCTGGAGCTCACATTTTCAACACAAATAGTAGACAGAATTTGGCTGCATGCCCGTGCCCTCCCATGCCAGCTGATCAGGGGAAGGCAGTGTGAAAATAAGGGGAACAGCTGATTTCTAATTGGGTCACCTCAACAGGATACCATTTTCACGTTTTCCTTGCACAGTGCAGCTACAGCTAAAATAAGATCAAGATGTCTGGGGTGGTGAGCCGAGTTTACCAAGGCCTCTTCAAGAGGACATCAACATTTGCAGCGACAATCGCAGCCGGAGCGTTCGTCTTCGACCGTTCCTTCGAACTGGTCTCTGATCACATCTTCAACACCATTAACAAAGGCAAGCTGTGGGCTCACATCAAGAAAAAGTACGAATGAACTGAATCATGGTGGTACTAGATACTTATGCAGTAGACTCAAGTTGAAGAGAATAAAATTTGAAAATTTGTATCAAATTCTGTGTGAAATGAGAGATCCCGTACATCCAATATTTTATTTGCCCTGATACCACAGTTATGTTCTTTAGTTACAACACCAGACATGTGTATATAATGTGTAAGAATATGTTTAGAAAGTTTTGAAAAATGAAAATTGCAAATAAAGTTCTTGCAAAATATTTAATGAGAAAAATATTTAAAATAATGAAAGAGTTTAATATTTCACCATTGAATGTGTTCCTTCTGTTTCCTGAGGTAAAAGTGCCGATTTGCCCAATGGCTTCACATACTTTTGGTGATTTTGGACTGATATTGTATGAATAAATTCATATCCTGTAGGGAACAGCGTACCTATTTTTAATTTCTGTTCAACTATATCAAAAGAAGCCATCTTAGACGAAGTACAAAATTATTCCACATCTCACATCTCATCAGGTGCAAATCACTAAATCCAGGAAGAACAATTATTCTACAAATTGAAAGATTAATCTAAGCTTAAGTTTTAGTGATTCTCCCTCCAGGTATTAGGAACAGAATTAATGAGGTCCAGAGCGGTGTTGTATTGTTCCATTTCTAGAATGAAAATAAAAGTAAATTAATCAGCTGAAATATAGTAGGAATGACTGACCGACAGTTTACGTTTTAATTTGCACTCACCAAAATTATTGGCCACATCGTCAGAAAACTTTATGTAATCTGAACACAAGATGCCTGCTTTGCCCTGGCTGGTACCGTAAAATTCAACAAGTCCATCCAATGGTTCAGAAACCGGCTCTTGCATTGTGACTGTTACAAAATTACTATCCGTTGTCTTAACTTCAATCGTTTTGCTGTTGGGGTGTACCTATGAAATAATTACATGATAAGTGCATTAAGACAGTAAACTAGATAAATAGTATCTGAAATTGATTTCAATATCGAATAGTATTATGAAATTAGGTATTTAAAATGAAATATTGTTCGTGCTGACAACCACTGTTCGCCTAACCTATAAATAAGTATTCTGACATTCCCAGATTGAACCTGTTTTACCTTCATGACGTAACCCAGCAAGATTACTTCCTGACCGGCGAATTTAACAAGAAGGGAACCGTTCACACGGGATTTTGTTTTGTAGTTATCACTACCCATTTCGAAAGTAAAATTACAATGCAAGACAAAGATTGCATGCGCGAGATTATTATGGAGGGAAATGTTTGACGCCGACGTACGCTAGCACCCCAAGCGCCCAAACACAGAAACAAGAATTTTCTAAATGTGTGGCGGCTCAAATTAAATTTCGGAATTGAAATCAAGTTATCTTTCACATTATTTTTAAATTAAAATAAATAGAATCTCAATTGTAAAGCTAAAAGGTATACTTACAAAGTGATGCAATCATATAGCTCAAGGGTATGATTTTTTGGCAGAATCTCAAGACTTATTCCATCGGGCCTTCTGCTTATTCAGATAACAAATAATGCGGTCCTGTGCTGATATAAGAACACTCATTTGTCCCGATTCCAAAGGACATTCACTCAGCTCCTTCTTGATTTCAAGCAGATGATTCTCTGCCACTTGAATTTTTTCCATATCTGAAAATAATTTTTTTTATGTATATACTTTATCAAAATTTTTAAAAGCTAGAGATTATAATTGAATGACAGCTTTCACTTACGTGATTGCTCAGAGTCTTCGATAGAAATAATTTCATGCCATTTTAATATTTTCTTGGCTATCACACCAAGGTAATAAGCATGCTCCTCTGCAGAACAAGTAGAATAAGTCCCTTTTATGCGATTCAAATCAAATTCCCCAATCTTTCTCAATGTTGAGTTTTCTGACAATTCAATCTTTGATAGGTAGGAGAAACATTCTCTGTTATCAACGGCCAGAATTTCAGTGCTTTGTGCATTGCCAAAGAAAGATTCCACAAATTCTGTTTGGCAGGAAAAGTTTGATGTAAGAACTTTGGCTGGGGTTAGTAACAGCGGCATCGAAACGCTCTTATCGGTGAGAGTCAATAGTTCTGTTTGTGAGGAACTGTTGCACCTTTCAATGCTATCAGTTTGCATCGAAAAAGTTGGTAATTTCTGCTTGACAGTTTGAACTGAAATGCTTCTTTGATACTTCTCTGTGTTCAACAAAGAATCCGATCGAACTGCCAGATCGAATTGTGTGGGAAATTGTAGCAACGACATTTCCGTTTTCATTGCTGTGCATTGATCGGCAGATTCTTTCTGCATCGAACTGTTACCTTTCTTGACAATCTCCGATTGAAATACAACTTGTGGTAAATCAGTTTGAACTGAAACGCTGTTTCGGACAAAATCTGTTTGCGACGAGCTTGTGATTCGTGCAACGAAATCCGTCTGCATCGAAAAGGCAGGTAAAATCGGCTTGATTGTCTGAACGGAAATGCTTCTCCCCGCAAACTCGGTTTGTATGGCCGTCTCGGATTTAGTGACACGCTCGGTTTGCATGGAAAACGTTGGTCGTATCGCCACTTCCGTCTCAGTTGCAACGCTTTGACCTAAGAAATCCGTCTGGTAGCCGACATCCGATCTCGTCACTCGGTCCGTTTGCATGGAAAACGTCGGCAAAGTCTGCTTTTCAGTCTGAGATGAAATGCTCCGCTCTTCACACTTGTACTGAATGCCAAAGTCGCTATTTATTGCTTTCTCCGTCTGTGTCCACTTAACAGGCGACACTGGTATTTGCGTTTGAACCGAAATGCTTTTATTATCAAATTCAGTTTGTATCGAACTGTTGCACATCTCAGCATTATCCGTCTGAGATGAAAACTCGAGATTTATCGGATTTTCAGTTTGGACCGAAACGCTGTTGCCAGCGAATTCAGTTTGAAACGCGGTTTCGCATGTAGCGGCTGTATCTGTTTGCGTTGCAAGGTTCGGTAACATGGGTCTCTCGCTTTGAATCCCCGTGCTTTGGGTTTCAACGATGACCGTTTGAAACGCTGTTTCACACATCACAACTTTGTCTGTTTGTGTCGCAAGTTCAAGCTGTTCTACCGGTTTTACAAGTTCCGTTTGCAATCCAACGTCTTCTGCTTCAACCTTCTCTGTTTGCGTTGAAAAGTTGGGCAATACAGGTTTATCGGTCTGCATAGAGAAATCGTTGCCTGCAAATTCTGTTTGAATGGAATAATCGCATTTTACAATGTTGTCAGTTTGCATTGAAAGTTCTGAATAAAATGCCGTTTCCGTTTGCATTGCAACGCTGTTGCCGGTGTGTTCTGTTTGGAAAGTAGCATCGCAATTCCCTACAGCTTCGGTTTGGGTAGAAAATTGTTGGTTGTCAGTTGTCATAGGAACCCATCTCCCGAGGAAATCAGTCTGAATGAAATGATCACACAAAACAATGTCATCGGTTTGTGCTGAGCTCATCTGTAAGACCAACACAGGACTCTCTGTTTGAACCGAAACACAGTTGCCACAAAAACCTGTTTGTAATGCAATTTCACAGTTTTCAACCTCTTGAGTTTGTGTTGCTATTGTTACAGGTTTGAACGAAATATCAGGAGGCAGACAATCATAGCTGTTAAAGTTCTTGATTTCAATTGTGGGAAGGGTTGACTGATTACCAGCAGTCTCTATCACAATCTCGTCTTCAACAATTTCAGTTTGAAACGAGCTATCACACAAATCAACAGCCTCTGTTTGTATAGAAATTGTTTGAAAAACCATTATCCTGTGTTCAGTTTGCAAGCAAGCATCTATTTTTTCAACGGCATCCGTTTGCGTTGACAAGTTGGGGAATATGGGAACGTCGGTCTGCATCGATATGCTGATTCCCACAAGATCACTCGACGGTGAAATGTTGCACGGACAATTTTCTTGCACTTGCAATCGATGCAAGGTTGTCTGCGTAGAAATCCACTGCGTTTGGATGTCGAGATTGCACAGAACCACGGAGTCGGTCTGCATCGAAACGGATTCGAGTGCTGGCAGAGCGCTGGTTTGGGTGGCGCTGGCGCATTGGCTGAGTAGGTACCGCTTGCGGTTGCGCACATCTTGCGGACAGTAAAAGTATTCTGGGTTTGCCGGTAGTTTCATGTCTTCCCAGACTGGCAGAGAAAATGGTTTAAGATAAGAATATTGTTTGCAGTTCTTTAAGTCTGGGATTATTTACTTAGGATTAGATAGTCACCCATATGGGGCATATGAGTTTGAGCCTTTTTATGATGTACCCTTTGGCAAAAACTATACATGATATTTTTTAATGCCTTCAATATCTTAAAATGAATAATGTTGTCGATTAATGGTATGATTATTAAGTGTCATACGATATCTCCGATCCATCAAGAAGGTGCAAATACCGTCAAGTCGACGTTCGATCCGAGAGATTCGGTCCAAGTTCTTTTGTTTCACTTTGAATCGCGGCCTCTTGGCGTCGTTTCGATTGTCGGTGTCTGTCGAGGAAGAGTGGCTGGCGTCGGAGTCAGTGCTATCGAGTCCCACCTCGGCTCGACCGAACAGCTTCCGCAGAACAACGAGCATCGCCAACGTCAGCATGGGATTCACAGCCTCGTCACTTGCTGCCTGCACAGATTCGGGAAGTAGGTTAGCTACGAATTCAAGGCAACATATTGAGAACAGCATATTTCAACTCAGTAGAAGTTCCTGGTCTTCTGTCTCAAACGAGAAAGGAAATAGAAAAAAAAACACCTATTGAGAATTTTTTGGCAAGACATGAAAACTATCAATTAAAATGTAAAAATAACTGTGATTTGTGAGATGGTCAAGTTTTTTCCAGCAATTGATGAAAGACTGGATAAATATCTGTACAAGATCTACATACATACACAAAATAATATGATCGTATCAGAAGTGTTATTCAGACTGTCATGGAATATATTATTTTCTAAACTGATGTTTGAACAAATCTCGAACTTACCGGATCGCATTTAACAAAAATTAGACATCTGCCAGTTTAAATCTAAAGGGTCATGGTGGCAATGAAGTCATCAAGTAAGCTTTACCTTCAACTAGCAGAAGACAGCAGTTTTTGCTGTAATCCGTAAGTTCCGACAAAATATTATCATTTTTGCTTGAAAGACTGGTTAGGCATATTGCTTGACAAAAGTATTAATAACTTTGTTCTAATATGAAGTACCTTAAATCAAAACCTAATGAACCCATATTTTTTTATTCCTCACTGGATGCTATTTCATTCTATGCCACTCCAACACTAATTTCTAAATGATTTGCTCACAAATTTATAATTGGTCAGTAACTAAATCTAAAAATGTTCACTTCATTCTTTTACAGCAGTGATTGTTAAAACCTGACATGCACAAAAAGTAAACAAAGCTTGACAATGAATTCAGTAAGTACCAGATAAATTGGTTCAGCTAGGCTTTGGTAGATCCAATTGGATTCAGAGAGCAGTCAGATGCAACAGCCTGATGTGCAGTTGGGTGGTAGAATCGTCAAAACTAAACCTGGCTGCCAAGAAGTTCTTGGCATAAGTCCAGGCCTTTGACCACAAATAAAGACGCAAAAATATAGGCTAACATTTTCAAAACTTTACCATAGTAATATATCATCCATCAAAATGGATAAAGAGCTTCAAATTGCTTATAAATAATCTTGCAGTCATGTTATGTGAAGGCTTGAAATGACAGTGACAAAACAGTAGTAAATTCAGAGCTGCCAAAATAATATCTACAATCTTTGATCTAGGCTCACAAGCACAACACATAAAATATTTGATTCAACTGTTTTAAGTTAAGTGCATTATCTGGAAGAACAGTATTTTTGTAGTTTACGTTAAGAATATTTGCTTGATGCTTGGTGAGAAGCTATTTTCAAGAAAAAAAAAAAAAACATTTACCTGCATTTTACTTGATTAATCTTGAAAGCCTAAGTTTAGTTTTTCCCCATCTGCAGCCAGATTGTGCATCATTATTATAAACCCATGTTTCAATTATTTTCTGTTCATTTTCTCCTCAAAATCACCGTAAAATTTCATGTTCCAATTTTTGACTTTAAATTTTCAAAGAAACTACCTAAATGAAGCTCCGGAAACAAGTATAAACAATGTTTCATAAGCCAGGGATCACAAAGTTTTACGTTAAATCATTGTTGATGTAGTTTTTCAGTCTGCAACCTGTCTGCAAAGTCACTAGCTACCACTTTTTCAACAAAATAAGTATTTTCTTACATACTCTAATATCTACATTCTTTCTACCTAAAAGACAAAAGAATAATCTGTGATAAGATAAAACAGGATAAATGATAATATATACTAAAGGCACTTGTTACAATATAGTAAGTATCATTGTTATTATTTATATAAAAGATTGATTAGATAGGAATATCTCAAGGCTTTAGAAACAAGACAACACCGTTAGGTCAGCTACATTTAGCACAATTGAAGAACACAAACATAAGCACTCTTTCAGATCTCTTGACTTGGCCACATAAAATCATAACAAACTGAAATATTCCAGCTATTAATTTTGCTAAGTATCACATTTAAAAGGGTTATATTCATATTATCTTATAATTATATTACAAAGCATTCAATTCCGTTGCCATTACATATTCTTAGCTACGTCATTGAACACCAATTTCAAAATAAATGTTCAAAAATCAGTTCTCTCTCTTTTGTTGATAAAAATAAAATACATTTTGACTTGTTTGTTTTGATGATAAAGTCTTGAAGATAAAGTCAACTCATCACTTGTTGGCATTAGAGAAAAACTCTTTACCGATCAACCAGACGAGGGGAAGACGTATCCACCCTCCATAGCATTTAAATATTGAGAGGATAGGTTTACTTTATCTTGAAGTCATTTTCCGATGCCACAACATGTGATCTCAAAAGCAAACGATTACCTAAGAATGCAAGAAATATTTGACTGACATGTCACTTGTCAATAAGGAACGAATCAGTGACTATCGACAGACCGGTGACTTATTGATTAGGCACATCAGAAAAAATGAATGTATTTGGTAAACCACGTCATTTCTCCATGAAAAAGAAATCCATATATTCGCAAGCTAAATACGCAAAATTACTTAATTGGTATTCGATTCTTAAAATTTGGCAGTTTTTTCAGAGCTGTAAAGTTATCTTGGAAGGGAATGCAATTGGCACCCGTGAAATATGAGCTACAGTATTATTTTTATTGATCGATACTTTCGAACGTTTTTATTTCGATTCTGGCTGACTCTAATGTTAGCTGCATTACTAAACTTTAAATGCTAGACGTTTGTTTGGAAAACACGTCTTAATTTCATGGACTTCTCATTAATTAATTAACAATCTATAATCTAATGGAAATGAAATGAACATATCGGAAAAAATTCCGTAAAAAATTTATAAACAATAACAACGTAAAAACTTCACCGCAAATTGCACTGTCTGGGATATTCTACATCTCAAATAAGATCGGAGTTGTATCATTTAAAAATGGAATAGAGCCTTCAAACTGCAATTATAATATATAATTCTGTGTTAATATTAATCAAGAATACGTCTCCTAGCCCTAACCGCGTTTCATATTGTCCGACGATGTTATCGAGATTATTTGGTTGTTAGAAAGCATGTGGTCGAAGTCGGCAACGTTGGGGGGCGGCGGCTAAACGTTGACGACGTCGTCTTCGTACGTGAAGTCGGGAGGGGCAAAGAATCGGCGGCGTTGGCGGTCTTTCCGACGGGACTCAGCCGTTGTCTCCCGCGTGGCCTTAGGAGAGAAGAACAAGTTAACAATTCGTACCGAAAAGTTGGGTTAAGCTGCGTTTCCTGGTTGGCATTGGCAACTTTGCACCGTAGCTTTACTAGCACTGGTCCAAAATTCCTCCCATCAATCAGAAAACAACTGGAGCTGATTGACTGTCATTGTCATTGATCGTGATAAACAAAATCTAGTATTTATATTATAGTCAAGAAAACTACTGATTTTAGAGAATTGGACCAAAAGATTTAGGCTAATTTGTATCCTAATCCGAAAAAAAAACTGATGAATCTTTCTTGTTCAAATAAAGTATTTTTTTGTATTGCACCTTTAGTGAATTTAAAACGTAAGTTTCTAAGTTGATTGCCCATCTACTGTATTTAATATCAAATGTCCAACTGCAAACAGTATATCAAAATGAACAAAATATTACAATTAAAATGTTAAACAATGAACAACTAAAGAATAATGACATGCAAATAAAATGAAGCAAGCGCGAAATAATACCTCCTTGTTTGGAGCGATGGCAGCTGGGGTAACTACGGGTTTTTCCGCAGGATCTGTACAAATGTTAGACAAGGTCAGAGCATGCGCGAGCCAAACGTTCTACGCACGCAACCTATCAGCTTCCGAACCACGATCCAACGAACCAGCCGAGAAACTAGCAGCAAGCTGGTACTATCCTAGAAGCATGGGCGTAGGAAATTGACTTCAACCAGCTAGGAAATCATATCAAATTTACAAAACATGAAGATAATAATAAATAATATTGGCATTAGGCATATGTAGATCTTGCTGTCGAAACTTCGTACAACTTCACATGAAAACAACTAGAACTTTCACGCTAAATTCATTCACATGATGTAAATTGAACTCGCCAACTCAAAAGAAGAAATAATAGCGTAGGGGGAAATAATCACAATTGTTTATGGCATAATGAAGCTGTAAACAGGCAATTTCTTTTTTTCGAGGCAAAATCGGTTTGAAAACATAGAAACCATAGAATAAAATCTGAGAAGTACCTACAAAATTGAATTAAATTAAACTAAACTAAAATTAAACAAAACAAACAAAAAACTAAATTAGACTAAAAATGAATTTGAAAGTTTAAATACTGGGTGAAAAAAGAAATAGACCTTTAACATTCCAAGAAATAGTCTTGTACCCACTAAAAAAAACCCATTGGATTGTGATTTCAACACCTTCCTTCATTTGTTTCGTGGACCTTTGCAACCGAAGACGGCAGGGAAAAACAAAACCCAAATGCCTTTCTCAGTGGGTATTTGTCATCATATTTCTTATAATGGAATCGGTCTATTACATGGCACAACTCTACACATGCATTAAAAATTCATCACTATCTAAAAAAAAAAAATCTCAAGCTATAACAAAGAATGGGAGAGAAGCGATCCCGCCAACGCATCTACCTGACTCGGGCCGCGTGTCGTTGGGGTTCTTGTTGAGACACGCCGCCAATTCGCGCACCGACTTCTTCTCGGCGGCGGCGGCGGCAACGGGGGCGACGGCGGCGACGACGTCTGCGTTCTCGTCCGCCGCGTCGCCTGCCTCCGCCGATCCGCCGACGCCGTCACTCGACAACGCAAACTCCCCCGACTTGCGATCGCCGGCCGCCGACCAAGGCCGCGGCTTGGGCGCAATCGGCGGCGCCGGCTTCAGCTTACTCGGCAGGCACGGCTTGCCCGCACAGCACACGGCTGGGAAATAACGCACGAGTTACCGTTAGAACTCTTTGTTAAGTTAGTAATGTGATAATCCATAAAAATGCCTATGATTTAGGTACAATTTCTAATTTTAATTTCAAAGATAAATTTCATTACTAATGTCAGTTATTAAGGTGGCAGTTGTTGCATCCCTGTGACACTAGCCATCAGTCTGCTAAACGTGATGATGCGTATTCCAACCTAGCCTTGCTCGAAGGTATCATCAGGCAGCTAAACGTGATGTTGCGTATCCCAACTTAGCCTTGCTCGAAGGTCCCCAACCTAGCCTAGCTCCAAGCTATCCCAGCCTAGCCTTGCTCCAAGGTATCCCAGCCTAGCCTTGCTCCAAGCTATCCCAACCTAGTCTTGCTCCAAGGTATCATCAGGCAGCTAAACGTGATTTTGCGTATCCCAACCTAGCCTTGCTCGAAGGTATCATCAGGCAGCTAAACGTGATGTTGCGTATCCCAACTTAGCCTTGCTCGAAGGTCCCCAACCTAGCCTAGCTCCAAGCTATCCCAGCCTAGCCTTGCTCCAAGGTATCCCAACCTAGCCTTGCTCCAAGCTATCCCAACCTAGCCTTGCTCGAAGGTATCATCAGGCAGCTAAACGTGATGTTGCGTATCCCAACTTAGCCTTGCTCGAAGGTCCCCAACCTAGCCTAGCTCCAAGCTATCCCAGCCTAGCCTTGCTCCAAGGTATCCCAACCTAGCCTTGCTCCAAGCTATCCCAACCTAGCCTTGCTCGAAGGTATCATCAGGCAGCTAAACGTGATGTTGCGTATCCCAACTTAGCCTTGCTCGAAGGTCCCCAACCTAGCCTAGCTCCAAGCTATCCCAGCCTAGCCTTGCTCCAAGGTATCCCAACCTAGCCTTGCTCCAAGCTATCCCAACCTAGCCTTGCTCGAAGGTATCATCAGGCAGCTAAACGTGATGTTGCGTATCCCAACTTAGCCTTGCTCGAAGGTCCCCAACCTAGCCTAGCTCCAAGCTATCCCAGCCTAGCCTTGCTCCAAGGTATCCCAACCTAGCCTTGCTCCAAGCTATCCCAACCTAGCCTTGCTCCAAGCTATCATCAGGCAGCTAAACGTGATGTTGCGTATCCCAACCTAGCCTTGCTCGAAGCTATCATCAGGCAGCTAAACGTGATGTTGCGTATCCCAACCTAGCCTTGCTCGAAGGTATCATCAGGCAGCTAAACGTGATGTTGCGTATCCCAACCTAGCCTTGCTCGAAGGTATCATCAGGCAGCTAAACGTGATGTTGCGTATCCCAACACATCGCTGCAATCTCACCGGTGTCAGTCAGCTTGCCCGCAATCTCCTTGGAGACGGACTTGAGAACGGGTGACTTGGGTATGTCCTTGGGGTAGCCGTTGCTGGGCGAACGCAACGAGCCGGCGAGTCCGGTGGAACGTAGCCGCACCGAAGGCAGCGCGTTCGGCGAGCCGGGCTTGCTGCCGGCCGGGGTCGGGCTCGGGACCGTCGGGACCGCCGACGGAGACTTGAGCTTCACCAGCAGCAGGCCGTCGCCCTCCGCGTTAATACTGTTGCTGCTGTCTTCTTTGCCTGCATGATACAAAACACCGGTTCTCGTGAGATCACCGAAGTTAAGCAACATCACGCTGGGTCAGGTGTTTGATGGGTGACCATTGTGCACATGATCAGTTTGTTCGGGAGAGAGGTTGGAGGGTTTGAAGTTAGTACGACAACTTCACTAGTATTGCTTATCAACCTCTCGACAGCACGGATTAGCGGAGGAATCCTATCGTTCCAGTTGAAACGTCCTTCGGAAGGGACGTAAAGCCGGTGGTCCCTCGGTCCTTTTCGACATGAGAAGGCTACGTGCCGGCACCGGGTTTCCCCTCCTCTCTTCTAGGCTAGATTAGGTTCATCATCACCCTTTCATTCATTGATGCCATTAGACCAGTGCCAAAGGGCCATTTGTCAAAACAGCGCGTCGTTAAACACCATTAATAAATCGACCAGTTTCTGACGGCGGTACCTTCGTTTGCCGCGTCTGCCGCCAGCCTCCGAGCCAGCGGAGATGCGGTGAGCGGAGAGTCGCCCTGCGAGCGTCGGCCGGCCAGCGGCGAGAACTTCTCGAGGTTGTCGCTCGAACGGGAACGCGGCGCCGGGTCAAGCAGGCCCGCCTTGAGCAGCGACGGGCTGGAACAACGGCTGGCGATAGTATTTAACGCGCCGTCGGTAATCGGTGCGGGCCACGCGCGGGGTGTTCGAGCCGTGGGGGTGACAAGCGGTGGGGTCGTGAGCGAGATGAGCAATTCGTTAGTTTAGCAAAAGCGTTGAGCAGTAGCGGCTAGAGAGGTTCGAGTTGCTTGCACTGGAGTTGAGTGTTTTAATATCATATCTCATGGCTAAATTAGTATGGTTAGAAGGGAATTGATTATTAGAGAATTTTCCCTATAGATGCTGGTGATTTTCTAGCTAAGATGTGCATGAAAATCTGAACGAAAAGCAGCAAGCAGTGATGGCTTGTCAGTTTACGGGCAGGCATTTTGTCTCAACTCTGTGGTATTGGAGATTAGACGGCATTTCAACCGGTTATTAGAACCGGTTTAGCTGTTATTTAGAATCCCACAACAACAAGAATTTCACTTAATTATAATGTAAAGTTGCACACGAAATTTGATTGATATGTTTTCAATTCTCTGGTAAGTTGCGTCACATCGCAACGAAAAAGTGGATAAGTGTGCATAGGATTACCAATCATTTTGAAAAGGGATTGATTTTGTTTATACTTTTAAATAGTTCACAATTATATTGAATGGTCCAAATTATTATCAGAGGCCTGGTAGCTACTACTGATAAATAAACATGTTTATGCAGGTATGTATGGATTAAATCTTTCTAATGCAAAACCAAAAAACAGGCCATGTTTTACTTTGGCAGCAACTTTACCCACGAGCCACCACTGCCAAGCATTAATCAAAGCTTCTATGTAATTTAGTGCAAAGTGCAAAAGGTGAATACTCCCATGAATGAGGCAAGAAGAACTAGCGAAAAATATCCATCTCGAGTAAAGTAAGTGAGCGATTTACCTGTGTGTTTCGAATGCCAAGCCGAAAGAACAAGCGCGCACGTAACTATTTGCATTCAAAGTCGCGCGATACCGGAGTACCGAGTATCGCGTACCGATAGATTGTGTCTGGCACTGAGACAGGTGCTAGCAAGCCGAGCCTCCCAGCCACCGAAACACCGTGGAACCCCGGAGATCCGGAGAACGTGGAGGTGCAAGTCGCTCCGTAATCGGTACAATCGACAATCATGCAAAGCTGTTAACGCTCCATTACAACCAGCTTATCGCGTAGCGGTGCGAGACGGGAAGGCAAACAATTTGCATCAATGGCTGCGATGAATGACTAGTCAATGCCGAAATGAATTGAGAGGAGCTAGCTTTGCTCGCTGCAGAACGCAAGCGACAGAGAAACTAAAGAATGGCGTGTCTGGATTCTAACATGATAATGTTTTATGTTTGTTCATAATGTTGACAAGCATAGTTTGAGTTTGGGACTTCGCATTCATCTAGTTAAATAGTTTTTCGGAAAACTAACGGGCAAAGATTAGGAAAAGACATGAGTCTTAAGCAATTAATAGCATAGTGAACTGTTTGATGGAAAAGTATTTTTATAAAATTTTAGCCTGGAGATCCCTGCTGTACAAATATTAGAAGAAACGTGTTTGAGTCTTTTAGAAAAGATGTTTGAATTAATTTTGAGGGCATGACTATTAATAGGAATGTAGCTCATGAAATGCTGCCTATCATTCGGACTATATTTAGGTTGATGACTAGGTTTACGCAGCGGCGAAGTTTAGAGCTGGCCATCTTACCGATGAACTGGTTGTTTACGAGCAGCTAGTCGAGAAGCGAAAGGAAAGAGTTGGAAAGACAGGCGGCTACACTAAGGTGTTAGTGGTTTTAGAAAAACATTTAATAAAATGTCCAAATCATACAATAATTAATTCTAATAAATTAACCTATACTAGTTTCAAATAAACTTTCGAATATATATATTTTCTTGCAATAAGACGATCTTTCTTCGTGAATTGAGCGTAAGTTGATCGTTAAAAGAATTGATTAGAAAATGTTTCTAGGAAACATTTTACATCACAAAAGAGAATCTAAACTTTTAAAATGTCGTTATTGCATCGAAGCGCTTTGTCTCTGGAAGTCGAAGGGAGTTTGTGTGTTTTTTTTGCTTTTGTTTTTTAAGCCGCACGCAGAGCTACTATGATGATTCTTCGTCATTGTTAAACGTTAGAAATTCGACCCTGCCACAGACAGAAAAACGATAGCAGAAAGCAGCAAGACGCAGCGACGGCATCAACATTAGACTACTATCTAGTTTTTGGGCGCTAAAGGTGTCAGGGGGGGGTGTTTTTACTTTGGACTTTGCAACTTATGCAATGAATTCGAAAGCCAGATGGCAGGTGCCAGCTTCGAAAGTGATTTTTGGCCTGGTTGGATTAGCCGTAGCTTTACTTGGAATGTAGTTAACCGTTCAGCGGCGTTTGGTCGGTTACAGTTGCCGATCACGCAAACAGAAAACAAGATTTTTGGCAAATGCTGTGCCACATTGAACAGCAGCTTTCGTTTTTATGTTTCCCAAAATGACTAATTATTATACAAGGTAAAATAAATTCCAAAGGCTACTAGCTTCTCAATTTGGTAAACTGTAACCGATCTGAAAACGCCGCTAAACCGATAAAAAACAAATAGCACTGAATGGCGAAAAGGTATCCCAGGACAAGTCCAGCTTTGTACAATTCACATATTACATTTAGTATGGCTGGAACCGAATTGCAGGGTCTAAGTCGTGACTTTTACGTGCAGCAAACAAGATGATTCCCAATTCACGGACAGTACTTGTTCTTCCAGAAGAGATCAGCTTGACTTTAATAAGTAGCTAAAGTCGTAATCATCGCACAGCAGTTACCCACCGCGGTAGATACCAACAAAGTATAGACTTTGCAACTTCGGTTGTTAGCTCGGCCAGCTTTCTTGCGGGTGATCAAAGAACTAACATTGCGTCGGTAAATTAAATAAATGTCTCGATTACATCGCCCCGACTAAAAAAGATGTCTGGAGATCCTTCAGACAGCATGGAAACCGCAGCACCCGATTTGCCAAAACAAACAGTAAATAACTAGCCATTTACACCACCTTTTTATCTACTGTAAAAATTTAAAACAAAAAAGTCTCCCACATCTTAGGCAGTCTCAGTAGATTATTAGGGTAATTTTAATGACATAACTGATATTACTGACGTTACTGATATATGTAGATGTAATTGAAACACTAACATTGCTCTTTCAACGTTTGTTAATTCCCCGCTCACCCAGTTAGTAACCCCATGCTCCCGCCACGCCAGGGTCCATCACGAGATCGGTGGGCCGCCTACGCTTACCTTTTCACCGGCTTGGGCTTGTCGTCGAGGAGGTCCGGCTTTTCGGGGGCGGGCCGGACAGGTTTCAAGCCTTCGGGCCAGTCGGGGGCGGCGTGGTTCGGGCTGCTCTCCGACGGGAACGTTTGCGAGCTGTGGGACACAGACAGGCACTCAGTTCCACGGACAGACACTCAGTTCCACAGACAAGTTCATCGGTTTCACTCGTTTCAAAACAAACCCTTCCCGCTCGGCAACACGAGGCTAAGGCTTTGCACTACACTCAGTTTGACGGACAAACAATTGACTGACAGAACTGATCATGTGCATGATGGTCACCCATAAACACCTGACTCAGCGCGATGTTGCTTAACTTCGGTTATCTCACGAGAACTGGTGTTTCCAACATTTCAAACCGTTTGTGACGGTAAAATGTTGTTCGTGACAAGCAAGCAAGCGAGCAAGCAGCAAGTCAGTCTTGAGAGCAACACGAAGCTGTCTCTACGGAAACGAACCTCTCCGAGGAGGGCGACACGAGCGGTGTCCCCGACGGCGTGGCGGGCCGCACGAAGAACGCCTCCAGCCCCTCGCCGAGATCTTGCACGTTCTCGATGATCTCCGCAGGTCGCAGCATCGGTCGAGTTGGCGCCCGCGTCTTGGCCCGCTTAGGACGGCCCTGCAAGACAAACACAACGCATCAGCTTCATCCCTTCGGCTTGCTTAGCGAGTTTACCAACATTATTATTAGTAACAAAATATCAATTCTAAAATTACATCAGTGCCGGGATGTGACCCCGGGTCTTTGCCTGTCCAGGTCACTGCACTTATTCATTATGCTACACCGACAACCAACTGTGGAATTGATATTAAGTTTATTTGAGTTGTTGGGCTCCATGGAGATAGAAACAGGACTATGAATGAACAAAGAAGGTGGTGAATCTAGTGACGCTACGCTGTGATCACACGCCAACAACGCAGCTTACCCCAATTATGGCGTTGGGTACGCATGTATCAGTGTGAATTTAATCCTAAATGCAAATACTTGATGCATGTACGCTAGACA
The DNA here is from genome assembly GCA_921293315.2 of Nemurella pictetii. Classification (NCBI taxonomy): domain Eukaryota; kingdom Metazoa; phylum Arthropoda; class Insecta; order Plecoptera; family Nemouridae; genus Nemurella; species Nemurella pictetii. The sequence goes on along the minus strand of OV121121.1, from coordinate 3,128,077 downwards.
ATGATTATTAGAAACGAAATATCAATTCCAAAATTTATATCCGTGCCGGGATTCGAATCCGGGTCTTTTCCTGTCCGGGGCAATGCACTTATTTACTTATTTACTTATGCACTTATTGTGTGGTCACCATGACAGCAAAGGTTTCCATGACAACACGGTGTGGTTACCAACACGTTAGCGTTACCTTGACGAGGTGCTGCAGCTGCCCGACGGAGGTTGGCAGCTCCGCGACCGAGTCGAGCGATTCCTCGGCGGAGCGCGGCAGCGACGGCAGCAGGTCGGGGATGTCGTCGGCCGACAGCCCGTCCACCGTGTCCACCACCGACTTGGGCCGCAGCTTGCGTCCGTGCAGGCTCTTGCGCTTGCTCGACAGGTGCGGGGTGGCCTGCGCAACCAGTGGCCGTCAGGCACGCGTCCGCATCCAGACAATGTGCGGTTAAACGTGTCCATTGATTGCCGGCGTTCAACGACGCACTGTTTTGACGAATGGCCCTTTGGCACTGGTCCAATGGCGTTGGTGGGTGATGGGCTACGTGCCGGCACCGGATTTCCCCTCCTACCTTCTAGACTAGGTTAGGTTAACTTCACTCGCCTTGCTTGTCAACCTCTCGACAGCACGGATTAGTGGAGGAATCCTGTTGTTCGAGTTGTACCGTTCTTCAGAAGGGACGTAAAGCCGGTGGTCCCCTCGGTGCTTTTCGACAGGAGTAGGCTACGTGCCGGCACCGGGTTTCCCCTCCTCCCTTCAAGGCTAGGTTAGGTTCATCATCACTAACTCATTCACTGATGCCATTAGACCAGTGCCAAAGGGCCAGTTGGCAAAACAGTGCGTCGCAAAACACCAATAATCATCAATCCAGTAATGTCGAGCTCTAGTTTATGTCACTGAGAAGGGAAGCACGAGAGGAAATGCTCGATATTCCTGCCAGGATATGACTTAGTTGTCTTTCCATCTCCAATGTCGTACTTTGCTGGGCAATCTCCATATCTGGAGCTACAAGTTCAAACTCTTACGCTTCCTTTAAGAAGGTGCTAGTCTGAAGATAGTGAGTTTGATATGTGTGTGTGGTGATGCTGTTTTACGCTGGCTGGGATGTTACGTTAAGGTGCTTTTCTCGGGTAAATATGTATTTGCTGAGGTGAAAAGGCAAGTGTATCTCGATTTATTCTGACAAAGCCGTTATCTTATGCATCAATTCGGCTATTTGGCTTAATTGGGAATAGAATTCTACGGAATTTTGTAGCTTGACTGCACTGTGTGGGTGCACTTGGTTGAAATAATGTTACTATTAAAAATCAATCGGTTAATAATTTGGTATTGATTATTTTAAATTGATTAACAAATCAGGCAGTTAATTACAAAACCATGCTTCAGTTCCAAACGTGATGTAAAATAGAGTGTTTGTTATCAAAATTAAGTTTATAAAAACGTGAGGCGAACAGAAAAGTGAATTTTACGTAAAACCATAAAAACGTGTTTAGCGTTTAGCGACTCCAAAATCAGATTCAGTGCTGGTTATTTAAAAAAAGTGCTACGTGGGTGAAACAAAAATTCATATTCCAGCAACCCATTCTGTGAAAGACAATCGTGCAACAATTAAGAAATGAAACGTAAAAACTGCAACCAGAATGTGTAGGGCAAAATCAATTTGTTGTTTTAGTAGCTAGCTACTGGCTCCAGCTCTCCACCAATACAACAATCAACAATCAACAATCACATCAATCAACAGTCGCATGCGCTGCTAGCAGTTAGTCCAAGACATCGCCTGATAGCTGGTTGTACTTACAAGGTTCAAATACTCCAGTTTCTAGAAAGAAATATGCGCCGACGAGGGAAAAAATCATTCCATTAGATTCGAATTTGTGCCGGTTGTTGGGTGAAGTAGACGAGAGAGACTAAATAGGGTGGGTAGCTAATATGTACAAGGCACTTATTTAGTGCCACCCACGGCTACACCGGTGTAACTGACGTAACACGCGACGTAACACCAGGCTACGACGTAACACTGGGTTACGGAGTAAAACCGCTGTAATACGGCTATTTGGGTGGCACTAAGAAAGGGCCCAGAAACCTTGAACTACATAAAATCCAATTATTTTTGGATTGTGGGTCGGAGTATCCTTGGTTGGTCTTCTCTTATCGATTTGTTAATGTCATTTTGATGTCTTAAGGCAGATTTTGTCAAGGAATTGGTACGATATACAAAGGAATTTAATAAGAGAATGAAAATTACTCTTGCAAAATAATAGAACATTTCTTAGCATTGTGTACACAGGAGTAATGAATCACGACAGAAAGCTGGTAACAAGTTGTACCCGAAGATCGTCAGAACATCGTGTAAATCTCCAGTCGGTTGCTTTAGGAGCACATGGAAGTCATCAACTCACACGGATCGAGATTCCCAAACACAACGTGTGGTTTGTACAAATCAAGCAAGATGTATGCTACACAAGTACGAAATCTTCAGAAGCATTTCCAAAGTTCTGCTAACCAGAGTTGCGATGAATTGGGGCTAGCTCGTATTCTAGCAATGAAATGCTAACGAAGCATTCTGAAACTGTAATTTACTTGTAGAGCATAGCACAAGCATGCATTATCCATTATGCTACACGGACAACCAACTGTGGAATTGGTATTAAGTTTCTTAGAGTTATTAGGCTCCATGGAGATAGAAACAGGACCATGAATGACCATAGAAGACACTGAATCTAGTGACGCTATGCTGCAATCACACACCAACAACACGACTAACCCCAATTATGACGTGGCAACGAGTATTTGCAATTAGGATTAAATTCACACTATTAAATCGCGGTGGCCTGCTTGGCGGTAGATTGACGGAGTAATTGCATTCATGTTCGAACCACACTAATAACAGTTTGGTCCGATTCAAGCCGAGCAAGCCCCGTCCATCGCAACTCCCCACTCCCTTCAAGACGCTCGCATCGCGTGTTCGGTATCGTTCGACGCTGGCCTCACCATTGGCGACTGGTCGGACTGCTGGCTGATGGTGTCGGCCAGCGACAGCGTCTCGCTGGCGTCGTTGTGCGACGAGTTGGACGAGCCGCGCGATCGTGTTCGCAGCACGTCGGGCGTTGACGATCGCTTCTTCGTCACGTCTCCTTGCTGCCGGGCAGGGACACCGGGTTAGGGGCTGGTTGCACAAATTATCGGCGCGTTTCATTTGCAAACGCTAAATTTTCTAGCCAAGCGAATGAGTCGCAAAGCCGTGTGTAACGTAACTCGTTGACTTCAAAAGAGCGCATGTACTTAACTAGTTGATGATATTTTGTTACTATTTTACTAACTCTATGCTTGAACCTCAAAGATGCTGAGCTTAATTCAGATCCTAGTACTTATTATATAAATTCTATCTCTAACCACCGGTATTGTATTGTTGTACCTAAGCCAACCCTCGAAAATCCCACTCGCAAGCTCGCAATTTGCGAGTGAAAACTAGGTCCTTGCGAGTCAGTAAAATCCGCTCGTAAGACGTTTTTTCCGTGTCAAAACTTCCACTGTGGTGCCAACTGCTGCCAAATTCAATTTTCGCGCGGAATTGCAATCGCGTACTTCCGGTGCGCTATGCGATCACTGATGCTTTTGAAACATGTCAGTGCGTGTGGGCCCTCGTGGTATATCAAACAACCCGAGACTCAGCTACGTCAACCGCATCAAAACAAAGCAGAGACTGTCACTCAGCACTTAAGCACTGCGTGATCTGCTGCAGATGGCTGTAAGCGGACCCCTCCGGAGATTTATGACCCCAGTGCGGCCATTGACAAGTGGTATTTTAGTGCACCAGGCATAAGCGCAAGTGGGCTGTCGCGGATTTGTAGTTAGGTGCACTTTAGTTTTTTACCTCCTAACACCCCCCCCCCATTTTTATTTTATGAAGCACCTGCAGCGAGTGGAAATTTGCACTTGCGAGTTGGGTTAGGCAAGAAATTTCGAGGGTTGACCTATGCTAAGAATAAATTGAATTGAATTGAATATCCATTGAATAACGTGTATATCCTGATTCTTGTATAAGTTGCCTGCGACAAACAACCAAAAAGTAGAAATGCGGAGTGGTTCAGAGCCATGGTTATTGGAAACGGATGCGTACGGTTGTGCTCTGCTTGAACGTTGTGGCGGTCCTAAAAAGGACCTTGTCGATAGTCGACAAAGCAAAAAGTAATTTTACTCGTACTAAAACTGCCAAACAAGGGGGGGGGGCGATACTTTTTCTGATTTTTGTACAAGTCTTTGCAATAGAATCCACGCAAATTCCCATTTTTAGAAATCGAAAGTGACTTGTGAAAGATTCAAACGTATGGCAAATGCTTGTACGTGCTCGTAGCACAGCAGCCTAGAACGCTTCAAACAGATTGTAGCAGCGGAAGGATTAAGACGCAGCAAGCTCACCAGCGACTTGTAGCTCCTGGACAGCGACTCGATGACTTCGTCGGTTATTCGGTCGGAGACGTGGGCGGCCACCGCGAGGTTCAGCTCGCTGCAAGCACGCAGAGTCACGTCAGCATCACGCGGCGTCATCATCAAACATCATCGTTGTCATGTTGCGGTAGACGAGGCTTGCAGAAATACTATTTAACTGAGGTGTTGATTGCTAAGTCAAAGTGTTCTATTGTTCTATTTGGTGGTATCTGGTGGTGGAGTTTAGACCGTTGATAAAGCAGGCAGCACAGCTTTGCAAAACGTCGCGAAAAGATTGAGTTTTGGACTTTGCATTAATTACCCAGCTAAGTATTTTCTGGAAACTAACGTGCTAAGACTAGGAAAAGACATGAGTCTAAAGAAACTAATAAGTCACGGTATTGACAACGGTATTGAAAACGGTATTGACAATGATAGTTTTGAAGTTGGCGGTGGCATGGAAAGAACTGAGAGGTAGATTGGATATAGCAAGGTTTATTGGGAAGAATAATCATACGTTTAAGTTGAACATGAAATGGAAAGTGAGTGAGAATGTGAATGAGTGAAAATGAGAAAGATAGGAATTTTAGAAAGGGACGCTGTAGAGGAATGGAACAGTCTAAGAATAAGTGGAGAGAAGTTGGAAAGTGTGGATAATTTTATGGTAGGGATGAGAATAGGATAAATAGGATAAATAGGTACTCGGACAAACTGCCATGCAAATGTACAAATCTGTTTCAATAAAGAAATTTAATAATAATAACTGGCCTGGGAACGAAGCTAGCAAAGGTAAACGAACGGTGCAAGCGTCGCTGTAAGGCAGCGGTACTCACTTGATGCGGTTCATGATGTCGGTGCCGGCCTGGTCGGCGATGCAGGTCAGAACAAACTCGGGTGCGATGTAGTTCTTCTCCTGGCACATCTTCCTGATCTCCGCTTGCACTCGCTCGTCAGTCAGCACCTGCAACCGCCGACGCTCGATCGTTAGCTCAATCGTTAGCTCGTTAGTTGGTTTATTCGCTAGCTCGGTATCCGTTGGATCAAGACGATACTCTATCGCTTGCAAGGAACTAGGGACGACAACAGGCTGCTCGCTGCACAGAATAATTCCGACTATCACCTAAATACGGAATAGACCTAGTCCACTCAGAGAAAAATGACATCGATACCCACTGGACGTACTACCAGTCTGGAAAATAGTAGCAAGTACACCACAAGACCCTGAAGATGCCAACGCGCTCGTTAGCGAAACGTCGGTCAAGGTCCTTTTCAGGACCAAAAACCATTTAATCCAGAGCAGACACCGTGAGGCAACTACATCTAATGATAATAATCGTTACCGTTGGACACTGCTCCTGGGCGCACTTCATCATGCTCTCGAGGGTGTCTCCCAGATAGCCGACGATCACTTCGTGCACCTCCTCCGCCGCCGCCTTGAGCTTCGTGTCGACGGGATTTCCCGTCTCCTCCCGCCGCTGGACCACCTCCTGCAGCCTCGGCAGCAGCTGCAACGAGGACGCAGACACACGCTGGGTTAGAGCTAGGCGGGGTTGGACCAACAATCTCTGTAGCCATGGACAGCGCTTCGTACAGTGAGACTTTGATGCCGTATTGAGACACTTCATCATGTCTTCACACCGATCTCTACAGCCATGGATAGCGCTTTGTACAGTGAGACTTTGATGCCGTATTGAGACACTTTATCATGTCTTCCCACTGATCTCTATAGCCATGGATAGCGCTTCGTACAGTGAGACTTTGATGCCGTATTGAGCCACTTTATCATGTCTTCCCACTGATCTCTATAGCCATGGATAGCGCTTCGTACAGTGAGACTTTGATGCCGTATTGAGCCACTTTATCATGTCTTCACACCGATCTCTACAGCCATGGATAGCGCTTCGTACAGTGAGACTTTGATGCCGTATTGAGACACTTAATCATGTCTTCACACCGATCTCTACAGCCATGGATAGCGCTTTGTACAGTGAGACTTTGATGATGTATTGAGCCACTTTATCATGTCTTCACACCGATCTCTACAGCCATGGATAGCGCTTCGTACAGTGAGACTTTGATGATGTATTGAGCCACTTTATCATGTCTTCACACCGATCTCTACAGCCATGGATAGCGCTTTGTACAGTGAGACTTTGATGATGTATTGAGCCACTTTATCATGTCTTCACACCGATCTCTACAGCCATGGATAGCGCTTCGTACAGTGAGACTTTGATGCCGTATTGAGACACTTTATCATGTCTTCACACCGATCTCTACAGCCATGGATAGCGCTTTGTACAGTGAGACTTTGATGCCGTATTGAGACACTTTATCATGTCTTCACACCGATCTCTACAGCCATGGATAGCGCTTTGTACAGTGAGACTTTGATGCCGTATTGAGACACTTTATCATGTCTTCACACCGATCTCTACAGCCATGGATAGCGCTTTGTACAGTGAGACTTTGATGCCGTATTGAGACACTTTATCATGTCTTCCCACTGATCTCTACAGCCATGGATAGCGCTTTGTACAGTGAGACTTTGATGCCGTATTGAGACACTTTATCATGTCTTCCCACTGATCTCTACAGCCATGGATAGCGCTTTGTACAGTGAGACTTTGATGCCGTATTGAGACACTTTATCATGTCTTCCCACTGATCTCTACAGCCATGGATAGCGCTTTGTACAGTGAGACTTTGATGCCGTATTGAGACACTTTATCATGTCTTCCCACTGATCTCTACAGCCATGGATAGCGCTTCGTACAGTGAGACTTTGATGCCATATTGAGCCACTTTATCATGTCTTCACACCGATCTCTACAGCCATGGATAGCGCTTTGTACAGTGAGACTTTGATGCCGTATTGAGCCACTTTATCATGTCGCCAATTTATTTTGCTGGAATTAATTTTACTCTATTACTTTCTTAAAACTTGAGTCTTCTCCTTGTCTGTGTAATTAGGATTGATAAGCTACCAAACTTTAACCTAACACCAACTTAATGCCCATTTGAAGAAGTCTATCAACAATTTGCATTAAAAGACTAAATAACTGAACAGCTAGTGAACAAGCTGCGTTGAACAAGCTGCGTTGAACAAGCGGCGTTGAACGCCTACCTGCTTCGAGTTGTCTGCATCCTGAATGAGACCGGTCGCGTGGTTGATGTCGTTGTTGTTGTCCGTAGACTCTTGCGCGAGCGTTCGTATCGTGTCCTGCGTCTGCACGACCAGCCGGTCCACCATCTGCTGCGTTGAACTCAGCAGGAAGCCCTACGAACACGCAGCATTCACAATCAGCACCGCTGCCAAACGTGTCGATTTGCCAGAGAAATTCTGTTTGGAACAATACTCAAAAAACGCTGCAGTCCGAGTATTGCATTGTTTCTGGGAAGATTGTTGCCAGGAGTTATTCCCTTTTAAATATAACCGTCTAGTTCCTAATATTGAAACCTTGGCCACTTGGAACTCGAATCCAAGCGGTCGGCTGCGCAATGGCACACAGGCTTGTCAAGCTGTCGTCACACCGTGGTTTCACCGTGTCACTTGCTGCTCGAATCCAAGTAATCAGGCAAACCTCTTAGCAATCAATACGACACAGGGTACACAGGGATTTTTTTGAGTTAACAACCCTCTACAAAATAAAGTCATGGAAACTTATCAACTAACTAAGCATAACTATTCATGCAAGGTCAAAGGCTAACAAGGTAAAATAGGTAACTAAGTAAATGGGTAACAACACTAGAGTTAGTGCGATTAGAAAATAAATGTACATACTCGTTGCATCTACGGTGGGTATTTATTATTAGAAACAAAATATACATTCCAAAATTTGTATCTGTACCAGGATTTGAACCCGGATCTATAATTGAGGAATGGATATTTCGCTACTCATAAAAACAATAGAATTGATTCGAACCTAACAATAATTAATAGACATATTCCACTCAGAGAAAAATGACGTCAGAACTCAGAACACCAACTGGACGTACTACCAGTTTGGAAAAAAATATTAATTATCCCTGCTAAATAATAAAGGAAGATAGGGAAATCATAACCCGAATTGCTCGACATAGCTTTAGCGAGTGGGTATCATGACGTCATTTTGATTGAATTTTGATTGAATGGAATAGGTGATTTTCTTGCATAGGAATGGAAATATTGTTTCTAATTTTAGTAAAGGACATAGTTGCAGTCGTGGCAACATGATTGCCAGGCGGTGGTTACCTGCTGCAGCCGGAAAGCCTGCCCGTTGCTGTACTTCTTGGGCGAGACGTTGCGATGCAGCAGCTCCTGTATCCGCCGCATGACGGCGTCCGTGCGTTCCGCGTTGGTCTTCATGCACGGCACCACGTCGTGCACCGGGAACGGCATGTAGCGCACCTGGACGCACGCAACAAACCGTCTTCGTTAGCCACTAGCGGTGACTTCTTGTTTTCGTCATGTTTTGCACACTGGCATGTTGGAAACACCAGTTCTCGTGAGTTCACCGAAGTTAAGAAACATCACGGTGAGTCAGGTGTTTGATGGGTGACCATCATTCACATGATCAGTTCTGTTCAGGAGAGAGGTTGGAGGGTTTGAAGTCAATACTACAACTACACTTGCCTTACTTATCAACCTCTTGACAGCACGGATTAGTGGACGAATCCTGTTGTTCGAGTTGTACCGTCCTTCAGAAGGGACGAAAAGCCGGTGGTCCCCTCGGTGCTTTTCGGCAGAAGTAGGCTACGTGCCGGCACCGGGTTTCCCCCCATCCCTTCTAGGCTAGGTCAGCTACATCATCGCCCTTTCATTAACCGACGCCGTTAGACCAGTGTCAAAGGGCCACTTGTCAAAACAGTGCGTCGTTTAACACCAATAATCAATCATTGAATCCTAACCGAGAAACCATCCCGACGCAGGACAAACAAGGCTGCCGCTCCTAAATTCAGGGTGTATTTGCTCTCGAGAAAGAAAGCTACAGCCCCCTTATCGGAGCCGAGTTCCCTAGCTTAGGAAGCATCCCGGCGCAGGACAATCGAGTCACCTGCGGGCGGCCACATCCCAACTCACGGCGTAGTTGCTCTTGAGCAAGAAAGCTCCCGCCCCCTTAGCGGAGACGAGTTCCCTAACCTAGAAACCATCCAGACGCAGGATAATCGAGGCCACATCCCAACTCACGGTGTAGTTGCTCTCGAGGGCGTAGGCCAGGTCGCAGTACCCGAGCAGCGAGACGTTGTTGCGGTCGTAGGAGATGCTGCGTAGCCGGGCGTTGATCTGCAGCGACTTGGCAAGGAGGCGGGCGCCGGGGTCGCCCATCATGTTGCCGCTGATGTCAATGCTCTGGATGCACTGGTTGCTGCCGAGCGCGTTGATCAGGTTGTACAGGTCCGACTTGAGCTTCGAGTCCGGTATCGCCAGCGATTGCAGCACGCAGTCTTCTTCCTGGGAGGCAACGGCATCGGTTAGAGCCGGGGTGGACAGAATGTCTACTTACTGGCTGATGCAGGATCGAGCCAAACAGCAAATGTGTGCAGTTTACGGTGGATCCTGTGTATTCACTAACTTTTGCAGTTTCTAACTCTGCAGAGATGGGAAAATTTTGGCTACTGTTCCCAAAGGAAGTATAGAAAACAAAGGCTGGAATCCTCTGAATTGGACAGAATACGAAACTGAAAAAGTTAGTGAATATCAATAATAATACAGGGAAATCCCATACTAAGAAAATGGGAGCTTCAAATAACCATGCACTATCTTCTTTTGGCGATTTATAATGCACACAGTAAATTTTGTGAACATTGGTTGATGATAAAGATCCTTCAGTTGCAATAACTGCAGAAACGCTTACAAAGCACCAATTTCAAGAAAAGTGCTAAACAAACAACAATTTTTTTTTGGAAACATTGAATTGCAAGAATCAACATATCTGTCAACAACAGTGGAATGGAAATTTTGTTTCTAATAATAAGTATTTAAACTGTTTTCAGTTTGCAGTTTGCACAACTAAACCAAAAAACATCCGAGTGCGAGGCAGTCGTACGGACCCAACGAACCTGTATCATGCAGACTAGGGCGTCCATGACAGCGGAGATGTTCTTGGCCTTCATGTTGGTCAGATTGCGACCCATGTGCAGGTGTTTGATGGACTTGTTCTTGCTGACTGCGGTCACCACCGACGCCAGGTCGGCGTCCATGCCTGGAAGGAAACCACGGCGGCGTTAGATGCGGCCTCGACGGTAGACCCCATCGGGTCTGCTAGACAGGTTGCTAGGCTCTCGGGCTACACGAGGGTTAGTGCGACAACTTCACTCGCCTTGCTTGTCAACCTCTCGACAGCACGGATTAGTGGAGGAATCCTGTTGTTCGAGTTGTACCGTCCTTTGGAAGGGACGTAAAGCCGGTGGTCCCCTCGGTGCTTTCCGACAGGAGTAGGCTACGTGCCGGCACCGGGTTTCCCCTCCTCCCTTCTAGGCTAGGTTCTAGGCAGAACCGATTGCGCACTCACTGTTTTCGCTGATGTCCAGCGTGGAGATGCAGCGCACGCCGTGGATGCAGGACTCGAGCACGTGCGCGCCGGTAGCGCCCAGGTTGTTGCAGCTCATGTCCAACGCCATCTCCACCGTGGACTCGTTGCACGCCAGCCCCAGCAGCAGGTTCCTGTGCAAACGCGTCTGGCATTAGCATCGCTTTCACGGGACAGGCTGGAGCTGTCCGGATTCTATCTAGACTGTACTTGAGCTGCAAAGTCTTAGAATTGGATGTGGGCAACAAACAAGTCAGTTATATAAGCTTTTGTTTCCGAAATAGAGGGCCCGGATCACGGATCCTATTATGTGGTGTCAAGCTCCCACCGAACGTTTTTTTAGCTCCTAGTAAGCTTAGAAAGCTGACCGTCTTATTTTTATAAATATTTGAGTCGATAGTTTAGATTTAATAAAATAGCTAGTTCGGCAGCTAGCTAAACAGTTCGGCAGCTTGCTAAATATCTCCTGTAAACGCCAAGCAGTAATTACCGTAATTTACTCACGCAGAATTAACTTTATAAGAGGCGTTCCAAAATTCACTATTCTAAAGCCAACATAATCAATTTGCAGCACTAAATTTTCACTTTGCAAATAACAAACAGAATTGCAAGCATCTAATTGGCCTTTCACTGTGAATCAGTTTTCCCAACTGTAAACAATAAATTAGTAAAAAACCAGGAGTAAGAAGTTTCAGATTTCAAATTGATTTGGCCACTGTGAGTCCCTAAGCATTTAGTTAAAATGTCAAGTGGACTTACTTGAGTGCTTCTAGCGGTAATTTACAGTAGGACATGTTGAGATATTTAAGACTAAGCGTGCTCGTGAAGAATTGCTTGAACGAAGGCGGCACTTCTTTCGCCTTCTTCGTGCTGAACACATTTTTGGAGACGTTCAGATGGACTAGGTTGGTGGCGCAGCCTCTCAGAAGAGCGCCGAACAACTGCAACCGCAACCGACGATTACAACTTTGATTTCAACGCAATAATAACGCGGGTGAGTTACGAGAATGAAATCGACTTACGGATTCTAAAGTGGTATCAGTCCCGGAGATGTCCAGATGGGTGATCATGTTTGGCTGGGCTAAGAAATTGCATAGACTCTGCAAGGAGAAGAAAACAAGAGTTAACCAAGTCTACTGGCATCAGGAGGGCGATTGTGCAGCTTGTTTCACGATGAGATGAGATAAGAGTTCATTTTTTCCATTAAAAACATTGACAACAACTCTAGTTTCGCTCTACCTCGGTGCCCGTAAGACGAAGCGCCGCCGAGCAAGTCGGTACTCACGTTGATCTCCTCCTTGAGGTTGTTCCCGCTCAGGTTGAGATAGGTGAGCGTGGTCGGCATGCACTTGTTGAGGGACAACGCGTGCGCCAGCTGGTTCACGCCCTTCGACGTGAGGCTGCAGTGCGACAGGTTCAGGTGGATCAGCCCCTTGGGCACCCGCGAAAGCGGGGAGACCAAGTGGCTCGCTCCTGTACAAAAGATATCGCTATTATGGACGGATCATGGCGACTTTGTGATTAGCAGACATGTTCGAGTTTGCTGTTCCTACTAGTTTCTATCGGAATCTATAAATCATGTTCACGTTAGTCATTAGAGGTTAGAGCCTTTATGTATATCCTGGCCGAAATTGGTAGCAAGTGTTTCACTCCTGTTGCATAAAGATAACTGTTCTGTTAGTGCTAGACCATTATAGAATCTTCATCTTTACCACTGGTTATTGATTAGCAGTCACAGTCAAGTTGAAAATTAATTCAGCTCACAGTTTTAGCATAGTAATGATCTAATGAATAATGATATGTATCCTGGCTGAATTTTACTTTGCCACAGAGGTGGAATGATGACCGATTCCATCTGACAACTTTGACTGATACAAACAACAGTTTTAAGAATAAAATGTAAGATTAGTCTGCAATAGTTTAGCTTACTCTTACTCTCAATTTTGTAGTTCTTGCAAGCCACTTGCACAGATAGAGACTTGAAAGGAAGTCAAGCTCAGACTAAGCTACTCAGCGCAATTTCATTTCAAACAAATTTATTTTTATTACTTGTTAGTTATTAAGAGTACTACAGTTAATGACTTTATTATATAGTACTAGGTAGTGAGTAATTATTTTGCTAATCATAAAGCTAATTCAACTCAAAACTATATAAGGTGCATGAAGCGTATCTTTATAAAAGCTTAAGAAAGCTTCAATATTTTATGAAAACATATAAAACAAGTTTGGCAGAAATGAACAGAGAAATGTTAATAGCAATTCACTTCTGTAATTAATTGTATTACACGGTTTGATGAGCATCTACTAATGCAATGTTAATTATTTAATACTAAAGTGTTTGGTCATTAGAGTGGTAAGTAGACAGCTATTTATGAGTAGGATTCATTTACCCATTCAATTTGATTACTATTCTTATAAAAAAATGAAAGTAAATACCTGTCCAGCAAATCAAACTTTTACTGCTTTTGAAAGTCGGAAAATCTAAAGTTCATACTGACCGTAACATAACAAAATTAAAATCAAATTTCTGGCCATTTCTTAGCATTCTATTTCTCACTCTACTGTCAACTTAAAAATTAGACTAAGACTAAGTTATTACCTACCTTATAGCTTGTCCTATAAAGCTTCATTGGTATCATTTCAAAGTCATGCAGTCATGCAAAGTGCCATGCCGAGCTAATTGTACTAAAAATAATAGTAATAATAAAATAATAGCACACCTTGATTAAGTTTAGCCAAAATTCCACACAAACTAGATGCACCTATTGGACAGAGAATTACACCGTATTAAATTCCCGCGGTAACAGGTCATGTCGGCACTAAGAATGACTTTGACGACATTTCCGTAACGTCAATTGAGCAACCGCAACAGCAAAGCCATCCCGCATTAGTAATTTTCAATTCCTAAAAAGTAAAAAACCGATATTTTTAAATTGGTTTCCCTTGTTATTATGATAAGATAACACTGGCGTAGCGATTTTACGAATAGTGCACGAACATTAGAACAAAAATGGTACGAAAGTGGGAAAAAACCCGTCAACATTCGTAAATTTTGAAATTAGGAAGACGTTAAGTGGAATGAAAAGTAGTCAACAAGGCAAAGTCATCCTTATTGCCATTATATTGCAATCTCTGTCTTAGATGCCATTCAATGTCAAAAACACACGGAAACACACGCAAAAATGCACGAAAAAAATTGTTTATCAAATTGATGAACTGAAAAAAGGCAAATAGCTTGAATAGCTCATGTTTGTTTCCAAAAATCATCAGGTAAGTAGATTCCTAGGAATACAAAGAGCATCCCGATTTAAATATTTCAATTTTGAAATAAACCAAATGTTAGTCATATAAAGATGTCAAGGAAATTTTGTTAGTAGCAGCCAGCAACAAGGTTTTGATGTTTCTGCTTGAACTGGAGATAAATGCCTCATCCCAAAATCAAGCCCATATCTAAATCAACTTATTTCCTTGAAAAAAAACACGTAGGAATATGCATCAAATCAGATCCCATTGCAATTCAAACAAACATTTAGCAATAAACAAAACATAGAGAGACCTCGACAAGTAAACTAAAACCACACTTAAAAAGCCCAGATCTGTTCAGTGTGACAGCGTAGCAGTCCAAAAGCAGGGAACAATTGTGACCTTGCGAATGGAATACATAGCTCGATTGAGTCAGAGCTAGACTCGGCAAGTCTGGGCGACGACTGTGTAAAAAGTTCAAATTCGAAATCACTAACTTTATGTCCACTGCCAATTTCCAGGTAATAGAAACAATATCTCTGGGAAAGTCATGGTTTTGAAGTGAATCTTTCAACACAATCTCGTCTAAGTCAAACGTAACAATCGAAACAGGACTGAACGCATTCTTTCAGCGGTCCGTCGTAAGAAATCGACGTGCTACGGTGAAATTAGTGGGCGACGTGCGGGAGGCTTACCCTTGTCTTCGATCATGTTGTTGGACAAGTCTATCGTGTGGAGCGGAGTGGTGCTGTTCGATATCAGAGCCAGTGACAGCTTGTGCGCAAAATCCCTGCGGAAAGAACGAAAAACCTTTGAATACAGCTTCAAATTACGGGAAAACATGGAATGACGTACTAAATTCCTCCCAATACAAGGTTCCTTGTAGTTCCAAATTAAATTTTTGCTATCTTATATCCAGTCTTTGGGTCGTGCATACATTTTAATTCTCTCAGCAGGAATATGATGGATAAATGCTAGGATATGCTAAATAAATTACTTATCAAGCAGCTGTTTAGTTAGGCTACAACTCACTACCATCCACCTGTTCCATTCATTCAAAATTCAATCAAAGTGACGTCATGATACCCACTCGCTAAAGCCAGGTAGAGCAATTTGGGTTGTGATTTCCCTATCTTCCTTTGTTATTTAGCAGAGCTAAACTGGTAGTATGTCCAGTAGGTATCCGACACCATTTTTCTCTGAGTGAAATAGGTCTATTTTTTATGTTGATTACTTCAAGCTGGAAAAAGTTAAAAATAACGAAAATTCCACTACCCAACGGACATTTGATTTATATTGTTTTGTCAAACAATTAAGTGATTGAACTGGAACTATCTTAAAGATCAAATGCCATCGACTCCCAATTTATCTAGTCATTAAAGGAGAGATTGGAATCTAAATGGAATTTAATTTCATGCTGCAGCAAATGTCTGATATAGGCTTTCACACTCAATTATAAATAAACATGAATAATTAGTATCTCAGCCAAGCAAAAGTTATCATGATTTATTACAGCAAAAAATGCACTGAACTTTCTCGATATGGTGCTGAGCTTGAAAGTAAACAAGTCATATGCAAATGCTTCCATGAATGAAATATTGAGGGGAAACAATCTGCTATTAATGAACAGTAGCTGACACTACTACCATAGAGTAAAGAATGGGCCATTCTTTACTCTATGCTACTACATCAACAACTGATCAATGAAATGCTTGCACTGCCTGACCTTGATAACCTCAAATTACTCGAGAGGAAAGATTTTAATCAAATGACCAAGTGGCAGATTAATTTATTTATATTTCCACTTAAACTATGCACTCAGCTGTCATACACGACAACGATGATAACATCAGTGTAGCATGGAGTTTGAGTGCAAGTCTTAATTAGAAAATTTGCATATTCAAGTGGTCACCCTTCCGAGAGCTGACCATATCAAACATTGCTTAACTCCCATGACCCAGGATGCAGGAGTAGTTGAGGGGAGATGAGTTTTTAGTTACAAATCATTTATAGATATTGATGATCTCCACAAACTGAAACAGTCTTGGCACTGAAAGAACATTTTATTGGACTATCTTCCAGTTTTTAGCTGTGCAACCATTTGGGTAGTTGAACCCCGGTCTTCATCTGCAGCGGTTTATGCTATTGACTGCTGAGCTTAATCAACATTGAAACTTTTTGGATGAGCGAGCGAAGCGAGCGAAATCCTTCAATTTAACAACATAGGGGAAAAAAAAGCATTTGGATTTATGTTTTTTTTTTTGTTTGTAACAAAATCGAGCAGCCCTACTTAAAGGTCACGGATCGTTACGAAATTTGGCAAAAACGTTCGTGGTGACTCAGCGAGGTGCTGTATGGTTTTTGAGCAAAATCTGGTCAGCCGTTTCATTTTTATGAGCAAAAACCTGTAAATTTTTCAGTTTTTTGGTACTAGCTTCGTAACCAATTAACCGATCCGCACCAAATTTGGATTGAATATATATGATAACAAGCTTAACAAATTGCTAAAGTTTCAGATTCGTGCATGAAGTATTCTGCTAATCAGAAAAATAAAATGACTTAATAATAAATAATAATAATAAAAATACTTGATCATTAAAGCACTGTTTTCAACAATATGATTGTCAAATGTTTTCCGTTTGAATTTCTCCTCGAAAATTACGGCTCGCTCATCCTGCAACGAGTGTTCTACCCATCGTTTACCTAGTGAATAGAAATTAAGCTTGTATGAGTGGTTGCGCTGTGGCTTTACTAGCGCCGGGTTGTTTACAGTGGAGCATTGCGCTGTGACTTTACAAGCGCCAGGTTGTTTACAGGGGAGCGTTGCACTGTGACTTTACTAGCGCCGGGTTGTTTACAGTGGAGCATTGCGCTGTGACTTTACTAGCGCCGGGTTGTTTACAGTGGAGCGTTGCGCTGTGACTTTACTAGCGCCGGGTTGCTTACAGCGGAGCGTTGCGCTGTGGCTTTACTAGCACCGGGTTGCTTAGTGGAGCGTTGCGCTGTGGCTTTACTGGCGCCGGGTTGTTTACAGGGGAGCGTTGCGCTGTGACTTTACTTGCGCCGGGTTGTTTACAGGGGAGCGTTGCGCTGTGACTTTACTAGCGCCGGGCTGCTTACAGTGGAGCGTTGCGCTGTGACTTTACTAGCGCCGGGT
The DNA here is from genome assembly GCA_921293315.2 of Nemurella pictetii. Lineage (NCBI taxonomy): Eukaryota > Metazoa > Arthropoda > Insecta > Plecoptera > Nemouridae > Nemurella > Nemurella pictetii. The sequence continues at coordinate 3,110,748 of OV121121.1, read as the reverse complement.
TGCTTACAGCGGAGCGTTGCGCTGTGGCTTTACTAGCACCGGGTTGCTTAGTGGAGCGTTGCGCTGTGGCTTTACTGGCGCCGGGTTGTTTACAGGGGAGCGTTGCGCTGTGACTTTACTTGCGCCGGGTTGTTTACAGGGGAGCGTTGCGCTGTGACTTTACTAGCGCCGGGTTGCTTACAGTGGAGCGTTGCACTGTGACTTTACTAGCGCCGGGTTGTTTACAGGGGAACGTTGCGCTGTGACTTTACTAGCGCCGAGTTGTTTACAGGGGAGCATTGCGCTGTGACTTTACTAGCGCCAGGTTGTTTACAGTGGAGTGTTGCGCTGTGACTTTACTAGCGCCGGGTTGTTTACAGTGGAGTGTTGCGCTGTGACTTTACTAGCGCCGGGTTGCTTACAGTGGAGTGTTGCGCTGTGACTTTACTAGCGCCAGGTTGTTTACAGTGGAGCGTTGCGCTGTGACTTTACTAGCGCCGGGTTGTTTACAGTGGAGTGTTGCGCTGTGACTTTACTAGCGCCGGGTTGCTTACAGTGGAGTGTTGCGCTGTGACTTTACTAGCGCCAGGTTGTTTACAGTGGAGCGTTGCGCTGTGACTTTACTAGCGCCGGGTTGTTTACAGTGGAGTGTTGCGCTGTGACTTTACTAGCGCCGGGTTGCTTACAGTGGAGTGTTGCGCTGTGACTTTACTAGCGCCGGGTTGCTTACAGTGGAGCGTTGCGCTGTGACTTTACTAGCGCCGGGTTGTTTACAGTGGAGTGTTGCGCTGTGACTTTACTAGCGCCGGGTTGCTTACAGTGGAGTGTTGCGCTGTGACTTTACTAGCGCCGGGTTGCTTACAGTGGAGTGTTGCGCTGTGACTTTACTAGCGCCGGGTTGCTTACAGTGGAGCGTTGCGCTGTGACTTTACTAGCGCCAGGTTGTTTACAGTGGAGCGTTGCGCTGTGACTTTACTAGCGCCGGGTTGCTTACAGTGGAGGGTTGCGCTGTGACTTTACTTGCGCCGGGTTGTTTACAGTGGAGCGTTGCGCTGTGACTTTACTAGCGCCAGGTTGTTTACAGTGGAGCGTTGCGCTGTGACTTTACTAGCGCCGGGTTGTTTACAGTGGAGCGTTGCGCTGTGACTTTACTTGCGCCGGGTTGCTTACAGTGGAGCATTGCGCTGTGACTTTACTTGCGCCGGGTTGTTTACAGTGGAGCGTTGCGCTGTGACTTTACTTGCGCCGGGTTGCTTACAGTGGAGCGTTGCGCTGTGACTTTACTTGCGCCGGGTTGCTTACAGTGGAGCATTGCGCTGTGGCTTTACCAGCACCGGGAGAAAAATGACGTCGGATACCCACGGGACATACTACCAGTTTGGAAAATAATATTAATCTCTGCTAGATAACAAAGGAAGATCACAACCCAAATTGCTCTACCTGGCTTTAGGTTGTGGGTATCATGACGTCATTTTGATAGAATTTTGATTGAATGGCATATGTGTATTGTAGCATGAGGCAGGAGACACTCACGCCTTGAGCCCCAGGTTGTCTAGGTAGAGCTCCTCGATGCTCAGCGACTTCTTCATGACGTGCAGCACGCGATCCAACGACTCGTGGGTCAGCTTGATGTTGCTGGCCCGCAGCTTCGTGAACCACGTGTTGTACTCCAGCGCGCTGATTATCGGCACGATGTCTCTGCAAAATTACATGCGTTGATTGATTAAGATTGATTATTGGTGTTTAACGACTCACTGTTTTGACAACTGGCCCTTTGGCACTGGTCTAATGGCATCGGTGAATGAAAGGGTGATGATGAACCTAACACCATTAGGATTAAAGTGATTAAACAAAATCTGTACTATAGATGGGTAGCAAAGCAGGTAAAGTGCATAGTTACAAACATTTTCAAAATAATTAATTTTTTTATATTTATGAATTTAAATCATCAGTAAAATCTTGAAAGTTTCAAATTATTAATTCCAACCAATAAATACTGGTCGTGATCGGGTGAAACAATCGCAAACGCAACTCACTTGGGGTCGAGGTGATCAAAGTCGCGCAGACAAAGCTCGCGCGTGTCGTGGGACAAGTAAATGGTGTCTACGTCCCAGGAGACCTCCTCGCGATACGGCATGCCGTGGTAGTCGCACATGCACGCGTACTGCGTCGAGAAGCCTCCGCACGGGCCCGTCGACCGGCCCTCACCGCCGCAGTTCGCCTCCCCTTCACGCAGCTGCTGCACTCTCTTGGCGGGGACCACGTCAATCTGCCGGCAAGCAGGTCACCGCGATGTAATAGTGTGAATTTAATCCTAAATGCAAATCCTCGTTGCATGTACGGTAGACAATTATTATTAGTAACGAAATATCAATTCCAAAATTTACGTCCATACCAGGACTCGACTCCGGGTCTGAATCCGGGTACTGTTAAACACTCCCTGGTACGACCCATCCCAGCCGCTGCTACTACAGGCAAGCAAATCATTGCGTTGGTTCTAATACCTACTGCCTAACCAAGGTATTTATTTGTACTAGCACAGTCTAAATAGGATCGGGACGAACGACTAGCATCGAGGTGAAGGATATTGATGCGTTGGCTCCATCATCGAACAGTCCCTTTGTCTCAGCGCAGACCAGCTACGAGATCCATTATTTTGCATTGGCTCAAGCGATAAACTTTCGTTTCGTTCTAGCACAGTTGCCGGTAAAATCAGGCCTTGTCTTAAGGATGTTTAAAAGTTTCCAATCGCATTGGGGGCTGCACCGGTGTTGGCCGGCATCGACGCGGTTACCTTGCGTATGATGTGCTGCAGAGGAACCGTGGGGAAGATGTTGCGTATGGCGGTAGCCAGAGCGGATATCATCGCGTCCACCTCCAGGCTCCCGAGCTCCTCGTTGGTGAGGAACGAGTAGGCCTTGTCGGCGACGGTGAGGCACAGCTGGTTCGGTCGCTTGCTCTCCACCGCCTGGATCTCCAGGTAGTGGAAGTGCAGGTCGATCTGCCGAGGAGCACCGAGCACGGGCGACGGTTAAACGGGTCGTGGCTTCCGCCACGCATTCCTCGACGCTCTTTACGTTTTCAACGGGTTTTAACTTGGGTTGGGCCTTGTATTTTAACAGTGCTGGTTGCACGAACATGATTTGATTCTTAAATGGAGTTTACCTCGATTAAGCATTACTTTTTTCTGAACCACTATTTTACTGGGATTCCTGTTTAATGCCAAGCTGTCCACTTTAAAAGGCATAGCACCTCATAAGCATTCAATAACCCAGTTTAATATATATCTTCGCTTCACGCTGTTTGGAATATGGTCTGGTTTTCAGTGGCTTGCTGATGATTAATATAATGAAATGACATTACATGTAAATACATGTAATACATGTACATATAAATACATGTAAATATTTGTATACAAGCAGCCTATCATATTGTTTTTGAGATTGGTGAGGGGATTACGATATTATTTTATTTTTTATCAATATCTCATCAATTCTAAATGATAGGGAAAGTCTTTCAACATAGAGAGCTCAGAAATAAACAATGCTAAATAAGATAAAATGTAAATGCAAGCTGATATCGGCTGTCATTTTTGATAACAGCCAGATAAAAAGTAATGATAGGTAATTACCGTGATGATACAAGATCAAGACCGAGACATGCGATGCGAAAGTGTACTCACCCTCGTGGGGACTTTGGCTGTGAGAAGGAAGAGTCGGCATGGCGAGAAGGCCTGAAAGAAGACATCACAGCTGTTAAAGACCTGTCACAATACTAAACGTCTGCCAGACATCATGACATGAGATGACAGAGCTGCCTGCAGTTCCAAGTACCTTCTGCGCGTTGTAACCAGTTACAGGTAATTGCCCTTGACATTTCATCAATGTGTTAAACTGTAAACAAAATCGATAGATCATTGGTGTTTTACGACGCACTGTGTCGACAACTGGCCCTATGGCACTGGTCTAATGGCGTCGGTGAATGAAAGGGTGTTGATGAGGGTGATTATGAACCTAGCCTAGAATGGGAGGAGGAGAAACCCGGTGCCGGCATGTAGCCTACTCCTGGCGAAAAGCACCGAGGGGACCACCGGCTATTACGTCCCTTCCGAAGGAAGGTACAACTCGAACAACAGGATTCCTCCGCTAATCCGTGCTGTCGAGAGGTTCATAAGCAAGGCAAGTGAAGTTGTCGTACTAACTTCAACCCCTCCAACCTCTCTCCCGAACAGAACTGATCTGATCATGTGCTTGATGGTCACCCATCAAACAGCTGACTCAGCGCAAACTGTAAACAAAGCCTAGTAATAAATAACATACATTCTGATAGCCACACATCCCTGGTTTCGTTCGCATTGCATCTCCTAGCATTTTAATTAAATTATCGCTATTTTCATCACGAAATTACTTCTTTTTAATCAAATTTATCGGTGATCAAGAAATGAGACGTTGCAATGGAGTATTGATTTTTTAATAGAGCCTATAAATACATACGCGATGTTAAAATTGATTACCTATATAATTCTTTATCATTAATCAGCAACCCTCTCAGGACATGAACGTAAAATTGATGACTAGGATTAGTGGTTATCTATTCAGAGATGTAACCAGTATTAAGTATTAGATTAAGACTTTCAGAATGATTCTTCTATGCTTTCATTAATAATGACAGGGGCCAGGGGTATGATTCATAAACCCTGCACACTAATTGGTTCAAAATGGGTGGGTCGAGGCAGGCAATTTGTGATAATTATCAGTGTGTTGTTAGCTAGAGTACACCACGGCGACCATTCAGACGGAATACAATAAATAATAATTAAGAAACACCATTTTTTCAGCAGCCATAAAGCAGGCGGTTTTTAAAAGGTTCGAATTATAAACTTGCAACTGGCAAATGCAAATGAATGATCGCCCACAGGCATTACAATGAACTTGCCCATGGCGAACATAAAATCATAATAGACTTGTTTCTATCTGCTAACAAACATTCGCGAAAATATAGCCAGCCGTGTGGGATGAAACATGCCGGACAGAATTCTGCTTTCCTAGAATGAAATTTGGCATGGCATTGATAATTAAACCTGACGATAGATTTAAAATTGTTTCGTTTAAATTCGTGAAAATATTCGGATAGCTTATGCCTGACCCTCAGGGTACAAAGGCAAAAGACTTGCAGTGTATGCTAAAATGTCTGAAGAAAGCTTTTGCGTTCGAATTAGAGTAGCCTTGTTAGATCGAGTGTAGAGTGAATTTAGTAAGTGACACAAGCAGTTAGGTCGCTCAGTGTTGTGGCTTCTGGTTAGGGTGGCAGGGTGCGGGTCAGAGAGGGGATGCTGGGATATCGAACAACCCCTAGAATGCGGCATTCTATTAAAGCAGGCCAAACAAGTATGTCAAGATAAAGTCATGGTGTAGAACTACTAGAAATATTTACTTTGCAGCTTTAAATATGCTCTGCACGTTTATAATCTATAAGGTAGAAATTTTTATGTTGCTTATTATCTTACGATGCATATTTCTAGAAAGCCATATTTTAATTCTTGTCGAATGGGTCCGAGAATAGCTGATCGATTTGTGGAATTTCATCTCGGATATTGAAGACGATATTATAAGCTTTTTGCATAGGTTATTGCTGGCATTCCCTACACCCTAGCCATTCTCAAGCCAGCTAAAACATAAACATTCTTACAACAAGCGGTCCATAACTTGGCCAACTTTTCCTAGAACTTTCCTCTCTGTTCAAAAAGAGCAATGTTAAAACTTTGATATATATATATATATTATATGAATAGCTTTGGCAAAGGCTAGCAAATGGCAAAAGCATCTTCCTAAGGGATGGTAAGTTTATCATCCCTAGGGGATGAAAACGCGGAGTGAAGAGGCGAAGGGATGATATATAGGGTTCCAACCTCCTCTATATAGCTTCCCGATATGAGGTGATATAATGTAATATATAGGGCATTGGGTTGACATGAAAGTAAATAAAAAATATGTGGGTTTAGTCATTCGCGCTATAGATATACACAAGCACATATTGAAATTGTGGTTGGTTTCTCTCCAATCGATTTAAAGATCGCCGAGGCTGCGAAGTGCGAAGTGGAAAATAATTTTATACACAAGTCATCTGGATATTTTTAGCGATAGCGGCGCAAGCACTAAATACGTTCTCGGTTTATTTAAAACATGAATAACTTAAGTTTTATCTTCTCTATTGTCTAACATAAATAATCTATACAACTGTGTCAACTTAAAAACATGCACCACAACAACGATTGATACTTAGTTTGAGAGAGAGCAAATAAAGCACCCCATCTACATACATGAGTATTTAGTGCTACGTTGCGGTTTTTAGCACATAAATAACCTACGTTTATCTCCTCTATTGTCTAACATAAACTGTTTCAACTAAAAAACTACTAGGCTATCCATGATTGATAGGTAGCTGTTGTATAGCGAGTCAAGATAGCGAGCCTCCTTCTATACATTGGTAGTTAGTACCAATTCCATTCTACTTCTTCCTCGTTTCCCCTTCTCTTCCAAGATCCAAACAGCAATCAACATTCAGTGCGTCAAGTTAGCTAACAGCTCGACCACAAAACCACATTGGCGCGCTCTTCCTCCGAATCGGATGACACATGCAGGCGAACATGAAACGATGTACCCCCTCTACTAGCGTTTACTATCTAGATTCTTGTGTGCCTGATCCATTGTTAGCATGCAGTGGCGTAGTGATACAGACTACAGAGGTTAGGTCGAGATTTCAGCTTGCCACCCTGTAGCATGTCCAACCCCCCAGCAAAACGAACGCGACTAATCTTAGCTAAACGCCCGGAAATTATAATAAGGCATAGAAAAGATAATTTGATTCGATGTTATTTCAGTGAGCGAATAGGGTTAATTTAATAAGCAGTTTGATTTACTGTGCGGTAAAAATCACCTACAATTATTTTTTTTGCTTTTTGTGTCTGTTGGCCCTGTGGGCAAAACCTATTTGCCGATTTTGATGAGATTTTCATGATACCTCCTTACTTTATCCTCAACTTACTATATTGTCTAAAAATTTCGGCGCTTTCCCTGGTCAAATTTTCTCAAAAATTTCACATTAATCGATGAACAAATCTCCAATATTGGTCAAAATATGGAAACAAGTAATAATGTTTGACCACAGAGCGAGTAGCCAACCAGGGGTCGAAACAAGCTACCCCATGGCAGTCGCCACTGGTAAATTCGCTCGATTAGCAGCTTAGCGTTGGGTACATCATCAGCGATAAGATTTACGACGGATTCGAGGCAGGGTACCGGATGAGTCACCCAGCAGCTAGAGCAGCAGGAGCACCAGCCGCATGTCTGCCCAGTTGTAACATGCTGGATTTAGGGGACCCTCCTCTCGACTGGACATCTCACTCGTGGAGTACTGCTTCAGCGCAACGAGAGAACTGAAGTTGGATTACCTATTACCTATTACCTATGCTATTACCCTATTACTTCTAGACTTTTAGGTGGGGCGCAGAGTCAATGATGAGCGAAGCGGGCGAAACAAATCTTCAATTACACTTAGGGTACTGCTGAAAAATAACAAATTTTATTTTTATCCTTTTTTGATCGCAATCTGCAGGACAAATGAGTTACTCATTTTGATTTAATTTACAGAATAGATCCGTTTGCTCTCAACTTTGACCCTGTCTCATTTTCATCTTATTCCATTTACAACTTTCGAAAAACGAAAATTTTCATATTTTTTCAAATCACGTTTCTCACTCAGGCCAAACTCATGTACATATTTCGACTAAAACCTCGAGACACGAAGAAAGGTACAACATGAAAGCTGTGTAAAAAGTTAATTGTTGCTTCTTTTTATCGTTTTTCCAGTTTTCCTGCTAAATCAATTCTGGCCTAACCCATTGAACCTTGAAGATTGTTCAACCAGCATCGTTCAAACAACACTCATCCATCAACACGATTAAAAAAGCGTTCGTGATCCCTTCTTAAAGTATGAATATGCCGATATTTTCGTTTGTTCCTGATGTAGCCAAATTTAATCCAAATTATTATATTTAGGTACTAGGGTTGAGGTTATCGCGATCAAATAACCTCAACCCATAAATTTCACGCCCTATTATAACTTTGATACAGGCTTATCAAAGCTAGGCTGGCAGCTGCACTATTTTTTTATTAAATGCCTTCGAACAGAATTAGGACAGAATTGTGGTTTACCATTGCCCACAAGTCAGAATTCCAGGGCGGGATTTTTTAAGATCGCGTCTTATGTTACTAATTATCCTTACGAAAATTATCCTTTGGGCAACGAAAATTCCGTAAATGAGTTCTCAGTTGAAGGGCATGATTTTTGTCCACATCGGAAAAATAGACAACCAAAATACTGCGCGGATACGTGACAAGTGACCATTAAATTTTCGTTCCATTTTTACTCGCGATAGAGGGACACTCCCTTATTCTTATTGATTTTCGATTGCCATGTGACACGTAACAAGAAATTAACTGGGTGATAACGCACACAGATGATAACATCCTATCAATCTAGTTCCCAGCCGAAAGGGGTTGCGATTTAGATGCACTCTCATGTGGGTACCGGCATTTATCTCGGGTAACTTACTACTCTAGTGTACCTGTGGGTTCCTAGTGGGTTTCTAGTGGGTTTCTAGTGGGTTCGAGTGGGTTGCACTATGGGAAACTTTCGGCGAAATCGGGCGACAAGGAAACTGACGACAGAGTTGTTAAATTAGGCAAGTGCAGTTTTCACCTGCAAAGAAACTCTTTGATATGTCAACTGTCAGTTGACGCTGGAAATTGAGCATCAGTGGCAAACAAACCCACCTAGATATTAGGTAAGATGAAGAAAGTAACATTGTTTTAGGTTTTACCAAGATGGCTAGGGTTTGGCTGTGGTGCTTTCATTTCTTCCCTTGCCGCCTAAGCAGCGCCGAAGATTCTGTCGCGAGCTCAACAATGAGAAATTGGTTTTCACTGGTGGAAGCTTACGCCAGTGAGCGCAACAATGCTTGTTTCCCATATTGTAATAGTATGATAGTTGGTTCGATCCCAGTTACACCAGTGATGTCACAACATACTAGGGAAGCAACTAGACCAGTCATTGAAGTGATTTCTTGGAAGGTATATCAGTCGCTAAGAACGGTTTCCTGACCGCTTCGCTCAATGCACATCACATGGTGCAAATGTTTGATTATTTTACACGCAAAGAGCTAGTTTCAAATGACATCACCGTCCCAACGCAATATTCTTCACTCTTCAGAGATAACGAATATAAATATGTTATTGAACAATTACGGACATGACTTTATCGTCATTCGTCGACAATGGTGTGAATGATGGTTGAAAACTTGAAATCATTTGCGGCATTTGTTCCACACGGCCTACAATGCTTGCTATATATTATAATATAAATATCTCGATAAAACTGGTTTTACTATCCACTACTCAATGACTGACAATGGCCGTACTGTTTATTCAATTGTCTAAGGGGGCGTTATCTCCGCCGATTAAAGCATAGATAACTTAAATACTATCTAATTAAAATAAATAAGTTTGTGAAGACGATTACCGCCTTATGTAACTTAACCACCCCATTACATTACTTGAGTACACAATGACTAATCAACGACAATCATGTAATTACGTTAAGCTTTTCCTAATTTAACAATCAGATTAAGTAATCGGAGAACAAATAAATTCGACCATAAAATAGTCGGTGGCTTTACTGGCGACAGCGACGAGAAACCAATAATTGAAAACCGAGAGTTAAAATCCCATGACCGAGATGTATTGTGCACACAGCTTGAAGCTTGAAAGCCGGCGAAACTAAGGTCATGTATCATTCATGCGATGTTGATGTTGTGTAGTGCGAGCCTTGTTCTTGGAACTTGAAGCGACTAATTGATATCTCGTAATAAATGGTCGGCTGGGGAATCCTGCAGCGGTAGGCCAACTCTGCAGCAGCGATGGCCCCTGCTGGCTGCCCTATTTACAATTTCACTCAGGGTGTTGGATGAACAAGAGAAGACCCTGCCGCACACTAACACTGGACAGGACAGTGTAGATAATGATGATTGTGTATAGTGTAGTGTCAGTGTCAGTGTGTACCAATCCAACGACCGTTGCGTTGCGAAAAAAAAATCAACTGTTCTAGGAAGTGTCTACTTTTTTAAGCCGTCATTTATAAATTTTATGGGGTTTTAATTTGATAAAATATAATTTGAGCGTGCAATCATGTGTAATTGTTTTGTTTACACGCAATAATAAGAAATTTCTACACGTCACACAGAAAAACAATAGCTGGTACAACGCTTAAAACGTTAAAAATTCAAATTTTACAAACTTCAGTTTTGAAATTTCGCTGACTTTCGTGTTTTGCAACGGAAATTGGCTACAACATACCGCCATACTATTTACAACAAAATAAAACAAAGGTGGACATCAAAAGTGATTAATTAAAAATCCAATACCTACAGGATAATTTGGCAATGCCCAATACATTTAAATTCTGGATTTGGCATTTCAATTAGTAACCGAAAGGTGCGTTCTGCCTTCTGCGTGCCACCGACTCTAGTCACGCATAAAATACGACCCGTTTTTTCGCTTTCGGAACGGCCAGAGTGAGGTGGAGTATGTTGTAGACTGGCTGCCGCATGCAAGGACAGCCCTCTGGAGCTCTAGGGAGGAGAGAGCGAGATGGGCGATTCGGCCGAGGGGCGCCGAACGGGCTGCCCCTTCAGCCTTCTCTATCTGTTTGCAGCCGAGCGCAATCGATCGCGTGTCGTACTCGCGGCTGCACTCTCATAACGTTTTATTAGCGGACGGTGTGTGCGGAAATTTAATTTGCGAAGAGCATCGAGTCGTCGATTGATATGTTAAAGTCGATGGCTTTACAGATATGCTAATTTCGTTGGGAGATATCGGTAGATAATGAATTGAAATGATATGCGTGAATTTTGTTTGTATTGTCAAATGCGTGACGCAAAACTGGAATTAAAATATGAGAGGTCATGATGAATGTTTGATTAGTTTTCATTGAATAAGATTCTACATTTTGCAGATTGACTATTAAGGAAGCGAATCATTTCCCGTGTCAATAGTCAACTTATAACTCGCAAGGTATTGCTAGTTTCACCCCCTTTGCATGGATATTTGAAATTGACTTGCATGTTTGTTACTGTTCCGCCCCATGAGCCAAGTAAATGATGAAAAACGCAGTACCTACACCGTAAAACGCACGAGATTTCCATAGCGATAGATTGCTATTTCATGGTAACATTTCTGCACAACTTGGTAAGTAGTCTAACTGATGAGAGAGTTAGCTAAGCGAGCGTATTGACCGCTTCACTTGTGTCGAGAACAATACCATTGGCATCAACAAGAGATTTACGTGTGAACAACATAAACAAGCTCCACAGGAATGTGATGAATTGGACAGATAAGAATGTACATTAGACAATAATCGTGTGAAGAGATGACATGCAGACTTACCAAAACGCGATTTTCTGTTTTGTCGCCCTTCGTCTCAAGTTTGACCACATTTTTGAGCAATATTTTGACGTGTTTTCCCAAAAGAGATTTCACACTTTCTGCAACAAGATAAAGTGCAATTCTGTCAATTCTCGGTGACAGTTCTTTGGGGGGGGGGGGGGGCGAAGCTTATTATTGTTACCCCGATGACAGGAAAAGTATTCGATTGTGAAATTAGAACAATTAACAGTTGTTGTGGCCTAGTTTCGGGACCATGCACTAGAAGTTGTCACCGGTATAAGTTTTGAATTTTCTAATCTTAGTGGTGAAATCTTTTTAAAATATACAGGTGGGTGCAAACACTGTACAGCGAACTGGCACTCCCCACCGATAGGATGTTTTTCTTTGCAATGTAATGTAAACAATGTCTGCGCTTACCGTTCAAGTCCTTCGTCAGTTGGGATCTTGTGGACATTTTGGACACACAAAATCACTGTGCTGTAAAGCGACACAAACTCTCACCTACCTAACTAAAATTGGTAATTTATTATACATAAAACAAGGAAATTGAGTAAAATTCACTGGCACTTCATCTCGCACCATCTTCCCCTTTAGCGGCCATTGGCAAATCAGTTGTCAGAGTCGATGGATGGAGTGAAAAAGGGAGAGGAGGGAGAGAGAGAGATGGAAGAATTTTTGAGCGGTTGGCAGCATTTGACGCGCGTCCGACGCAAAGGTGTTTTGCTGACTCGTTGAAAGATGAATTTCGCAACGCAGAAGCACTAATTATTAGCGAAATGACTGATTAATCGATTGACATGTGGTAAGTATACGATTAGAGTTAATGTTTCGTATTTGTACAGAGTATATCATGTCAAATTATCGATTTAACTATCACGGCTATCATTATATTAATCAGTTTCATATCATAACCTTAAAGTGATAGTTAAATTTGTAATTTTGCTAAACAAACACATAAATACAAGGCAATGAATTTGGACAGGCCCAATACTGTAACCACATATTGAAAAACGCTATACTACACTCCACTTAATAATTTTCAGCTTAAGATTTAACCTAAATTTCGGTAATAAGAAGCCAAAAATAAGTTGCCAAGAACCAGACTGCAAAACTGTTTGCATATTAGAAAATAATTATAAGAAATGAAAATTCCAATTAAAAATTTGTACAAATCCCAAACCATGCTCTACCAATTGAGCCATTGATTTCTTATTTATTTTCTAAAATAAAAGCATATTATGCATTTTCCTATCTAATTGTCAGTAGTCAAGACTCAAGCTAGAAGAATAGCTAAGCTGAGTACACCATGCTGTACGCCATGTGTTTTGTGGACCTATACTTCCTTTTGATGAACCAGTTTTCCTTATCATTGAGATCTGCCCAGTGAAATAAGGATCCACCAAGCGCACAAAGATTTGTTATCTTGGGAGTTTTGCACACCGTTTCAGCACAACCTCACCTTCGATCAAGTGATCGAAGACCTCACAGACCTATCATTCATAATTTTGAAGATGCAGATATTATGCAAAAACTTCCTGCATCTTCTCACAGCAAAAATGTTTAGCTCACCACTTTGTCATTTTTTTGTAAAAAGCGTTGATATGATCTGTCAAAATCTCACTGATAAGAAAACTGGGTTTAAATCACTAGGCAGCCCCCCTTAGCATGAGGAATGTACTCAGGCTTTACCTGCTTTTTAATTAGTTGCAGGCAAACTATAGTAAAGTTTACACCAATGTCTCACAATGAACTTCACCCAACATCACCTAATTCTACAACTTATTTATTCCAGAACCATCCGGGCAGCCAAGAAACGGAGCATTGTCACTACTACACAATCCTTCAAACATGGAACGTAAAATCCTGTACAAGATATGCAAAAGAAAAGAAGAAAACAAAATGGAAATAAAATACCATGAAGAACAGTCCCAATTTTTACATGAATCAATGGAGCAACTGTTCTTACAGGATAAGTGGCCACAAGCATTGGAACTAGCACGAAATAGAGTAAATAACCAAACTCCGAAAAAAATATTGTGGAAAATAGTTGATCTCGTCAGAACACACATGAATGACGATTCAAACAAAATACCAAAAACACAAGAGTTTTGTGCAATTATTCTTGATGTAGCTGTTGATCACATTGATTCAGAAGAGGCTTTGTCGGAGTTGATTGTTTATGCTGAGGGTACCTCGAATGATCTCATGTTTGTGCATTTGCTTGTTCCATTGCGATCATGTCTAAGGAAAATTATTAAAAATCGAGGACAATTTATTGAAAAATGTTTGAAAACAATTCACCGTCGTTTAAATGCGTGCCATCTTGCAAGTGAAAGTGTTAAAGAGAACGAATCAGATTCGATTGTCAAACAGTCTGGCAATGATATCTATGCCAAAAAAGTACAGATCATATATCAAAAAATATTCGAATTTTATAGACCTCTCGTGCAACAAGTTTTGCAGCATACAGAGATCACCCTCCGCAAGAAAGCAGTCGAGAAGCAAAAGGCGCATTTAGTTTGTTTCTTGGTGCAGTTACTCGTTAAGCCGCTGGTCAACCTAGACTTGCAAGACAGGAAAGTTAGGAGCGAAACTCGCTTTCTTGCATGCGCAGTGGTCAACGATTTATCCAAAGTGCTCAGTGATTTCTTTGTGTTCTTGGAGTTGATTGAACAGCGAGAAATTAACAATCGCTGCCTTAGCCCGCACGATCAATCTTTCATCACGCTCGATAACAACAAAAACATTCCTATCGTCGGAATCGCAAATCTGTATTACATGCTCCTTGTCGAAGAAGTATATACAAGTGCTATTCATTGGGTGTATGATCCCATCTACGTTTGGATGAATACAATCTACTTGTCGATTTCGTTAATTATCTTAGAGGCAGATTGCCAAGGGACTGTAAAAGGATTGCTGCTTTTCGAGAAAATTACTTCTAGACTTAAAGACAAGTCTGTCCCCAGCCAAGTTTTGGATTCTACGGTTCACAAACGGCTATTTCAGGTTATTGGTGATACGTATTCGCGTTATGAGCCACAAATCATAAAAGATTTCATCTTGAATTGTGTCGAGCTATACTTAAAAAAATTTGATTCTAAAGGTCGGTATCTTTTGCTGGCTAATGCCATCTGTATAAACAGTGTGATCAAGTCTCCAGAACTAATGGGATCATTGTTATTGATTCTGACAGTTACAATTGACGAATCGCTGGAAATGTCACCGATACCCGCTTACTTTTCGGGAAGTCGGCTATTCAACCTCCTTACGTCTTATACTCGGTGGAAGGTAGGCGATAATGATGTGGACCCGGCAGATTGTCACTGTCAAATTGCCGCAGCTTTTAAAATTCTCCACCTTTTATACACAAAAGACAGAAAGAATGTTACAGGAATAAGGGACCATCTCAAATATTTTAAAAATAATTTTTTTCTTCCTGTGGTTAAAGCATTTAAGAAGTCTAGACTTGGCAATGCCTGGAGACTGAAAGATTTGGAAGGTTTCCTTAAAACGTTTGGCCGCCGGAAGTTTTCGAAAGATGTACCGCTGTTTATACAGGAGTCGCTTTCCAGCGATGCTATGCGAGTAGAGGCAGAGGAACTGCTTTGTTCGGCTCGTATAGCTCATGTGGCCTTAAATGAACTAGAACATTGTATGTATAAGTACAATTTGGGCATTGAAATGGGAATTTTGAATTCAATGAAACGGGTTACCAATTAACCTATTACTTGTATTTTATTAATATTTTTGACTTGTTATTTTATAATTATAGCAGAGATCATTATCATGTTGACAGGAAGTCAAATCTTGGCACCTAAAGAAGGACTGACGTATTACAGTATTGAAATTATGACTTTAATTTGTTAAGATACTTGCCACTTTATACAGGGTTTTCTATGTAATAAATCATATATTTTTCATAATCAATAATTTGGTTCTTATTTCTTGAAATGCACCAAACAAGTTCAAAGTTCCTCATTATCTGTCACATTGAGGAAAAACGTTGGAATAAACAGATCCTCGCTTAAAACCCACATCACGTTTGGGTGTTATTTTGTCAACTGGCCCTAATACCATCCTCTAGGCTGAGGACAATTCTCAGACCATGGTTGAAGGCAAAATCCATGTCAGTAAAACATATTTATTTTATCGAAGCACATCACTGTCCTATTGAAGGCAATGGTTTATGATCCAACATTCTCACCCTTGCACCATTCCAACACATTGCAATTTGCAGTTGACCAAGGGCTAATCTGACAGTTATTTCTCATGTCAGCAAGAACAATTTTGAATCAAATTCCCATCCAAAACTACTGGGGCCCCTATTCACTAACTTTTTCTGTTTATTGGTTGGATTTTTCCTTAATTTGTTTCCTATTTACTTCCTGAACAGACAAAACCCGAAATTTTCTCAATCCCGTAGAATTATAAAATGAAAAAGTTAGTAAAGGGGGCCAGAGGCCTCAAGCCCCAAGACATCCAAATTTACATAATATGTGTGGGTACCTAGCTAATTTTTGCTAGTCAAGAGTTTTTTTTTGGTAAGTTAATAAAAACTTTTTGAAGCCAGTCCATCGTCCATTGTATTTCCGCGCGGGTGACGTCTATCTGTGCCTGAGTATTGTGTGCCTGAGTATTGTGTGCTTCGAAAAACAGCAGACTGTGCCTGACCTTGAGTTTTTGACGAAACAGGATAGTGTGCCTCGTTTAAGTGTGTTTGGTATAGTCTGCCTGAAATCGATTCAAGCTGACTTCCGGATGCAAGGATCGTATTCTCAGCCTGAGCAAACTCAGCCTGAACGAAACGTCAAAGTCTGCCTGGTTTAACTGTGCTCCGTTTCGATCCCTCCCCCTTCACGCGTTTTACCGCTTGCAGCAGACTGTGCTCGAAAAATGACCTTGGTTTGTTTGGTGTGTTCGGTTTAGTGAGCCTGGGTACAGGCCGGCTAAATTAAATGGAACCTTCCCTCGATGCAAAGTCATTCTCATCTTCCTAAACTGCGCACTGGTCTATTCATAATAAATGTGGCCTCCGCACCGATGCATTGTCCTTCTAATCTTCCTCTACACTGTATTGTGATTTAAAACTATTAACATCAGTTTCATCACTAGTAATTAAAAGTCTATCGTTGACCTTATCACCATGTTATAGGCCACATAGTTGACGGCTATGGCAGCTAATGGGCGGTTGTAAAATCAAATTTCATTCGTCGGTTTTATGTTAAAATAAGATCAAGGAACATGTGCATGTTATTTTCATTCTAATATATTTTATGCGTAATTGTCTCGAAACACTACTAAAACTTTTATTCATCCTGTTAATTTCTAGCAAAACTCACACCAAACGTTCCATAATAATAAAGTAAATAAATCGCGTATTGTTTATTGTTTTTATTAAGTATTTAATTTCAAATTATATTGGTGGCGTAATGTTCTAGCAGCACATGAGTTAAGTTTTAGTTTTGTGTTGGTTGAAGATTGCAAATCATTTGATACAACATTCCACCAAAGTACATTGATGTCTATGACCTCCACATTCACCAAAATCAATAAGTGAAATAAGCAAAAAATGTGGGGTTATTCGACAAATGACGATAGCGGTCTAACTATCTATTAGCCCCCATCCCCTGCAAACTAGACCCGTTTATTTGTCATCATCCGTTTCACAAGCAAAATGTAATGTCAATTGTAGCTCGCCCTGCCTTTATCTTTCAATTTACATACGAGGGAAGCAAAATGGCTACTTGACATTCGAGGAAATCTGCTCTTGTTTTTGCAGTGGAAAATTTGTCGCTATGCTATATGCTTCTATGCTTGCATCACGATCTATTAAGCAGGCCTGCAATATAAACCAAACACAATTTTAACATGATATGATGGGATATGATGTATCGGACATTGTATCGCAATCCAGAGACGAGGATGATCGAAATAATCGATATCACAAGGGAATCATTGATGAGAGATCATCGACTAATTGCTGCCCGTCCGGCGACCAAGAGTCGAACAAGATCGGCCCAACTATTTTGAAATTTTGGACGATTTTTTTTCGCGATTTCGCTTGTCAAAGCAAAGTGCTCCAATGCCCCTGGACCTAATTGTGAGCTAGCTAAAAGCCTAAAATATCCTCATGACCGATCGGAATGTATTGGGACAGGTTTGGATTAAAAACTTTCTTGGGAAAGGCAAAGATTTATTGCAGAGAATATTTCAACATGACTTTTAAAATGTTATTTTTATACTTTTGTGTGGGTGTCTTTGGATGAACCCATGACTTTCATATCAGCATGTGATATGCTATTCTGATATTCAATTCGCTTGTATTGATCTTACAAAGATAAAAACAATCCTACTTCACATTTCACATCGCAAGTTTCAATCACTGCAGGTAAACTTGTTTGCAATGTCCATGTACACTGTACAGTCGCAATATCATGTGGCCGAAACTCAGGATATGGACTTCGAGTTGTACATCTGGGCAAATCAATTATGAAATTGAATATCAATTTAATCAAGAAATGCATGCATAATTTTAATATAAATTAATCACGGGTCGGTCTTGTGTAGATGCTAAGACACTCTTGCTTTTTCCTCTTTATGAGTTGCTGAAGTGCGACATTGTAGATCGGTCGATATAATCAATCAGCAACTAAAATTATTTGGTTTAAATAATTTTAAATGTACCTAGTAGTTCGCATTGCATGCGTGTTGCATGTTAAATATGTCAGTCCTATTAGGCTGAAACCTGCAACCCGACGATGCCTTCGACACTATGTTTGCGTTAAATATAGATTTTACCGTTAGTTTTAGGGTAGGAATTGGCCGGATGCGAGCCGACTGTTTCTTGCCTCTTGATGCCTCACACCTTTTTTCTAGAATTTGTCGTTTTCGGGTAGTAGAAATAACGTCGAATGATGACATGGCTCCCGAGTATCACCACGTATAAATATATAATATATTAATATGGATAACTTTGTTATCATTGAATATATCTGCTGTTTTGGTGACACTGCAGCATGGTTCTACCCATGGAGTGTCTCTATATGGAGCATTGGTCCCGACACCTCATTGGAAATCAATGTAATTATGATGATAATGAAAATCTAACATTCAATTTATTTGACTCGATAAGGTGACTTGGAAACTCGTTCAAGTTCGGCAATGGACATAGTTCGATATTACTTCCCATGGACGATATTGATGACGTTGCCAGCGTAATCGATGTCGATGTCGATCGAAAACATGTACAGGATGAAACAGGGGCTTCTTCTTTGTGTTACTATAATTTTAATACGTTATATAACTGATTGCAGAAGAAGTTTCAGATTTTAAATTTTATGCAACAAAAACCAAAAGGTCATCTAAATGGGGGGAGCTGAATAACGCCACATGGAATAACGCCACATCGGCCACTTTTTGTTCCACCGGAATAAAGCCATAAGACGTGTGGCGTTAATCCAGTGGATTAACTCCACGGCTTTAACGTCACGGATTAACGTAACGGCTTTGTTCCAGTGGTAGCTGCACTGTAATAACGCCATCTGAGCATATAGCGTTAATCCAGTGGATTTATGTCATATTGTAACATGGCTTTGTTCCAGTGGTAGCTGCACTGTACTAACGCCATCTGAGCATATGGCGTTAATCCAGTGATTACTGATTACTGAATTCTGATTCAAATTTCCTTAGAAATTGAAATTGAAAGAGATGTAAAGGACTTAGTTTTGCATAAATTAACATGGGCTCGAATGGGAGATGTGAGCGCGTGCGGGGTAATCGATGGTACGGGCGAAAGGGCAATCGGCGGGAGTCGAACCATATATTTATGGATAGCCCCGGTAAATGCGCATCTTTTATCTCTGATTCAATTTTGCAGAGAAATTGAATTTAAGGAAGTTATTGAAGATTTTGTGTTTTCGTCGGAATTGCGTTTAAGTCAATTAACATGGGCTCTTATAGGACTACGAAAAATGTGTTAGTGCGGGCGAGATGACTTTCGGCGGGAATCGAACTACATATTTATGGATAGCCCCAGTGAATGTGCTTCTTTTATATAGTGTAGCTTTTTCCTTTGAAATTGAATTTTCAAAAGTTATAACGATTCCAAAGTACCAAAAAACTTAAAATCGCCATAAAAAGAAAAATTAATGTTAGATTTGTTTCAAATTTCTAACACAGATAACAGACCACTAGAGTTGTGTGATTTTGCAATTTCCTTTAAATCCATCCTCGGGAAAAATAAAAATAAAAAAAACCGTTTTGAAGTCTCCGAAGTTTCATTACGCCTATGTTACCCCCATCATTTAACCCATGTCTTGGCGATTATCTCGATTTTACGAAAACTACTTCTAAAGTAATGAACGGATTTGAATGAAATTTTAACTGAGAGTACAGAATAGGTGGGTGAGCTTAAAAATGCTCGAGCTTGAAAATCTTTCGGAAAATTTGGCCGCAATAAAATAAAAACCACCTTATCAGTTATAACTCGATAAGTAATTGTCCGATCGAGCTGAAATTTGGAAAGTGCATCTGTATAGTGATTTGGCAGATTCTATTAGAGTTTGAACAAAATCGTTTGGAAAATGCGGAAAATATAATGAAAAATATGTGTTATCAACTTTTTTAGTATGTTGTGATAACGGCAAGGTAGATTTGGGCATATCGGTGGATAACCCTTATCAATACGCATCTTTTATTACTGATTCAATTTTCATTTGACATTGAAATTGGAAGAGATATAAAGGATTTAGTTGTTCGGTAAATTAACATATGGGCGCTAATGGGAGTTGCGGGGAATTTGAAAGTGCGACCGCAGGGACAATTTCGTGTTCATGTTTATTTTTATATTACTTAAATGCATCATCGCTATTTGATAAGCGAATTGAATGAAGTAAACTCGTATTATTTCATTGTGCCCCATGTTCCCAACCCTCCCCTACGTCCTAGAAATAATGCATGATCTGGGGGAGCAATGCCAAATAATAATTTCCCCAAATGTCGAGGGAGGATAAAACCCAATTTTTCCATATCAATTATCTATCTATAGATCTATCTTTTACTATGAAGATTACCCAATGAGTCTCATGTTGTATTTTGACAAGATTTGTGAATATTTGAATTGAATTATACAATTGAAGATTGAACCCGTGTAACATTACGGCGGAATAAGTTTCCGTTTTGAGTGGTTCTTACTTTTTTCCTGTTACTTAATGAACAAAGCTATTCATTGGTGCATTTATAAATGCACCTAAATTAAAAAATGGATTTTAACTAACAAGTTTCCTGCCTTGAAATGATTTATGGTTTATAAACTTTATAAACTTTATACTTTAAATGTATATACTTTATAAATCCATGGCTCTGAACCACTCCGTACTACCAAATAATTATATAAAAAAAAAAATAATAATAATAATTAATAAATATTTATTAAAAACAATAAGCTATACGTGATTTATTTACTTTATTATTATGGAACGTTTGGTGTGAGTTTTGCTAGAAATTAACAGGATGAATAAAAGTATTTGTAGGGTTTCGAGACAATTACGCATAAAATATATTATAACGAAAATAACATGCACATGTTCCTTGATCTTATTTTAACATAAAACCGACGAATGAAATTTGATTTTACAACCGCCCATTAGCTGCCATAGCCGTCAACTATGTGGCCTATAACATGGTGATAAGGTCAACGATAGACTTTTAATTACTAGTGATGAAACTGATGTTAATAGTTTTAAATCACAATACAGTGTAGAGGAAGATTAGAAGGACAATGCATCGGTGCGGAGGCCACATTTATTATGAATAGACCAGTGCGCAGTTTAGGAAGATGAGAATGACTTTGCATCGAGGGAAGGTTCCATTTAATTTAGCCGGCCTGTACCCAGGCTCACTAAACCGAACACACCAAACAAACCAAGGTCATTTTTCGAGCACAGTCTGCTGCAAGCGGTAAAACGCGTGAAGGGGGAGGGATCGAAACGGAGCACAGTTAAACCAGGCAGACTTTGACGTTTCGTTCAGGCTGAGTTTACTCAGGCTGAGAATACGAGCCTTGCATCCGGAAGTCAGCTTGAATCGATTTCAGGCCAAACACACTTAAACGAAGCACACTATCCTGTTTCGTCCAAAACTCAAGGTCAGGCACAGTCTGCTGTTTTTCGAGATTAGAGACTTCTGAGCACAGTATACTCAGGCAGACAATACGGTCTCCCTTTCCGCGCTGATTCGATTTTTGACTAAATTCCAGAGTCAAACGTCTAGAAAAGTTAGGTTGGTAAAAGATAGCTGCCGGCATTGTCAAGGAACCTAGTTCGAATGTGTCTAGAAATTTAATAATGGCTGTGTCCGTTCTGAGAACGATATCGAAATATCAACCCAAGGCTCTCTTTCTAGGTAAGTTCTGTAAGATTTAAAGTTGCTACAGTCCCTGCTCCTTAAGTGATAACCTAATTGAATGTTGTGCATGTTCTGTGGGAATACCTAGCGTGGTAAATGTGTATCATAACCTACAAAATTAGACGGCCCTGTCGAAATATACATTACATAACATTTGAGAAATATAACATTTAAATTATAAATACACTTCAAAGATATTTTGCTCTGTATTCAGTAAAGAAAAATGGTCATAATTTATGTTACCCAGTAATAAGTTAAGGGAATGAGGCCAAGTCCCATTTCATCGTCGTGATTGCATTCTCTCCTGTGTTCCAGAGCTCGAACACCAGCGGAGCTCTCTTCTCAATTAAAAACTGTTAGTTCATTCCGTGAGCAGATAGAAAATATCTCAATTTAATTCGTTAATCTGAGTAGTTATAAATTTACAATGGAAAACCAGCAAATCATAGAGAAAGTTAGTGAGTTGGCAACACCAAATTTAGTTGAACAACTGAATGATTACTTGTCTTCTGGAAGTTGCACGGAGGCATTAGAATTAGTCCGCAATTCCGTTAATGAGCAAACTGTTAAAGACTCTGCTTGGGATATCATTCCAATTATAACAAAACATCTGGACAAAGATTCAATAGAAAAACTTCCTGGCCTTTACGATTGCTGCGTTGATGCTCTCTTGGAGATAGCTGACAAAGCTCAGCCCGAAGAAGCTCTGCTTGAATTCATAGAGCAGGCAGAATGTTTGGACAACGACCTGAAATTCATTGCGATGCTTTTGCCTATGCAAAGGTGTCTGACAAAAATGCCAGCAAAACGAGGAAACTCATTGGAGTGGTGTTTTAATACGATCCACGAGCACGTGATTGGTTTGCCTGTACCCGATGATTGCGATTTAGAAGGAAAAGAAAAGAAACTGGTGCAAGCCGATCCATCCTACGTTCGCATCACAAATGTTTACGAAGCTGTCATCTCGTTTTACACGCCATTTCTGAACGAAGTATCGCTCGGAAGCGACTTCCACGCCAGTCGTGACGTTGCCGAGCTGCAAAAAAAGAACACGGTTTGTTTCCTCCTACAACTTTTGGGCAAGCCGCTGATGTTTCTGGATTTAGAAGACGACGGCGCGAAGAGCCGAGCAAGAAAGATTGCGGAGAAAATAGTTTCGGACGTGGCGAAGCTCATCGGCGATCTGTTCATGTTCCTAACATACGCCGAACAACGCGAAATGGAAGATCGCAGCAAGCACAAAGAGATTAAGCCAGACGATTTTTATTCCGAATCCGATACGCCCGACGTCTACCAACGACACGACAAAATCCCGACGGTTTCCATCGCCTCGTTCTACTACCTGCTTTTCGCCGAGAGAATGAACATCGAGGACGCGCCTTGCGTTTACGATCCGCTCTATGTCTGGCTGAACGCCATCTACCTGGCGGCCGCCATATTCAAGGTCTGCGACGTCCAGAACTTTGTCGTGCGCAAAGGACTGCTGCTCTATCAGCAAGTCGCCGCGACCTTCCAGGACTCGGCCATCACGCATCGAACGCTGGATTCGTCGGTGCACGAAAAGTTCACCGTTTCGTTGTGCGACATCGCGATCTACGCCGTTACCTTGGAGACACGGAAACTCGCGATCGAATGCCTGAGAAGCTACATTTTTAAATTCGACATGAAGGGTCGTTACCTTCTGTTGTCAAACATGATTTTATCCGTCAAGCATTCGTCGCTGATCGGTTACTTGACCATGCAGCTGAAGGCCATCGTCGGGGAATCGTTGAACATGACTCCAATGTCGAGTCACTTCTCTGGGCCACGTCTGTTCGGCCTTCTCAAATCGTTCGTTCGTCTTTCGAACGGTGCGAAAACAGACCTAGCCGAAGACCGTGACCAAGTCCTTGCATCTTTGAACATCCTCTACTTCTTGCTCTCGCGAGACAAGAAGAATGCTACCGAGATATGGAACCACGTGGGGGACTTCGAAGCGATGCTGTTGATGCCTTTGAAGGAAGCAATCGAAGTGTCGCGCGCCCATTACAAGCTGCGGCTGAAAGACCTGGACGATTTCAAGTCGATGAACGGCAGGAAGAAGACGAAGGAGCTGCCAGAAAACATGACGGTTTCCATCGCGGGCGGCGGCGCAATCGGGGAAGGCGACGAGGCTAACGATATGGCGAGAGTTGTTAATTTCGGTCTCAACGGTTTCGATCTGATGGAGAGCTCGCTAGCTCTTGTCAGCAAGTGCATTGAAATCCGAAAGTAAATTTCTTTGATTGGGTCGCTGAATATCTAAACTTTACTTGAGCAATTCTGTTACGTGGTCTTGGGATTTTGCTAATGTTGTAGCCAATAAAAATATAATACATAGTATCTGCGATGGTTTTCTATCATTCGACTATATCTACCCACAGTCTCCTAACTATCCTTGAGTTTAGTGCATCTAGGTACTTATAATTCCAAGAATGGAAAATCTTTTTTCAATAACATTATGGTGAAGTGAGAATGCAATCACGACTTTGTCAAACATAATAATATGTTACAATTTAACCCCTTTTTCTATATATATACTAGAACTGAATGCTGTGTAAATTTCTGTTTAAATTTATATTAGGTATATACTTATTATTTTGTTTAGAATTACACAATTTCTTGGTGCATGATATTTGTTTTGTAGCTCAATAGCACAATGTCAGTTGGGTGAAACCCAGCTTTGAATGGTGGGTTAGCTAGGCAGGAAAAATGTGCGTCCGAACCGGGATACGAACTCACCTAGCGAAGCAGGAATCTTGTGTGGCCGGATAGCTCAGTTGGTCAGAGCAACCGCCCGGCAAGCGGAAGGTCCCGGGTTCACATCCCGGTTCGGACGCACATTTTTCCTGCCTAGCTAACCCACCATCAATTGCTTACTGGCGTAAGCTTCCACCAGTGAAAACCAATTTCTCAGCTTTGAATGATGTATTTTTGAATTGAGTTCCTTTTCTGACTAAATATGTAGTTCAGCAACTACATATGTGAGAAATAATTCATCCAGGTGATTGCAGCATGTCAAGATGTTGAGTCTGGTGTAATTACATTTTGCACTAATAGTGCATATTACTTACAGTTTTTATCTTGATTTTGATTTTTTTGCAAAATGCCAAAGTGTTACAAAGAGTTCAATATCACCCGTCGTGTTCTTTCCAGGCATCAAAGGGCTGACATGTAGACTGCAGTGTTACTCCATCCAGGACCAAGCTGAGGAGAACACAAATAATAGCAATGGGACCAAAAGTGATGATAAGGTAGGCGTCCAATTCCTCAAATCTAACTTATGTCTGGCAAAATACTTGTTGTTTCTTGTCTTTTGCATGAGTGTCCAAAGTTATCCACCAGCAACTTTGTCTACACTTAAAAAAAATAATAATATAAGCCTTGCAAATCATTAAAATATTTTTATCATTTCGTGCCCGAGCACAGCTGGATGAAAAACCAGCTGGGCCCACTATTTCATCCATATTTTTTCAGTCACTCAGGTGAATTTCTTGCTATGCTTTTGCTTCCTGTGCAAAGATCGAACATATCACACATTTTCAAACAATCTTACGTTTCGATTTGTTGCTATTGAGTTTAGACCGTTGATAAAGCAGGCAGCGTAGCTTAGCGAAACGTCGCGAAAAGTTTGAGTTTGGTGGCTTAGCATTCATTTCCAAGTTAAATAGTTTTTCTGAAAATCACACAGTTCTTACAGATTTATTACCACCCTTTTGCTCCCAAGACAAAAATTGAACAAATCAAACAGTTTTTGTTATGAAAGTGTACGGTATTGCTCTGTTGCAAGTGGTTTTTGGCCCTAAAAAGGCTGATGTTTCGACGAGTTCTTACAGACATATAGCGCCTATTTGCTCATTGCGCAAACATTGACCAGTTTCCGGGCACCGCCTTGCTTAGGACGTGCGCGAACGCATCCTGCACGCGTCGCTGCCGTTTGTTCCGGAGCTCGGCTGGTCGAAGGGCGCGCTGGGCCGCGGGGCCGAGTCGGTGGGGCTGCCCGGCGTCGCGCACGGCTTGTTCCCACGCGGCGGCGTTGAGCTCGTGCAGTTCTTCTACGTAACGTGCAACCGGCGGCTGGTGGACGGCCTGCGCAAGGAAGCCGACGCCGTCGACGCCGATCCCGACAAGTACGCAGTGGATGCTTGTCAAGATAAAAAACCGGTAGAGAATCGTGTCTGTAGCAAACCGAACGGTGCCGCATGTTGGAAACACTGGTTCTTGTGAGATCACCGAAGATAAGCAACATCGTGCTGAGTCAGGTGTTTGATGGGTGACCATCATG
The DNA here is from genome assembly GCA_921293315.2 of Nemurella pictetii. Classification (NCBI taxonomy): domain Eukaryota; kingdom Metazoa; phylum Arthropoda; class Insecta; order Plecoptera; family Nemouridae; genus Nemurella; species Nemurella pictetii. Next base: position 3,084,561 of record OV121121.1, on the reverse strand, counting down.
CACATGATCAGTTCTGTTCGGGAGAGAGGTTGGAGGGTTCTCGCCATGCTTATCAAACTCTCGACAGCATGGATTGGTGGAGGAAGTTGTACCGTCCTTCGGAAGGGACGTAAAGCCGGTGGTCCCCTCGGTGCTTTTCGACAGGAGTAGGCTACGTGCCGGCACCGGGTTTCCCCTCCTCCCTTCTAGTCTAGGTTAGGTTCATCAACACCCTCACCATCACCATTTCATTCACCGACGCCATTAGACCAGTGCCAAAGGGCCAGTTGTCAAAACAGTGCGTCGTTAAACACCATTAATCAATCAATCAATCCGTTTTCACATTAAGTCACTTGGTCTCGTTACTAAATCATGTGATCACATTAGGAAGAAGCCGTCAGCGGTGTTCTTCCGCGACGCGTTGGAGACCCGTCTGCGCATGATCGCGCCCTACGTGGAGAAGTGGCCGCAGGCGATCGGGCTGCTGTCGCTGCCGCCAAACGTCCCCACTACGCTCGCCAACCTGCTGACGCTGGTCGACGACGTCTGCTACTACGCCGGGGACAGATCCGTCGACGTGAGTACTAACTCATTACGTCTTGTTAATACTAGTCTGTGTACAAACTCATATAATCGTGTTGTGGATGAGGGTGATGCTTATGCTCACCCCAAACGCGATTATATTGCGTGTGCTCATAGTCTAGAGGCTTTTGACATCCCTAATTACAATAGTAAGACATTTGCAACGAGAGCCACAACCACGTCCATGTCACCGGCAAACCAACGAACGGCTGTACCGTGCGATGTGGCTAACCTTGTCTCTCCTTGCCGCCGCCGCCGCCGCCGCGTAGATCAGCTGGTACAGCCGGCGCGTCGCGCTGGCCGGCGTCTACAAGATGACCGAGCTGTGCATGGTGCAGGACAAGTCCGAAGACTTTGCCGAGACGTGGAAGTTCCTGGCGCGACGCATCGACGACGTAGACCAGCTGCACCAGTATCTCAGCCAGTCGGAGGAGGCGTCGGCGGCGGCCAAGGAGGCGGTCACCTCCGTCTTCGTCACGGTTAGCTCGCTGCTCGATCCATTGTTTCGCACCCAGCTCGAGCCGCTGCGGAGCGGGCGAGTTCTGCCGTTGAATTCCATGGTGGTGCTGCATACCTTCTAGGATTTTGTGCTGGGTTCTAGGATCTGTTTGCGGACAGGCTTTTAAGTTGAGTTCTAGGATTTGTTTATTAAATGGATTTTATGCTGGGTAGGCGGGTGGTTAGTCGCAAGTTTTATTTTTGATGTGTTTCGATGGATGACTAAAGAAAAGGGTTTTTATGCGAGGGTACGGGTTTGCGGTAAATTTTTCACACATTGTGCGAACTGTTAACTGAAACAGCCGTTGAATTTGATGGGCATGGTGCATGCATCCTAGAAGAACTTTTTATGAAATGGATTTTACTCTGCATTTGAGGTTGTGTTTATTAAATGGATTTTCATTTGGGGGTTGGCTTGTGGCATGTATTTCTTAAGTTGTACGATTGATTGTGATGCTTTATTTGTGGTGTTTAATGGCGCGTCGGCAACTAGGCTGTTTGCTGTTTTAAAGACAATGGACAATTCTAGAAACTTCAAACAGTGAAATATCTTCTTCATTCAGCTGCGTAAAGTTGTTATGGGTAAGGGTTAAATGGATTCAATTTTGCATATTGGTTTTGGAGCAAGTTTTATTGTTTTTTGTCATTTAAGTTTCAATGGATGCATTGCTAAATTGGGTTTTTACTTTGAGTAGACGATGATTTTTGGCGCGTTTATCACAAGTTTTACCGTTGATTTCAATGCGGTCTAGAAAGTAGATTTTTTCTTTGCCTCAGCGGTTGTGGCATATATTTATTTTTTGGTGCGTTTTCAATGTATAGTTAAAGGTATGAATTTCCAGAGTTCATTAATTGGGACTGATAATTAATAATTGCTGATCTAATGGAACTCAAAATCGTACAGCCTGTTGTCGTGATGGTTTTAACTGCGAATGCCTGCAGCGCACTATGACCAATCAGAGAAGCGATAAGGTCGGGATTTGCAACGATTTCAGTAGATCATAAAAAGGATGCATTAATGCATAGTAGTTTTGTGTGTTAATTTACAAATCACCACGACTTTCAGAGCTGTTGCCTCTCTCCTGTAACGTACTGTGCTTCTGGCAATTATCAATTTATTTATTCTGTTGTTTTTCTTATTTTCAGGCTCGTAACATCTTAGGACTGAACTTAGGTAATAGGTAGCAATAAAAGAAGATTAGTATGCGTGTAGCGCTTCATTATATTGGATAAACAAATTTCTTGATTTGTGGTGGAATCAATTTGATGTCACGTGGCAGAAAATGCAGTATTACACGAAACACGAGGCAAGAAGCAAAGCAATCGTCGTTATTTATCGAATTATTTGGCTTGTGTTGCAGCAAATCATGACTGAGCTTAATTGTTTTTGCAACTGATCCATTACCTAAGTGTTGATCAAATATTACTTCCAATCATTAGGATTTAGAAATAGGCACAGACACCTTAGTTGAGACTTGAGATTGCTTTGCTTTGTGAATAAAGTAGTTCAGTTTTTACTTGCCATGTAAAATATTTTACACATACTTGCTATCTGTGATTTTGTGATCAGTTATGTTAATTAAAACAAGATGGCTGACTTTCTGTGAATCATTTCCTGTTTGTCATTCTTTTAATATCTGCAGCTACCTATTTTTGTTAGAGCCCAGCTATATTTTATAAATCCACACAGAATATAAACAGCATAGTCCTGTCACCCAATAGAATTTTCTGTGCTGTATTTGATTGGGCACTCCTACTACCACTACTACTACTCGAAAAAAGTTCTTTTAATATGGTTTTATTCCATGCTACGTCAGTTTTTGATGGACCGAGAGTCTATTTAGGAGGTTGTTTTCTATGCAAATTGAGCAAGTTTCACTGGTGGAAATATCATACATCATGATTTATTTTATTGTCATACATATATATAATTGAACAATAAACATGGCACAATATACATTCTCTGTAAACAAATGTTTTAACAATTCGGTAGAATATTCAATTTTCTTAATTTTTATCATGTAGGTACACTACATTACATGGATAGAACATTATACAAAATGACAATCACTTATTTTATCACCTATTTTTAGTATTTGCTTACAATGAATTACACAAGTCAACAATAACACTCTATAACACACATCTGCCAGCGGCTATCCACTCAATTAGACCGGAAAATTCCCACGGCATTGCATGTAGTAACGCTAATAAAACTTAATTGAATGGAAGCAGACTGTTTGCAATCTAAAATCTTGATGGCATAGCTTGGATGAAATATGTTTAGTGTTTACTGTAGGGTAGGTGTATAATATATAGTAAGTACATAAGCTTTTCAGAGAAGACTCGGTTAAAAACGGGTACATTAGGTATTTGAAAAACTTGAATGAAAAGCATTAAAAATGTATTTATTAAAAGCAACTTCTTCAATTGTAGTAGGTACATAAATAACCGCAGCTCAAGCTCCTGGCTAAGCTTTTTATGGCCAATTATTTCTACCGCTATCAAATGCATTGAAGATGGCTGGCAAAGGTATCGAGCAGAACATTCAATAGGTAAATCTTCAAAAACACTGTTACGTCAATCAGGTAAATCTTGCATCACAAAACACTGTTCCCACTTATCAACAATAAAACTAACTGGGAAGGTTTATGTATCGAGATAACCTGATAAAAACAAAGGAAACAACATTAAATCAACTCTCTCAAATCAACGGACAAAAAAATCTTAACGAATAAAAGTAGTCGTTGTACCTAGTGGCCGTGTAGACTAGGTACATATTCGTAGTAATAATTATTTGCAATAGACAGGTACTAAGTAGTACCTACTCAATGATATGTACAAAATACTCAAAGAATGTGTAACAGGTGAGCATATTGAAATGTAAAATGGATTCAAAAGCATGGCGGAGGTAAAATCCAAAATTATTTTGCAGCAAAAACAAGATTCAAGTTAGTAGTGACCCTCTTGGATGTAGCCTTTGATTGTTGTTGGCAATGGCAGTTTCTGGATGTTGTCTACTCTCGTGTTTTCTCTTATCACAAAACGACACAGGTATTGAAGGGATCTGACTTGGGTGAATCTCGAGACGGGTTTCACCAGGCGAACAGGGAAAGCCGGATGGAACGGTGCCCTTGGCTGAGAGTAACAAAAGACAGCAGACTTTGAAAAGGACATTGAATGGTCAATCAGCTCGACAATACTTTCGAATCCTTCTTGGCCTGGTTGAGAGTAGAAGCTGAATAGTCCATGGCTGTGTTCGATACGCGAATGGAACGTCTTTCCTGAACTACGGAAACTGACGCTGAGAAGATAGCGGTCTGCTGACGAATCTCGGACTAAGAACGATCCATCTTCTAGATCTTGAAGTTTTTCTTCGGACTCTTCTCGGGAAATAGGACCCCAATACCAGCCATGTCGAGATAGTTTGAGAAGTTCAATGGAAAGGCAGCTCTTGGTGGGACTGGGTTGATTCATCCCCAAGGTGTGGGTATTAGTTGGCTCGGTGTTTGCTTGGTTTGAAGTTGAAACTGCTGCATCTTCAGATGCCGACAGTCGACTTTCAGCTATTACATCTGGAGGAGGAGGCAAAGATCCAGCAGCAGTTGGATCTCGCACGAAACAAAGTCGTGGAGGTGGTTTGCACGATTTGCTCGATGAATCCTCACTTGTAGAATAATTCGAATCAAGAGAGAAGGTTGGTTTGGGCTCAAACTTTAAAGGTCTGGTGGTGGTTCTGCCAATGTTTTTCCATTGCAGTTTCTTCTTCAAGCTCTTTAAAATTCCTGGTTTGCGTTTGCACTTGCATTTTTCGTTGGGATCTCCATCCAAGACTTCAATAGATTTAGACAAGGTTTGTGTGTTAGAACTACAACAATTCAAAGCACTAATATTTGCTGGATCTAAATCGCCATTTTCATCATCACAGATGCACACATGAGATTTGGATGGTCCATTTTGTCTTGCACTTCTTCTCACTAGAGAATCCTTGAAAGAACTCAAACTGTTGCTCAAACTTATTTTACGGTATGTTTTTGGTTCATCGAAGCTAGATAAACTCACTGCCATGTCTTTGTTTAGAACACAATATTAATAGAAATATGCCAGAGCCTAGATTATGGCCTTCCGCAAAGCTCCATCATCAAAAACTATGGTATCAAGTCCCCTCCCACTTTTGAGTCATCAACACCAAAAATCTTGGAAGACCATATTGTGTGCCACCGGCGTGAAGTTCGCACTGTAAAGTAGCACTGTGTAGCACTGTGTTGCACTGTGTGGCTCTGTAAATCTCCGGCATTGAAATCAAATAGACGCAGTAAAATGTCGCATACAAAACCAAACTCTAAAACGCAGTGCTGGATACTGATATATCATGAAAATACCCTTGTCTCGAAAAACCATCATATATCCGCTGCTATCGATCACACCAGCGCATACACTTAGGGTCAATTTACATTCAGACATTTTCAAAACTCTAGGCGGTATCTTAGTTTTCGAAAATTTTGAAAAAGTAAGAAATTTAAAAAATCGATTTTCTCAAAAACCTTTATATATCCGCTGATCAAACTAACATCATGTAATACCTTTTGAGTCATTTCACGTACACATTCACTCAAAACCCTAGGCGGTACCTTAGTTTTCGATAAAATGTGAAAACTAAGAATTTTTGTGGCGAAATTCAATCCTTCGTATCTCTTAAAGTCCAATATATCAGAAGCTCAAACTCAAACTAAGAAATTTCTAAAAACGATTTTTCTCTAAAACCACAATATATCCGCTGCTCAAAAAGTGTTAATCGTGTTCCTTTAAGGTCACTTAACATCCACATCAACTCAAAACCCTAGGCGGTACCTTAGTTTCCAAGAAAACTTGAAAACTAAGAAAAAACGAAAATTTTACAAAACGATTTTTCTCAAAAACGCTCATATATCCGCTGCCCAAAACAAGTTAATCTTGTTCCTAAAAGGTTACTTAACATCCACATGAGCTCAAAACCCTAGGCGGTACCTTAGTTTGAGGTAAATTAAGAAAACTTAGTAAAACTTGAAATTTACAGTGCTCAACGTTTTCTCAAAAACCATCATATATCCGCTGCTAAAAATCACTCGAACGGATACTCTTAGGGTCAATAAACATTCAGACACTTTCAAAACCCTAGGCGGTATCTTAGTTTTCGAGTAACTTAGAAAACTAAGAAATTTCTAAAAACGATTTTTCTCACAAACCATTATATATCCGCTGGTAAAAAACATATAATTGAATACCTGTTGGGTCATTTGACGTGCATATCAACTCAAAACACTAGGCGGTATCTTAGTTTTCGATAAAATGTGAAAACTAAGAATTTTTGTGGCGAAATTCAATCCTTCGTATCTCTTAAAGTCCAATATATCAGAAGCTCAAACTTACAGATCATCTAAGCCATTGCTAAAACTTTATTTATACGAAGAAAAAAAAAAGTGGGGGGAGGTCCCCATTTTTCAAAATAGACACTAACTTATCATAGGGGAGATAATAATAATTATTTTGTAAACGATCATATATCCGCTGGCCGTTTCCACCACAGCGCGTACCCTGAGTGCCCACTTAGTTCAATATGACCTCAAAACCCTAGGCGCTACCTTAGTTTTCGAGTAACTTAGAAAACTAAGAAATTTCAAAAAACGGTTTTTCTCTAAAACCACAATATATCCGCTGCTCAAAAAGTGTAAATCGTGTTCCTCTTAGGTCACTTAACATCCACATCAACTCAAAACCCTAGGCGGTACCTTAGTTTTCGAGAAAACTTGAAAACTAAGAAAAAACGAAAATTTTACAAAACGATTTTTCTCAAAAACGCTCATATATCCGCTGCCCAAAACAAGTTAATCTTGTTCCTAAAAGGTTACTTAACATCCACATGAGCTCAAAACCCTAGGCGGTACCTTAGTTTGCAGTAAATTAAGAAAACTTAGTAAAACTTGAAATTTACAGTGCTCAACGTTTTCTCAAAAACCATCATATATCCGCTGCTAAAAATCACTCGAACGGATACTCTTAGGGTCAATAAACATTCAGACACTTTCAAAACCCTAGGCGGTATCTTAGTTTTCGAGAAACTTAGAAAACTAAGAAATTTCTAAAAACGGTTTTTCTCTAAAACCACAATATATCCGCTGCTCAAAAAGTGTAAATCGTGTTCCTCTAAGGTCACTTAACATCCACATCAACTCAAAACCCTAGGCGGTACCTTAGTTTTCGAGAAAACTTGAAAACTAAGAAAAAACGAAAATTTTACAAAACGATTTTTCTCAAAAACGCTCATATATCCGCTGCCCAAAACAAGTAGATCTTGTTCCTAAAAGGTTACTTAACATCCACATCAACTCAAAACCCTAGGCGGTACCTTAGATTGAGGTAAATTAAGAAAACTTAGTAAAACTTGAAATTTACAGTGCTCAACGTTTTCTCAAAAACCATCATATATCCGCTGCTAAAAATCACTCGAACGGATACTCTTAGGGTCAATAAACATTCAGACACTTTCAAAACCCTAGGCGGTATCTTAGTTTTCGAGTAACTTAGAAAACTAAGAAATTTCTAAAAACGATTTTTCTCACAAACCATTATATATCCGCTGGTAAAAAACATATAATTGAATACCTGTTGGGTCATTTGACGTGCATATCAACTCAAAACACTAGGCGGTATCTTAGTTTTCGATAAAATGTGAAAACTAAGAATTTTTGTGGCGAAATTCAATCCTTCGTATCTCTTAAAGTCCAATATATCAGAAGCTCAAACTTACAGATCATCTAAGCCATTGCTAAAACTTTATTTATACGAAGAAAAAAAAAAGTGGGGGGGGGTCCCCATTTTTCAAAATAGACACTAACTTATCATAGGGGAGATAATAATAATTATTTTGTAAACGATCATATATCCGCTGGCCGTTTCCATCACAGCGCGTACCCTGAGTGCCCACTTAGTTCAATATGACCTCAAAACCCTAGGCGCTACCTTAGTTTTCGAGTAACTTAGAAAACTAAGAAATTTCAAAAAACGGTTTTTCTCTAAAACCACAATATATCCGCTGCTCAAAAAGTGTAAATCGTGTTCCTCTTAGGTCACTTAACATCCACATCAACTCAAAACCCTAGGCGGTACCTTAGTTTTCGAGAAAACTTGAAAACTAAGAAAAAACGAAAATTTTACAAAACGATTTTTCTCAAAAACGCTCATATATCCGCTGCCCAAAACAAGTTAATCTTGTTCCTAAAAGGTTACTTAACATCCACATGAGCTCAAAACCCTAGGCGGTACCTTAGTTTGCAGTAAATTAAGAAAACTTAGTAAAACTTGAAATTTACAGTGCTCAACGTTTTCTCAAAAACCATCATATATCCGCTGCTAAAAATCACTCGAACGGATACTCTTAGGGTCAATAAACATTCAGACACTTTCAAAACCCTAGGCGGTATCTTAGTTTTCGAGAAACTTAGAAAACTAAGAAATTTCTAAAAACGGTTTTTCTCTAAAACCACAATATATCCGCTGCTCAAAAAGTGTTAATCGTGTTCCTCTAAGGTCACTTAACATCCACATCAACTCAAAACCCTAGGCGGTACCTTAGTTTCCAAGAAAACTTGAAAACTAAGAAAAAACGAAAATTTTACAAAACGATTTTTCTCAAAAACGCTCATATATCCGCTGCCCAAAACAAGTTAATCTTGTTCCTAAAAGGTTACTTAACATCCACATGAGCTCAAAACCCTAGGCGGTACCTTAGTTTGCAGTAAATTAAGAAAACTTAGTAAAACTTGAAATTTACAGTGCTCAACGTTTTCTCAAAAACCATCATATATCCGCTGCTAAAAATCACTCGAACGGATACTCTTAGGGTCAATAAACATTCAGACACTTTCAAAACCCTAGGCGGTATCTTAGTTTTCGAGAAACTTAGAAAACTAAGAAATTTCTAAAAACGGTTTTTCTCTAAAACCACAATATATCCGCTGCTCAAAAAGTGTTAATCGTGTTCCTCTAAGGTCACTTAACATCCACATCAACTCAAAACCCTAGGCGGTACCTTAGTTTTCGAGAAAACTTGAAAACTAAGAAAAAACGAAAATTTTACAAAACGATTTTTCTCAAAAACGCTCATATATCCGCTGCCCAAAACAAGTAGATCTTGTTCCTAAAAGGTTACTTAACATCCACATGAGCTCAAAACCCTAGGCGGTACCTTAGTTTGAGGTAAATTAAGAAAACTTAGTAAAACTTGAAATTTACAGTGCTCAACGTTTTCTCAAAAACCATTATATATCCGCTGCTAAAAATCACTCGAACGGATACTCTTAGGGTCAATAAACATTCAGACACTTTCAAAACCCTAGGCGGTATCTTAGTTTTCGAGAAACTTAGAAAACTAAGAAATTTCTAAAAACGGTTTTTCTCTAAAACCACAATATATCCGCTGCTCAAAAAGTGTTAATCGTGTTCCTTTAAGGTCACTTAACATCCACATCAACTCAAAACCCTAGGCGGTACCTTAGTTTCCAAGAAAACTTGAAAACTAAGAAAAAACGAAAATTTTACAAAACGATTTTTCTCAAAAACGCTCATATATCCGCTGCCCAAAACAAGTAGATCTTGTTCCTAAAAGGTTACTTAACATCCACATGAGCTCAAAACCCTAGGCGGTACCTTAGTTTGAGGTAAATTAAGAAAACTTAGTAAAACTTGAAATTTACAGTGCTCAACGTTTTCTCAAAAACCATCATATATCCGCTGCTAAAAATCACTCGAACGGATACTCTTAGGGTCAATAAACATTCAGACACTTTCAAAACCCTAGGCGGTATCTTAGTTTTCGAGTAACTTAGAAAACTAAGAAATTTCTAAAAACGATTTTTCTCACAAACCATTATATATCCGCTGGTAAAAAACATATAATTGAATACCTGTTGGGTCATTTGACGTGCATATCAACTCAAAACACTAGGCGGTATCTTAATTTTCGATAAAATGTGAAAACTAAGAATACGCTGATGATACGCTGACCGCTGTTGCTAAGCGGGCGTGATATCAATCCTAAATCGGTGATTTCCCGTGCCGGGGTCGATTACAGATTACCGAAATGTTGACTTTTCGTGTCGCCCCCTACGATACTGTAACAACGCCACTTTGGTTTCGTAACGACGCCGTGACAATAATTAAGCAGAATAGTAGGGGTTCTGCAGGAGAAACGAATATTTAATTTTAAAAACTAAAAAACAATATTGCTGGTGACAAATGGCTGGTTACCCAATTCCGAATCCGTCGAAATGCCGGGCGGCCGGCTGGCAAGTTTAGCAGTTTAGTTTAGTTTAGTTTAGCAAGTTTAGTCTGCGATTCTCATGTCGTGAATTCCACGAACCCATGAAGGACCAAAGCCGCGCAAGGCCCCGTGAGATCGGTCAGCAAACACATGGCGTGGGAACATTTACACTCACAGACCTAGTACGTCCGTTCGGGAATTAGCTTCGACTGCGAAACGAGGGATTAATTCGAGAGAAGCTAGCTGCGAGTAAAAAAATACAACCCACAAGCAACTCTACAGTGTATGCAATGCGAAATATATAAATGTATTATTTATCTATTGATTTAATAGGAATATTGCTTAGCAACGTTGTCTCATGTAGGCAAGATTGTCATGTTTCATGTTTCTATCATATTAGGAGATGATTTAAGGAATTTCCTGACAAATTTAGGATAACATCATAACAGCGACTTGGATATACATATCGAAATTTCATAGCAGTTTTTTTCCTATAATGTAGGTTTCATGGAAGTTACCAGGGTTATTTTATTCAAAGCTTATACTCGAGTGTGAGTCACTTGCATAGTCGATGCTGCTGTAATGGAACGTTTGACACCCGGTGATGATGGTGTAGTCCACTATAGCTAGGTGTGAGAAAAGTGATAGGGACTGCTGATTAAATATCGATTATGTGGCCACCAGAAGCAATAGTTTCGATAAAAAGGAAAAATGAGGCGTAATGTAGTCGTGAATCGAGGAGGCTCGGAGAAGGCGAGTAAACGGCTGGTTGCTCTCCAAATCAGTGCTATAAACTGTGAGAACAAATGGAATTGTTTGCTTACCGAATCACTCTGGGGAAATGGTATAGGATGGTTTTTAATAAACTGTACAAATGATAAGGCACAACACTCAATTCCAGGATACAGATTCTTGTATAAATTCAAAGCTATTCCTAAACCTGATACTTGTCGATACTAGTTGACTAATATTGAGCAATGAACAGCTAGGGTCGTCACACGATGTAGGGCTGATAGGAATGCAAGGGACAGCTGGCCGTCGGAATGCAAGACTGATAGGAAAGTGTAGGTTTGCTAGTTCTGCTCTTCTAATGTTGGTGTGATCTTCTGATTATATGATGCAAGCTGTTGATTGACATTTGTTGCAGCCTTTATACTGCTTCTTGGCTATCTTCGTAAAGTGTGCAAAAAAGAGCTTTGATGCTGGGGACATCCGAGCGGTTGTTGTCAATATGATCGTTGGTTGTTTGATAATGAGCCTAATAGTAGGTCGTGTCTTTGGGACATTGTGTAACTTACAGAGTTAACAATAACAAGTACTCTGCCTAGTGATTATAATGAGTAGTTGTAAGAAATACGGGTGACTAGAAGTTCACCTTATTATACCACACCCCATGCCAAATAGTTAAGGGGCTTCACACCGACCTAAAAACGGGGTTTTTATATGTTATATGGTTTTATTATGCTAAACATAACTAACTAAAAATATTTATAAAAATCTTGTGCTGGAAAATTGGTGGGGGGCTCGGAAAATGCGATGGAATCTTGTGTACATTCCAAAAGTCGCAAAATTAGAGATAGCGTGGTCGGGATTTTTTTCCTAGTGCATAATTGGGGTACTTATGTGACGCAATTGTTTTTATCACTACAAGTATAATACAAACGGAAATAGGGAATTTTGAAAACTTGGAAAAAGGGGTTCAAATTTTACACGATTTTAAACGGACTGCCAGTAGGAAACAATGAGATATTCGCGATTTTAAAATAAAGGGTCAGGAGGCCGGAACCATGCAGATTCCAAATATGTAAGTTTTATCCTGATCGGTCAAGAAATGTAGATTTCCGAATGTACACAAGGAACGGTTGCGCGAAGGAAATTTTCGCAAGATTCCAAGACGCGATCTCTGCCTGGCACTATGCGTTGCCTACATACAGGCTTCAATTCTTCATCGCTAGCAGCCAGCTACAGCGACCTTAGAACGTTTCGTGCAGTGGTTAATTTGGGCGTAAGCCCACGTAAGCCCGGCTTACCCACCTCTTTTTCGAGGGTAAGCCGGCTTACGCACCTCTTATTGTATTTTCCAGATGGCTATCATTGATTTCAGGCAATCAGGTTACAAAATAATAAAAATAACCGATTTATGTATCTTTATTGTGTCAGACAAATCTTTTAAATCTTTTAAATTTTCTGCAGTAAGCAGTATTCTCTGTCTGCTTGAGCTGTAACGTTAGCTTCACTTTCAGCGTATTCGTAGATTCTCTTCAATATCTAGTGCGTGGCGTGCTCATATCGACGACTCTCTTATCGCGCCGCTACCCTTAGCGGTGCAGCGCCGACAAAGCAATGCGACAGAATGAAGTTAATATATACTAGGTATTGAGTGGATTGTTTCTTGTTATTGAATGAGATATTTACAGGACATTTATAATTTTGCACTGGCATAGACGCGCAGTCCAGCTCGGCCATTCAGTTAGTACACACCTACAGCACAGGTTCATAATCGCACTGTCAATATTTTTGATAACCATGCCGCTAGGAAAGCGTGCAAGTGGGGGTAGCAACCCAGGGTCAGGTCCGCCACTAAATAAATCAAAAATTACTTCATTTTTTACACCAAAGCCTAAATCCTAGTTCTTGGAAAATTTGTTGGCTTTTTAAATTTACGAGGGCTTACTCTCCTATTTTTTTACAAATTAACCACTGGTTTCGTGCACCAAAAGTATCTCGCGCGAGAGTGTATTTCATAAGCCTATAGTTAATATTTTTGTTCTAAGCTCAAATGAAATGATTTACGTCTTACGAGCACTGCGGTAAAAAGTCTCGCCTTCCAAGCTCCCGACGTAGTTCAGAATGTGACAAGACTTTGACGAACTCATTTTTGTTTTTGGAGTATTCGAGCGCTGCGCTTCCCAATAGTGGTATAGCTCACCTGCTGCCGTAGTTATCATTAATAATTATCAATAAATTATTTGTAAATTCACCGATTGGCCGATTGGGCGCCTTCGTCTCTGTGGGTTGTCGCTATTGTAGCCTTATTGACACAGAGGGTTTGATCCAGGGACCCGAACCGAAATGAATAAAGGTTCTGGTTCCGGTTCCGGTTCCTAATTTTTTCAAGTATGGGTTCCGGTTCTGGTTCCGGTTTTACGTTTTAAAAGGTTCCGGTTCCGGTTCCGGTTCCATATTATGAATATCGGTTCCGGTTTCGGTTCCGGTTCCAAAAAAATACGGGTTTTTTCGGGTTTCGGTTCCGGTTCCGGTTACAGTTCGGGTCCTTGCTGGAAGTATCCCTGGTTCATTCATCATCCATCCTTTACACCCTCTCATCTGACAAAATTTACAGAAATGGTAAAACAGGAGAAATTCCCGAAATAGTGAAAACTCGACCAAACTGGCCATTCGCTCGGATCGGCTATGTTTGGTGCATTACTTAGAAGTAATGTAGCGACAAGGGCACCGCCAAAGAACGATTCTCAGATAGATCAGGTGAATTCATTTGCAGTCAGTGATGTAGTCCTAAATTTCTTAGGCGTTTTGATTTTCTTATGCGAGGCCGCAAAAGGTGGCTGAGTGCCTACTGACGAGATAACTCTCTGAATATTATTATCGTAAGCGGCTTCTTGTAGTACTGGATTTCCAGCTAGTACTTTTAGAATACCCTTTGTCACGATGCCGACAGTGTACCAGTTGCACATTTGAGCAATATAGGCATTCGGTGCAAGGTTCTTTTACATTGTATGGATTATTTTTAATGGATACCTCAAAAATAGATAATTTCGTCTTAGAAATAAGAGGATTTGTGGAAATTTAAATAATTATTAAGTATACCTATACAGCCTCCTTCCAGGATTCCAAAGTGGGATGCGGTCCTACATATAATAGTGGTAGGACTGCGTGCACCCACGTGCATAGCCCACTACATCACTGTTAATGGAGGCATATTATCAAAAAGTTGATATATTTTCCCCGAACAAAGTCGTGAATACACGATGAAACATTTTGTTTAAGCGCGTCAACCGCGAGGTCATTTGAAGCCTAGGTGAATCGACGGTCGTCTTCGGAACAACACGATGGAAAAACAAAAAGTTATAACTAAAAAGTTATACACAAATTGCATATAAAAATAGATCTGAAACAGAATTTGAGATAATTTATGGAACCTTTATGGAACCGAAAAGAACCCTGAATTTAATAGGGGTACCGGTTCCGGTTCCGGTTCCTAAAATTTAATAATAACGGTTCCGGTTTCGGTTCCGGTTCCAAAAAAATACGGGTTTTTTCGGGTTCCGGTTCCGGTTCCGGTTCCGGTTCGGGTCCCTGGTTTGATCACACGGAAGCACACGGAAGCACTAATAAGCACGGGTTATAAATCACTGGTTTCGAATATTAGCTCATTACTGATTGATATGGAGGCTGGACCTTACAGGCACTCGCTGATATCTGCATCGATTCGATCTTTAGGATTGTGATGTTCGAAATCCCTGTCGCCTTCCCAGGGCTGTGGCCCAGGGCCTACCCACTGACTACCTGCATCATCAGGATCGTTCGACGGGGCACATCAGGCACTTGGCATCTTTCTACCCCACTGAAAGCCCAACCCCTAGCCCGACCACATGGCACATGACACAAAGCCAAGCATGCAAGTCACAGTACTCTTCGCAGCTCGAAGTTCGGTCGGTCGCTGCTCACTTATCGTTCAGCAAACACGCTGTGTTGTGTCTTTGTGTCCTTCTGGCAGTATGTAGCATTTCGTGTCAGCTTAATTTTTTCAATTTGCGAAAGTGAATCAAGTACCTACAGTGGTACATCATTTACAAAATGGGTCCTAAACGACCATTAGCAAGGGCCAGCAGACCTAGGAAGACAACAAAGCGCGCCAAACTCACCACTAAATTACGTGCGCGTGAGAAGGCATTGCGTCTGTCAAACTTCACTTGAAAAGTTCGTTCAAAAAGGAAGTCTCAATTACACATCCACACCCTTGCAATGATATTCTCTAATTAATCGTTATCAATAAATCAATCGATTTTCGGATTGGCCACTATTTATCATTGACCAATTATTTCTGGGAATATTTTATTGCCTTGGCTTAGATTTGTGAAAGAACAACATTCCGCAGTGCGATAATAGGCAATTATAACGACACGACATAAAACTCGTAAAAGTAAAGAAATAGATCAATGTAATATCCGCAATTATCATCCGATCACTGCGATTCAAAATGATCTACACTCTGTATGCTGCCACGAATCCAATGGTATCAATAGAATAATAGAATTCCCAATTTTGTGTGCCATTTTATGTCACTGGGACATGTTTTGAAATGAAGTGATAAGAAAAATTCCTTCTCGAGCGTTAATCCTTCTACTTGTGGTTGTGTGTATAATGTAAGAGTTTTAGCTCATGACTAGACGTCGTAGCTTAGATGCCAGCATGTGCATTGGGGGTGGGGGGCATGGTGCAGGTGGCCAGAGCAGTTCGACTTCGATGTTTCGCCTTGTTTCGCGTAGGAATAAGACGGGAGCGTGAGAAAACAAATCCTACTGGCTTCAGAGCGCTTGAGCGACTGATTTTAACTTTTTAAGAGAGTACGCATTAAGAACATAGTGGAGGTGCCACGGGTGTGAATCCCGTTAACCCGAAATTTTTATTTCACGCCACCCATGCAGACGACTAGCTGAACTGACAGTTGACCGCTACATGAGAACATGGGCTTGAGACTTCCTATAACTAGAGATGACATAGAGATGGGATTTTTCGATTTTCCTTCGGCCCGGCCCGAACTCGACTCAACTTGTCCAGAGTCCGGCTCGGCACAAAGCCCGACAGACCTTAATTTTTTCGGCCCGATCTGGCCAGAAATATTTTCCCAAAATTGACATCGGCCCGAAACCGTCCGAAGGCCCGAAACCCTCCGAAAGTCCGAAAATGTTTTTGTTTTAAGCCGCTCTTATCTAATACATTAAGAAGCTATTGAATATTAGCGAAAAATCGGTAATTTTTATTCGATTTTTTATATGAACATTGCATTAGATCTTTGAACAGAGACGAATCCAGTCGATATTGATAAAACTGTATGAAACACGGAATAATTTTGATTTCCTTTTATTACCTTTTTATTTCATAATGTGTCAGGTTGTGCAAGCATAATCTACAGGAGTGCTATGAATTCTCATGCTGAATGCTGATAATGAGCCAGTAAGATTGTGATATTATTTTCATCAGATCTAATCCGTAAAAGCTTAGCTTTCGTCACAAGGAAAATTTTGCTGGTGCAGCGTTCCACGTAAAAGTAGTTAATTGCCCCTAAAATGATCACTACATTTCTCAGCAAAGCAAAGATATTGGCAGGGAAAGGCCTGATGGGATGTATAATAGTCATTTCGAAAAAATTTTGGTTCGTGTAAGTGGCAGCTTGGCTATGGTAATTTTTAGCCATGGCACCGGTTCCAAATGGTGGGTGGGTGTCTGGCTGGCTGGCCGTCTGGCCTTGGGGTGGGTGTCGAGGGTTTTTTAAAATTATTATTGTGTCCCATCTTATGTCTGGGCGACTAGCTTTTCCTGGAAGTTTTATATGCTGAGCTCTTTGCTAAGCGACCTACGCTTGCATAAGAAATCCAAGAAATCTTTCTACTTCATTTAAGACTTGGAAGCAACGAATTACTATCGAAACTTGCGATACCGCGTTCCAGCATATTCCTTTGATACCGACTTTACGCCGCTCGATACTGCCTAACAGCCTAACAGCAGTGAGCTTGCATGCTAGGTTGTATTTTCCACCTAATCACAGCCCTAAATTGAATTTGATTCGCTTCTAAAATTGAAAAGCACATCATTTTCTATAGATATAAATGAAAATGCTGAAATATATTTAGGAAATATAAAAAACCTGAGGGCAGTTGAAACCTTAAATACGGCCTGTGCCGTATCTGCCGCACCGCTGCGCACGCCTATATGTCCTGTGGGCCTCGCTTCCGAGCAATTTCGTGGAAGCCTCCCTCACACGTCATTTGCACAGTTTTAGCTGGCTACTCCAGCGCAGTGGTGAGAGAGTTTAGTGAATTTCGCATATTTCCCCTCCCTGGTTGCCGTGAAGGTCGAAGAGGCTGCTGGCATCCCAGCCTGCTGCCCGAGCACGTGCTGAAGGTGTGCTGCGGGTCGTATAATGTAGTACATGGAAGTCACTGAAACTTGAATTTGTACCTAGATATTCAAAGATTCAAGCATTTATACAATTACTTCTTCGCCAGAGGTAATTGTATAAAACCCAGAGGCAATGAATTTCGGCCAAGCGAAATCAGTAGCTATCAAACATTGTCCAGCCCAGCCGACAAATGGGGTTCTGTCATAATTTTCATATAAAACCCTTTCAAATCGCAGGTAAACTGGTGTAACGGTCTAATCCTATATGTGGAGAACAGATACAGACCATTTCCCGACGTTTTCATTTGGTTTTCGCAATTTCTATAAAGGGTTTTGCTGTCGGTGAAACATATGTCACAGTCACATAGCCACATAGCCGGATTCAAAAAAAGTTAAAGGCCACAAATTTAAGGATTTCATACTCGGTAGATAATAATAATAAATATAATAATAATAATAAATAAATATCATTTGTCTTGAATTTCAATGAATTTCAATTTCAATTTCAATGAACAGCGCTGGCCCGCCACACCAATGCTCTTATATTTATTAATCTTCTTCTTCTTCGTCTTCTTCTTCTTCGTCTTTCTCACACATTTTCTTCCATCCTCTAAAATCTTCCCACCTTTTCTCTCTCATAGCTTCATCCCGCTTCTCTTTTCTTCTCTCGACATCTTCTTCTATTAAATTTATCCTTTTCATTCTTGGTCTTCCCACTCTTCTTTTTCCACTCTCTGCCTCTTCAAATTCTTTTCTTGGGATCCTTTTACCCACCATCCTCTTCAAATGCCCAAACCATTTTAATCCTTCCCTTCCAATTTTAAATCCCACCCTTTCTACTCCCAATTCTTTTCTTATTTTCTTGCTTCTTATCTTATCCAATTTTGCTACTCCTTTAATACTCCTCAAAAATTTCATACTTTCTGCTTCATAATAATAATAATAAATAAAATAACTCTTAATAATAATAATATAATAAATTATTTTCTTATAAATCTTGCTTATTAGATATTTGGTGCCAAATTACTCTCTATAATCTTTATACAGTACAAAAATATGTGGGTAGTGCCTACTTGTTTCACAAACCATTACGTAAAACCAATAATTTGTATCTTTCCAGAGAAGAAGAATTGGTTCAGGTTAAATTGTGGAAAGTAAATGACAGATAGTCTAGTGTAGTTGTTGATTTAAAATAGGTTATTTTTGTTATTTGAGTGTTGAGAAGAAGTTAGTTGGCTTTTAAACAGTTAGGTAGGTACCTACAGTTTTAAACAGTTTATTTTTACGGTATAAAACTTTTTAATCATCTACCAAATTCTCTTACTTCATTGACTAATGGAAAAATATTCAAATAATCAATCAAGCATGTACTCCTAGCAAAAGCTTTTTATAACATTGAAGAATTTTTCAAAACTGATGGAAAAGGTTGGGAGATTTACAAACAAGAAAATGAATGATCTAGAGTAAGTATGTTTTAGATATTTTTTCTATGGTTTAATTTAGTATTTAGTTTATAGTGATACTATGCATATTGTAATGACGAGCTCATATCATGGACAATGTAAATTGTGAATTGTGTTCAAAGAGCAAATACATACATACATACATACATAATTCTGTCAGAGCTAGATTATTTTTGATCTGGATGGAAGAAAGAGACAAATCATTTATTATTAGGCTGGTGTGGGCTGCACATGTTTGTAAATATAAAGGTATACTCTAAATTATCTATTAGATAATAATCTAAGTTAAGAGTCACATAGAACACACCCGTAAAAAAGCAGGACAACAAACTGGTTACCTACGTAGAATAGAAGGTAAATTTTCAATGTGGACTAGAATTATGGCGTAAACTGCAATTATAAGACCATATTATGAGTATGGTGCCACAATGCTATTCCAAATGCTTAAACATGATATTAATAGACCTCAGTGACTTCATAATAAGGCTATGAGATGCTTATTAAGATGTGAAAGGGAAACCCCTATTGGGGAGATGCTCTCTAGACTAAATTGGTTGTTAACGAAGGCTATTAACACAAGAAGTGCAAAACCAAATAAAGTTATGATAAGTCATCACTGTAAAGGAGAAAGGTGGCAAAGATCAGTTTTTAATCAGGGTGCTGTAATGTTCGGCAGCCTTCCTGCTAATATTAAAATGAAAAAAAATGTATAGGTATATACCATATATATGAATTTAAAAAAAGATGTAAAGTGATTAACAGTTTGTACTGTAATTTTAGCTAGAAATTAGTAAATGTTCATTTTTCATATTGGTATATATTTAATCATATTTCTATTAGACTGTTTAAATGAAAGTGTGTTGATGTTTAATTGACTTTCATAGCCATCCAAATACAAAAAAAAACAAACAAAACAATCAGTATTTCATGACAAGACTGCTAAACTTTGACCATGGATGGCATGCGGATCCTTTGCTTGGCTATTCCGTTCTGCACCGCAAGCAAATGGCAAACATCAACCTGGAAAAGATAAGAGGGGTGAATAATTTCAATAACACTGTACCCAGTGCTTCATTGGCTGAGACTGATTATACCATATATGTTAATATGGGAATATGCAGAAGTCAAGGCGGTTGTTAAGGGGCCTAGTGTCTATTTGCCTAGTGTCTACAGCTGTAGACACTAGGCAATTCTGCACAAGCATCTTGATGTTGTGCTACCTAATCTGCCACCCATTTACATGCAGGCAATAAATGTCCAGAAATAACCTTCTTCAAGGTGTGTGAAAATCAGATGTACCCTTCTATGTGCCAGTAAAATCATGAAACCTTTTAGCATGTACCTATCTAGTTTAGCTAAATATTATCCCTTAATACATTTTAGGGACTTTGGACACTATAATGATACTGATTGGCAAGTGGCAATTACTTTTGGTGAAAGCTCAGAGGTGGCTGGGCCTTAAAGTGAAAAAGAAGCCACTGAGGCCAATCCACAGAATCCACAGAATCCACAGAATGCAAGTGTTGATCACACACATTTTAACAAATTGATTGCAGTAGTGAGGGCCGAGATAGAACATATTAAGTGCCTAATAACATCCTGTAGCAGATTTCACATGGAAAAACCAGCAAAAGATTTGTCCAGGATTTGTAATGAGACTGACCTGATCACTTCAATGGTTGCATTTTGAGCGTCTGCTGCATCTCGAAAGCGTGCGGGCAAAATCAAAGTACAGCACACATCGATAGCCCAAGAGAATCGGACAGGATTGCTGCTGGTAGACCACCAACTGCGACTGCGGCTCTGAAAATAAAGAAAATAGCTCACCAGTTGTGCCAGAGCATCCAAAACAAAGTGGCACATGCAAAGGAGCATGGTGCAGGTCACATAGTGAAATATTTGTGCACCTTTTTAATTATAAGCTACAATCTCTTTGGTACCTAAGAAACATTGAATTATAATGTTATTTTCCAAAAACGGACCCTGCGGCTGAAAGAAGCCCCTTCCTCGCTTCAATCCATGACAGCCACCCATCTGCTCCTCGCTGCCTCTGTGTCTGCACGCACGCGTTGATTGTTGGCCGATGCCGCCCGTGTTTGTTCTCACCGACCCTGCGGCTGAAAGAAGCCCCTTCCTCGCTTCAATCCATGACAGCCACCGATCTGCTCCTCGCTGCCTCTGTGTCTGCACGCACGCGTTGATTGTTGGCCGATGCCGCCCGTGTTTGTTCTCACCGACCCTGCGGCTGAAAGAAGCCCCTTCCTCGCTTCAATCCATGACAGCCACCGATCTGCTCCTCGCTGCCTCTGTGTCTGCACGCACGCGTTGATTGTTGGCCGATGCCACCCGTGTTTGTTCTCACCGACCCTGCGGCTGAAAGAAGCCCCTTCCTCGCTTCAATCCATGACAGCCACCGATCTGCTCCTCGCTGCCTCTGTGTCTGCACGCACGCGTTGATTGTTGGCCGATGCCGCCCGTGTTTGTTCTCACCGACCCTGCGGCTGAAAGAAGCCCCTTCCTCGCTTCAATCCATGACAGCCACCGATCTGCTTCTCGCTGCCTCTGTGTCTGCACGCACGCGTTGATTGTTGGCCGATGCCGCCCGTGTTTGTTCTCACCGACCCTGCGGCTGAAAGAAGCCCCTTCCTCGCTTCAATCCATGACAGCCACCGATCTGCTCCTCGCTGCCTCTGTGTCTGCACGCACGCGTTGATTGTTGGCCGATGCCGCCCGTGTTTGTTCTCACCGACCCTGCGGCTGAAAGAAGCCCCTTCCTCGCTTCAATCCATGACAGCCACCGATCTGCTCCTCGCTGCCTCTGTGTCTGCACGCACGCGTTGATTGTTGGCCGATGCCGCCCGTGTTTGTTCTCACCGACCCTGCGGCTGAAAGAAGCCCCTTCCTCGCTTCAATCCATGACAGCCACCGATCTGCTCCTCGCTGCCTCTGTGTCTGCACGCACGCGTTGATTGTTGGCCGATGCCGCCCGTGTTTGTTCTCACCGACCCTGCGGCTGAAAGAAGCCCCTTCCTCGCTTCAATCCATGACAGCCACCGATCTGCTTCTCGCTGCCTCTGTGTCTGCACGCACGCGTTGATTGTTGGCCGATGCCGCCCGTGTTTGTTCTCACCGACCCTGCGGCTGAAAGAAGCCCCTTCCTCGCTTCAATCCATGACAGCCACCGATCTGCTCCTCGCTGCCTCTGTGTCTGCACGCACGCGTTGATTGTTGGCCGATGCCGCCCGTGTTTGTTCTCACCGACCCTGCGGCTGAAAGAAGCCCCTTCCTCGCTTCAATCCATGACAGCCACCGATCTGCTCCTCGCTGCCTCTGTGTCTGCACGCACGCGTTGATTGTTGGCCGATGCCGCCCGTGTTTGTTCTCACCGACCCTGCGGCTGAAAGAAGCCCCTTCCTCGCTTCAATCCATGACAGCCACCGATCTGCTCCTCGCTGCCTCTGTGTCTGCACGCACGCGTTGATTGTTGGCCGATGCCGCCCGTGTTTGTTCTCACCGACCCTGCGGCTGAAAGAAGCCCCTTCCTCGCTTCAATCCATGACAGCCACCGATCTGCTTCTCGCTGCCTCTGTGTCTGCACGCACGCGTTGATTGTTGGCCGA
The DNA here is from genome assembly GCA_921293315.2 of Nemurella pictetii. Classification (NCBI taxonomy): domain Eukaryota; kingdom Metazoa; phylum Arthropoda; class Insecta; order Plecoptera; family Nemouridae; genus Nemurella; species Nemurella pictetii. Next base: position 3,061,978 of record OV121121.1, on the reverse strand, counting down.
TGCCGCCCGTGTTTGTTCTCACCGACCCTGCGGCTGAAAGAAGCCCCTTCCTCGCTTCAATCCATGACAGCCACCGATCTGCTCCTCGCTGCCTCTGTGTCTGCACGCACGCGTTGATTGTTGGCCGATGCCGCCCGTGTTTGTTCTCACCGACCCTGCGGCTGAAAGAAGCCCCTTCCTCGCTTCAATCCATGACAGCCACCGATCTGCTCCTCGCTGCCTCTGTGTCTGCACGCACGCGTTGATCGTTGGCCGATGCCGCCCGTGTTTGTTCTCACCGACCCTGCGGCTGAAAGAAGCCCCTTCCTCGCTTCAATCCATGACAGCCACCGATCTGCTCCTCGCTGCCTCTGTGTCTGCACGCACGCGTTGATTGTTGGCCGATGCCGCCCGTGTTTGTTCTCACCGACCCTGCGGCTGAAAGAAGCCTAGTGTTAATTATAGCCAGTTACAAATAATTGCCTCAATTGAGTATGGCGTGGAATTTCTGATACTGCCTAGGTTTTTTAGAAACATTTCACACAGGGAAATTAAATCAGAAAACACTACAATGCATGATGCACCATTTGATGTTTGCAGACCATTTTGATCTCTAGAGTGAGAATCAAAATACCAGAACAGTCCGGCATCTTTGCCAATTGCAACGGTGATGTTGCAAGCACATAGGATTCCGGAAGTAGAGCGTTTCAGATATTCGTCTAGGCTTTTCACTAATGTGGCCACTTTGTTGCTATTGGGGTCTAAACGACCGTGGATCTGAGTCTGTATTGGATCCAATTTTATTTGTATTATTTTGTTGTTAACTGTTGCAAGACCTGCAAGATCGTCAGGACCTAGGAACTCTTGTACATGTTGCCCTAGGAAATGTCGTTCTCGATACAGTTTGTCACCGTGGTCCATTTACTAGGCGGCAATTGTTGTGCAACGATGACCGCAACTGCAGCGTTGGCAGTGCACTGCCGACCTCTGCTGATTTCGGGGAAGATATTTTCATCTCCCTGGTGGAATGTACCCCTGATTACTTTCATTTCTTCCTCCCTAGGTAGTACTTGCTCAAGCATGTTCTGGGTTTGCAGTTCATTTGTTGTACCCAAGGCCTCAGTGCACACTGGACACGTGAATTTCCGGGACACATCATTCCTCGTTTGACTGGCTGCGTACCCCACGCAGTTGAAATGACACCATCGGCGGCAACAGTCGCATTCTATCATCATCAACGTTTGAGAGTTTTCTCCATCCATTTTACCACAGATGTAACACAAGTCCTCAACGGAAATAGAACTTGTTAGCAGTAGCACGGCTAGCTTTTTCCGAAATTCAACGGGGCTTATTCCTTTCTTTGATTTTGTCTCGCCTGTGGTCATTTCCCAAATGTTGTGTAGTACATGTACACCACAGTTATAGCTATCCTTCTGGGCACTCATGGCTTTGTTTGGTTTCAGTTTCCACCTTTTGGGGTTTGCCTTACTTCGATAAGATGCAAGCAGGTCTCTGAACCGGAGGAAGAGTTTATTGTCCCGCGATATTGCGATTGCACTGGGAATTCCGGCCGAATCCAGGACGGTGAATGTCTTTGCCCCCAGGTCAGCTACGGCAAGGATCCAGTGGGCACTGGGTGTGCCCCTTCGAACCAGTAGGGGCATGAAAACTCGACCTTGTTGGGCGGATATCCATCGCGGACTATTTTTAGGATTGTTTCCTTTCTCAAATATGTGCGAGGTCATTGTGAACGGCATTAAATGGTCATGATTTCCTGTGCCACTGTTGATTAGGCACATCGCCGCTAAATCGATGGCATCATCACTCAGCCATTTAGCCTTACTGGACTTCGATTGCCAGTTTAATGTTTTGAACGCCTTGCCGGTAAGAGGTCTTTCATGGACCACACCGACAATGTAGGTATTGCAAAAACCTCGCATGTAATATAGAGGATCTTCGAACAGTCCGTTCGGTAATATTTTACTAGCAATCCAAGGCTCAATCTTTCTCTTCTTTCTACGGCCGTTTCGATTCTTTTCTGCTGTGACCTTTGTCTGGCATTCCTTAGGCAAGTTTTTATGGCTTTCTGTTTCTGCAGCCGGCGGTCTTTGTTCACCCTTAGCTGTAGGGTTGCGGTCGGCCGCAACAAGAATGCTGGGATGTTCCACGTGCGAAGTTTCTATCTTCTCTTTTGCAAGAGACACGTCTTTTACTTCGACAAGACTTTCTTTCAGAACAGAGGTTGGGTCGTGGGCACGATTATGTGTCATTCTATATTTGGCTCTAAATGCCTTCTTTCCATCTTTGAACTGTGCAGGTTTCTTTTGACCTTTTACTTTCGGTGCATACATTTCATTGGCGTGTTTGACATTACGCCTCTGGAAATGGGTGGATGTGGGCTTAGCACGCTTTTTCCATATTTCCTCTAAGCAAATGCTATTTGCTTGGGCTCCGGTATGAACCTTTTGTGTTGTTTTTTTCTTTGGGGGTGCGTGATCAGCCATGCTGTCCATCACACGCCGCTTTTCCTTTTGAATCGACTGGTTACTGTTGGGGTTGTCACACTCGTAACTGTTGTCTACGGAGACTGACTGTTTTGGCATTTTTTTCCCATAATTCAGTCTGTGATTAGGAATTTCATGACGAATCCTCGTGTGGATGGCCAGAGTGCTTTCTCTACTAGCTTTGAGAAACCTTGAAATGCGTTCGTTTACCACTGGCGGGTTCCTGTGGTGTTTCACGATGCAAAACCATCCTTCAACAAGAGCATTGCTATGCCGGGTTGTGGGTTCATCCGTGTCGCAATCCATTATTGCCGTCCACAATGGTAAATATGGGATCCACGTTCGAAGCATTAATTCTATTATAATAGGATTATGCATTTCATTTATCTTCGACACCCCATCGTCGTCCATCTGAGGAAGTTCCAGCGTATTGAACTCCTGGTAGAACGGACTGCTCTCATATTGTGTCTTTCCCTCTGAGGGGAATCCGTCATCGTGCACTATGTCTGTTGCCTCGGCGCTGGCTGCCTCATGGTCAGGAATGTATGGGGTAAGCATGTCGTATGCTTCCTGATAGTACACTGTTTGATGCGTAGATACGAGCACCACTGTTAGTAATGTGTATATTTTCTTTATTTCCGCATAGCTTTTCATGTTATACATGGCACCGACAACTCCCAACACAAAGATTTTTAGTTTACGGTTGTTATTGCATCGTCTCCCAATGCTGTCTGCCATGTTCTTCATCAGATGCGCACAGCAGAGATGGAGTCTGGTCAGTTTCGACTTTGAGCTGGGATTTAATGTGCCTCTTACCCACATGTGGCTCTGTCGGAGGTACTCGGACAGTTCCATGCGGTTGAATGCCCAACACACTCCATTAATAATGGCAAAGGAAAAGTCCGTTACAACGCTTTGAAACAAGGGCCATTTCTTGGCGTATTTTTCAGCGTAGTGCCTATAGCTGATCAAGAATGACGCTATCTGGCCACTGTCATGCTGCGTTGTTACCATCTCAAGCACTGGGAAAGTGTTTTTTTCAACCTGAATAACACCGGCGTAATACAAGACCTGTTTTCGGTCAAATGCCATTTTCTTGACAACACTGCCTGTTGCGTCTAAGTGCAAAGTGGGAAGCGCTGCTTTCACGCCGATCGACTTCACGATTTGCAGCTGCTCCTTGCTGTATACATAGACATGAAGAGGTCTGCCCACTGATTGCACGTATTCATACTCTTTCTTCTTATTGTCATAGTTTAAATGCTGCAGTAACACAAGGTCAATGAAGTGGTCCTTATCGAGGTCACCTTCAGAACGCGCCTCTGCACCCATTTGTCTCACAGTTGCTTTCGATTTGACACCGAGAGCGTTACGTTTACGTAAAGCTTGGCGATTTTCCCGCGCCTTCAACAGTTGGGCTTTTAGGTAGGCATATGGTGTTGTGTGGAGTAATTCAAGCTTTGCATTCGCACGCTTGTCTCCCCTTATTTGCGCTGTGCGCATTTCCTTATGGCTCACTGGCACCCGGTTGCGTAGAATTCGGACGTGCATTCGATTCCCAGAAGCGGGTTTCTTGTCCACAACAAATTTAAATGTTCTGCAATCCGGGTGCGTGCAATATGCGCAAATTACCAAGAATCTCTTCGCTTGAAATTCGTGTTTCTTTATGGAAACTATGCATTTGTGGCGGTCCGCGGAAAGAAACTTGTCTCTAAACGCATCGGCGAAGCGATCTTTTCTTAACGTGTAGCCGGACAGAAACTTATTCCACTCCAAGTAGTCGAAGTGAATCGACCCTACCGGCCGAGTACATGAGCTGAAATTTTTCAGCCTCGATTGTAATATTTTCCGGGGCCTCTTGGGCTCATCGGTGGATGCACGAGGTTCCTGGGGCTTCTTAGGCGGGCACGGTGCCTCGGCAACCGTGTCATGCGACTCCAAGGACTTTGTAGTTGTGGTCCTTTCACTAAGCTGCTCTTCCGTGTCGCTGCTTTTTGACATTTCATTCCAGAGCGGGGGCGATGCAACTGAAACCGACTTCTGCGCGTCCCAGGTATTATACCACTGGGAATTTACGCCTGGGCGTGTATTATTAACCTTCTGCACAGTTAGTGGACTGTATGGGGGAGCATCTGAATTCGAGAGCACAGAAGGTTCTCTTTGCCATCCCTCACGTAAAGCTGTATTTTCAGAAAACTGTTCAGCCACAGTGAGTGCGCTACTGTATGGGGGAGCATCTGAGTTGCTCTCGCTGTCGGATATTGTCACGTGCACACTATTTCTCACGTCTGCAGCGTCTGCTAAGGACATCCTGAACACATTGTCTGGCTCACCTGACCATTCTGTCGACATGTCTTGTTCAGTGACTCTTACTGGGGTGGATGATCGAAACGGAATGAAGTGATCAAATTCCCCTGGCATCTCATCTGTGTAGGATATTGCCGAAATATTTGTGTCTAAATGTGGAGGTCCGTTCTTATGAGATTGCACGCACGAGTTCTTCGTGCGTGCACCCTGTGACAGGGTTCTGTTATTGGCTATTTCGGCAACGAAATTATTTGCCGAGTCGTCCGAAACAGTTATAATACCATCTGTGGTATCGCTCAACGTTATTATGCTCCCATCAGCTGACACTTGCCCAATGTTACGCTCGTTAGGTAGCGACTGCCTACTCTGCGCTTGCTCGCCGCATTGTGCCCGATTGGGGTGCGCTTTTTTCATTGATGCCGCTGGGTAAGATATAATGCTGTTTGCAATATAATCTGAGCTGTTGTAGGAGAAGGAGCTCATACCATGATCTGACCTGGACTCATTGCAGATCCCATTTGTTTCTAGTGTTTTCAAATAATCTGCCTCCAATCTTTGATTGGTGATTTCGTTGAAATAATCTTTTATTCCACGGTAATTCTGAGTGAGTCGAGCGAGAAGCCGTCGTCGCACACCGCCCCTGCTGTCATTAGCAAGCTGTTGACATATGGACAAAACAATGTCATCTGTCACCTTAAGAGATTCTACAATGCAACTGTAGTCTCGGTGTGGCCTGATATTGTTACTTGTGGCGTCATGGAGAGCATCGGCTATTTGACGGGGATCGTCAATAGGCAAAACAGGCTTACTTGTCTCCAATTCAGATGCATCGAGAGAATACTGGAGTTGCCTTGCCACAGATTGCCTAATGTCATAGGTATTTCTTTCCCACCATCGATGCAACTGTTCCAATTTTTGTGGGGCATGGCTTCCATGCAGGTTGGTCACTATGCTTCGAAACAGACTGTCTTCCCCTCGCCTGTTATAATCTAGGATTTCTGACGAATTTATAGCAGTCGCCACTATCTCCTTGACGTATTGCTTTGCTAGTTCTGCGTTCTGGATTTTAGTGTGCGTGAATACCATTTTGTCGAGTTAGTTTATTTCTTTTATAATAGTTATTGCATTGATCTTACAGTATTCACGATATTATATGTTTCTAGGTTGGTTAAACCCCGTGGGGCTTCACTCAATACCTGTTTGTTACTTTTCAATAAGGTTGGTTAAACCCCGTGGGGCTTCACACAATACCTGTTTGTTACTTTTCAATAAGGTTGGTTAAACCCCGTGGGGCTTCACTCAATACCTGTTTGTTACTTTTCAATAAGGTTGGTTAAACCCCGTGGGGCTTCACACAACACCTGTTTGTTACTTTATAAGGCTGGTTATACCCCGTGGGGCGTCACTCAATACCTGTTTGTTACTTTATAAGGCTGGTTATACCCCGTGGGGCTTCACACAATACCAAATTGTTCAGTAAGGCAGGTTATACCCCGTGGGGCGTCACTCAATACCTGTTTGTTACTTTATAAGGCTGGTTATACCCCGTGGGGCTTCACACAATACCAAATTGTTCAGTAAGGCTGGTTATACCCCGTGGGGCTTCACACAATACCAAATTGTTCAGTAAGGCAGGTTATACCCCGTGGGGCGTCACTCAATACCTGTTTGTTACTTTATAAGGCTGGTTATACCCCGTGGGGCTTCACACAATACCAAATTGTTCAATAAGGCAGGTTATACCCCGTGGGGCGTCACTCAATACCTGTTTGTTACTTTATAAGGCTGGTTATACCCCGTGGGGCTTCACACAATACCAAATTGTTCAATAAGGCAGGTTATACCCCGTGGGGCGTCACACAATACCTGTTTGTTACTAGTTGCTAGGTTGGTTATACCCCGAGGGGCTTCACTCAATACCTGCGTTGTTATTTTTTACTAGGTATAGGTTCAACCCCGCAGGGTGTTAAACAATACCTGTTTGTTACTAGTTGCTAGGTTGGTTATACCCCGAGGGGCTTCACTCAATACCTGCGTTGTTATTTTTTACTAGGTATAGGTTCAACCCCGCAGGGTGTTAAACAATACCTGCGATATGATTTCTTGCCGAGTGGCTGATTTACAATCGATCTGCCACACAGCTTCAATCTTCAATTAACGTTCACTCGGGTCTTACTTTTATAATTTATACGTAGAATAACTCGAGCCGATGTTATATGAACATGCGGTCACGAACGTATCTACTGCAAGACTACTGAATGGAACTCACAGTAGAACTGGTCTCCGTAAAAGGTGAACTTGTCGAACATTGTATCCTTCCGCGCTTCGAGAATCGCGTTGGCTACGCGCTCTATGAACAATAAAAAGTACTAACTATCTTGAGTTATGTGCAGTAGCGCCAAGAGATACGTAGGATTGAATTTCGCCACAAAAATTCTTAGTTTTCACATTTTATCGAAAACTAAGATACCGCCTAGTGTTTTGAGTTGATATGCACGTCAAATGACCCAACAGGTATTCAATTATATGTTTTTTACCAGCGGATATATAATGGTTTGTGAGAAAAATCGTTTTTAGAAATTTCTTAGTTTTCTAAGTTACTCGAAAACTAAGATACCGCCTAGGGTTTTGAAAGTGTCTGAATGTTTATTGACCCTAAGAGTATCCGTTCGAGTGATTTTTAGCAGCGGATATATGATGGTTTTTGAGAAAACGTTGAGCACTGTAAATTTCAAGTTTTACTAAGTTTTCTTAATTTACCTCAATCTAAGGTACCGCCTAGGGTTTTGAGTTGATGTGGATGTTAAGTAACCTTTTAGGAACAAGATCTACTTGTTTTGGGCAGCGGATATATGAGCGTTTTTGAGAAAAATCGTTTTGTAAAATTTTCGTTTTTTCTTAGTTTTCAAGTTTTCTCGAAAACTAAGGTACCGCCTAGGGTTTTGAGTTGATGTGGATGTTAAGTGACCTTAGAGGAACACGATTTACACTTTTTGAGCAGCGGATATATTGTGGTTTTAGAGAAAAACCGTTTTTAGAAATTTCTTAGTTTTCTAAGTTTCTCGAAAACTAAGATACCGCCTAGGGTTTTGAAAGTGTCTGAATGTTTATTGACCCTAAGAGTATCCGTTCGAGTGATTTTTAGCAGCGGATATATGATGGTTTTTGAGAAAACGTTGAGCACTGTAAATTTCAAGTTTTACTAAGTTTTCTTAATTTACCTCAATCTAAGGTACCGCCTAGGGTTTTGAGTTGATGTGGATGTTAAGTAACCTTTTAGGAACAAGATCTACTTGTTTTGGGCAGCGGATATATGAGCGTTTTTGAGAAAAATCGTTTTGTAAAATTTTCGTTTTTTCTTAGTTTTCAAGTTTTCTCGAAAACTAAGGTACCGCCTAGGGTTTTGAGTTGATGTGGATGTTAAGTGACCTTAGAGGAACACGATTTACACTTTTTGAGCAGCGGATATATTGTGGTTTTAGAGAAAAACCGTTTTTTGAAATTTCTTAGTTTTCTAAGTTACTCAAAAACTAAGGTAGCGCCTAGGGTTTTGAGGTCATATTGAACTAAGTGGGCACTCAGAGTACGCGCTGTGATGGAAACGGCCAGCGGATATATGATCGTTTACAAAATAATTATTATTATCTCCCCATGATAAGTTAGTGTCTATTTTGAAAAATGGGGACCTCCCCCCACTTTTTTTTTTCTTCGTATAAATAAAGTTTTAGCAATGGCTTAGATGTTCTGTAAGTTTGAGCTTCTGATATATTGGACTTTAAGAGATACGAAGGATTGAATTTCGCCACAAAAATTCTTAGTTTTCACATTTTATCGAAAACTAAGATACCGCCTAGTGTTTTGAGTTGATATGCACGTCAAATGACCCAACAGGTATTCAATTATATGTTTTTTACCAGCGGATATATAATGGTTTGTGAGAAAAATCGTTTTTAGAAATTTCTTAGTTTTCTAAGTTACTCGAAAACTAAGATACCGCCTAGGGTTTTGAAAGTGTCTGAATGTTTATTGACCCTAAGAGTATCCGTTCGAGTGATTTTTAGCAGCGGATATATGATGGTTTTTGAGAAAACGTTGAGCACTGTAAATTTCAAGTTTTACTAAGTTTTCTTAATTTACCTCAAACTAAGGTACCGCCTAGGGTTTTGAGCTCATGTGGATGTTAAGTAACCTTTTAGGAACAAGATCTACTTGTTTTGGGCAGCGGATATATGAGCGTTTTTGAGAAAAATCGTTTTGTAAAATTTTCGTTTTTTCTTAGTTTTCAAGTTTTCTTGGAAACTAAGGTACCGCCTAGGGTTTTGAGTTGATGTGGATGTTAAGTGACCTTAAAGGAACACGATTAACACTTTTTGAGCAGCGGATATATTGTGGTTTTAGAGAAAAACCGTTTTTAGAAATTTCTTAGTTTTCTAAGTTTCTCGAAAACTAAGATACCGCCTAGGGTTTTGAAAGTGTCTGAATGTTTATTGACCCTAAGAGTATCCGTTCGAGTGATTTTTAGCAGCGGATATATAATGGTTTTTGAGAAAACGTTGAGCACTGTAAATTTCAAGTTTTACTAAGTTTTCTTAATTTACCTCAAACTAAGGTACCGCCTAGGGTTTTGAGCTCATGTGGATGTTAAGTAACCTTTTAGGAACAAGATCTACTTGTTTTGGGCAGCGGATATATGAGCGTTTTTGAGAAAAATCGTTTTGTAAAATTTTCGTTTTTTCTTAGTTTTCAAGTTTTCTTGGAAACTAAGGTACCGCCTAGGGTTTTGAGTTGATGTGGATGTTAAGTGACCTTAGAGGAACACGATTAACACTTTTTGAGCAGCGGATATATTGTGGTTTTAGAGAAAAAACGTTTTTAGAAATTTCTTAGTTTTCTAAGTTTCTCGAAAACTAAGATACCGCCTAGGGTTTTGAAAGTGTCTGAATGTTTATTGACCCTAAGAGTATCCGTTCGAGTGATTTTTAGCAGCGGATATATGATGGTTTTTGAGAAAACGTTGAGCACTGTAAATTTCAAGTTTTACTAAGTTTTCTTAATTTACTGCAAACTAAGGTACCGCCTAGGGTTTTGAGCTCATGTGGATGTTAAGTAACCTTTTAGGAACAAGATTAACTTGTTTTGGGCAGCGGATATATGAGCGTTTTTGAGAAAAATCGTTTTGTAAAATTTTCGTTTCTTCTTAGTTTTCAAGTTTTCTCGAAAACTAAGGTACCGCCTAGGGTTTTGAGTTGATGTGGATGTTAAGTGACCTAAGAGGAACACGATTTACACTTTTTGAGCAGCGGATATATTGTGGTTTTAGAGAAAAACCGTTTTTTGAAATTTCTTAGTTTTCTAAGTTACTCGAAAACTAAGGTAGCGCCTAGGGTTTTGAGGTCATATTGAACTAAGTGGGCACTCAGGGTACGCGCTGTGATGGAAACGGCCAGCGGATATATGATCGTTTACAAAATAATTATTATTATCTCCCCATGATAAGTTAGTGTCTATTTTGAAAAATGGGGACCTCCCCCCACTTTTTTTTTTCTTCGTATAAATAAAGTTTTAGCAATGGCTTAGATGATCTGTAAGTTTGAGCTTCTGATATATTGGACTTTAAGAGATACGAAGGATTGAATTTCGCCACAAAAATTCTTAGTTTTCACATTTTATCGAAAACTAAGATACCGCCTAGTGTTTTGAGTTGATATGCACGTCAAATGACCCAACAGGTATTCAATTATATGTTTTTTACCAGCGGATATATAATGGTTTGTGAGAAAAATCGTTTTTAGAAATTTCTTAGTTTTCTAAGTTACTCGAAAACTAAGATACCGCCTAGGGTTTTGAAAGTGTCTGAATGTTTATTGACCCTAAGAGTATCCGTTCGAGTGATTTTTAGCAGCGGATATATGATGGTTTTTGAGAAAACGTTGAGCACTGTAAATTTCAAGTTTTACTAAGTTTTCTTAATTTACCTCAATCTAAGGTACCGCCTAGGGTTTTGAGTTGATGTGGATGTTAAGTAACCTTTTAGGAACAAGATCTACTTGTTTTGGGCAGCGGATATATGAGCGTTTTTGAGAAAAATCGTTTTGTAAAATTTTCGTTTTTTCTTAGTTTTCAAGTTTTCTCGAAAACTAAGGTACCGCCTAGGGTTTTGAGTTGATGTGGATGTTAAGTGACCTTAGAGGAACACGATTTACACTTTTTGAGCAGCGGATATATTGTGGTTTTAGAGAAAAACCGTTTTTAGAAATTTCTTAGTTTGAGTTTGAGCTTCTGATATATTGGACTTTAAGAGATACGAAGGATTGAATTTCGCCACAAAAATTCTTAGTTTTCACATTTTATCGAAAACTAAGGTACCGCCTAGGGTTTTGAGTGAATGTGTACGTGAAATGACTCAAAAGGTATTACATGATGTTAGTTTGATCAGCGGATATATAAAGGTTTTTGAGAAAATCGATTTTTTAAATTTCTTACTTTTTCAAAATTTTCGAAAACTAAGATACCGCCTAGAGTTTTGAAAATGTCTGAATGTAAATTGACCCTAAGTGTATGCGCTGGTGTGATCGATAGCAGCGGATATATGATGGTTTTTCGAGACAAGGGTATTTTCAAGATATATCAGTATCCAGCACTGCGTTTTAGAGTTTTGTTTTGTATGCGACATTTTACTGCGTCTATTTGATTTCAATGCCGGAGATTTACAGAGCCACACAGTGCAACACAGTGCTACACAGTGCTACTTTACAGTGCGAACTTCACGCCGGTTTGTGTGCCTGAGTATTCTGTGTTCAAAAGTCTATAATCCCGAAATGTGTAAAATCTGCAAGAAATTTGCTTGCTTCATTACAGTGTGTTCTTTAATCTAGTATAGTGATTAGTGTGCCTGGAATCGATTCAAGCTGACTCCCCAATGCAACGCTCATTTTCTGGGCTCAAGTATACTTCGTCTAAATGAAACGTTAGAATACTGGAAGCTCACTTTACCTTTAAAGTCACTATAATCTATTCAAAGTTGTTATAAACTTACACAACCTAATTCCTACATAGTTATTAACTAGTCTTAGATTGTCTCCAAATCATGTACCTATTGATAATGGACAATAAAACGATAATTGAAAGAATTGAATTGAAAAGAGGGCAACCTTCCAACTTATCTCATTCGCAGAGGAGTTTACAAATATCGGGACTACAGACTTTTGAACACAGAAAACTCAGGCACACAAAATGGTCTACCTTCCGTGCTCCTCCCTCTCAGGTTAGGTTACAGCAATCTGTTCTTTACTGGTTTATTATCATCCAAGTTCTTACATTACTTACTAACTCTGAGAGCTTAATAAAATTATCCCATCAACATTATTTAAATCAGAATGAGGCTTTCTCAGACACTTTCTCGGCAACACCTTGACCGCATGTTCAAGAAACACTGGAAAATACAGGGCCAACGTACACCAAGCGAAACTGGAGCCGAATCTGAGCTTAAGGCAAGAGGAATCCCAATTTATAAGCCCCAGGAAGTTTTGGAAGTGAAAAAAGTTTTCCCACAAGTAGATATTGTTGGTTTCCAGCCTCTGCCACTGCCATACGACGAAACACATCCACTCTATAAGGAAAGACCATGTTACAAATACAAAGATCACAATGTACTGTTAGAAGGTCTCAACCAAGCTAAAGTCATCACTAAAACAGTTGAATTGGAAGGACAGGGCTTGCTCGAGAGTTTAATCGAAGAAGACCAGGTACTTAACACGAACCTTCACAAACTCGTCAAACGATGCATTTTAGCGTCACACGTATTCGATGCAGTCCAGGAAAAGCTGCCTCGCCTTCACGATCCAACAAGGCCAGCGTGGAACTTCCCAAGGGTCTACGGGATTCCTGATTATCGCCGAAATCTTCTTTTAACGTCTCAACTCCTTCAGCTATGCGAAACAACCCACAGCCGCATGGACCAACGGTATCTTGTTCGTGACAGCTTTGTTTCAGTTCCATTCGATAAAGAAGGAGATCTCATTCAACTCGAGCTTACAGCAGAGCAATTATTGATGTCTCCAAAGCCTCTGCCGATATCGACTGCAAACACAAACCACATCGAACTGCCGGATCTCAATCCCATCAAGCACACAATCACACTGGAAAAAGAGAATTTTTATGAGATAAAAAACATCTCGCCTTTAGTCGACAAGAACCGCTTGACCGTTCATACAGCCATCTTCCACTTCAACAACTCGGAAGTGAAGAACATCTACGAGACGGAAGTGACGGAAGATCAAATTGTCGGCAGGACGCTGATGAAGAGTTTTGCGATTGCCGCGTCTCAGGCTCGCCACGCTTTCGGTGAAGACGTCGAAGATCTTCCGCAGCCGATCTCACTGCAGAGTGTGCACACGGACGGCAGACTCTTCCACTTCATGGTGTTCCAGCTCAACACCCTTAACTTGAACGGCAGAGACGGCACCAAGAACCTGCTCTGGACGTCCCCGAGGATACCGCTGTTCGGAAATTGTCTCTACGAGAGCGGAAGGCCACAGCTGACGGAATACAACCCGCAGGTTTTCAATGCTTTGATGGCATTTTATGCTAATGGATTGTAATATATTATTGATTTTTAGTGAGAAATAAACCATGTAGGTACCTTACCTAATGATAACTTGATTTTTTTTCTTTCATGCTAAAATTTGCATAAAGTGGAGCAACAGAGGGAAGAGGACTGAATTAGAGCCTAGCTTTGTAACAATAGGAGGATGGTAAAAAATAAAAATGCAATAAACTAAGTCAAATATGCAAAACAATCCAATTACATTAATTGTTTGTACCTATTCTATAACAAATTTAATTTAGTCAACATTTCGTAAAAATGAATTACGGCAAGGTGGGGCATAAAAGTAGGTAGTATGGAAAACACATGCCATGTCTCAGCCATGAGTTTTGAGCATTTCGAGTCGCATTATTTCCCTCGGCAGAAGTTACGTTGTAAAATGTAAAGAAAACTCAAATTAAGGTCGGTAATGAAGTAATGAAATGCTATGCTGAGACTTAGGATGTTATTAAGCAATAAAGCACTTTGTTTTCTCACTTAAAAACAACCTTCATGACATTCTAGGCAAACAAAAGGGATGAGAAGATGAGCATAACAAGATTTTACATATGTAGTTCGATTTAATAACAATAAATTGGAGCTTGTTTACAGCATTGTTTACAAGCTGTTATTTCAAAATATAATGCCCCACCAGCCCTAATTAAAAATTATACCTTGTCAAGTTACTGCTCTTTGAGTTCCTTGGCTCTCTGAATATTTGGCCTTCGGAGCGCAAGTTGTGCTTAAAATGTCGAGCCTATCATTTGCAAACATCCGAGTTTCACAATAAAATTTCAACAGCTTTAACTAAAGTACGCATAAACACAGACTCGTAACAAATCGCACGGTAGAATACTGATGCCCCTGCCCTGACGACAAGCCCAGCCTAATTGTCTCTGCCAAATTGATTTCACCCCCACTCCCGGCAACAAAGAAATGAGCGCTACAATTCCTCGTGCGAGTTTTAGCCAGTCATAGGCTCTCTCTCTCTCTCTCACTCTCCCACAGAACATCAAACTCATCAAAAACAGAAATGAGATTTCTTTGATACGCCATTGGAGACTTGTGGATAACCATATTATTTAGAATTTCCAAAATTTCAATGCCTAATATTCTAATTTGTAAAACAATTACCTAACGTACGTACTAACTTAAATGTACGTTCCCACATATTTACTAAAAATCTTGGGTCTAACACAATAATTGTTTAATGAAATATCAAATATAGTTAACAATAGCGGGCAACCTGTCGTTAATGAACGAAGCATGCTTGCAATATATAACAAGGATAGGTTGTGGCTACAGCCAACTACAGCCAGAACAAAGTCAATTGTAGGTAGAAATTAATCTAAAAGTATTTGTTATTGTTGGTAGAGCCTGAGCAGAGCATAGGGTTTGTGCGTCCGATTTTCCGCTGACGATTAGATTACTCGATTATTAGATTTAGGTATGCTCTGTTTGGCAAATTTCCAGAACAACATTGTGTCAAAGGATCTGAAAAAAATTCAACGGTGAAAAGGTATCGGTATCAAATTAAAAGCGTACAATTCTCCGGGAAAAAAAATAGAGAGATATGCTGAAGAAGGAATAAAATGCTAATACAAAACCAGATCTCTCAGAAAATTTGCACAAATGTCTTATTACTTCAGGTGTAAAATCCAAGGACTGGCTCAGCTCTAAAAATATCTACTAAATGTTACGTTTGGCAGTAAATTTAAGAGGTTCCATGCCCTAACAGACTTTCTCAGCCGCATTCCCTCGACTTCCACACGACTCAAAACTACAGAACTTTTCCCAGTGAATTTCCTAGACGCAGACAAGCAGCCAATTCACCGCTGGCCCACCATTCTGTCCCCGAGGAATCCACCTCAGATTTCACCCGGAGTTTGCGCGCTTGCAGTTTCGTGCTCGGCCGCTGTTTGCGCAGTTCCGTGCTCGGCCGCTGTTTGCGCAGTTCAGCCGCAGTTCGCGCAGTTCCCTGCTCGGCGCTGTTAGCTGTGGAACGAGAGGACGGCGGCGCCGTTCTGCACGACGACCCGCCGAACAGCCGGCCACGCCCAGTGAACGGCGCGCTGCATCTTGGCCCACAGCCACAGCGGCAGGCCGCACGGGTCGGAACGGTACACGAGCCCGCAGGCGTGCTTCACATAGTCAGTGAGCACTCGTTAAGGAAGATAATCGCCTGCCCCGATAACTCAACACAACATGGGTGGGTTGCTAAGCCTGCAAGCAACATATTAAATTTAAATTCTACAATTTTAGAGCTTTGCTGACACCGATATAATCGTGTTATGGGTGAGTGCAAAAATTATGCTTATAAGCAACACGATCATATAAGCCCTAGTTATTTACAGTTCCTACCAAAATTTTCACTGAGCTTACCTACTTTTGTCATTCTTAAGTTAAATAATATTGATAATATGATAAGAATTGAGATATTTGCTTAAAAGGATATTAAATTCCCCAAGGTGGATGTCCTCCGTTGATGTATAGCACGTAAATGAAGCCGTCTTTACATTTTCCTTTGATAGAATAGTAGTATGGAAGAAAGGAATGTAGCCTGGAAATATGTAAATCACAAGTTTTGTCAATAAGGGATTAACAATTGATAAATATGTAGCTCAGAATATATAGATCTTAGTTTTCAAAAGATAACTTTACTACAATATATTGAAATAAAATATTTTAAATATAAATAATCTTACCTGAACTTCTGATATTCATAGAATTTGATTGCAGGTGAGTTTGTCGACAGCACATGAAGGAACACAGCTTTGCAGTCTGAATGTTCCACCGTGGTCAGATGAGAAATGAGATTGTCAAGGAGAAGCGACGCAATGCCATTACGCCGATGGTCCTTGCTCACTCCAAGGCTCAATATGTAGCCAACCTCAGTCTTTTTATTAAACACATGCGAGAGGATGTCTTGGTCTTCCCGATTCAGTTTCACATAAGGTTTTATCTCAGCTACTATTAGTCCAATAATCACTCCTTCGTAGATAGCGGCCAGCGAATAAAATCGAGGGTTAGTTGTAATGTCTTTATACCATGAGTATGGGTAGTCGATTGGAAACCAATCTTGGCAGAGGTATCTCACCTGTAGGTACAATGGCAAAAAGCAATGCATTAGATTGTTTAGACATGTGTACAAACAGCTCTACTAGCAGAGTAAAGACTAAGCAGCTCCTAAAGCAGAGAGTAGACAAAATGAATCTCTTCCACAACGAACCTCTTCCAAGTCGGTAGGACATAAAAAGCGCAGTTGAAGGTTTGTCAAACCACACAATGGCACAGGCTTGGTCATGCAGGTTGAAGATTCTATCTGGTAGCCTGCATACCTGTGAAAGCAGACAAATTCAGCCATGTATCTACTTAAAGCACTCAAAGATAAGATAAGGGTACATGAAGATGATAATTGATTTGACACATTACCAATTAAATCCAGCCATGAAATGACTATCAAATCCCCTACATTCTTCAGCTTCTCATAGCAAGCCTGCAACTAACCGTTTACATTTACTCCACATTACTAACATAGTTTGAAATATGGCTCGTTGTTAGGTGTGATTATCTCATGCATGAATCGTTGCACTAGAGTATAAAACCAAAAACAAATAAACATTGCCGCTGAATTTCGCCTTTCATCTCGTTCTAATTGACAGATTGACATTGACAGATGAGTACGACATGAGCAGCTGTTTAAGATCAACCTTGAGCGTGAAGCTGGCAGGCCCGCGACACGTTGGCGCGTTTTATAGATCAAAGATACTGCTAGGAGCTAGGCAATCTACGATTTGACCCATATGACTCATGTCAAGCTAATTTTTTCAGGATATGTTCATTTGACCCTCCTGAACATTGGCCAGAAAGTCGCGCGAAATCGGGTCGGTGCGTCCCTTCGTTTCACCCTTGTGTAGGGGTAGTTTTCACATAATCGTTATTATTGAAGTCGCTATGGGAGGTACCCAAAAATTTACAGCGGCAATGTTGTAGCTGAATCAATTAAGCATCTGATGATATCAAAACAGTTTGAATTTGAATCAGGGGTGACCAAGATATTTGCGATATCGCTGGGTACCATTTTCGGAAAATCGAGTTTTTTGTGTTCGACCGGCATGTTGCTTTCGCTACCGATTTACCGATGATAACCGAGACGAGCTTCATGCCAACTTCACACTAGTTGTCATTCCCGCGCTTTCGAAATGTCGCCGTCATGGCAAAGTTGTGTAAACATTCGGCATATTTCTTTAATTTACTACTAAAGTTGTTACAAAAAGCCGGGATTATCAATTTCATTTACCTTCATTGACCCTGTTTTAGTTATTTGAATTCGTTATATGTGCGATAAATTATATTTGAAGTGTATACAACAATATATAGTTTGTAGGTTATATTTGGCCATAGTTTAGTTAACACAATTATATTGTAGTGTAATATTATTATACTTGCACTAAATAAATAGTTTAAATTCAAATCTAGAATGAAGCTGAAAACTTCCAGCCAAAGTGATGAATCGGAGCGTGTAAGGGAGCAGACAAATGCGTATGAAGTTCTTATGCCTAGACCTAGATCATCATTAAGTCCTAAAAAGCTTGAGTCTCCTAGACCAGCCCCTGAAGATGAAACTCTTGAAAGGGCTGCTAAAGAAAATAGAGCTTCTAATAAGAAAAATTTGCAAAAAATGTTGCAGATAAAAAGTGAGAAGCTTATACGTGATAAAAGCACTCTCGTAGAAAAGAAGGCAAAAAAATCAATGATTGCCATACTTCCTTCAGATTCTGAAGAAGAGCAATTGGATTTGACATACAGTGATAAAGAACACAGTGAAACTCTCAAAGTAAAAAAATGCACTAGGAGGAAAATTTTATCAGAATCTGAATCGGATGCTGATGAGATTCCCACAAAGAATTGCCTAAGGACCAAACTATCATCAGAGTTACAACAAAGCAAACTGAACTTCAAGCCCCAAGATAACTTGGTTAATGAAGAAAGCAATGCAAAGAAACGTAATAGTCTCCTTAACTATTTCAATTCTGTGTCGAAGGAAGAAGCTAAGAAAACAGCGGAGCAAATAAAAGTAACTGCTCACATCCACTCCCCGCCTGCTACTCCTGGGCGTAAACCAACCAATCAGAAGTCCCCGGTAGATTCAACTCGGCGGAGTGCCAGGATGCAGCTTTGCTACGAAACTTGCGACCATATAGAAGTTGTAAGTTCAGAACAGATAGCCGCTGCCCCAAGCATTACTCCTGTTAAAACACCTATTAAAACGCCTGTGAAGAAAACTAAGCACCCAAAGGTAGAAACTCCCAATAGGGCTCTGAGAAAGACCCCAGGAAAATTACCAGAGAAGAAAAAGGAAAAACCAGACTATGTCAAGAATTTGAAACTGAAAATTAGAGCACCTGTTAAATCAGGTAAGAAACTTTTAAATTTGAGAATTAATCAATAAATTTATCTTAATGTGGTCACTATAAAATTTTGCCTAGTATACTTACTAGGTAGGTACTAGATAACTAGATATTATATAGATTGCTAACTTTCAATTAGTGTTTAGGAATTGGATAAGATACAATCAGGTTTGGTTTGAAATGATGAGAAAAGAGTGTGGAGTGTTTGCTGCGGAGTAGAGTCGCCTGCCTGTGACTTGTCCAGCCCGTTGAATTCCTCTGCTGGCAATACAATGATATCTTACACTTTGATCGCTGATCTAACCACTAGGCATGTATTTCATATAGGTAACCAAATAGTAGCAAGTATTACAACAGGGATTAAGAGCTAAGCAGACCAAAGCAAATTGAGGCTTTTTTTTTCCAAAATTGCAACCTTTATATGAAAGTCCAAATAACAAAACACTGTTTTCAGAAAAAACTTTTTTTACTTGGTTAGGTAGGTATTGAATGTTGTTAACTAGGTACCTATACGTTTATTGTTAAAATCTCTTTAAAAGTCGCTTTCTCTCTCAGATCAATGCTGTGCTATTTGCTTTCATTCATTTGTTAAGAAAATAATTAGTTAAGAAAGAAAAATGCTGCAGGCATTTAGACTTTGTTTCCAAGAACACATGCTCTTTAAATTTCATTTTATCAAAATGGCCCATTTTGTCTGAGCCAACCAGTTAAAAAGTTGCAAATAAAAACCCAAAACCAGACCAAAAACCAGATGGGTTTGTTAAATTAAACTTTTTTGTTCAAGGTTGCGACCATTATATTATCATCCTGTACAATCATGGAGAGTAGACAAGAATATAATATACATTTTATTTTCTTTTTTTCAAGGTGCCACAGTGGAGAAGTTTATTCTAAGCTCTGAAGCTTTGGAAGAACTCTTTCTTAGTCCTGACCCGAAAAAGAAAGAAGACACATGTTTCAAACGGAAGAGAAAGAAGAACAACCTTACCGTCTTAAATAACAATCTTGCCACTGCAAATATTACTCCTAGAAATGTGCATAAGACTCCTGAAAAATCACCTGAAAAAAATGACACACTCGTAATAACTCCTCAAAAAATTAACGCTTCTCCCAAAAATTCACATGAAGCTGAGCCATCAAACCGTCCAACTAAACGCACGTCGCCTAGGAAAATGATTGCTGCTTCAAACAATACGCTCGCTACCAAGATAGCTGTCTCAGAAACAAAAGAAGCAGCCAGAGGGAAAATCCGAGGGGCACCGTCTGGTGGATCAAAGTCTCCGGGCAGAAGCAAGTCTGCCGGAAAGATTGGATCGCCCGTTATCCCGAACAAACCACACTCTAGTAGCTCTCCGAAGGCGAAGGAAGGAGGGCAACCCGTGAACGTTGCACTGCCAACCTCAACTATTTCAAACAAAGGAAAAGCTTCCTCCTCCAAAAGGTCTGCATTCGAAGAAATCATGTCCAAGAAATATACCAAGAATTTGTCTGACAAAGAATCTAATGCAGAAATTCACAAGAAGACTAAGTCAAAGTCTGCAACAGTTGCTTTGAAAGAATCATTGAAATCTGATAAATCAAACGGTTCAAATTTATCCTTGGCCAAAGTTAACGGAACAAAATCTGAAATCGAAGATGTTGTTTTCCTGCCTGTGGCTGTTAGAAAGTCGAAGCGAATACTTTCTTCAGAAACCAGAAAGAAACAAGAGGAGGAGGTCAAAGATCCGAAGAAGCTGCCAAAACTCAAAAAACGCAAGCGAGTAACTTCAAGCGACGGAGACGATGACACCGGCGAAGACGATGTTGTGATTCTGAGCGAAACAAAGAGTAAAAGTTCGGCGAAGGCACCGCTGAAGATGGCGCCCATGTTCATGAAAAGAAACTCGAAACTGCCCGAGAAAATAGAAGACCCGGCAGCGATTGCAGCCAAGAAACGGTTTCTGAGCAGCGGAGTCCCGGACTGCATCAAGAAGATTGCAGAATTGCACTCTCGTCCAGAGCTAGAGTTTGCGTGTGTGTTTCCGAGCGTGTCGCACGTGAAGCAAGAAGAGGCTCCGGGCTGGACGCTCTCGGACGTGCATCTGCCGCTGTCGCCCGACGACGGCCCTCCCTTCCTCGCGGACATCAGCACCACGGCACCGGGGAGTCTAACGGAACACACACCCGCCGCACGTCGCCAGATCCGTCCACCCACCCTGCCCACCCCAATCCAATCTTACCGGAGAATCCTCGAAAAGTTGAAACTAGAAAACCCCAACTACTGTGTGAATCGCAACTACAAGCGTCTGAAAAGCAAGTTCACGAAACGCAGCGAGGCGGCGGCGACGGCAGGGAAGGCCGGGCGGGGACGGAAACGGAGGCGGCTGCAGGAGACGGCCGCCGCGCACGAGCCCTCCGTTGCCTGGACGGAGAAGTACCGGCCGACGTCGGCGGAAGAAGTCGTCGGGAACGCCCGGCAAGTGCTGCAGCTCAAGGAGTGGCTGGAAGTCTGGAAGCGCTTCTACAAGTCGGACGATCCCAGATACGACGTCATCAAGCGGAAACGCAGTAAGTCCCAGTTGAAAATATCTTACTCGGCTGTAGATTACAGGAAACTCTCGGCAAAGGCAGGAGACAATGCGCTAGTGGCAGACCTTACGGACGGGGCTGAAGTTTTAGTTAACAAGTGCACTCTTAACACATACAAAAATCTTTTATACCTTAGTCAAGGTCAGTTGACAATTGAAATAGAGTATTAGTGCCAAAGAAAGCCCCATCAATATTACATAATGTCAGTTTTAAGTAACATCGTATTAATTTGTACCTAGATGGCTGTGGCGCTTTAATTTGTAACGAAGCCGCCTAGGTGGCACTGACAATTCTGTCACCAGCTCAACAATGCTTTTTTGGCAGAGGTTCCTGCATCCTACTGCCTGGTGAGATATTTCTATATCACCATGTGAGATTGTTTGTGTTGAACTTGCTTGCTCATTCTGCATATTTGCGATTTCATAAACACCGCATTCTTAGTTCCACTGACATAATATTCTGATCTGGACTGAGCAAGATTACTGGACATAAAAAATAAGCTACCTAATACTGATAAGCCGCTACCTAATAAATACTACCTAACAGGTTATGTCAACTACATTTCAGTTTACTCGAAAGTTTACTTGGGCTGAAATTATCGTCACCCCTGCTGGGTTTCAGGCCTGTCGGGCAGCAGCGACGAGTTCATCGTGGACGACCAATCAGAGGACGAGGACGGCAGACAGATGCCGAGGAACACGGCGCTGGTGTCGGGGCCGAGCGGCTGCGGGAAGACCAGCGCGGTCTACGCCGTCGCGGAGGAACTCGGATACCAGGTCAGACACTCTCTCTCCTCGGGGGACAATATGGAACAAACTGCAATTGCCGTTGCCGATAATAAGGAAAATGGTAAATCATATGGAACTGCCCACAATTAACAAAAATCAACACAAGGAAACACAAGGAAACACACGGAAACACAAGGAAACACAAGTAAACACACGGAAACACACGGAAACACACGGAAACACAAGGCAACTTAAGGAAACACAAGGAAACACAAAGAAACACAAAGAAACACAGCTGACGATGGCTTGCAGATAACAATTGGACTGACAGACTGATTATTTCCTTGGAGTTTGTATGAGTCACATCAACATCAACAAAGATGAGTGAGATGACAGCCGCCTTGTTGGTATGGTGAACCCATCGGCCACGAATACACACCAACCACACCAGCCGTCATTGTCTTGCCGGATATTGCAGCCTGTTGACCGATAACGGTGACTCTCTGCTAACCGGTGGCTATCGCGTGTTTAAGGTTCTGGAGATCAACGCCTCGTCCAAGCGGACGGGCAAGCACCTGCTGAAGCTGCACGAAGCGACTCAAAGCCACCGCGTCTGTGCCAAGCCCAACGCCGCCGCCGCCGCCGCCGCCGCCGCCAGTTTCTTCGCGCCGTCCGCCAAGCACAAGCGGGACAAGGACAAGACATCGCTGGACCACCAAGATGACGCACACAGTAAAATGTCGCTGATTCTCATTGAAAATGTGTGTATTCTATTCATGCAAGTTAAAAACTGTTGTTACGTAAACTAGGCCATGCGAACAAGCATTTTAATCGCGTTGAGGGTGAGCGCAAATATTACCCTCATCCACAACACAATTATATGAGTGCTTATATGCACTTCCTACTACAGATGCCGGCGGTAACCCGGTTAACCGAGTCGGTTACGGTTACGGCATTATCCGGATACAATTATTTTAACTATCTGGATAATTAAAACAAATTATGTTTTTGACCTGGCTTCTCTACCTCCCGAGCGGCTGGCATGCAGCCGTCTGCTGCATATCCCCCCCTCTACACTCAGTAACTGCCCCTCAACTGTCTTCATCTTAACCAGAGTCAATTGAGTCATCATGGCTGCATGTAGGAAAATCTCGCGGACATAGGGAAAAAGGATCGGATTGTTTCATTGCACTGTCTGTGTAGGTTGTAGGCAGTATAGGGCACACCCTACCTTGCCTCTCCACTCTTGTTTTTTTTTGGTTATTCAGCAGTTTTTTTTTACCAGTCCGAATAATATCCGAATAGTGTTGACGGTTATCCAGCTACCTACAGTGTAGAACTGAAAACAATAAAGAAAGATATTACTTAAAAAAAAAAAAAAAAATTACTATTCTAATATCATAGTCATCTGGCCTTTATGCCAAGAGGTTATAAACCTAAAGCTGACTTTCCCTGCAATCTCGCAGGCAGACATAATCTTCGAGGAGCAAGACGAGGGCTTCGCTGCGGCGCTGGCCTCCCTGGTGCAGACGTCGAAGCGTCCCGTCGTGATGTTGGCCAACGACGCGACGCGCCCACACCTGTGCCGCTTGACGGAGCAGGCGGTGAGCGTGTCCATGTCCCCGCCGCCGCCCGGCCCGCTGTCCGCCTGGCTGCAGCTGGTCTGCCTCGTCGAGGGCGCCTCCCTCGACGCCGACGCCGCGCGCCGATTGGTCGCCCGCTGCCGGGCCGACGTCCCGCGCTGCCTCAACCTGCTGCACTTCTGGACGCTCTCCGGCGGCGACCTCGCTCTCGTCGGCGGCGACCTCCCGCTCTATGAGGTTGACGAGCCGGACGAGGGCACGCCACGGCACGATGACTGCGTCGAGCTGTTCGGAGCTGCGTCGAGCTCCCAGCCCGTTGAGCTGACGCAGGTCTGGTGGAACCTGGCGCACGCTTTGTCGCTGCCGCAGCCGACGTGTCGCCGGGACCGGCCGTCCCCGGCGTCCGCCAAGTCGGAGGGTGCGGGGCTTTCAGGGCAGCCAACCGGCTGCGAGTTGGAGGGGGCGGGGCTTGCAGGCCGACCAACCGGCTGCGAGTTGGAGGGGGCTGGGCTTGCAGGCCGACCAACCGGCTGCGAGCAGGCCGAGCTGGACGCGCTGGCGCTGCTGATGGACGGGCTGGCGGCGGCCGACGAGACCACGGCTTGTCCCCGATTGGCCCACGCCACCGCGGGGGCGGGGCCCTGCCCGCGCGTGTGGGAGCGCGCGCGCGGTTGCGGCGAGGGCGGCGACGGGGGCGGGGGCGGCTCCATCGCGCACTTCCTCGTGGAGCGGGGCGTTGCCATGGCAGCGAGGGCGCTGGGAGCGACGCGCCGTCCCGTCGATGTGGGCCTGCCGTCGTTGGAACATGTCGGGTTCGTTCTACGTTCACACTGTTTGCTTCAAGGTGGCCTGTGCAGGCTAACTGCTACTATTGGTGTTTAACGACACACTGTTGTGACAACTGGCCCTTTGGCACTGATCTTACGGTGTCGGTGAATGAAATAGTGATGATGAACCTAACCTAGCCAGGCCTAGAAGGGAGGAGGGGAAACCCGGTGCCGGCACGTAGCCTACTCCTGTCGAAAAGCACCGAGGGGACCACCAGCTTTACGTCCCATCCGAGGGACGGTACAACTCGAACAACAGGATTCATCCACTAATCCGTGCTGTCGAGAGGTTGATAAGCAAGGCGGGTGAAGTTGTCGTACTAACTTCAAACCCTGCAACCTCTCTCCCGAACAGAACTGATCATGTGCATGATGGTCACCCATCAAACACCTGACTCAGCGCGATGTTGCTTAACTTTGGTGATCTCACGAGAACCGGTGTTTCCAACGTTGCTAAACCGTTTGGTAAAAGTGGCGTGGCCAATCAGGTCCCAGACAAGAGGGATGTCCCTGACGTAACGCTTGATGCTGGCAGGTGGCTGGAGGAGCAGCACGCAGCAGACGAGGAGATGCTGGGCCTGCTTCGAGCCGGTGCGACGCTGGACCGCCGCTCGGCCTGCGTGGACTTCCTGCCGGCGATGCACTCGATGTGTCGGCACGAGTCCGTGCGGCTCGGCGCAAACACCAAGCGCGGCAACCGCTTCAAGCACTACCTGCACGGCCTGGGCAGCCGACCCAGCAACGAGCAGCTGCAGCTGCTGGGGCAGACGTTCCGCCGCGGGCTGTGGCGATGCCAACACGACAAACACCGCTCGAGTTGAGCCGGTCGCGTTGGCGGCGTCCCTTTGCTGCTATCACTTCTAGCAAACGACTGCCGACATGTTACTGCAAGTCATGACTCACATAACTGTCTGCTTAATAGAAATAGCTGTTGGTCTTAGATATTTTATCTGCTTTTTTAACGAAGCTTGTTTTATTTTGGACTTGGTCCTGTGGATGGGCTGGGCCCTTATTCACTAACTTTTTCTGTTTCTAATTTTGCAGAATCCAAAATTCACCCATTTGTGCAGGATTAGAAACTGTTAGCATTATCAAAGTTATGAGGAAAGGAACTTAACTTTTAGCAAATATCTGACTTGGCTGTAGAATATTGGAATCTCTATTTATGTCATCTGTGTATCAGTAAAAATAACTAAGCCCCCTAAATAAGATGGCATATAAGTAAAATTACTTGATGCCAGCTGAACAATGCTATTTTTTGGAATATTTTCCTGCATTCTTCAGCCTGGTATGATATCTGCTTCAGCCAGGCTAAATCTTACTTCCTTGGAAAGCTGATAAATTATTTTTCATGCACCTGTTCCTATTTTGTCTAGAGCAGCATCGTTTTCAGATTTGTGTTTAACTTGCGTGTTGATAAGGTCAGATGGGAACAGCTGTGGCATTTTAGTCTGCGTTCAGTGCTGTCTTTCCTTGAATTTCGCATTGTTTATACTGTTCAGGAAGATTATAGGAAGAGGGATTATGATACATAATTTGCATGAAAAGAACAAACTATTTTTTGGAAAGTGTCACCACTTTTATGCCCAGATATTGGTACATAAAAAATATTCCCTCCCTTTCAATGATAACACTGTAGATCTAAGCAATCCAAAGTAAAATTATGAATCTAGATCTTCCTCTGGCTAATAAAGTCTTAGTTAAACAGTTTGCGCTTTAAAGTTGCCTCATAAATGACTTGAAGATGTACATTCTGCTGTTGTAGCATGAAATGCCTTAATAAGCTGTTGAAAAATACATGTGCCTGAATTATTATCTAATATATTAATAAATATTCAATTTTCATATCCCATATTTTCATATACTTCTGCCAAATTTTATGCGAGTCTGGAATATGTCGACCCAGGACATAAATTTATATCTTAAATTCCCTGTTACACAGGTCTTTTCGAGAATTTGCCCCTGGAAAAAGTAACAAGTCAACACATCCTTGTCAAAGCCAAAAACAATTCCGTTATCCACCAATGAGTAGGCAAGATATTTTAAAAATGACAGTGCATCAACTTCAGGGCTTTTACTGCAAACCTCTAATGGAAGGCCATATCCATGATCAATAGTTAAAGAAAGATTTGGAGCATTATCTATTTCAGAAATATATTTTCCACCCGCAGTCGTGTCTTCAGTATTCGGCTCTTCAGGGATCGGTTCTTCTTTGGTAGGCCCACTAATTGAGGTCGACTTTCTATGTTTCTTCAGCGGTGACTGCTTATTTCTGGGCTTAGACCCTGGTCGAGTATTTCGAGTCTCTTGTCCCTAAAATAAAACAGCACTATAAATTGATGTGCATAATTGCATGGCATCTCATTACTCATTAGGTACTTGCCTACTGATATAGTTAAAAATAAATAACGTGTTACTGGTGCCGGCATCGGGTTTCCCCTCTTCCCTTTTAGGATACTTCTAGGATTTCTAGGATCCTTCTAGGATAGGTAGGTTAGGTTCATCATCACCATTCCATTCACCGACGCCATTCGACCAGCTCCATAGCGTCAGTTTTCAAATTTCAAAACAGAGTGTCGTGGATTTTCCGTTTGAATCGCTGTTTGGTTGTTAGAAGTGTCCATGGTGGGTGGCTGTGGTCGTGATAGTGAATTTGTCCCGCGGGATGATGTGGCGAAACAGTGTCGTCGCTCCTCAACTGTCGCCTGGTGAAGTGTGCCCGGAATTCTAGAGGTATGTACATTTGTGTATTTTCGTAATGTGTATCGGGACGGAGGAGTGTGGGTGTAGTTGGCGAGGTCGTCTATGGGCATGTTCCAGGGGGAAGAGGGGTGCGCGGGCGTAGCAAGGTCAGTTCTAGGGGGTGTCAAGGGTGACGACCAGCTCAGCCTGAGTATTCTGTGCCTGGAGTACAGTCGTTTTGAAATACTGGAGACCCCTCCTATTCAACCTGTTCATTTCTAGCAAAACTCACGCTATATTTTCTAAAGTATTAAAAAGAAATACATCGGGTGTTGTTTATTGTGTTTACGCTTGACTATAGTCGTTGCCAGTCCTGGATATATATATATACGTCCGTGGTCAGATACACCTCGTGCTTTCAGGTGTCTGGTGATGTAACCTAAAAAGTGATTGTATTTTGTATTGACTCTAATTATATATGTGTGGCTGCTCATCTTATTCATACTGAATATTTGACAGTTATGGAAGTGAAAGGTTGACCGCGTGCATATCAAATTAATTGTGTGCGCAAGTGACAACAGAAAACAATCTGACCTAGCACGATGCTTTTCTTGTACGATAATTCGCGTGACAATTTATTGATGATTTATTGATGAGCAAATCTTCACTTATACACTTAATGCTGAAAAAATCATGCATATTTTTTATACCTAAATATGTCTGTCCGAGCTCTACAGGCCAAACGAATTAGGCAAAGCGAAAACTAGGTACAACTTGGCTGGCTACTAGATAGTACGATTGGTATACTATAGCAGATTGAGTAGATAAAGCAGGGCTTCTAAATGATAGCCCGAGAGGCTGACTTAGCATTCCCCCCTGTGCATCACCTGGGGGTTCGATGTCCCCGATGAAATGCCCGATGTTGTTGCATTATTGGCTAGGCACTGTGTTGGCCCGGGGAGGGTTGGGGGAATCGAGGGATAATTAGGTATTTGGAGGATAATTAGGGTTGAGAACAATTGTCCAACGAAGGGAGAAAACCCTTCGTGACAATATTTTCAGGTAACTAATGTCATCGAGAAAGCTGCTTAATTATCGCCTTACATTTTGGCAAGCAAGCAAGCAAGCAAGCAAGCAAGCAAGCAAGCAAGCAAGCAAGCAAGCAAGCGAGCAAGCACGCTGCACGATGCACGATGCACGCTGCACGCTGCACGCTGCACGCCACACGGTGTATGTGTAGAGCGGGCGCTTGGCAACACGAACCGGGATGCTTAGGAAATAGCCGCTGTTTACGTTGCACCAACTCGGGGAACTAAGTCCGCACTTTTAAAATAACAACACCAAACACCCCTTCATTTCACCTACCACTCGCAAACCTTCTGCCATCATGCTGTAACTTTATGATTGCAGTGTTTTGTAGGGCAGCAAGAAATTATGGTAAATAGGCGATTCCAAATTTCTCTAACATCATATCGGTATAGGTATGTTTGACGATCATTCTAAACACAAACGGAGTATATTGCGCAGCGCTCCGCAGAGAGTGCTGACGCCCGTGGGGAAAACTCTCCCGGCTTAGGATATGCAGCCAAAGCACCGGGGGGGTCGCCGCTCCACGGCGCCGTTTTGCAAGCCATTGTTCTCGCCAGGCAATCCCAGAAGGCTTCGGGCTCGGATCGCATCAATTTTGTTCCTCGATTTCGGGGTGTCGTTCGGTTTCATTTTTTAAATGGCCGCCGGCAGTTTGTTGAACAATCCGGGAAGCCGGCGGCGGTTGCCGACTTTCTGGATCGCCGGAGACCGTTGTTTATTATTTATTATTTTATAAAGAAAAGCACAGCGTTGGCGGTGGTTGGGTTTCCCTTGATCCTCGCTCGCCCGCCGAATGTTGTTGGAAAGTTGAGACGATTTCTTTTCATGCCCGCGCAAGCTCTTGGCGTTAAATTGAGCAGAACCGTATTTTATGGCGTCAACCATAAGTTCGGATTCTGTCTCTCGAGTCTTCGGTCTCGACGTCTGCACGGCTTTGTTGATGGCACTTGCTTCACCTCTATCCCAGCCATGGACTTATCGGTGGAGTTCTCTCCCAACGCGAGCTACGGGCATCGAAGAAAGTTGGCTTGCTCTACATAAATTGACAGCAGACAATGGGTTAGAATTTTGAAAGTGTGCTTTTCATAGGAACGAAGTTACCGTCGAGCCAAGTTACTCAAATTTAAAGAAAGCTCATTGGCCAATAATACCAGACTTTTTACTGCGGGAAATCAATCCCGTGTGTGTTTTGTGTGAGCGTAATTTACACTCACACTTGACACGATTATATGAGTTCGCATAGCCCAAGTTTCATGTATATAACATCAAAATTCTTGTTTTAAAAATTCGAAGCATAAAAGTGTTGACAATGAACTTGCATTGTTTATCGTGGAAGAAGCTGTTAGCCTCCGCAGGCTTAGCTGCTGGTTACAAATCTCTGCTTGTTATTTATTTCCTTGCCTTTATTCCGTATGACAAGGCCATGGACAGATTTTGTGACCCTCAGTGTTTTCTGCAAGACATCTCGATGATAGGGCTGTAAACAACCCCCCCCCCCAACCCTCCCCCCCGCCTCCGAGAAACATTGACGTGGAAAACTACCCTCCGGCCGCGACGACGTACGACCCCCTTCCACATCCCTCGTTGGCTGCCAGGGAAGGAAAAAACAGCAGGAAATAACTCAGGTTAGATAATCGGTGTTGAAAAACCCAGGGGGGGAGCTGAATAGCGCCATATGGAATAACGCCATATCGGCCATTTTCTGTCCCACCGGAATAAAGCCATAAGTCGGATGGCGTTAATCCAGTGGATTAACGTCATATTGTGAGATGACTTTGTTCCAGTGACAGCTGCACTGTACTAACGCCATCTGAGCTTATGGCGTTAATCCAGTGGATTTATGTCATATTGCAATATGGCTTTGTTCCAGTCAAATGCACTGTACTAACGCCATCTGAGCATATGGCGTTAATCCAGTGGATTTATGTCATATTGCAATATGGCTTTGTTCCAGTCAAATGCACTGTACTAACGCCATCTGAGCATATGGCGTTAATCCAGTGGATTAACGTCATATTGTGATATGACTTTGTTCCAGTGACAGCTGCACTGTACTAACGCCATCTGAGCATATGGCGTTAATCCAGTGGATTTATGTCATATTGCAATATGGCTTTGTTCCGGTAAAATGCACTGTACTAACGCCATCTGAGCATATGGCGTTAATCCAGTGGATTTAAGTCATATTGCAATATGGCTTTGTTCCAGTCAAATGCACTGTACTAACGCCATCTGAGCATATGGCGTTAATCCAGTGGATTTATGTCATATTGCAATATGGCTTTGTTCCGGTAACAGCTATACTGTACTAACGCCATCTGAGCATATGGCGTTAATCCAGTGGATTTATGTCATATTGCAATATGGCTTTGTTCCGGTAACAGCTATACTGTACTAACGCCATCTGAGCATATGGCGTTAATCCAGTGGATTTATGTCATATTGCAATATGGCTTTGTTCCGGTAACAGCTACACTGTACTAACGCCATCCGAGCATATGACGTTAATCCAGTGGATTTATCTCATATTGAAGGATGGCTTTATTCCGGTATAGATCAGATTTAAAAGATGTGCATTCAACGGGGCTATCCATTAGTAAATATGCGGTTTGACTCCCGCCAAATGTCCCTGCGCGCGCACTTTCAAATTCCCCGCATCTCCCATTAGAGCCCATGTTACAGTACAACTAAATCCTTTATATCTCTTTCAATTTCAATTTGAAATGAAAATTAAATCTTTAATAAAAGATGCGTATTGATAAGGGTTATCCACCGATATGTCCAAAACTACCTTGCCGTTATCACAACATACTAAAAAAGTTGATAACACATATTTTCCTTTATATTTTCCGCATTTTCCAAACGATTTTCTTTAAACTCTTATAGAATCTGCTTAATTACTATACGGATGCACCTTCCAAATTTCAGCTTGATCGGACCATTACTTATCGAATTATAACTGATAAGGCGGTTTCTATTTTTTTGCGGCCAAATTTTCCAAACGAATTTTCCGAAAAATTATTTTTAAGCTCACCCACCTATTTTGTACTCTCAGTTAAAATTTCATTCAAATCCGTTCATTACTTTAGAAGTAGTTTTCGTAAAATCGAGATAAGCGTCAAGACATAGGTTAAATGATGGGGGTAACATAGGCATGATGAAACTTTGGAGTCTTCAAAACGGTTTTTTTTTTTTCAATTTTTCCCGATGATGGATTTGAATGAAATTGCAAAATCACACAACTCTAGTGGTCTGTTATCTGTGTTAGAAATTTGAAACAAATCTAACCTTAATTTTTCTTTTTATGGCGATTTTAAGTTTTTTGGTATTTTGAAATCGTTATAACTTTTGAAAGCTACACTATATAAAAGAAGCACATTCGTCGAGGCTATCCATAAGTATGCGGTTCGACTCCCGCCGAATGTCTTCTCGCCCGTACTAACACATTTTTTCGTAGTCCCATAAGAGCCCATGTTAATGGACTTAGCCGCAATTCCGACGTTAACACTAAATCTTCAATAACTTCCTTAAATTCAATTTCTCCGCAAAATTGAATCAGAAAAAAACGATGCGCATTCACCGGGACTATCAATACATATGCGGTTCGACTCCCGCCAAATGCCCTTTCGCCCGCACCATCGATTACCCCGAACGCGCTCACATCTCCCATAAGAGCCCATGTTATTTTATGCAAAACTAAATCCTTTATATTTCTTTCAATTTCAATTTCTTAGGAAAATTGAATCAGTAATTCAGTAATCAGTAATCACTGGATTAACGCCATATGCTCAGATGCGTTAGTATAGTGCTTTTTACTGGAACAAAGCCATATTGCAATATGAAACAAATCAGTAATTCAGTAATCAGTAATCACTGGATTAACGCCATATGCTCAGATGGCGTTATTACAGTGCATTTTACTGGAACAAAGCCATATTGCAATATGGCGTTAATCCACTGGATTTACGCCATATGCTCAGATGGCGTTATTACAGTTCATTTTACTGGAATAAAGCCATACTCCAATATGGCTTAAATCCACTGGATTAACGCCATATGCTCAGATGGCGTTAGTACATTGCAGCTGTCACTGGAACAAAGTCATATCACAATATGACGTTAATCCACTGGATTAACGCCATATGCTCAGATGGCGTTAGTACAGTGCATTTGACTGGAACAAAGCCATATTGCAATATGACTTAAATCCACTGGATTAACGCCATATGCTCAGATGGCGTTAGTACAGTGCATTTTACCGGAACAAAGCCATATTGCAATATGACATAAATCCACTGGATTAACGCCATATGCTCAGATGGCGTTAGTACAGTGCAGCTGTCACTGGAACAAAGTCATCTCACAATATGACGTTAATCCACTGGATTAACGCCATCCGACTTATGGCTTTATTCCGGTGGGACAGAAAATGGCCGATATGGCGTTATTCCATATGGCGCTATTCAGGCGACTCAACCCAGGGGTGGGATGTGATCTCCAGGCAGCCGTGGAGCTGCAGCGTGATTTCATACCGTGTCGCTAGTTTCGGGCGGCGTCGGCTTGTCAATACACAACATGGGTCCTCTACGTGGCCGTGATAACGCCAT
This sequence comes from Nemurella pictetii, assembly GCA_921293315.2. NCBI lineage: Eukaryota > Metazoa > Arthropoda > Insecta > Plecoptera > Nemouridae > Nemurella > Nemurella pictetii. Next base: position 3,029,109 of record OV121121.1, on the reverse strand, counting down.
CTTGCTTCTTTATCGTGAACACGCTTTAAAACAATGAAGCAAGTTTCTAAGCAAAGAAGCAAGTTTCTAAGCAAAGAAGCAAGAAAGAATCAAGTTTCTAAGCAAAGAAGCAAGTTTCTAAGCAAAGAAGCAAGTTTCTAAACAAAGAATCAAGTTTCTAAGCAAATAAGCAAGTTTCTAAGCAAAGAAGCAAGTTTCTAAACAAAGAATCAAGTTTCTAAGCAAATAAGCAAGTTTCTAAGCAAAGAAGCAAGAAAGAATCAAGTTTCTAAGCAAAGAAGCAAGAAAGAATCAAGTTTCTAAGCAAAGAAGCAAGTTTCTAGGCCTAAACAGCTGGGAGAGTGCAGCTTAGAGAAAGGAAGTTGCATGGAAAACACAGGTTCGGCAGCGGGAAGAGAGCATCTCGCAAATTGCTTGCGTCCACGTTGAAAGGAGACTAGCGTTATGCAGGAAAAATCTCAATATTTATAATTTACAACAAAACTTGGCAAGCAATTTATAACACGTAGCCCTAAGCCCGTCGAAACATGGATCCTCATCATCCTGCGCCAGGAAATGTCGAGCCATCGGTATTTGTAGCAGCATCGCAGCTATTCATCAAAGCATGAATAAATTACACTCGAATATACCGCATATTAAAACCTTTACTCAACCCTAAAAAAGGAACGCAATCAAAAATTTTCTTCCTTAGCCATTCGGATTCCACAGACAAGAAAGGGACAGCGAAGTTCACTCGAAATGCTAAGCAAGGCGTTTTACATATCAAGATTAACATTACTACGTGATTTATGTCTTTAAACGAATTTCCGCGGATTCGAGACGTGGAAAGTTTTGCGCGCAAAGAAAAGTATTTAAAAAGTTTTGCAGACCCGCCAGCCGTCAGCTAGCCCTAGGCAGGCGCGGCTTGAGCAAAGTGACTTCTTCTTGCTGCTTCTTGCTATTTCCCTGCAGCAAATCGAACGGTTTGGCAACGTTGGAAACACCGGTAATCGTGAGATCACCGAAGTTAAGCAACATCGCGCTGAATCAGGTGTTTGATGGGTGACCATCGTGCACATGATCAGTTCTGTTCGGGAGAGAGGTTGGAGGGTTTGAAGTTACTACGACAACTTCACTCGCCTTGCTTGTCAACCTCTCGACAGCACGGATTAGTGGAGGAATCCTGTTGTTCGAGTTGTACCAAAGTTGTACCGTCCTTTGGAAGGGACGTAAAGCCGGTGGTCCCCTCGGTGCTTTTCGACAGGAGTAGGCTACGTGCCGGCACCGGGTTTCCCTTCCTCCCTTCTAGGCTAGGTCATTGTACTGTATTTATTATTTTCCCGTTGATTAGTACAGGAAACAGATATGGGCATCGTCACTAGTATTTACAATATTAGTTAGGTACATGCATGAAAAAAAAAAATACAAAAAAAAAATTACATTCAGTTACAATAATATTATCTCTGAACTAATGATCTAATTATATATGGTCTATCTTATCTAATTTGATCTAGATCTAATCTGATCTAATTGATTTGTCTGATCTATCTAAATGTACAAAAAATTACATATATTTTTTATTTAAACAGATTAGTATACATTTCATACAGTGTCTTAGTACACTCCGTTTACTTTAATATTATTTATAAATTTTTCCTAAAACATTTGACATTCCCCATCAGTCATCATACATTCATTTATCAAATTTAACCCATTCCAATCATCAATTCCTCTTTCTAAAATTCCCACCCCTTTCTTCCCTAATTTCCTTCCCAATAACTTATGGGGAGAGGTACTCGTGGAGATTGTATTAAGGGGTTTGAGTGAGGATGATTTTTAGGTTTAGGGAAAATGAAGGGAGGGTTGGCGATTTGACTATTGTTTGGGGAAGATTGTTGTAGAGTATGGTACAATGCGGGCTGCCGGTGTATGAAGCTCGAGACTATGAAGGGTCGCGAATGGCGTTCTGGCTCCTGGTAGAGTGTTGATGCACGGAGCAGTTGAGTGGAAATTGCTCTGGATGGGTTCGCACGAAGGTGGCCGCAATTTGTACGAGAGAATAGACGACGCGAGACGCCTGCAATAATTCGAACTGCCTGCTTCTGTATAGGATGAAAATTCGATTAGAATCATCACCCTCATCACCGTTAGACCAGTGCCACAGGGCCAGTGGTCAAAACAGTGCGTCTTTAAACACCAATAATCAAATCAATCATTCCCTGCAGCAAGCATTTCACGGGTGTCAAGCACAACCACATCAGGTAGTTTTGTTTCGAAGCTTTCATTGAAATTATTTGACTGGTCGCCTAGGCTTATAGGCGTGAAGTCGATGAGAGAGCGTCTTTGGATAGAAAATCGAAGAAGTTTTCCTCCACCCTGGATCTGGGAATGTCGGAGAGAATGGATTCAAAACAGTAAAATTAATGCATTGAAAGGCGTCCTTTTATGTGGGTCGACTCTTTTCGAACTTACGAAATGAAAAGAACTTTAAAGCATTTGTTGAAATGACAGCAGCGAAAAATATATTTAATATATGGAGATGGATGTTCTATTGATTCCTGGTCAATACATTCGTGTCGGAAAACTGTCGAAATTTGTCACTTGTTAATGTCATCGTCCCGGTCATGTCGATCCCTCATCCCCCCACCCACCCCCCACCGCACGCACTCACCCCGTGGACCGGCTTCCAGCCAGCCGTGTGTCTATTTCACCACCCTCTGGGTGGCACGGGGCGAATTGGAAGGGCGGGAAGATCCACAATAATACATTAAAAATTCTAACGCCCATGGTGCGTACTTCCATGGTTTTAAATAAATCACTCGATTGTGAATGAAGCAGGTGCTTTAAGTTGCCACACTCAAAGTAAAAAGAAAAATTGTTTTGTGATGCCAATTATAAGTGATCAATTATAGTGCTAGTTAGTGCCATCAATGACAGAATTAGTGCTGGTGAAGTTTTGAAGGAAATCGAAATTTGGCTTTGTTGGGGGGTTGCTTAGTTAACGTTGAGATAAAGATTGTAAATTTTGTATAAAATGAGTGCTCAATTAGTTCTCGTCGGTGCCGTTTATCTGACAGTTAGTGCTGCTTTAGTTCCATGTAAATGAATTATTAAGTAGTTAACTTTTAAAGACATGCTGTACGAGTGTGCTGATGAATGGCACTATTTGGTTTTGTGCGCCACTTTAACTCGAGTTTGTTTTTGTCCACAATTTAAAAAAGTTTAAACCCCACAAGAAGGCTAGGGGTGGAACCTCCCTCGTTCATTGATACAAATATATGTTGTTTGTTTTCAATCTCTGTAAATTGAAAGTACTAAATGGTTTTTGTACGGCACTACCATGGAGTTTGATATTTTCCACAACCATTAAAAGTTTAAACCCCACAAGATGATTCGGGATGGACACCCTAAATTTGAAAAAAAAAATATATATATATTAGTAAATATTTAATTTACAGTAAAAAAAAGCAGCACTAACTCCTGAAAAACGGCACTAACTAGAACTAATTAAAGTACTAATCTTATAAAGGAATCTAGCGGCGGTCCAGGCGGCGGTAGCAAGGAATCTAGCGGTGGTCCAGGCTGCCTAGCAAGGAATCTAGCGGCGGTCCAGGCTGCCTAGCAAGGAATCTAGCGGTGGTCCAGGCTGCCTAGCAAGGAATCTAGCGGCGGTCCAGGCTGCCTCAACGTCCCCGGCCGCGCGGGGGACGGAGTGCTCCGCTGCGACGGCGTCGGCGTCGGCGTCGGCGTCGGCGTAGCAGGGTTGCGGGCGGCGTCGCGGCGCCGGGCGGCCGGGCGTTGCGTCAGTACACTTGCACCGCGCGCGCCGGCAGCGTCGACGTCGCGACGCTTTTCACCGCCGTCGGGCTGCTCGATCCGTAGCAAGCCACCGTCCCCGGCACGTGGCTTCAAGCCCGCCGTGTCTGCTAGGGTCTGCTAGGGTCAGCTAGGGTCAGCTAGGGTCTTCAAGAGGAAGTACGGATGTCCTAGACTGTTGCGAGATCGTTTATTACGGATTGTGCGTGGATTGTGCGTGGATTGTGCGTGGATTGTGCGTAGATTGTGCGTGGATTATGCGTGTGTTTGTGTGCGTGTGCAGCCGTGTGCGCGGGTGAGAGTGTCACACGCTCGGTATCACGTCGCGGTCGCGGTCTTTCGGTCGTGGTGTCATCGTGAAAGGTCGTCAGAGGTCAGCAAGTGCGATCCCGGCAAGCAAGTGCGGGTTAGCAAGGCAACGGGGAGGTGATGCCGGTGTTTGTGTGACCTCAGGGTCCCGGGTTCGTGTGACGCCATCATGGCAGGCTTCTCCCCGCGCGTTCGGTGACTGGATCCGTGCCGGATGATGCGTTGCCTAGCGACCAAGCCTCCGCCTGTCGTCCGGCCGCACCGTTAGCTGGTCGCCGCTGCTCGACGATCTAGGTGAGTTAGTTCTTCCAGTAGCGTCACAACTCACAGCTCAATGCAGTCGACAGACAAGCGAAACTTCATCTGCATGCGTCGCTTCGAGCGACTTCGGGGCTCTCCGCGACTTGGTGAGAAGAAGGGAGGGGAAATCCGTCGGGGAACATGCTTTCAACTTCTTTAGCTTGTATGACCGTTAATCCCTAGGTTCAACCGTAGAATGAAGACTTTTTTCTATGGTTCAACCCTAGGTTCAACCCTAGGTTAAGTCCTAGGTTTAACCTTCGGTACAACCCTTGATGTTTGATGGGTGACCATCATGCACATGATCAGTTCTGTTCGGGAGAGAGGTTGGAGGTTTGAAGTTAGTACGACAACTTCACTCGCCTTAAGGCAGAAAAGGCAGATAAGGCAGACCATGCAGATAAGGCATGTTAGGCAGACAGGAATATTAATGTGTTTCAAAACAATGTCCTCATATTTCATTTGAAAGTTGAAACTACGCGGTTACGAAAAGTGTGGAAACTTTTTTGATTAGATTTGAGACGTGACTCCGATTTTGTTCTTAACTTGTAAAGTGATTTGGAAGTCGTTAAAGATTGGCTCTTCCTTCAAGACTTGCTACATAAACTGGCTTCACTTTACACTCATCCAACAACAATTGGTGATTAACGACGCAATGTTTTGACAACTGGCCCCGTGACACTGGTCTAATGACGTCTGTGAATGAAATGGTGATGATGAACCTAACCTAGTCTAGAAGGGAGGAGGGGAAACCTGGTGCCGGCACGTAGCCTACTTCTGTCGAAAAGCACCGAGGGGACCACCGGCTTTACGTCCCTTCCGAAGGACGGTACAACCCTAACAACGGGATTCCTTCGCTAATCCGTGCTGTCGAGAGGTTGATAAGCAAGGCGATTGAAGTTGATGTGCTGGCTTGCACTGAGTATCACACAGCAGCATGTGTCACGTTGCAAGCTCATCCTCTTCGCATGTCGCTGTCAAAGTATTACCTTGTTGTGGATGAGCGTTATTACATCACTTGAGGATAAAGTTGCTTTACTTGAAAACAACGCTGAAAAAACACTTAAAAACCGTCATAAAAGCACCATTTTCAAGAAAAGTGATGAAAAAACTGCTATTAAATTATTAAACAAACATGAAATCGTGAGGTTTAACTTACATAGAAAGTTTAATAAAATTATATTCGTATGCTTGGCCGCTAGAGTCCAAAACATGATGTTGAAAAACCGACCATTTGAAACTAAAAATAGTTTACAGTGTCTCTGTTGAGAAAAAACTAATAAACTCTGAAAATGTCACCAAAATCCTTTGGCCGGTAGAGCGCGAACAGACACGAAAACAAACAAAAATAAATAAAAAACACACATCAACGTTTTTTTTTGCGGAAAATGATGTATTTGAATATTTGAAAATCACCGTTTTTAGAAGAAAAAAAAATACCTGGGTACTGAATGAAGTTGCAAAACTCAAACTTTTCCCGCCGTTTTTCAAAGGTAGTACCTAAAATTGATCCTGCTTTGTAAAGCACAGCGCAGCATTTAATACCAAGCTTAATATTTTTCCTGAAAACCAACTAATTCTCTTTAGCGCTTCGCTCGCTACGCTCTTCAATAACGCGTACATCCAGAGAACTTTTTGCTGGTTCTAATAACTGTCACAAATGTTAACAATGCATCTCAGAGACGTCTGCAAGGTTTCTCTCAGTTTCCAGCAAAAACAACGGTTAGCTTTTTGAAAGTTCGCATGGGAGCCGTCGCTTCTTCTTGATGACTTGATGACTTGAAGACTGATGACTTGATGAATTGATGACTTGATAATTGGCTTGTTTGTCCGATGGGCTAGAACACAATAACCTCCTTCACCCGATCGCCAACTTTTGCCTACTCAACCGCGCTGTTGATGAGAAATTCTTTTCGTTCAAAAGGGTTAATCGGAATTTATTTAGAGGAAAAACGTTCAAAAGTCGTTTTTAATACGAGTTCCATAAGAAAACGACAAGAAATGTGTTAGCATGTATTGAAAGACCATCCTGAAAGTTTTATTTAATTACATTCCATCGATTCACGTCATAGTGCGTAACGTGATTTGAAATTACTTAATTTTTCGTAAAAGTTGATGTCTAAGAAAAGTTGGAAATGGAGTAACACAAGGACCACATAATAAATAGCAACAAAATAATATAGTAACACATAGTTAAACATAGTAACAAAATATAGTAATTACATCATGAAGATACCCAAGAAAGAACGTGAAGACTCGATTTTCTTTTAGCAGCAAGAGAAGCTAAAGATTCACGAATCCGCATCGTCCGTTCTGAACCCGGCACCTCCACCGACAAAGCAACGATTGGCTGACCAAGGCTCGCTTTGAATAGCATTCGTTAACGAAGACCAGCTCCGATAGCAAAGCAATAACGATAACAGTCTTGCGATATCCCGATAGAAAGGATCAACTTTGGGAACATGTCAAAAATATAAATTACTGATTGGCAACAGTGTGGAACAGCGATGCCGTCTGGAACCGGCGTCGCAGAGCGCGCTGGTTTCCAGCCAAGCCACGAGGGACGAGCACGTCGTGCACGTAACATTGCAATCCGTGCTTCCAGCAGCCGCCCCCACCGCCCCCCCCCCCGCCCCCGCCCCCGCAGCAGGCAATGAAACACGAGCGCGGCTGAGAGACGAGAATCTGCGAGCTTCGCGGGCTGTGCACCTCCAGCCACACGATCTTCCGCAGAAAACTAGCAAAATTACCGCCACAAGCTTTTTTTTGTTTATTTCCAGCTAGTTGTGAAAAGGAATACAGTACGATGGCTGGACCTGGTTTCAACGTGGCTAGGCCTTGGCTAAATGTACCACGTTCACTTTGCTGGTTGTTATGGCACTTCCAAAATCAATAAACACAGTTTAAAATGGCTCCACTCAAGTGTTCCCTTGTATTCTGTAAACACGTTTTACACGGATCTTCACCGAAACACTTGTCGATTTCACAACTTTCACTCCTTGAAAGCCATCAAAAAGGTAGTAAAGACGTTAATAAAATGAACAACCCGCCGTGAATAACAAGGTAGAGCAAACAATCCGCAAGGGGCTTCACAATTAGCGCCGCAGCACGTGAGAACGACGATAACTTACGCCCAAGTGGGTGTAATTACTCCTTAACGCCTTACCTGTCTTGGCATTGTTGCCATTATCTTGCTGGCCTTGTTGCTGCTGCTGCTGCTGCTGCTGCTGCTGCTGCTGCTGCTGCTGCTGCTGCTGCTGGTGCTGCTGCTGCTGCTTCTGTTGCTGCTGCATTTTGTGAGAAATAATGCATTCAAACCTTAACCATAATATACCTATACACATAATATTGTTTAAATTTCAAGTAGTGTCAGCGAACTTCTTTGTGTCTTGTTATCGTCCGCAGGGGTTGCTGTGCACGCAACACCCGGCATCTATCATCCATGCTCGTTACAAAGCTGCATAGTTCGATCGATCACTAATATATTCCTTCTTTCGCCGACCAGCTTCAGTCTCCGTCGTTTCAAGTCTTTGTGTTTCGCAGCGCGCTGACCGGAGAGCAAGAGTGAAGTGCTCGCGGAAATCAGCCATTCTGGGAGATGAAAAGGACTATTTTATCCAACTTTGTTGACAGAGTACCAAACACGACACACAACACACGACATACAACACACATCACACATGGCTGTAGCTGTAGCTCTAGTATTTCATGATGAAGCATGCGAATCTCATTAACTGCTTGTAAAATAACAAAGGCAGTTGAAAGCACAGCAGTGTAGCGGGTCTTTTGACTTTAGGGATTCGCAAAGGCTTTTACATTCACGTTGCATGAAATTGATTTTGTGGCTAAAAAATATGCAAAATGTGTCATAAAAATGTTATAAATGCGCCATTAGTGCTAATTAATCTTTTAAGTAATCGCGCGCTCATCCACAACACGGTTACTTAGAGTGTGCGCATTGGAATAGAAGCATATGAGATCAATTTAAAATTTTCGGCGAAAATATTTAAGGGCATATTTCTTGATGACATTCGTGATTTAGTTGTCGTGAAATTATTCGAATATTTTCAAACGTAAAAATTGATTAAAAGGAAAACTATTTAATTGATTTACTCAAAAAACACGGTATCTTTTTTTTTAAGAAGTAAAAATTTTCAATGTCAGTTGAAGATAAAATCGATCTAGTTGCAAAAAACTGAAAAACTAAAAAAAACGCAATAAAAACGTCATAAAAGCGACCCTACGCCAATGAAATTCTTACACCAACATCAAATCGTAAGAGTCAACATATCTAGAGAGTTTTGTCAATTTATATTCAGATTCTTGGCTCCTAGGGTGTAAAACATGTTTTAGTAAAACCGAACAAATTCGTAAAAATTGAAAAATCATAAAAATTTCTCCAAAAAACGTTGCATGAATAAGTTAAAAAAAAAGTGCATATAAATTTTCATCGAAATTCGTTTCCGCTTTTGGACAGTCGCGTGCGAACAAACAAACAAACAAACTAAAACATCGGGAGATTTTCCTTGCAGTAATGCGCAATTAAAGATTTCGCTTCACATAGCTTCGCTCCTAAGGCACATCAAATAACATCGTTATTCACGGGGGTTAAATATCTTTAAAAATTCTTCCAAATATCCCAAGGATTTGGTATGTGAAGCATCAAAAGGGAATAAAAAGAAAAGCTGAAAATTTTTGTACAAAACTGAGAATTTACTGGATATGTCATTCACACACAGTGTCGGTCCCGTACGCTTGACATCGTAAACCCGGCGTCGGCGTCGGCGTCGGCGTCGGCGTCGGCGTCGGCGTCGGCGTCGGCGTCGGCGTCGGCGTCGGCAGAGAATGCCTTGCGGTACTGAAGGTTTGATGGTTTGAAGGTCTGAAGGTGTGAAGGTGCTGAAGGTTTAAAGATGCTACAACGCCTCCCAGGAGCAGGACGCCGCCGTGCACCGAGCAAAACAGCGACTCGCACGCGGATCAGCCTTTCCTTCTGTCACGGAAAAACCGGTTTCCCACCACGGAAAAGCGAGCGTGAAGCCACGCCTCTTGTACGACCTGGAGATGTGTCGAATCCAGCGGCAGATAACAAACCCTGGTGCTGCTGTCAACAGTCGACATGCACTTAACGTCGCCGTCTGTTTTATGGCGCGTCACGTGACTTGCGTTGAGGGAAATACCGGCTGGCCGTGGTGAAACGAACGTATACCGGAGGCTGGTTGGACATAAAGGTGGGATCACCCAGATCTGCAGCGTTGCTGTGGGTGGAAGTGGATATAATTATGCTAAAATAATGATAGATGGCTTTAACCGACTGTTTCCGTTTACATTTTATGTTCGATGCAATTTTTCCCACAAATTTCTTGGATTACAGAAAAAAAATAGAGCTGGTATAAATTTCTAACCCACTTTTACCCTTCATCTTGGTTTCTATGGGAAATCGTCGGTGTATCCAAAGCTTTACGAACAATGTTTGCTGAAATACGATACTTTGGTGGCATCGGTGGGATTCCCAGATAAATCTGAAGAGTGGTGACATTTAGGTCACTTTCTACGCCTTCACGTTTGTGCCAACATGCGTCATGCACTTGGCCCTCGCGAAATAAGAGGGTTGCTACGTCAGCGAGAAAATATTGATCAATAATTGTTGTGAGAGCAAAAAAAACATCCCTTATCCGTGACGTGCGTGACTATAGTCCACCCCCGCCGCCTAGATTCAAGTTCAAGTCCGTTGCAAAGTCATTCAGCGCCACCTGTCGCCTGAATAATGAAACATGTATCGGCCGCAAGCAGCGCGGACTCTAACAACCCTCTGAACCCCCCAACCCACCCCCAACCCCCCACAAACCCACGATACCCTGTGTGCTGTGTGCAGTGTGCAGTGTGCTGTGTGCTGTGCTTGCTGCAGAGAAACGCGATTGTTTGAATTTTGTTAGCGTTGCCCCGGGTCACCAGGCAGAGAGACATCCTGAAGCTTTCCGAGCGGTTTTTTGGCCCCCAAAGACGAGATAATCCTTGAGATTAAATATAATTACAAATCCGGAACAAGGAAATACGGCGACGGAATTCAACGCGATGTGCTATGAGAATTTTATATTAAAAAGCGTGAATAATTAATGCAATAAACAGTTATAAAGACGTGGCTAAGATAAAGGAGGGATATTAATTTCCGGCGGTTTACCTCGTGTGCCTAGGGTGCTGTGATCTTTGCGCCCTGGGCGGAAGGGAAGTGGTTTGCTCGGCTGGAGCCAGGCTGGGCCGGTAATTCGTTGCAGCCCGGCGAATCTACGAGCTGAACACTCTTTCTTAATTACTTTGCTGAAGCGAAGCCCCGCAAACTAAGTTGAACATGGTTCTTAACAGTGGCGTGCAGTGAAATTTGGGACTGGTATATGCTCCACATTAATCACACATACCCTGGGTGGGGTGAACCGTGAACGTAATGCTAACGCCCTGTATGAGTATCACATCTTGAGACATTCTTTAGTTCCAAGTTATTCTTCTTTCCTGAATATACCTTTCATACCCAGACTGCACGCGCCTGGTTCTTAACAAGCTGATAGATTCATGGTGATAGATTCATGGTGATAGATTCATGGTGATAGATTCATGGTGATAGATTCATGGTGATAGATTCATGGTGATAGTTGTGATAGGCTGGCAAAACCGAGCAGCCAGAGTACTTGGCATTGCATTGCGGGGACGGGATTCAGATGCTCGCTTTCCGAACGCGGCCAGCCGGGAAATGTGCTGCTTGCTCTGCGGCGGTTCAACTTTTTTTCAATGAAGCTCAAGAGCGGGTAAAAAAACAGAACAAAGAGGAGAGTGAGACATAATTGATGACAAGTCTCATACAAAAATATCCTTTCTAATTTTCAGATTAAACTAATTAGCAAACAAATAAATCACGCTGGATAATTGACTTGATTATTCGAGCAAAATTTTTAACTGATCATCTGGTCCATAAAAAACGGGAATAATTACGAACGCTTATGTAATAAGTGCATAACTCCCCCGCTGCAAAGTAGCGAGTTTCGGAAGGAACGCTCTTCGCGAGGTCTGCCGAGGATTTCAGTTGTTGATGGCCGGCGATCAACTTAACCCAGCGCCATTTAAAAGAAGCGGACCGACAGACAAAGCTGGCATCGCGTCGTACGAAACTAAAGCAGCGACGGCGTCGCGCGGAAAGAAAAGCGCAGAGAAAAATCCCGGGAAAATAAATAACACAGACATTTTTCCGGCATGTTCAACACATAACCCGCTTATCGTGGATACCGTGAAGCCGCGCGAAACGTGCAGATCTGAATTGACAGCGATCCTAATGTCTCGATTAACCACGTGATAATTTGTCGAGAGAAAATATTATGCGGGCGGCGTTTTAAAAAGTGTTGCTTCATGTACAGCTAGGAATGCCGGGCCAATGAGTCAGGATTAGTGCAAGACACAGGACGTGGCGCGGATGGTCGACGGCATCCTGAGCCAGTCCGCGGCCGGCAGCACGCTGATGCTGGGACGCCGCCGGGTGGGTCATTGGTCACTGCAACTGAGCCGGGTTATCTGTGCTCCAAGGTCCATGAATCTAATATGTGTAAACTCGTCTTTTAAATGGATTGGACAACAGATGAATCAAATACATAAATTGGGTTTGGAAGTTTGGTCGGGTCAGGTAAGGTAGGATTAGAAGGGGGGGGGGGGAGGGGGGTGGGAGGAATATAGTACGAGTTTGGCTTGAAATTAACAGGTTAGGCCAACTGCATTTCAAAACCGACGGGACTCCAGGCATAGTTTACTCAGGCTGACATTAACGTGTTCCCATGGAGGGACCCTCGACATGCAGCTCGGCCCGACTGCAACCTTCACATGCAGCCGATCGGAACTCTGCTGCAATTGTCCCCCCCCCCCCCCCTACCACCTCCACTTACTGGCGCGCATCGAAATCAATAATCAATAAAAATATTTGAAAAGTTTCACAATTCGCCAAATCCGGCGAAACGAGCTCCCACCGATCGCATGCACCGCACCGCACTACGCACTGCACGACACACTGCACGACGCACTGCACGACGCACTGCACGACGCACTGCACGACGCACTGCACGCACCGAAGCAGCGCCTGCCTTGTCGAAAACCTATTCTCGCCGCCTCACAAAAGGAAATCTTCGCCCACCCCCTAACCCCACCGCCCCAACCCCACCCACCACGCACCGGCCTGCGATCGATTCGAACCCAATACCTCCGCTCGGAGCCCCGGCCGCTGCCGCCGCCGCCGCCGCCGCCGAGACGAATCTCTCGCAGAAATCTATTTGATGCGTCGGACGGGCAGAAGCCCAGAAACGCTTTCCCTCACTCACACACACTCACACACACTCACGATGGCTCTTTGTCGGAATTCTCCCGCAGATTTTCCACCCAATCCATATCTCAGCCCGTGATCTGCAGTGTGCAGTGTGCAGTGTGCTGTGTGCAGTGTGCAGTGTGCTGTATGCAGTGTGCAGTGTGCAGTGTGCAGTGTGCTGTGTGCAGTTTGCTGTGATGCAGTGTGCAGTGTGCAGTGTGCAGTGTGCAGTGTGCAGTGTGCCGTGTGCTGTGTGCAGTGTGCAGTGTGCAGTGTGCCGTGTGCAGTGTGCTGTATGCAGTTTGCAGTGTGCAGTGTGCTGTATGCAGTGTGCAGTGTGCAGTGTGCAGTGTGCAGTGTGCTGTGTGCAGTGTGCTGTATGCAGTGTGCAGTGTGCTGTATGCTGTGTGCTGTGTGCAGTGTGCAGTGTGCAGTGTGCAGTGTGCTGTATGCAGTGTGCTGTATGCTGTGTGCTGTGTGCAGTGTGCAGTGTGCAGTGTGCCGTGTGCAGTGTGCATTGCAATAAACTGAATGCTGGAACAAATATCTCTTCTATACTACTTTCCAAGAAAACATGTTTCTTCTCGCCGAACGGCAACCCAACGCTCGCAAACTGCATAATAATAAGCAATCTAATTGCAAATAAGATCTAAACTCCGCTGAACGAAGTGGCCTGATTCGATAACGTGATCTCTGCCTATACGTCAGAAGCTGCAGCCTTGACAGCCTGAGAGTGGCCGACTCCGCGCGTGGACGCCATGCTGGACACAAGACTGACTGTCAAGCTGTGCAGCCTTGACAGCCAGAGAGTGGCCGACTCCGCGCGTGGACGCCATGCTGGACACAAGACTGACTGTCGAGCTGTGCAGCCTTGACAGCCAGACATTGAATGCAGGATACTGCACCACCGTGCCAGTGTGCGTGTGGTAGCCCTGCAGGACTAGTCAGTGTCAGCAACAGATTCAGGACTCGAGTGGTCCAGGTTTTCTCTCCCGCGATGCTGCCAGTTAGAAGTCCCAGTGCAGCAGCAGCAGTGTCGATACCACGTCGCCGTCCAAGCTGCCAACGACGCGTCAGTCCGGCCCGTGTTCCCCACAGACGAGAGCAGCGGGACTTTGCGAGTAATTTATCGCACGGCTGTCCGTCTAGTCGAGATTTGTTGCCGCCTCGGTGGTCCCCTGGGCCTGGCTCGTTGCAAGTTGCGGATGTGTGAAACTTCGATCCGACAGAAGCTGCTGCTCCGGTACAGCATCCTGCAGCCTGGGTTCCAGTCGCAGGGAAAGTACGTGCCGTTTTAAATGGACCCTAATTTAAATGTTACACTTTGGTGTGGAGTTTGATAGAGATTAATGGCCGCGCGTTCCAACCAAGTCGCCGGGTCGCGCGAGAAACAAGATCGAGACCGAAATTATGAAACAATTTTCCGTCCTCGCAGACAAAATAAACGAGCAGGTTTCGAAATTGCGCCTCGATTTATGTTTTAATAAAAATAAGTACAACGATGGGAAATCTAGCTGTTTGGACGTCATGTTTCGTTTGTGAACTTTTTCACCGCGCTTATTCACAACAAAAAGAGGCAATAAAAAAAACAAAAAAAACATAACACAAACACGGGGCGCGTATTCCGATTCGGTCCGGGAAGCACGATAATTTGCCCGGGCAGGAAAAAGATATAAAAAACTTTCGCAGGTCTGTCCCTTCGTGCCAAGTGCAAGCAATTCTCACCCGAATGTCCTGACCCGGGCACTTGTAGCACCGGACACTCTCATGGTTATCATCAGTTCTGTTCGGGAGAGAGGTCGGAGGGTTTGAAGTTAAGCAACATCGCGCTGAGTTAGGTGTTCGGTGGGTGACCATCGTGCACATGATCAGTTCTGTTCGGGAGAGAGGTTGGAGGGTTTGAAGTCAGTACGACAACTTCACTCGCCTTGCTTATCATCCTCTCGTCAGCACGGATTAGTGGAGGAATCCTGTCGTTGGAGTTGTAGCGTCCTTCGGAAGGGACGTAAAGCCGGTGGTCCCGTCGGTGCTTTTCGACAGGAGTAGGCTACGTGCCGGCACCGGGTTTCCCCTCCTCCCTTATAGACTAGGTGAGGTTCATTATCACCATTTAATTCACAGTCGCCATTAGACCAGTGCCACAGGGCCAGTTGTCAAAACAGTGCGTCGTTAAACACCAATAATCAACCGGGCGCTCGCAGCACTGATGCGACGTTGCCATGCTGACAGCACGACGCAATTAGGAACAACGCTGATTGTTGTTGTGACATCGAGAGGGTAGATTTGTGAGCGACGCGTCATCTTTAGGGTGGGGTTGACATGAAACAAAATCTCCCCTCGGTGCAACTTGTCATCGAGCAATTAGCCGAACACACAAACTGAGTCGGCTACATAACTTCTCCGCTGGCTGTAAAGGAAATTAACTCGCGCAACATCCATTTCCATCTCCCATTAAAAGGTAACAACGTTCCGGACATGTTTTCAAATTGTGACGTGACGTACTGATGTGATTAATTGCCATCGAACCCTTTGGAATGCTGCCAGCAGCAGCAGAATGGCTGATTTCCGCGAGCACTTCACTCTCCGGTCAGCGCGCTGCGAAACACAAAGACTTGAAACGACGGAGACTGACGCTGGTCGGCGAAAGAATGAATAAATTAGTGATCGAGCGAACTGTGCAGCTTTGTAACGAGCATGGATGATAGATGCCGGGTGTTGGGTGCACAGCAACCCCTGTTGACGATAACAAGACACAAAGAAGTTCGCTGACACTACTTGAAAGTTGAAAAATATGATTTGTTTAGGTATATGGTGATTAGGAAGTTTGAGTGTATTATTTCTCACAAAATGCAGCAGCAAATGAAAGTTTGTTTCTCGAGCTAATTCGGGGTGTGTTAAGCTGAGGGTGGGGGTGGGAAATTTAAACGGTAACTGCTTCCGTTTGGGCTCACTACCTGCCTCGCAGGCTTTGTTCAGATTCTCTTCTACCCATTATCATTAACAAAAATGATTAGAAATAATAATTAAACCTTTTCGAGCAGTCTGAAAAGCGCAACACTGGGCCTCACGCACAAATTAATACAACCAATCCTGAATGAATGCCATTTCCATGACAACGTCCAGTAAATCGGGATGAAAGGCAGCAGCAGATGGCGCTGTTGCTCATAATTATAGCGATGTTATCTTCAACGAAATTATCTTCAGCTTCTCATATCTGTAATCTCTAAAGCAAGGTCTGGATATGTAAAACCAATGCCGCCTTTCAAATTCTTCATAAAGCAGCCTGGACTGCCGCTTGTTTTCCTGTCTGCAAAGCAGCCTGGACTGCCGCTTGTTTTCCTGTCTGCAAAGCAGCCTGGACTGCCGCTTGTTTCCCTGTCTGCAAAGCAGCCTGGACTGCCGCTTGTTTCCCTGTCTGCAAAGCAGCCTGGACTGCCGCTTGTTTCCCTGTCTGCAAAGCAGCCTGGACCACCGCTTGTTTCCCTGTCTGCAAAGCAGCCTGCACCGTCGCTTGTTTCCCTGTCTGCAAAGCAGCCTGGACTGCAGCTTGTTTCGCTGTCTGCAATGCAGCCTGGACTGCCGCTTGTTTCCCTGTCTGCAAAGCAGCCTGGACTGCCGCTTGTTTCCCTGTCTGCAAAGCAGCCTAGACTGCCGCTTGTTTCCCTGTCTGCAAAGCAGCCTGGACTGCCGCTTGTTTCCCTGTCTGCAAAGCAGCCTGGACTGCCGCTTGTTTCCCTGTCTGCAATGCAGCCTGGACTGCCGCTTGTTTCCCTGTCTGCAAAGCAGCCTGGACTGCCACTCTTTTCCCTGTATGCAAAGCAGCCTGGACTGCCACTCTTTTCCCTGTATGCAAAGCAGCCTAGACCACCGCTTATTTCAAGTCGAACAAGGTTTTAACTTCGTGTTGATTCGCAACCAAATACAAAAGCTCGTTGCATGCTTGGGCCAGATATTTATTATTAAGAGCAAAATATTAATTCAGGGACTTTTAGGGATTAGTACAGAAACCAAATTTAGGAATGAATATTTCGTTCTTAAACAAAGTTTGAACTTCTTCCAAACAAGGAATCACCATGGTGACGACCAATCGGATGCAGTTGTTCCTGACTTGTTTGCAGATAGCTGAGAGATCATTTTATGTTTGGACATTGTGCAAAGCTCTCCTTTCTTGCTTTCACGGAATGTGCCCCAACAGTAAAGTAAAAATGAACTTTTGCGCGGACAACAAAATCTCTTATACTTGTCGCTGCACGCCGAGGATTGAAAACATGGAAATTGTTTTCCTTCGAACGCAGCAAAAAGCCGTCGCGCGTAAAACATTCTGAAATCGCACCGGCACACACTTGCCGGGAGTGTCCGACGACGAAGCCTGGTTTAACGACGCAATCTATCGTCGAGAAGCGTGCGAGAATGATGGCCGATTACGCAATGGTTTTCTTTTGAGAAAGTGGAATAAAACTATCGACACGCACCATTATTTGAAAATCTTGTGGCAGGTAATCCGTCGAGTCTGTCATGGAGATATTTTAGAGCTCTGGATGGGCATGCAGCCACGATCCGTGCTGTACCTTTAGGGGTGTGGTGGGAGGTGGAGGAGGAGGGGGCAGGGAAGCAGCTAGAGGACAGCTGCCACACGTCACGTGACGCGTGGCAGGGGTGGGGTTAAGGGGGGGAGGGGAAATGAAAAACTAGCAACAACTCACATAAAAACAAGAACATTCGAGTTGAGGAAAGTTTGGGCTTTCCAAGCTGAGGATGGCCCGCTGTTTTACAACGGCTTTGTTTTGCTCTTAGAAATCACAGATTTGCTGAAAGTGCTCGGGAATATATCATGAATTCATGACTTACATTCTTGCTGTTATAGACCACTGAGAACTTGAGTAATAAATTACTGCATATTTTGGGATGCTGTTATTTTATTCTGTTCCTCAAGAACAAGTGTGGCCAAGAAGGACCCTGTACCCTGTACCCTGTACCCTGTAATCTAGAAGGCAGGAATATCTCGGCATTAGCGCTGGTGGCGACAAACCTACCGGACTAGGCAGAAATTAAAGTAAGCGCCTTGTGCAGATCTCAACTGCAAGGATATACTCTTTCATATTTTGCAGAAAAAAAACTGTGTTATTGACTGCTAAGTCCCAAACTTAAGGTGTACTCTGTCATTCAATGTGAAAACGTTTCTAGAAACCCCTTAAAGTTAAGTAAGATTGGGTTTTCTTGTTTACTTTGATGGCTGGCGTGCGCTAATTTCTAGCCAAGCCGACTAATCAGCGCTGGCGTCTCTGTCGCCAGCTCAACAGTCCTATTTCGGCAAAGTTTCCTGCATCCTACAGCCTGGTGAGATGTTTGCTGGCAGAGTGTCCTGCATCCTACAGCCTGGTGAGATGTTTGCTGGCAGAGTGTCCTGCATTCTACAGCCTGGTGAGATGTTTGCTGGCAGAGTGTCCTGCATCCTACAGCCTGGTGAGATGTTTGCTGGCAGAGTTTCCTGCATCCTACAGCCTGGTGAGATGTTTGCTGGCAGAGTGTCCTGCATCCTACAGCCTGGTGTGATGTTTGCTGGCAGAGTTTCCTGCATCCTACAGCCTGGTGAAATATTTGCTGGCAGAGTGTCCTGCATCCTACAGCCTGGTCAGATGTTTGCTGGCAGAGTTTCCTGCATTCTACAGCCTGGTTAGATGTTTGCTGGCAGAGTTTCCTGCATCCTACAGCCTGGTGAAATATTTGCTGGCAGAGTTTCCTCCATTCTACTGCCTGGTGAAATATTTGATGGCAGAGTGTCCTGCATTCTACTGCCTCGTGAGATTTGGTTTGGTCATGCATTTTATTTCAAACATTTCATTCCAACAAAACAAAATCTAACCCCCATAAATTTCGGGGGTTAATAACGCATGGAATTCACTTCTTTCTGACAGCTTGTCTTCTTGTCTCCCCCAGCCCAACTAAATAATTGTCCACAGCGAGACTTGTAATGAATAAAAAATATCCTGGTCGTTTGACCCCTCAACCCACCCCCACCCACCCCACCCCTCAATGGCAGCCAATCCAATCGAAGCGTGATGTTTCGGGATGAAAAATAAACACAAAACTGGACATGATGAAACCGCGGGAAAGCAATAGACTGAAATTTAATTTAAAGTCCGTGATTGATTACAGCCGTCAGCCCACGTCGCGCTTTGTGCACGAGCCCGCGATCAATTAATTGGCCCCGGGCTTGATTGCCCCAATTAATGAGCTCCGTCGCCTAAATTATTTCGCGAACGGTTCGATCCTTCGCCAACTGCAAACGTTGGTCCAGTCAATCATATTTTGAGCAGCTTCGTTCGTTAACAATGCAGCAGCAATCATGTTCGGCCGATGTTGACCGATGTTGACCGATATTGACCGATGTTGATCGATGTTGACCGATGTTGTCGAAGTTTACCGATGCAGGAGCCAGGAGCCAGGAGCCAGGAGCCAGCTAATCTGTTGCGAGACATTCATATTCACATTGCCGCGCCTGCAGCGGGGGTCATGGGGGTCATTGCCTACGAAGCAGGAAAAGAAAACGAATTCGATGTTTCGAGTGTTTTCGTTAAACGCAACATTTTGCACGAACGGTTTTCTAGTTTTTGTATTTGTCTCCCGGATGCTGGCTTCAAACGACGGCTGTCGCTTGGGGAAACAGAGTTGCGAGCCGTTGCAAAACTTACAATCAATCCCTACATCTTCCTTATCGCACATCCTTAAAACAAAGAACTCGGATTAAAGACACTGGACACTGGACACTGGACACTGGACACTGGACACTGGACACTGGACACTGGACACTGGACACTTGACACTTGACAGCATAGCAATAACCTTGCGGCACTCGACCACACTGATCGCTACTTGCCATCAAGCTTGATCAGGATCAGGATCACGATCAGGATCCCAGTGATCGCTGAAGAGTTTAGCTGCCCAGGATCAGCAACCGTTGGGAAAACGTGACATTTCAGTTGAGCTTGAGCCTCAAAGATAGGATGGGTTTATCGGGAAGAAAAGAAAAAATATTGATGAGATTATGAAGAGGTTGTTAGTTTCAACCAATAAAACTATTAGAAATTTGTGAGATTACAATCCTTATGCCAAATACTCGTCGCATGTACGGCAGACAATGGTTATTATTAACGAAATATTAATAACAAAATCTACACCCGTACCGGGATTCGAATCCGGGTCCTCGCCTGTCCGGGCCACCGATATAATGTTTGGAATTGATACCTAATTCGTTACTAACAATCATTGTCAACCTTGACGGAATGTCGGCCACGCGGTCTCCGCGATGCGGCGAAATGAAGGTCGAGGGACAGAATCGCCCCCCCGCCCCCGACACCGCCCCCGACGCCGCCCCGACGCGAGGTGAACGCCGACCGAGAGGACGCCGCCGTCCAGCAGCTGGCCGAATAGTTGGCAGATGTTCGCTTGCACGTTGTCGCTGTAACAAGCCGCCCAACGGCGTCGGCGTCGGCGTCGGCGTCGAGGGTCGCGGCATGCGTGGAATAATAAGACACGCTGACAGAAGTGAGGCTTGATGGCATCGAGCGGAGGATGTCCGCCCCCCTCCCCCCCCCCCACACAACCGAAGTTTTTCCTCGTCGCTCTGCGTAGGTTTCCTCGGTAGAGTGTGATAAGAAGCAAGCTTGACATGGTTGCCATGCCGCGTGATGCGAACAACAGCTTTGCATGACATGGTTGCCAGCCCGAACGGTTTGGCAACGTTGGAAACACCGGTTCTCGTAACGTCACCGAAGTTAAGCAATATCGCGCTGAGTCGGGTGTTTGATGGGTGACCGTCATGTTCAGGATCAGTTCTGTTCGGGAGAGAGGTTGGAGGGTTTCTTCTTGCCTTGCTTATCAAACTCTCGACAGCACGTAAATCATATAATAATTACCAATTGAATTAAAATAATAATATATCATTATGTTGTGACGTTGCGTCGCGTCAGGAAAGGTAGGATTAGAAGCGGGGTGTGGGGGGTGAAATATAGTGCAAGTTTTACTAAAAATTATAGCAGATTGAATTTCAAAACATTCCAACATTTCACATCATGCATTTCTGTTTCATGCAAAACAGACTGTACTCCAGGGCCAGTCTGGGCTGGGCTGGTGCAAAAACAGACTGTACTCCAGGGCCAGTCTGGGCTGGGCTGGTGCAAAAACAGACTGTACTCCAGGGCCAGTCTGGGCTGGGCTGGTGCAAAAACAGACTGTACTCCAGGGCCAGTCTGGGCTGGGCTGGCGCAAAAACAGACTGTACTCCAGGGCCAGTCTGGGCTGGGCTGGTGCAAAAACAGACTGTACTCCAGGGCCAGTCTGGGCTGGGCTGGTGCAAAAACAGACTGTACTCCAGGGCCAGTCTGGGCTGGGCTGGCGCAAAAACAGACTGTACTCCAGGGCCAGTCTGGGCTGGGCTGGCGCAAAAACAGACTGTACTCCAGGGCCAGTCTGGGCTGGGCTCTCGCAAAAACAGACTGTACTCCAGGGCCAGTCTGGGCTGGGCTGGCGCAAAAACAGACTGTACTCCAGGGCCAGTCTGGGCTGGGCTGGCGCAAAAACAGACTGTACTCCAGGGCCAGTCTGGGCTGGGCTGGCGCAAAAACAGACTGTACTCCAGGGCCAGTCTGGGCTGGGCTGGCGCAAAAACAGACTGTACTCCAGGGCCAGTCTGGGCTGGGCTGGTGCAAAAACAGACTGTACTCCAGGGCCAGTCTGGGCTGGGCTGGCGCAAAAACAGACTGTACTCCAGGGCCAGTCTGGGCTGGGCTGGTGCAAAAACAGACTGTACTCCAGGGCCAGTCAACTCAGACTCAGGTTTACTCAGGGCTGGTGCAAAGGCCAACATTAAATCTTAGTTTAATTAAAAGATAAAAACAAGTGTTCACTAAGAACCTTTGAAGAGATTGTAATAAGCAGGCTTTGCCGGATGCGTTTCGGAGACGGCAATTGCTGTGCGGGTGTTGATGAATATTCAGGAGCTAGGATTCAGGATTGAGTCCTGCAACTAGTCGAGTTCCTGCTTAGCCAATGGCAGTAAAGCAGCTAGACGGACGATGGCGTTGCTTGCAGCTAGAGTGTTCCTAAATACGTCAAGATTTTAGAGCTTTAATTAATTTAATTTAAGAAAACAAATTCGTTAAAAAGGAGATGTCATTATAGTGAATGGTGGCATTCAAATCGTCAGCACGAGATTATAAAGATGAACAGTCAGCATTTAAAAGTATTGTAAAAAAAAGTTAAAGACCCAATCCCCAATCCCCCAATACCCATGCCCACCACCCATAGAAAAAGAAAACATTTGGAATAAATCAAATCTAAATATTTTCTAATTTTTCTATATACGCAATTTTATTAATATTTTACATAGTTCGTTGACGAACAAATGATGAACAAATGTAATGCATAGGAATGGGAATGGGAAATGGGAATGCATGGGAGTTGAAATGTGATAATTTGAATTTAATTTTAATTAATTTGCTTAATTTAGATATTTCTATTTTAAATTTTAATAATTAAATTAACATTTCACCTCCGCGGTCAGTTGGTTCTACGTCAAGCTAACTATTTCCCCGACATGATTTCACTCAAACTGCGTTCATGACTCGTCTATAATTACGGGGACGAAGCCCCCCTGCACGAGCGTGTGGCGGGCAGCTCTCGGGTCGCGGTGTTTGGGGGTCCCCACGCTCACGCCTTAGAAGGGGCAGTGTGCAGAAGAATGTTTTGATCGTTTTTTATTTATTTATTTATTTATTTATTTATTTATTGTCATTTTCATTGAAATACCATAGAACATTCCAAGATGCTGGTTAGGAGCAGGCAGGCAAGCGCAGGCGATACGTACCGGCGACAACCCCAGTATTCCTTCGATGCAATTCCTCCCCAAAAGCTTCCTCATAACTCGAAGCAGACATCAGCAGAGATGCGGAAGAAGCGGAGACGCCAAGAACAAGTAATTCCTTCGTGGAAGCAACGCTCGGAGCTGCAAGAACTCGCTGTGGAGAACTTCAAGACGCCTTTTCAAACTAAAATTTGCATCGTTAATTTTTCCATTCTGCCGCCAGCGTCGTTCAGACCACAAAGCGGATCGAAATCTTATTTCCTTTTTGTGAATTTTATCCGCGGCGTTTTACTGATTCGCCCAAATTGACGCTGGAAAAAACGTGAAGCGCAGAGCAAAATCTTCCTTCTCACAAACTTCTCCAGGACTTCAAGGAAACGAGGCCGAAATGTTGGCAGAGTCAGGTCTGTCAAGCAGCTACCTGGTCAGGTCTGTCAAGCAGCTACCTGGTCAGGTCTGTCAAGCAGCTACCTGGTCAGGTCTGTCAAGCAGCTACCTGGTCAGGTCTATGACACTGCCTTTTAAAATGCCAGTTTCGCAAGTCTCACGTCAAACCGGAAGGCTGTGCGATTTCATGACTACGTTTTGTTATGACTACGTATCTTCCATGACTCTTCCAAGTTTATCAACCCATTTTTACAGCATCAATAACACGATAAGACAATAAAAGATTCGTGCCACCAGTAAAATACGTGAAGTATCAGTCAGCCGGATTGCATTCTGTTAAAAAAGAAAATTTCCAAACCTACGTTTCTGAAAAATGCTTTTTCCCATTTTTCTCGAGAGTGATTTTAAACGAGGTATTTCCTCGAAGAAATAAAACGTCTCACCCTCCCACAACGCAGCGACCCTGACCCGGATCCACGAGAGTTATTACCCCGTCAGCAAGCCCCTCTAAACGTGGCGATACGATGCGATGCGATGCGATGCGATGCGATGCGATGCGATGCGATGCGATGCGATGCGATGCGATGCGATGCGATGCGATGCGATGCGATGCGAGGCAGGGTCTACATGTGGCTGGCATCGATCGCGACCTGCTACGCTTGGCCTAGGGTCTCCAGCCAGGCCGAGCAGCAGCAGCAGCAGCAGCAGCAGCAGCAGCAGCAGCAGCAGCAGCAGCAGCAGCAGCAGCAGCATTGTAGTTTTTCATTGCTTGGTTTTCATGGAATGCAGCCTTCCTGCTGGTCCGATAAGCAAATCATGATGGAAGGTGACATCAACGAACCCCAACAAAGTTCTCAGCTCCAATTCAACATGTAGATTTTTTTCATGTTAAATCTTCATTAAAAAAATAAATGTAACACCAATTTATAACCGTTCAGCGACGCTGCATCAAGGTGTCGGTGGGGAGGGGCGGAGGGGAAATGGGGTGAAGAAGGGTGGGGGGCGTCCGATCGAGATTTGCGAAGACACCGGCGTCGACGTCTGAGCGTCGATTGAACGACGCTTGGCGCGGGGGGGGGGGGGGGGGGGGGGCGCGTTGCCTCGCGGTCTTTAATAATAAATATATCACTGGACGCGATGATTCCTCGCGGAATTAGAGATATTGCGCGTAGAGATATTGCGCGTAGGGATATTGCGCGTTGAGATATTGCGCGTTGAGATATTGCGCGTTGAGATATTTCGCGTAGAGATATTTCGCGTAGAGATATTGCGCGCAGAGTTATTGCGCGTAGAGATATTGCGCGTAGAGATATTGCGCGCAGAGATATTGCGCGTAGAGATATTGCGCGTAGAGATATTGCGCGTAGGGATAGTTCGTTTCTTCGAACGATTTACAGGGAGTCGAGCCGCCCGGAAATCACTTTCCATCAGAGAAAATAAATAAATGGAATGCTTCTGAAAGCGATTCAATTAAGGGAAGTATTTACTCTCATTTTAACGATGAATGAAAAACAAATTGAAAAGCAGCCAATCATATTAGCAGCACCGCGTCGTCAAAGTGATCGAAGCAATGTTTTTAGGGGAGACATCGCAGAAAATTGCAGCCACGATTCAACCGTTTGTGTTAAATGGAGTCATTAAAACCCAGCACCCAGCACCCAGCACCTAGCACCTAGCACCCAGCACCCAGCACCCAGCACCCAGCACCTAGCACCCAGCTACCAGCACCCAGCACCCAGCACCTAGCACCTAGCACCTAGCACCCAGCACGCAGTACCCAGCACCCAGCACCCAGCACATAGCACCGAGCACCTAGCACCGAGCACCGAGCACCCAGCACCCAGCACCCAGCACCCAGCACCCAGCACATAGCACCGAGCACCTAGCACCCAGCACTGTGTTCAGCTAATGTTCAGTTGACCCCCTGAACATTGGCCAGAATGCCGCGCAAACGTTTCACCCTTGTTTGGGGGTAGTTTTTCACAAAAGTTATAGCCGCAATGTTGTAGCTTACTCAAATACGCATCCATTAATATCAAGAAAGTTCAAATTTTAGTCGGGGGTGACCAAGATATCGGGGGTCTAAGATGGAGCAAATTTACAAAATCGAGTATTTGCTGGTTAAATGTTCCAAAGGAGCTTTTTTTTCAATTAATGAGCGTAACGAGCGTAGCGAGTGACGCGAAATCTGCAATTACACTTTACTGCTAAAAAAATCCTTATTTATTTTATTTTTTGTGGGTTTGTTTGTGCGTGCTCTACAGGGTTAACGCCAAACCCGATTTTGCTGAACACAGCAGATTGCCATGGACTATAAGCAAAGCATCCCCCCAACGCTTTGCTGCTTAGTTTGCCCTGGAAGCTTGTGCGAAAACAAATGGAATTTAACTTCCGAGGATTTCTTTCTGTTAAAGTCAAGTGTCTGTCTCGTCAGGAATGTGGCCAGGTGGCGCCTGGAATGCGTCTGTGCGCGCGGCTCGCTGCGAAAACAGGACGGACATTTTATTGGATTACTTGTGCAGACTTGTTGCCAATACGGGATTACGTCGTGCTCAATCATACAATTTCATGATCATAAACAGACACAGGGCATTTTCTTATCGCCTACAATTTTATTATTTCTTATCAAGCATACCAATGATCGATACTCTAAGGTTGTAAGTTCACTTACATGAATGTGTTATTTCATTTGGTGCATCGTTAATTGTCTTCTTAATTTTATAAAATCAGTATAAGAATTTTTTATTGTCAGTAAAGTATAGCTAGACTTGTATTACCATAGAATAAGCTTGGTATTACTCATACCTCTAGTACCTGCAATACATCAAAGAAACTTTAACACTTTAACACTTGCAGAACCCAGCTCCAGGGAAAACTGGACTGTAAAATTTGTCTCTGAGATTTCATAATCAGAAATAAATTCGCAGTTACCATTGCCATGGATGGCGGTCATTTAAATTCGGGAATTGTTTCCACAGAAGAACAGCAAAAACCAAACATCGGTTGTTGAATCTAAAAAAATGTATTTACACATAACATTTCTATGTATGTACACGAGGTAGAAAAATAAAAGAAACGATAATTGAAATAACTAACCCGAATAATAACATCAGCAGGCCTAGAGTTTCCCATGCATGTGTACTCGGCTGGTTCTGGTTGTTAACACGCCAGTGCTGCATCCACTGATTGTTCAATCCGTGCCGCGATTATTAATAATAATCTTCCTGGCTTAACATGGGGCACAACCTCGACTGAAACAATAATTTCACGATGTTTCACAATTAACCACGCCGCCCGCGGTATCACGATCATTATTTGTGTTTGTTTTCCATGAAAACCCGTCGTGAAATTCCATTTCTGCCTTTGATCGCAACGTGACCACGGCTCTGCCAATCGACATTTCCTCTGCCTACGAACAGAGAACACCAAACACCGAAAAGAAAATTCGCCCTCAAAAACATTTCCTCTTTGGCTCAATGCCGCAGTAGCGAAACCTTTGTAGAATCATTCGCTATCCGCCTGCATCACATAATATGGATGTGTATACGTCCATGATCGCATCATATCGACCCATAATAATGATCAGCAGCAGCAGCAGCAGCAGCAGCAGCAGCAGCAGCATCAGCATCAGCAAGCAGCAAGCAGCGGCAGCAGCATCAGCAAGCAGCAAGCAGCAAGAAGCAAGCAGCAGCAGAAGCAGCAGCAGCAGCATCAGCAAGCAGCAAGCAGCAGCAGCAGCAGCAGCAGCAGCAGCAGCAGCAGCAGCAGCAGCAGCAAGCAAGCAGCGGCATGGACCTGTCTATTGATCTTCTTCTTCGCGCCGTGGGCCGAGCCTTGTTCCTGTTGGTGGACCGCGGTACAGTTTGAATTATGAACGGCAATTCGCGCATTTTCCAAGCCACATTTGATGTGACGTGTGCCATGCTCAGGGCGGGTGAGGAGCGGCCGGCCCCCTAGCGACCTCATACAAGTTAATGCGAGTTTTATTTTTTAATATCTTCGAAGCACTCAAGTGTCTGGGGCGTTATGACTTATGTGCAGTCGTGAGTAATGTGTGACTGCTATTTATTTATTCTTAAGAATGAGCAAAGGACCGTGTTTGTGACAGTGAATTTCAGTATAGAAGATATATTTTCACCATGGGAATCGGTCGAACAAGGTCAAACAACCACAATCAACAAAAGCACAGGCATATCACACAAGCATGGCACACAAGCATAGCACACAAGCATAGCACACAAGCATAGGACAAACATGGCACACAAGCATAGTACACAAGGATTGACCATGGTCATTCATAGTTCTGAATCTATCTCCATGGAGCCCAACAACATTCCGTAGTTGATTGTCTGTGTAGCATAATGGATAAGTGCAGTGCCCCGGAAAGACCCGGATTCGAATCCCGGCACGGATGTAAATTTTGGAACTGATATTTCGTTTCTAATAACCATTGTCTACCGTACATGCGACGAGTATTTATATTTAGGATTAAATTCGCACTAATCATGATTTATTGTTAAGCATATCTCTTTGATGAACGACGATTTCTCTGTTCCTATTCACTCATCAATTTATATCAATTATATGAAAGTGTGCACAAGAATTATTTAGATATGTAAACCTTAATGTACTATCGAATTTTTAACGATATTACGCGAATGTAGAAATACCTACCGCATTTGTCATTACGTTGGCACTAACCTGCCTCGTCATAACAAATTTTACTCTTACGAGCTGCTGTGCGAACGCTATTTTATTCATGTTGTGGATGAGCGTGCCCTCGCCCCTCACCAACCCAACTCTCACCCACAACGCGGTTATTTTTTGTGCGCATAGCCAGAAGCATGTCAGACAATTTTTTAAGTTTAGGCGATAATTATGCAGCTCTCCCGATGACATTCGTTACCAGGAAATATCATGATTTTAAGACTTAAAAACCGACTTAAAGACAAACTATTTCATTAATTTTCTTCAAAATAACACAGAATCTTATTTTTAAGATTTTTAACGCTCACAGTAAAATTTTTCGACATCAGTTAAAGATTACGTTGATTTAGTTGCATAAAACTGGAAAAACGCCAGAAAAGCGCTAGAAAAACGTCACAAGGAGAAATTTTCACGAAAAGTGCTGTAAAGAAATCAATGAAATTTTATACACAAACGTTAAATTGTCATGGGTCAAAAAATCCAGAAAATTCCGTCAAATTATATTCAGATTCTTGGCCACTAGAGTGCAAAACGTGCTTTGGAAAATCTGGAAAATTTCGTAAAAAATAAATAACATAAAATTTACTCGTTCGATTTTCTTCAAACACGTGACAGATCTAAGTGCAGAAAAAACGAAGGTCCTTATAAATCAGTTTTGGCGTTTGGCCTGTATGAGCGCGAACAAACACACGAAAAACAAACACAAAAAAAATTGATTTTGTGAGGTGTTTCAGAGTCACGGGAGATGGTCAGTTGAGATTGACTTTCGGGCCTAGGGGACGTTCAGGATGTGTACGTTTGCTAATTCAAAGTTTGCCATTTGAAGTTGGTGGATAATATGACTGCAAACATATAATCAACAAAAGTTCGACTTTCAAACGCGTCAATTGTATGAATTCCGGCCAGTTTCCAGTCGTTGCAACTTCAATATCATCCTCTCCTCAGCGGTGGAAGCTTTCATTTACGTTCGCGTACGATTTACACACTTTACAAATTGAAATAGGACTTCATTTCTACTGATGTAGGTTAGACTATAATGTAGCGTGTGGCCAACTGCTTCATTGTCAACTCTTGGTCCACAATTTGGAATGGAGAAGACCAACTCCGCGAATGTATGCGTCAAAAGGGTCACGTGACACTTAAAGCCAATGACTAAAGGTTGAGAAAGGAGCCCCTGCTTCCTAAAGTTTGGTACTGTCGAGTGTTAACGCACTGGTGAATGATAGGCTCGGCTCGGGCTGAATGTCTCGCTTCCTTGTGGTCAAGTTCCACCCCCCACGCCCCTCTCCCAACCTCGTTTCCAGGGCCACAGCGCCCCTTATTTGTCTAAGCCTGCACGCTTGCCGGGCGCAGTCGAAGAACCACTTAAAACACCCCTGTTTTCCGTCTTCATCTCGCGTCGCCGACAAGCGAAGTCGATTGCTACGTGCTACGTGCTACGTGCGCTCAGCGCTTAGCGCTAGCGCTCAGTGAGCGGGAGTGAGACAGCCGAGCTGAGAGTGAGATCTCACCGAGCTACGAGCGCTAACTTCATCGCCGACCACGAAAAACACTCTGCGAAAACACGGACCAAGTTTCTGCGAGTGACGGCTGGAAAAACAAGCCCGCGCGCGGCCATAGATTTGTGTGGGAAGGGCGGTGGCGAGGCGACCTCGAGACGGCCTGCAGAGAGTTCACCGGGTAGTGTTCGGCTGCAATAAACTACTGACATGACTCAAACTACGAGACATCAAACCCGAAGCACGTTTCATCACGCTCAACCGATACGAGCTGGCGTTTCGATGGCATTCACTCACTTTCAAATCGTGCCTTCAGACTCCGTAGGTCCGCATTGTAAAACAAGGGTGTAAAAGCAGATTTCAAGGCATATAATTTCTTATTTACCTGACTTAATTTTCCGCTCATCTTACACCAGCACGGTACTCTTACTAGCGGGAGAAACCAAAAGCAAACAGAAAGCTAACTCCAGTTCGAAGTTTCGTGTGGTAACGACGAGCCCTCTCTTCTTCGGTTGCTAATCCTCCCAAAACAAGAAGAGAAATTATCATGGAAGCTATCGACTTACACGCCTTGGCCGGGGAGAGAGTGTGAGAGAGAGAGCCGAGTACTTAGTACTTAGCAGCACGGGGGCTTAGGCCAAGTGGTGGCTTGGGATGTAGTATGGCGGCGGGCTGTTTTCTTAGCCAATCACGCTTAGGGGTTGAATCGATGCACCCGTATGAGCGTGCTCAGCCAGGTTATGTGTTTCACTTTGTTATGCCAGCCCGCGCCGGTCACTGAGATACGAGACCCTTCGAGGCCCTACGAGGGCCATGCCCTTCTTGCTCAGTTTGTGTTCACAGGTCAGGGACCATGGTGCGACATTGTGCGACATTGTGCAACATTGTGCAACATTGTGCTAGATGATGCTAGATGGTGCTACATGATGCTAGATTGTGTAACATGGTGCCAAATGGTGCTGTATGGTGTAGCAGCGCGAACAGCGAGCAATACCCAGTCATGCTGGTGTAGGTTTATACGAGCAGCTACGAGCTCGTACTAGCTTAACTATGAACCATTATCGAAGAAAAACAGCCGGCTTTGACGTTTTAATGAAATTTTAAAAAATTATCTGTCGTTTAATTAAGTGAATGTTCGGTAACATCTGCGTAGAGAACTTTACGAGCCCAATTACCAAGCCATGCAAACAAGCGAGGGGCCGGCGGGCTGGGGCACAGCATTATGATGTTGTTTTAGCTTCATCGGCCGATCTAGTACCTCGCCAGCTCGCTGCAGCAGGCTCGCTGGCTGAGGCTAGGAGGCCGAGCGATCGCCTAATTCACGCAGGTGTTATACTGCCATTTAAACAAACAATCGGAAGTCTGCATTCACAAATGGAAACTTTGGAATAATGACATCATAATTCAAATTATGAAATAGTTTATTAAATTAAAAACATATATCGGTGCGTCTCTAGAACATAAATTTTGAATTAAAAAATACCGAACATATTTCAATTTCAGATCTTTGTCGGAAAAATAATATGAATTTCCGTGTACGAAACTTTTCAGTTTATCACGACAGAATAAAGTGTCGCGTAACCAATAGAAACGAAATTAACGCCGCACTACAAATAATCTGAAAGCTGGTTTCGTGAAATCTACTTGCTCGGAATCTAATTGGCTGAGATGAAGCCTGGCTTACAATCGAATCTCGTGACGAATTATTTGTAAAGCAAGTCAGAGCAGCCACGATCCCGCCTTGGCTCTTAGCATTGTGTTACAAAACCTGTTTCAATGCTCTGTAGAGAGCCGAAGATGTCGACGGTGCTGCCCGTCTCGCGCAGGGTCACCCGTCCAGCGAGTGACGTGGCTGGGTGTTGCTTAACCTCGGACACCATGCTACCTTGAGTTGGGACTGATTAACTTACCAATGGCTCATAATATTTCTAATACGGATCGGGGGAAACGTTTTCTTGGTTTTTAAGAAGGCTGAAAGAAGCAAAGAAATATATTTTTGATGTGCGTTAAGAGCGAAGCGTGTGAAGAAAAATCTTCAATTACACTTGACTGAAAAAAAAGTCTCCGATGATTTTTTTATTTTTTGTTTGTTTTTCGTGTGTTTGTTCGCGCTCTACAGGCCAAACGCCGAAACTGATTTATAAGGACCTTCGTTTTTTCTGCACTTAGATCTGTCACGTGTTTGAAGAAAATCGGACGAGTAAATTTTAAGTAATTATGCAAGAAATTAATGCAAAACACGTTTTGCACTCTAGACGCCAAGCATCTGAATATAATTTAACGAAACTTCCTGGATAGTTTGACCCAAGCGATTCAATGTTTGTGTACACATTTTTTTAGTGTGTTTTAACTTCATCTTTCTTGAAAATGGCGCTCCTACAACACGTCCTTTTAAGCGTTTATGCGGTTTTTTGCAACTAAAGCAACTTTATCTTCAGCCGAAAATCTACAGCGTGCGTTAAAATTCATAGAAGAAAATACTGTGTTATTTTGAAGCAAATGAATTCAGTAGTTTTCCTTTTAATCGATTTTTAATTTTTTAGATATTCATTGAAAATGCTGCTAATTTATCGCTTTACATTTAAAATGTATCATATAAGCCGGTACGCTATTAGTAGTGATCGTAATATAACCGCGTTGAGGGTGAGCGTAAGTATTTCGCTCATAAGCATAAAGCAACACGGTTATATGAGTGTTCGCATAGCTAAGTTATAAAAGGATAGAGAGACACGATATTTGCGAGCACTTGAATGAAATAACACCGCCCTCTCCCTGGTCTAACGACACCCTGCTCCGTGCTTGCATCTACACCAGCAACAGCCTGGTCTAACGACACCCTGCTCTGTGCTTGCATCTACACCAGCAACAGCCTGGTCTAACGACACCCTGCTCTGCGCTTGCATCTACAGCAACAGCCTGGTCTAACGACACCCTGCTCTGTGCTTGCATCTACAGCAACAGCCTGGTCTAACGACACCCTGCTCCGTGCTTGCATCTACACCAGCAACAGCCTGGTCTAACGACACCCTGCTCTGTGCTTGCATCTACACCAGCAACAGCCTGGTCTAACGACACCCTGCTCTGTGCTTGCATCTACACCAGCAACAGCCTGGTCTAACGACACCCTGCTCTGTGCTTGCATCTACACCAGCAACAGCCTGGTCTAACGACACCCTGCTCTGTGCTTGCATCTACACCAGCAACAGCCTGGTCTAACGACACCCTGCTCTGTGCTTGCATCTACACCAGCAACAGCCTGGTCTAACGACACCCTGCTCTGTGCTTGCATCTACACCAGCAACAGCCTGGTCTAACGACACCCTGCTCTGTGCTTGCATCTACACCAGCAACAGCCTGGTCTAACGACACCCTGCTCTGTGCTTGCATCTACACCAGCAACAGCCTGGTCTAACGACACCCTGCTCTGTGCTTGCATCTACACCAGCAACAGCCTGGTCTAACGACACCCTGCTCTGTGCTTGCATCTACACCAGCAACAGCCTGGTCTAACGACACCCTGCTCTGTGCTTGCATCTACACCAGCAACAGCCTGGTCTAACGACACCCTGCTCCATGCTTGCATCTACAGCAACAGCCTGCTCTAACGACACCCTGCTCTGTGCTTGCAGGATGGGAGGCGGCGCGCTGTGGACGGCGCTGGCTGCGTTGGCCAGTGCAGCGCTGGCCTGCCGGATCTCGGAGTTCGCGTGTCGCAGCGGCAGCGCGTGCGTCCGACTCGACCGCTACTGCGACGGCGTCGACGACTGCGCGGACAAGAGTGACGAGCCGCGCTACTGCACAGGTAACTTGTTGCTACCTGCTCCTGCGTCCTGCTACCTGTTTCCTGCTACCTGCTACCTGCTACCTGCTACCTGCTACCTGCTACTTGCTACCTGCTACCTGCTACCTGATACCCGCTACCCGCTACCTGCTACCTGCTACCTGCTACCTGCTACCTGAATTGAGATCTAATGGAAAATATAACATCCAGAGGAGAAAGAGCAATGGTCAGCGGGTCACGTGACCGTGCCGCCGACCGGATGTGCGTTGCCAGGAACAAGACTCGTTTCGTCGAACCCCGCCATTTCCCCTCGCGCCGACTCCGTATAGCCCTCTTTAATTGGCCAATTTATCAACGCACTTTCTTCCTCTCTCTTCCTCTTTCTCTCTCACTCTCTCAGTCGATTTCTGTCACCCACTTCGACAGCGTGTACAGATTGTATTCTGCTTCCTGCTTCCCTGCTTCCCTGCTTCCCTGCTTCTCTGCTTCCGGTTGCTACAGACCCTGGTTGCTAAGGACCCTGGTTGCTTAGAACCCTGGTTGCTAAGGACCCTAGTTGCTAACGACCCTGGTTGCTAACGACCCTGGTTGCTTACGTCCCTGGTTGCTAACGTCCCTGGCTGCTAACGTCCCTGGTTGCTAACGTCCCTGGTTGCTAACAACCCTGGTTGCTAACAACCCTGGTTGCTAACGACCCTGGTTGCTTACGTCCCTGGTTGCTAACGTCCCTGGCTGCTAACGTCCCTGGTTGCTAACGTCCCTGGTTGCTAACGTCCCTGGCTGCTTACGTCCCTGGTTGCTAACGTCCCTGGTTGCTAACGTCCCTGGTTGATAACGTCCCTGGTTGATAACGTCCCTGGTTGCTAACGTCCCTGGATGCTAACGACCCTGGTTGCTAACGACCCTGGCTGCTAACGTCCCTGGTTGCTAACGTCCCTGGTTGATAACGTCCCTGGTTGCTAACGTCCCTGGATGCTAACGACCCTGGTTGCTAACGACCCTGGTTGCTAACGACCCTGACCCTTCACCCTGACCTGGCCGGGGGTAACTAGGCCTGCCAATTATCGAGCGCACTCCCCCATCCACCTTCTGCTGCCGGTGGGACCGTGGCGAAGGGGGGGGGGGTGGGGGGAGAGGAGATTTACATCGCCTCCGCGCTCGAGGGACCTTTCCGCGCAGGTACGACCCGACCCGATCCGACTCGATCCGACCCGATCCGACTCGATCCGACCCGATCCGACTCGATCCGACACGATCCGATCTGGCGGCAAGAGCCTGTATTAGGGGCAGCGGCGTGGCGTGTTGGAGATGAAATAGATTAAAATAGATAAACCTATTATTTATCCGTGATCCCTAGCGTTCACAGCGTCGCTGCTTGCATCTAGCGAGTGTGATTGCAAGCAGCGCCCAACATTCCACTCCAATAATAACCGTTACCTAGACGCTTTCGCGAACAATGAGAAACAAACGCCTGTGAAAAGGGGTTGACTGTTCGGCCGGGGCGGTGCGCCACGCGCGGGCTCGCGTTGCTGGGATTTGCGGCGTCGATGACGTAGCTATATATGACGTCGCTATATCTATGACGTACCGATCGGAGGCGGGGCGAGCAGATCGATCTCCTGCCGCCGCGTGGTCTTGGACATCATCATCATCCTCATCATCATCATCATCAACCTCATGTCATCATCATCATCATCATCATCATCATCAACCTCTTGAATCTTGATGCTTGCTCGTAAAGAGCCGGCCCTTTGGTGCATTACTCAAGTGTTGGGGACTGCAAATTGATAACTGCCCCTGGTCGGGGGTTGGGAAGGGGGGAAGGGAAGGGGAGGGTCTCAATCGAGGAAACGGGCCACGAGGTGATTCGGGGCATTATTCCAGCGTCGGGGGATGAATTAATTAAGGGCGAAACGGGCGCTGTAAACTGCGACGCTAGTAAACCATGGGCGCCGGCCAAAGCTGGCGCTGCCGGTGTTGTTTTCCCACACCACGCCCTGCACAAGTGTCACGCGCTACTCGCATCGCCTCAAGCTCGCGTTACAATACGTCGTAGTTTTCCAAAGCCGAAGAAAGCGCTCGCTTAGTTCCACGTTTGCCCTTCACTAGTCCAACCAATCACGTCTCGCATCATGCTCGGACTTGCTCGATTACTAATTAGTTAACTTTGAACAGGCAGCGCGTGATAAACAATGACGAGCGCTCGTTTCACGTGGGTTTTTCAATAGCTGCAGCCATGTTCAGCAGCGTTGATCTATAATAAAGCGCAGAGCGGGCATTCCCGCAGCTGCTGCTTGCTGCTTGCTGCTTGCTGCTTGCTGCTCGCTGCTCACTGCTTGCTGGCACAAAAAAAAACAGCAAGCAGCAAGCAGCAGCAAGCAGCAAGCAGCAAGCAGCAAGCAGCAAGCAGCAAGCAGCAAGCAGCAAGCAGCAAGCAGCAAGCAGCAAGCAGCAAGCAGCAAGCAGCAAGCAGCAAGCAGCAAGCAGCAGCAAGCAGCAAGCAGCAAGCAGCAGCAAGCAGCAAGCAGCAGCAAGCAGCAAGCAGCAAGCAGCAAGCAGCAGCAAGCAGCAAGCAGCAAGCAGCAAGCAGCAAGCAGCAAGCAGCAAGCAGCAAGCAGCAAGCAGCAAGCAGCAGCAGCAAGCAACGAACTGCATGGAAATTGGAGCAATCACCGTTCCCCCTGGCCGGCAGTTGGCACCCCTAACGCGGGGGGGGGGGACTAGGAGGGCTGAAAAGTAGGTTACCTTTCTCGAATCGAAATCAATTCGGTGAGATGTAAATCCTTGCGGCGTCGGCAGAATCTGTTTTAGCAGCGCGACGTTCGTATCGCAAGCATCGATCCGACATGCGCAATAGCAGGCAATTAAACGCCAATTTCAGTGTCTAACTGGCAGCTGTTTGCGCACTTTCGTACACACAATGTTCGTATCCATAATTTCCCCTGATAAATGTGTTCATTTGGCTCAATTAGGAGGCCAGGCTATAAATTAGAGCCGGCAAAGTTGGACGGCAGGCGTTGTATCCTGGCGATGCAGGCCGCTTAGTGCGTTGGGCTGCGTGGGTTTCGCACGCACGCACGCAACGCAACGCAACGCAACGCAACGCAACGCAACGCAACGCAACAGATTCGTGTATTAAACTGATGCTGCTGATAATTTGATCAGAACACTTTTCTAGCGCTTAACTTATAGATCCTCTCCTTGGGTAACTCTTAGCAAATGCCACGGACTAGTTTTAACCAACCGAAGATAAATTGGGAGAGCAAGTAAACAATAATCAATGCAATCACTATCTACATAACTAGAAACGAAATATTGATTCCAAAATTTCTATTCCGAGATCTGAACCTGGATCTTTTCACCCTGGGTGATGCGTTATCCATTTATGCCACGGAGAAGCAACTGTGAAATTGCTGGAGTTTATTTGACATGTAATTGGCTCCATTTTGGAATTGATATTTCGTTTTCTAATCAAAGACAAAAATCAATCGTAGGTACCTTTAATTAGCAACGAGTGTTTGCATGTACTTAAAACCAACACAAATCATTATCTTTCTTTTGATGTTTTCTGTCTCCTTTCTGCGTAAATTGCATGCCTGTGTTATTTGATGAAACACGCTGAGGGCATGGAATGCTGACGAATAAGAAATTGAAATTGAAATCCCATTCAAGGCTATATCAATGCGTTTGAAGCGGTTAACTGAGTGAACGTTCCACCAACTCACATAACTAAAGCCGCATGGCACTTTTTCAAAATATCAAAATCAACCACTTGACTCTTCTAGAAAAATACCTAAACGTTTTCCGACTTGCACTCGCATCACTCTGGCATGATGCACCCGTGACTCTATTGTCATTACAATTATTTACTCAATCAGGATGACATTTAGGTATTAATTGGTGATAGCAAACTTATTTCCCTTGATGTTGGTATGAATGTTGACTACTAGCGCTTACCGGCTTGTTATTTTAACAAGGGCTTCGCTAACACTCGTATAATATTTATTACGCTCACCCACAACACAACACGATTATTATAAAGTGTGCGCGAAGCCCTAGAAGCGTAGAAGATAAATTTAAAATGTTTGACGATAAATTTAATGAGCAGCTTTCTTGACGAAACGCGCTACCTTGAAATATCTAGATTCATGCTCTTGGTTGTGAGGTTCCCCGGTCGTTTCTAAGGGTAGACTCGAAAATAATTACATTGCTCGTGATTGTTCCGTGGAATACGATGTAGTTATAATCTTTATTGACTTGACTTTACAAACGAGACTGACCCCGTGTGCCCCGAAGCTTCCCTCGAAATTAGGGGATGGTCAACTCTTAGCCGGCCACAAGGCAGCTGCATTCAAACACAAAAGCGCACACGTGGAGGTGCCGTGATCTGTTACAAGGTCATGCAACTCTAGCAAAAAGCTGCTCTAGGTCCAGCAATGCAAGGTACTCTATGTCCAGAAATGCAAGGTACTCTTAACCACTGCCTGCTGTCAGCAGGCTTCATCACTTCGCCGGAACATGAAGTGGTATCAATAAAAGACGAGGTTTCATCGCGGATAGAATGTAAATCTGTGGTGTAACCTTGCACGAACAAACCATCACTTGCTCAGCTTTCATTGGCGCCTGCTTCATTATGCCAGTCACGGATAGGAGCTGCCTTGCATGAGCATGTAGCACTATGGAGCAATGTCTAATTAAAAGTTTTAATGAGAATCCTGATTGCACACAGCATCGAAGCTAACGCCTGTATTTTTCCTCGGATACCGACAAACTACCTTCTATATGAAGCGCTGCGCTGTGCAGCAAGGCAAACAGATTTTTACACGATCTTCCATAAAATATACCGGATGCAAAGCGTAGAAACACACATTTTAAATTCAGAACAAAAACAAAAACTATGTGCATAACAAACCTTTTTAACCTGGGGCCAACGCACTAAATATTCACGAGTGAAGCTAAACAAAGCTTTGTTTCCTCGGATCCCTACGACAATGTGTCGGCGCCGCAATGTTGCCAACTTTGCCAACAAAGCAACGCGATGAAAGGGTATCTAGGTTGGTAGCACCGGATTGCAAGCACCAACGTCCATTGTTATCGCGCCAGACGCGAGATAACGCGAGAAAGTATCGCCGGGCTGCAAGCGCACTTTATCAAGGACGACGTCGCTTGCTGGCTCCTGAAGATCCTTAACATCTTTGAGATCAGATTTAACTTGCGAGACAAAAGAGCAAGCGTTATTTTATAAATTACGAGCGTCGGGGATAAATCATCGAAGCAAGCCAAAGACAGACCAACACATCATTTTACTAAAGAAAACACATCAAGCATAGCACACAAGTAAAGCACACAAGCATAGCACACAAGCATAGCACACAAGTATAACACACAAGTAAAGCATACAAGCATAGCACACAAGTAAAGCACACAAGCATAGCACACAAGCATAGCACACAAGCAGCACACAAGCATAGCACACAAGTATAGCACACAAGCATAGCACACAAGCATAGCACACAAGGATTACAGTATACAAATGTTATGATTTATTGTTTAGTCTATATTTTTAATGAACAACGTTTTCTTTGTACCGTTTTATGAATACTTATGTGCAGTTTTATTTACCGCCGAAATAAATGGCGGCACAAGCTGATGACCTTTTTGACTGTACAGTCAGCATCATGGAAGCCCTTGCAGCCTTGCAGCCCTTATCTGGAAGATATCAATCGATAAAATGGGCTTGATGCTCCTGCCGAAAACACGGTTTGAATGCTGATGCCGAGATTCAAACAAATACCTTCCTCTTCGTGGCCAACCCAATTATCCCACGTGTCGGCAACATGCCTCGGATACAGACCCACGGAATTCGGACAGAAGAAACGCATTTGTCTGGCAACAACACGAGAGGGCGGTGAGTCCCCAAGGCCACATTCCCCCCCTCCAACTCCATTCCCATCCTCCCGCCAGGGGCGCTGTTTGCCGGGAAGTGCACGTAGAGTGACGTCACGGCAAACAGATGCGTGGCTGTGATTGGTCGAGCGACCAGTCGGACTGACAGTTATCTCTGTGTCTACCAGACTCTTTATTCAGTTATTAGTGGTTTTTTTGCTTTTTTACACATAGTAATAAGCAATTGAGGATTCGCTGATTCAACTGTACTTGGATTTTGTAGGCGTCACATCAATTTCAACAAAACTAAGTGAGAGTGAGTGAGAGGAAAGCTGCCACAGCCTTCTTTGCTCCTAAATCCCATGTGCTTAGATTTCTAGCGGCGACGAGACAAACGCCAGGCGGTGAGATTTACAGACCTGAGTGGCAAAGATACAGATGACCTCGATTAGAAATGAACCATAATTTTTTCAATTTTGATGAGTCTTGGTGCTTGGTGAGTCGAAGATCCTTGCGAAATTTGGCAAGAATGTTCGCGACAGCTCAGAGAGGTTTGCAATGGTTTGCATTCTTCAGTCATTTGCATGTAGCGGCACAAGTCACATCAACGCCATATTAGTTAAGACAATATATCGTGGCATGTTGATCCCTTATCAGTGAAACCCGATTCCTCCAACGCGCGTGCGTCTCAGCAGCGTGATGCTAAAAAGGCTGTGCATTTTCATTTTGCAGTCTGCAACCGTACGTACTACGGCGACGTCGGGAAGACCTACGAGCTGTCGCTGCAGAAGCCTGCGGAGGAGCGGCTGCCCTTCCTCTGCCACCTGACCTTCACGGCCAACGGCCTGCTGCACGGCGACCTCGTGCAGGTGGGTGTCAAGTGTCAAAAGTGTCTGAGTACCTTCACTAACCTACAAATACCATGCACACACATGGAGCCATACCTTGCTGGCAGAGTGTCCTGCATCCTACAGCCTGGTGAGATGTTTGCTGGCAGAGTGTCCTGCATCCTACAGCCTGCATGA
Organism: Nemurella pictetii; assembly: GCA_921293315.2. Taxonomy (NCBI): domain Eukaryota; kingdom Metazoa; phylum Arthropoda; class Insecta; order Plecoptera; family Nemouridae; genus Nemurella; species Nemurella pictetii. Next base: position 2,989,223 of record OV121121.1, on the reverse strand, counting down.
GATGTTTGCTGGAAGAGTGTCCTGCATCCCACAGCTTGGTGAGATGTTTGCTGGCAGAGTGTCCTGCATTCTACAGCCTGGTGAGATGTTTGCTGGCAGAGTGTCCTGCATCCTACAGCCTGGTGAAATGTTTGCTGGCAGAGTGTCCTGCATCCTACAGCCTGGTGAGATGTTTGCTGGCAGAGTGTCCTGCATCCTACAGCCTGGTGAGATGTTTGCTGGCAGAGTGTCCTGCATCCTACAGCCTGGTGAGATTTTTGCTGGCAAGCTGGCCGGAAACCAACGGATTATCTTGAGTAGCCTTGTCAAGTGCCGGGAACTTTTTAATTTTACGAATATTTAATATGTTGTGAGCTAGAAGTTTTAAGTGGGGGCTAGCTGGAGCTGAGAACCCAGATTATTTTTGTTTCGGCGGGCAAATAAATATCGTTGAGATTCAGAATGACTGCTTGAGTTTGTTTGCAAGGAATATCCCATAAAAAAAACTCACTCATGTTCTGTATCCATTGTTGGACCCCCAAGCATGCGAATGTTTTTTGAAAATTTCGGATAAAACTCTTTTTACCAAGGTGGGTCTGGGAACCGGCGGTCGATGGGGGAAACCTTCGAACGTACTCACTCTTGTACGGCGAATTGAAACAAGCGGCAGGCAGCCCTCGGAAGGGTGGGTTTGATGTATGCAGTGAAAACACCGCGTCTCGGCTGCCCGGTTCTTCTGTTAGAAATTACAAGAGTGATTCGTGCAGCGCGAATTCGATTTGATTTCAATTTGGCGAAAGAATGGCAATAAAAAAATGCGATTACCAGCACATCGCGTTTGTCGATAGGTTTTTCACCGAGCGAGCATTAAAAACACTACGCGATGTAATCCGATTTTAAATCTAGAGAGGTGTCTGTAATAACCAAAAGTCAGTTTGCCAAACATTCAACTTGCTCGTAGCACACTGTGTTTCAAGCTTGTAGCAGGTTGTGTTTCAAGCTTGTAGCACGCTGTGTTTCAAGCCCGTAGCACGCTGTGCTTCAAGCCCGTAGCACGCTATGTTTCAAGCCCGTAGCACGCTGTGTTTCAAGCCCGTAGCACGCTGTGTTTCAAGCCCGTAGCACGCTGTGTTTCAAGCCCGTAGCAAGCTGTGTTTCAAGCCCGTAGCACGCTTTGTTTCAAGCCTGTAGCACGCTGTGTTTCAAGCCCGTAGCACGTTGAGTTTCAAGCTCGTAGCACGCTGTGTTTCAAGCTCGTGTCACGCTGTGTTTCAAGCCCGTAGCACGCTGCATTTCAAGCCCGTAGCACGCTGTGTTTCAAGCCCGTAGCACGCTGTGTTTCAAGCCCGTAGCACGCTGTGTTTCAAGCCCTTAGCACGCTGTGTTTCAAGCCCGTAGCACGCTGTGTTTCAAGCCCGTAGCACGCTGTGTTTCAAGCTCGTAGCACGCTGTGTTTCAAGCCCGTAGCACGCTGTGTTTCAAGCCCGTAGCACGCTGTGTTTCAAGCTCGTAGCACGCTGTGTTTCAAGCCCGTAGCACGCTGTGTTTCAAGCTCGTAGCACGCTGTGTTTCAAGCCCGTAGCACACTGTGTTACAAGCCCGTAGCACGCTGTGTTTCAAGCCCGTAGCACGCTGTGTTTCAAGCTCGTAGCACTCTGTGCCCACACTGAAATTAATGTATTTCAGATATATTTCAAATATATCTGAAATCAGAAATTAACGTCCCAGATATATCTTGAAAAAGCATGTATTGCATATATATTTGTAAATATACTTAGGATATATCTATTGTCTGTATTCCGATTACATTTGAAATATATTGCCACAGTTATATTTTAAACCTATTCACTATATATTTAGAATGCATCTCAAATACAATTTTCTTCATGTGCTGTAAACACGCAAAATATATTTTTAAAAACATTTTTTTATATATTCATATTACATTGCAAACATATTTCTTCAAACTTTTTTTAATTAATACATTTTTAGCTCACAATAATTTGCGAATGCCAAGAGTTTACCTTATTGCCTGTATTCCGATTACATTAAAAATATATTGCCTCAGATATATTTTATTGTATATTTGGAATGCTATGTCAAATACATTTTTCTTCATGTGGATATTAACACGCTATATATATTTTTTAAATATTTTTTTATATACCTATTCATTTGACATTGCAAGCATATTTCTTTAAGCTTTCGAAGAATCGTGTTGTGGATGAGCGTAAATATTACGCTATAAGCGTACAAGATCAATTTAACATGTTCGGCGATAATTTAGCTGCTTTCTCGATGACATTCGTTAGCTATCATGAAATAGACGTGAAACTATTTGAAAATTTCAAACGTTAAATCGATTAAAAGAAAAACTATTTAATTGATTTGCTTAACAAAACACAGCATCTTATTTTTGAGATGTAAAGCGCACACTAAATTTCGTCAACATCGGTTGAAAATAAAGTAAAACTGCAGGAAAGTGTAATCGAAGATTTTGCTTCACTCGCTCTGCTTGAATTTTGCTGATAAATTTTTATAACCAAACATACAATACAAATAGACTGATCCTAGCGACTTCAATCCTAGTTAGTTACTTCCAAGTGATTAGGTGCAAGCACTGCATATTTATTGACAGTACCATTGTGTTTTATCTCTAAGTAAATAACTCTCTTCAAAATGTTGTGGACGTTAATGGCAGCGAACTGGTTATCGGCAGTCAAAGTCAAAATATGACTCAAGTCTAAATCCCGACAACAGTTTTGAGCAGCGGTGTTGTAAAAATTACCAACTGCAAAACAATCACCATTGAACACCAAAAATGTGTCGATTGAAAAAACCGAATTTCCATCCTTGAGTAGTACAGTGTAACTATTCCTCTTAGTTACTCGGGTGTAATTTTTACTATGTATAATCAACGAACGGAGAACAATCCTGTGATAGTATTCAACCTTTTGCTCACAAGAGGAAATGTCTACATTTAACCTTTGTAGAGCTAGGAAGTGCTGCCTCCCTATTACTCTTAATATCCCTAAACCTAAAACAGTTACAAATTCTGAAATTGCCATAGCGTTATTGAGTAACTTTTTGCAGGGGGTAGTCATTTGGTCAAAGTATTCCTTCTCTTCAATGGACATGTGCGGCAAACAAATTGCCGAAATTTTTGGTATGCCACATTTAAGACGGAAGCGGTCGCAAATTTGCATGCTTACTCCATTTGTGCTCCGAATAAAATCCAACAACTCAGCATTATAGTTCTCATATACAAATGAGGAATGTGTCCACAACGGGCCCCAATCTATTACACTGTTGGCTAAATGGGAAAGCATGTGCACATTGCTGGACACATTTTCAATTCCATACAGGGAGGGAACCATTTCTATAAATTTCTGTAACATTTCAGAAGCTCGACTAACTTCACTCTTTAAAACATTTTCCTTCAACAGCAGATACATGGCTTCAACGAGCAATCCCCAATGAAACAAATACTTGTCAAGTAGAATTCCTTTAAGGACAGGTATGCTATAATAAAGTAGCCAGCAATACCACTCATGGGCTTTCCATAGACTTCTCTCCTTTAATGAGCGAGGAGTGCGAGAAATATTCAACGTTGGCTGGATTGCTAAATATCTTGCATCTATTGTATTCTGTAGTGGACCAAGGTAAAAGGGTTTTCCATGATTTTCACTATCAAGCAATAGGGACATGAACTGTCTAACAAGTCCAAGGGGGACACAATGCATATAATCAGGAATCAGTCCTTTTATAATATCAAAATTTGGTATCATAAGTAAAATTGACAGTCCCTTCATACCATTTACTGCCACAGCTGTTTCCTCTGCTTCCTTCATAGAAGCTATTGTATGCAACATATTCCTTGCTTCAAAAACATCTTCTTTCTGAGGATAAATCCGCACATGACCCTTACCCTTTTTCACCACCTCACCGGGATGAAGACAATATCCACAACCAAACTCTCCGTTAAACTGCTTACTATTTTGCAGCATAGGCCGAGCCACAGAATCACAAACACCTATGAGCACTGAAACCTTTAGATTGACAGTACTATTGTTTGACTTAATGTTGATACCTACTTCTTGCAAATTCTTGCATTCTCTGACAAAAGGTAGAAGATATTGGCTCATGTCAGGTTTTTTGACACCAAACCATAAACTAGCAAGCATAACATTGTCTTTCTGTATTAAATGTGGCAGTTCATTGATAGTACAAAGGACAGGCCACAGAGCATATTTGGATTTTTTAAAGGCAGGAACGCCATCACAACTGAATGAAAGCGACAATGGTTGATCAAACTTTCCCATCACCCTTTTGTATTCTTTTCCATCCATTATGCCCGTAAACTCAAAATTGTTTGCATTAACATCTGGCTTGCAAAGTTCAACACCATGATTTTCAAGAATATCTGTAAGTTGGGTCGATAGATTCAGATACATGAAAAAATTTCCGGCTTCAAGGTTCTTTCTCTCATTGATCACAACAAGGCAGATTTTGCATGTAAACAATGAATTTTCCACAGAACAGCTAACCAAACCAATGTACGTCTCACATTGAGGGCACATGTGGTGAATTTCTGCGGGAGATAACTTCGAAAATGTTTTTTTGAGTAAATAGTTACTAACAGGAAGCATTTTGGTTTCTGAACAAATATTAATTAACCTTAAAATATCAATTGCAGCAGAATCGGTGATTTTGTGCTTTAACTTTGTCACCGTCAGAAGAAGCAGCTTAATTAATATAGGCATTGGAATAGCAGTATAAGAGTTGCACGTTTCAGAAATATTTGAATACTCAGGAATTTCCTCGTCATCACTAGCAACGGAATCAAACCCATTGTCCGAAAGAGCTGAACTGCAATCAGGAGATTTGCTTATTTCGGGTACTAACACAGATTCATCGAGACCGGCATCACACTCGTTCGACACCATCAAACTTTCAGGAGTACGAGCTCTTGATGCTGAGGAGGTAGCAGCCTCATCGTCTTGTGTTTCATTATTCAAAGAGTCATCTGAACTGAAGTCTCTAGATGTCGCACAGTCCCCGTCACTTTCCGCCTCGCTGCTACTGGTAGAATTCTGTTCTAAGAACTGTCTAATGAAAAAGAATTATATGGACAGTTAGATATAAGTTGGTTAGCATACCTTCATTGGCAGCATATCATATCATATCATCATTTATTATTTTATGTAACATTACTTTTTCCATCTACTTCTAGTTCGTTTTGGAGGTTGAACTTTGTTCTCTGCTAGCATGTACTGCTTATATCTTAGCCGTTTTGTACGGTTAGGTTTTTCATTGGAGCCGTCCATATTTAATAATAATTAAGCCGGTTACAACTTGGTTTCAGCTAAGCCAATGCAAAAAGTGATTCGTGGGTCAAGGGTTAGTGAGCCACATACAAAGTTTGTAAGTTGTGAATGGCATGCATATTATTGTGACACTGACGCAGCCTCAAGGCTGAATGTTCCTGTCAAAGTCATTCCATAGATATCGCAATGAAATTATTAATTCCATATTATAAATTATTTTAGGGAAGGATATATATTAGTGGTTTCAAATTAAGAAAATTCATTTTATAATCTTGAGAATCCTATGTTGGAATTATAAGTCTAGCTATTGCAGGTATATTTCCCAGACGAACTAGTGAAGTATTTTTTGAATTAACAGCGCGTTTATAAGCGGATCTTTTCAGAACTTGATATAGGGGCTCGAGCGGTGTTTTCGCGACCTTGCATTTAGGTTGTCAGATGAGGCTATTTTGATAATATTTGACCTGCCACTCTAACTTAAGTTTTATTATTCTGTACATTATTACTTTCACTATTAATTTACGCACTCATTGGTAACAATACGCACTTTATTTCTTATTATATATATATACCCGCTATTATTTCAAAACTTACAAAGGAGCAGGTGCTTGTGTTGGCAACACGTATGCAAGACATATTCCTCTTCACGACGATTACAGACGCCGATTCACGTTGCCACCGCGTGGTTCTCGAAGTTTGTTTGCGGAGCAGAATTGAAAATACAATTAAAGGTTGGTGTAGAGGCATTTGCTTATTTAATAACTGTATTATCGTCGAAATCTCCTGTTTGCCAATGTATACAAGTCAGTTGCGGTTCGTGAGGTCAAAAAGTGAGGATAGGCTGGTTGAGCTTGAGAGGCGAACAATTTTTACCAGTCATCCATTTGATTATGCAAGGTTTTGAGATTTTTTCCCCTTAATCGATGTCAATTGATTTCTTCCCAATAAGCGTAATCGTATTTATCCGAGAGACCATTATTTCTTCAATTTGCTACACCCAATTGCACGAACCACCACTGATACAATTGTGAACTTAATCTTAAATAACACTGCTAAAAGGAGTTGGCTCACAATCTAACCTAGAAGATTGCCTTTCAGAATGCGATTTGCTTTAGTGAGGTGGGTCAGTGGCAGTGACCAGGGCAAGATGACCGTCTTGGAAACAGACTGGATCAAGGACTTCGACGCAAGTGAAGTTAACTACGAAGAGTCCTATATTATACAATGGAGGATTGGCAACAAGAAGCCGCCCGCTGGCTGGCCAGTGTTTGACGGCACGATTGTCAAGATCTCAGGTACATAACCGCTAATACAAATATAAATATAGTTGTAAGGTGTACCCATACACCTGCTTTCTGTTTATTTTTTTATCTGTTTCATTTTTTTAATAGTAGCGTGTAAACCAAATAGATTGAACTCTAACTGAATTGTCAATACCTTTTTGCTTCAGATTCTAGGATAAGTCTCGACAAAAATCTGGCCGAACTGGCTCTAAAAATGTACACAGGTGAAAAAAGCCCGAACATTACTCCATCAAGGAAGCGAAACAGGCTTTCCGAGTATGAGAGCGACCCCTGCTCGGACTCAGATATTTCCAACGAGCAGCCTCAACCACCAATGAAGGTAAAAATACTAGGCGCTTTTAATAAAAATATTTTCTAGTTTCTATACTGATCTGTCCACATCTTCACCTTACTAAAATGTTTGATTGCTGATTAAATACTGCTATTATCACTAATTATAAATACTTATCAATACTCTATGTTAACAGAAATCAAAGGACAATTTTCCTGGTAAGGCAAGAGCCACAAAATCCATAATATTACAAGAGCTGGCAACAACCAGTTCAACACAAATTTACAACAGCCAATTTGCTGCTGCATCAGTGTCCAACTCCAAACAGGCAGACCAGGAAGGAACAGTAAACGTACCATTAAGTATAATGCAGAGATTACTGAAAAATTCAGAAGAATCCTTGAAGATGCAACGCTCTCTGCGGCGAGAAATTGACGAAGGTAATTATAATCAATTGACTCTTAAATATGTAATAATAATGTATGTTGCACTATTTTTTTAAAGGAAAATCATTATTCAAAGCGGGTTAAATTTGCTTACTTTCAGTTAACCTGCCAGAGCTGAAGCGGCATATTGACAAGATTTACTATGAAAGGAAAAATTCCAAGAAACAATTTAGGGAGGCAGATGAATCTTCTGCAAGTGCTTCCAAGGTCCGGTAACATTTTACATAATTTCTTGAATTTCAAATCATTCCAATCACTTTAATACTGGCAATATTGTACCTGTGCATACGTTCATGTACGTATATTTTGAGGGTGATAAATCTGTAAATGTTTTATTATGCAAATACCATTCATGCCTCAAAGCTCAGAGGTGCTCTGACTGTAAATTCATACCGTATTCAGACCTTCAGACTGTAAATTATGAGTGGACACAGTGTAATTCTAAGTAGATGCAATTGTCATTAGAGTCTTTTTCAAGCTAATGTTCTAGATCAGTTTTTTTAAAGATGATATAGTTAATATATAATATATCATTTTAAGCCATTGTTTTTCTTGCAGGTCGAGATTTTTCCAAGCACTGGTGTGTTTGTGGACCCAGTGACGTGGGCCCAGGCAAATCGATCAATGACAGGGACTGCCTTCGCCCGAAAGCTGATGCTTAAGCTTTTCACCACCGAGACACTCTGTGGCAGCAACTTGCGGGGGGGCAAGTCTAAGAATAATCTTGGAGATGGGACGGAACACACTGCCCTTGATCCGAACATCATTAATGCGATTCATGGTAAGTATTTTGCTAACGAGCCTGCAATGTCAAAGGGAGCTGCCGGATTGCACTAAGTTTTCAATCCAAAATAATAGATAATTTCTGAATGTTAGATTTTCTTTTCCCTGGTTTAACTTAAGTAGATTGTGTACCTGGCACAAAAAGGACACAAAATTTAATCAAAGAGTAACATTTTAAAAAGCCACCCTTTTTTTCAAACTTTTCAAAGTTGTGTCAGCATAATTTCACTTCATGCCCACATGGGACGCGCACTTTCGATTCATTCTTAATAACATATGTGCCGATACCATGAAGAGTGCACTTGCTTGACCATCGATATAGGTCTGCTATAATTTCTTTGCATCTTTTTTCACAGCGGCAGCACTCAAAAAGGACCCGGGCATGTCTGAGGGTGCTTTTGGCACAGCAATTAGCAATAAAATAACTTGGATAAGAGCCCAGAACAAAAAGGCCTTATAATTCATTCACTGCTGTAGTGTATTACTTATTTAGTAAAATAATAAATAATGTCCTAATATTTATATGCGCGTAGTGCATTTTTATTTTATGCATTAATCAAATGTTTCTACAAATATATATTCATTACATTTTAAATGTATTTACGAATGTTCCAACATATATCCTTAATAAGTTGGATAAATGCTCCAAATGTATTTTTAATGTAAGCATTAAATATATCTCAAATATATCTCCCTTAAATATAAATGCAATTAATTTTCTTAAATGCATTCCAAATATATTACTAAATATATCCTTAAATATTAATGCAATGTTTTCCTGAAATATTACTGAAATATAAATGTAACATTTTAAAGATGTATAACGAATATAACTTAAATATATCTTGGATATACTCAACAAATACATTTAAAAATATATTTTCGGGGTTTCTGAGGGGTGCCAATCGGTGACTATTTCAAATATATCTGAGTTGTTCGAATAAATGTATTTACACTGTATTGCACGGTATATTTGTGTGGGTATATCTGAAATACATTTTTTTTAGTGTGGGTGATTCAAGCCCGTAGCACGCTGTGTTTCAAGCCCGTAGCACGCTGTGTTTCAAGTTCGTAGCACGCTGTGTTTCAAGTTCGTAGCACGCTGTGTTTCAAGCCCGTAGCACGCTGTGATTCAAGCCCGTAGCACGCTGTGTTTCAAGCCCGTAGCACGCTGTGTTTCAAGCCCGTAGCACGCTGTGTTTCAAGCCCGTAGCACGCTGTGTTTCAAGCCCTTAGCACGCAGTGTTTCAAGCCCGTAGCACGCTGTGTTTCAAGCCCGTAGCACGCTGTGTTTCAAGCCCGTAGCACGCTGTGTTTCAAGCCCGTAGCACACTGTGTTTCAAGCCCGTAGCACGCTGTGTTTCAAGCCCGTAGCACGCTGTGTTTCAAGCCCGTAGCACGCTGTGTTTCAAGCCCTTAGCACGCAGTGTTTCAAGCCCGTAGCACGCTGTGTTTCAAGCCCGTAGCACGCTGTGTTTCAAGCCCATAGCACGCTGTGTTTCAAGCCTGTAGCACGCTGTGTTTCAAGCCCGTAGCACGCTGTGTTTCAAGCCCGTAGCATGCTGTGTTTCAAGCCCATAGCACGCTGTGTTTCAAGCCTGTAGCACGCTGTGTTTCAAGCCCGTAGCACGCTGTGTTTCAAGCCCGTAGCATGCCGTTATGCTACTCGGCTATAATATTATTAATCCCTTCATTGTTTTGAGTCAACCTGTGGTGGATCTAGTTCGATGCACTTTATTAAATACATTAAAACGAATTTATTATTATTTTATTACTACTGCCTATAAACCAGTGTACTTACCCAGTGATCGAAACACTTAATATATACTGAGACAGGAATCTCAATACACTCCTGTTTTTACTGTTTCAGTAATCTTGTATTGTTCTGAGTTTACTGTCCAGTAATCTTGCCATACGCTATAATAGTTCTTAATTTCTGAAATGACCGATTTTAAAGTCAACGAGAGAAATGCATATGCTTGGAGTTGGTCCAGAAAGGTTTAATACTAAGCTTTGAAAAGATTCCTTCGAATCGTGCGCGCCTGCGCGGCCTGCGCGTCCTGCGCAAGAAGCGCTGTTTTGAGTTCCATGTCGCGCATTCCATCGCGTTGTAGCGTCTAACCTGGTCAACAAACAGATCGAGAAATATTATTTTTGAAAAGTTGAGAAAACGAAATTTTAGATTACATAACCTAATATTACTCGCTAAAAAAACTACCCCTCCTGAACAATCAGAGATAATTTCCTTGCACTTGTACATTTCCAGCACGAAACCTTCTGAGAGCTAAAAATATCAATATTTGGTTTAATTTCACATTGGAGCTGTCATTGAGACTGCGTTTTATTTTTTTCCGACGTGGGATACACATTTGGACCGAGGATTATAAAAGCCATACATAGAGAGCTTTAATGTTATCAAAATTTAGGTCTATTTTACTTCTGTATGAGTGCAATTCGTGCTGAAATGTGTCCTTGTAGGCCCTATTTCTTGACGTTTAAAACGACATAAGACACAAGACCCCCTCTTGTTCTACATTAAAATATCCCCATTTGGTTTACGCTGGTCTTGGCCTGGGGTTTGTCTTGTTGGAGGAATCTACCAGGTTTAATTATAATGCCAGGGACTGATTGATTACTCGTATATAACGACGCACTGTTTTGACAACTGGCCCTGTGGCATGCTGGTCTAATGGCGTTGGTGAATGAAAGGGTGATGATGAACCTAACCTAGCCTGGAAGGAAGAAGGGGAAACCCGGTGCCGGCACGTAGCCTACTCCTGTCGAAAAGCACCAAGGGGACCACCGGCTTTACGTCCCTTCCGAAGGACGGTACAACTCTAACAACAGGATTCCTCCACTAATCCGTGCTGTCGAGAGAACGATTGCAAAGTTGGCCGCTAAAAGGCGTTTATGATGAAATGTTTGTATTTCCCGGGGGTGGAGGAGCCGTGCTGCCACCACGCCATGTCTGCACGTGCAGGAATGTTCCACCACGCCATGTCTGCACGTGCAGGAAGGTGCCACCACGCCATGTCTGCACGTGCAGGAAGGTTCCACCTCGCTGTGTTTGTTCGTAGAACGCAGGCGTGCAGAAAGGCAAAATCACGGTCGTTAGCTTTCATCACTCCGTCGCCACGAAACGAAACAAAAACACGCCGAAATCCAATAAACTGTCCCCAGCATTTCAATTTTCCCCAAAGGAACTTCGCGAAAATATTTGAACGTAAAATTGTCGGAATTGGCAACCCTAGTGCTGTGTTCGTCGGTGGCAGGGGGGGGGGTAGCATCCGACAAGCCGTGCGCCCTGTCGAAGGGTGTGGGGGGGGGGAATATTCAATTGTTCGTCGTAAAACTTTATGGCTGTCATAAAGCCGGAGCGGCTGCTTTTGTCTGTCTCTGTCTGTCTCGGTCTGTCTCTCTCGGCTGAACGGCTCCGACTGCCGAACTTTGCCAAGTTCAGCAACATCGCGGCGGCCCCGGGTGGATGGGTGACCGCTGGTTGCCTTTGAATGATTTCTGCTGCTGCTGCTGCTGCTGCTACTGCTGCTACTGCTGCTGCTGCTGCTGCTGCTGCTACTACTGCTGCTACTGCTGCTGCTGCTGCTGCTGCTGCTGCTGCTGCTACAGCTGCTGCTACAGCTGCTGCTGCTGCTGCTGCTGCTACTACTACTGCTGCTACTACAGCTACAGCTGCTGCTGCTGCTGCTGCTAGTACTGCTGCTACTTCTACTACTGTGGACTGCTTCTGAACCAACCTGTGCCCGGTCTTCTGTTCCAGCTGATCTTCGACGCGTTCAACGTGGGCCGCTACGAGCCAACAGCACTCGACGGCTGCCCCGACGGCTACATGCAGCTGTCCGAGCTCGGCCGTCCGTTCACCGGCGGCTCGTGGTGCGGCTCGTCGACCGGCTATGCCGTCTACTACAGCGAGACCAGCACGGTGACGGTCTCCATCAAGCTGCTGCCGTCGCCGCAGCACGTCGCCACCGGCTTCGACTACCGCCTGCGCTACAAGTTCGTCGGCCGCGACGAGGCGGTGGTTCGGTTCGGCAACGTCGGCGCGCCGCTGGAGCGAGGCGAGGTCGTGCCGGGAACCTACTGCAGCCGGAACTTCTACGAATGCTACCGGAAGCGGTGCCGTCTGCAGTCGCCCAACTACCCGGGCATGTATCCACGCAACGTCACGTGCTATCTGACGCTGCGTCAGAAGGCGGTGCCCAACTGCAAGCACGCGATGATCTCTGTGCGACAGGAGAGCGAACACAAGATGCAGATCAAGCGGTCGGTGTCGATGGCGGCGATGAACAAGACGAGCACGCGTGCGCTGCGGACGTGGCAGGACTGCACGGGTGAGAGGGACCATCTGATTTTCTACGACGGCGCTTCTACGGACGACCCGGTGTTGGTGAAGTTCTGCGGCGGGGATTGGCTGCCGAAGGTCGTGTCTCGTGGCGCGGAGATGCTGGTGGCGTTTCACTCGTCGCCGTTCAGCATCCCGCTGCACTCGCTGCCCGCCAAGTCGCCGCTGCGGGGTTTCGAGCTCGACGTCGACGTCATCTTCACCGACGCCGACTCGCTGGACTACGCCAAGGAGGCGAGGAGGTCGGTGACGGTTGCGTGCGTTGCGTGCGTTGCGGGGGCGGCTGCCACTGCTAGTTTGGTCGAGTGTCCTGCATTCTTCAAAACTAAATTAATTTTTTTCGGGAAAATTGTATGGAAAATTCGGAAATATGTATGATTTCATCTTACCAGAAATAACCTGGAGCGTAACGTGCGTAATGAAGCGAAATCTTCAATTACACTAAACTGCTAAGATACATCCGGATTTTTTTTTTTTTTTTTTTTTTGTGTGTTTGTTCGCCCTCTACAGGCCAAACCCCAAAACGGAATTTGATGAAAATTTCTATGAACCTTTTTTTTCTCTGAACTTAAATCTGCCGCCTTTTTGAAGCAATTCGGACGAGTAAATTTTATGTTACTAAGTTTTTACGAAATTTTTCAGTTTTTCCAAAACACGTTTTGCACTCTAGAGGCCAAGAATCTGAATATAATTTGACGAAACTTCCTAGATATGTTGACCCTAACGATTAAATGTTTTTGTACAAATTTCACTGTCGCATGTTTAGCGCTTTTTTTGAAAATGGCACTTTTATGTCACTTTTTGAGCGTTTTTGCAGTTTTTTTGCTACTAAAGCAACTTTATCTTAAACCGATTGTAACAAAATTTACTGTGTGCATTATAAGTCGTGAAAAGAAGATAATGTGTTAATTTGAATCATAATATTGAATCAATTGAATAGTTTATCTTTAGATCGATTTTTACATTTTGAAATATTCAAATCATTTCATGACGACTTCATCATGATATTTCCAGGTAGCAAATGTCATTGAGAAAGCTGCTAAATTAACGCCGACGGATTGCAATCCATCGGATCGGATCCGATTGATTGCAATCCGGGCATCGTATCCAGCGTCCTGACAAAGAGGGCCGAACAGACAAGCACAGCCTCTTCTCACCATGTCATTCCACTTCCAACAGATGCGAGTTCGTGGTGAACGCGACCTCCGCAGACGGCGATGCTGAGTCTCTGGGTCGAGCCCCGGGCCGGTCGGGACTCGTGCTCAGCCCACGTCACACCCTCCCCCCCAACACGACGTGCACCTACCGCTTCGTCGGCCGCCCCGAAGACCGCGTCTGGCTCTACTTCGTGTCCTACGCGCACCAACAACTCCTCCCGCCGCGCGACCTCCTCACGCGCTCCACGCGCAACGCGTCATCCCCCGCCCCCGCCTGCCGCACGCGCCTACGCATCTGGGACGGCGACACCGACGACGCCCTCCTCGCCGACCACTGCGACCAAGACGCGCCTCGCCTCTGCGCGCACACGTCGCTGGGCAACGCGTCACGCGTGACACGGCCGTGCGCGCCGCACGAGTCCTACGTGTCTTCGCGCAGCACGCTGACCCTGGCGCAGTTCACCGGCGAAGGCACCGCGCTGCACCCGGCCAGCTTCCGGCTGCGCTACGAGTTCGTCGACACGCGACTCGGCGGCGAGCAGTGGGCGGGGCGTCGCGGCGAAGACACGCCCCCGCCCGCCGCGTGCGCGCGCATCTTCCGACGCATGCGCACCGGCGATATCGCGTCGCCGCGCAGCGTCTTCCTGTTCGGCCGCGGCGGCGCGCGCAACCTGTCCTGCGTCTACCGCGTCGAGTGCGGCGTCGGCGAGAAGATCCGGCTCGCGTTGCACAACGCGTCGTTCGGCGCGCACGGCGCGTGCGCGACCGACGCCGACCCGCACACGCAGCGGCCGCGGTGCGTGCTGCGTGCCGACGCCGCGCACGCGCGCCTCGCCGTGTTCGAGGTGCCGTGGCGCGACGTGCGCGTGCCGCGCGCGTGCTTCTGCGACAACGGCACGCTGGGCCCCGTGTCCGCGCACCGGCCGCTGGTGTTCATCTCGGCGTCGCGCGTGCTCGAGCTGCACTTCGACGTGACGGGGTTCCACGTGGCCGAGGACTTCCGGGACGTGTATTTCCACGCCTCGTTCGAGGTGGTGCGCGCGCCGGAGTGTCCGCGGCGGCAGCGGCTGCGCGGGTCGGGCGGCGAGATCGAGTTCGCCAGCCCGCCGCACAGCCGGCCGGACATCTACTGCGAGGGGCTGCCCTGGCTGGTCGAGGCGCACGACAACAAGAGTCTCTTCCTGCTCACTTGGGGCTCCTTCCTTCCCGCCGAGCTCGGAGTCGAAGAGCTCGCAGCTCGCTGTCCGACCAAGAACCGGGTGCTGCTGTACTCGGGTCGCCCAGCCAGGTAGCCACACGTAGCGACACGTAGCCACACGTAGCGACACGTAGCAACACGTAGCGACACGTAGCAACACGTAGCGACACGTAGGGACACGTAGCGACACGTAGCAACACGTAGTGACACGTAGCGTCACGTAGCGACACGTAGGGACACGTAGTACACGTAGCGACACGTAGCGACACGTAGCGTCACGTAGCAACACGTAGGGACACGTAGCAACACGTAGCAACACGTAGAGACACGTAGCGTCACGTAGCAACACGTAGGGACACGTAGCGTCACGTAGCGACACGTAGGGACACGTAGTACACGTAGCGACACGTAGCGACACGTAGCGTCACGTAGCGACACGTAGCGACACGTAGCGACACGTAGCAACACGTAGCGACACGTAGGGACACGTAGCGACACGTAGCAACACGTAGCGACACGTAGGGACACGTAGCGACACGTAGCAACACGTAGCGACACGTAGCAACACGTAGGGACACGTAGCAACACGTAGCAACACGTAGCAACACGTAGCAACACGTAGCAACACGTAGAAACACGTGACAACACGTGGCAACACGTGGCAACACGTAGCAACACGTAGAAACACGGAAATCGCGTTTGACGAATCAAGAACATATTTAATGCCACCCACCCCTCCACCTAACCGGTCAATCATCCTCCCCGTAGGTACGATATTTTCTTGCCGGGCCCCCGGGGGTTGTTTACGTTTCTGTCACTGAGGTTCACAGTGTATCTAGAAGATGAAAATTGAATCTCTCGTTCCGTTGTTTGCCGGCAGAGGGCGGTAGATTGGGCGTTACGGCACGGGTCACGGCAAGCAGTTGGCCGTGATTCAGCCGAGCTAAGACGGGCCGTGCCGTGCTGCATAATGGCCGGGGGGGGGGGGGGGGGGGGGGGGGGGCGTCTTATCAGCGCCGTGCAGGATGCGTGGTCGGGACTTAAACCAGCGCCGAGATTTAGAATCGCGCTGGCCGGCGCGTTGGGCAAACATCGCAGCTTCCTCCAACAAACAGCGCTAGGTGCCAAGCTTACAGGGCTTCCAGGATGATTTTATAGAGCGTTCGTCGAAACCATTATTTTTTTTATCAATTCTCCATGTCTCTTTGCTTGTGATGCCGAAATATATTGTTCGCTAAAAAGATTCAAGCCCAGGACATATTATTTAAGAATTCGGTTTTAGTTCGACGTATAGCTGACAGTTAAGGCCTATCAAGCGGGGTATATGCGCCAAAAAAAATGCACTGCAACCAATTTTTTTAATGATATTTACATTAAGTAGTTGATTTCGCACCTGGGAAAAATATGTTACTTTTCGGAAAATACCGGGAAATTGGCGAAAAACTCAAAAGTGTATGTTTCACGGCCTACCTGTTCATCATGAAAAGTCGTAAGGGCTAAAGTGTCTAGTATTTTTTTTTAGGCGTGGGAAGTTTGTATTGAGCCATTGGCACCTTTTTATTTTTGATCCTTACGCCCCTTTCGAAGATGTAATTTTTTTATCATGTCCAATATTTCACCAAAAAAACGTCTTTCTTTCGCTGGCTGTCACAAGCAGACGGTTTAAGCTATAAACAAAATAAACCCACCACCGGATAGTTTGAAGCGAGCCGAATCCAACCATATAGGTAACGTGCTTCTCTGACAAAGGATGTGTCCTGTGAAGAGGTAGAAAACGAGGGCTGCACGAGGGAAACTTTTGCGCCTAAATCTGAACGTTTCGTCCAAGCAGTACTTCTTATCACCTCAAATTGCATATTACTTAGGCGTTGAAACAGTCCAGTTCGTGGTCTGGAAACACTTCTTTCACGTAACCTTGGTGCCGTTCACACGCTCGCTGTCTATAATCCTCAGGCTTAGGTCTTGAAAAAAACAACACTACGCGCTGAAATCTGTAACTCACAACAGCTTATGATAACGAATTGAACTGAATTCCTCTCGCAGTTGCTAAAACATACTTGTTACACCTCATATCTAAATGCAATTGGGTGTGCATCGGGTGCAATCTGCATGCAGTCAGGTCTTCCGAGACACGCTCTGCATCTGTTTTAGCGGTTTGTTTATACTGCGGTATCTTGGCTGTAAAAGTTACGAAAGTGCACAAGCTCACTAGTTCAATTAGTTACAATTAGTTTACATGAAATGAAATGTTGATTTCAACTCATTCCGTTCGAAGATTCAATCATACAACGACATGAAGCGAAAAATACATGCACATTGAGTAAATGCTACATAAACCAAACGATTTGTAATACATAGTTAGCGATATATTTTGACAAAAACTACCTGGCTAAAAAGTTCGTTCAAAAGGCATTAGAGCATGTTTGCTTTGGCACCTTTAATGATTTACTGCTAATAAACGAAATCAATCGAATTAATCGACCTTCCATTTATATCGAACATTTCAATCCCGGATTATAGCCCCAAGCGCGCAAAGAATATACAGGCAGGATAGCTACGACAAGAAACGTCTCGTTTCGCATGTTCGGTGATGTTTAAAAATTGAAAAGAAGTAGGTAAGCTAGAAATTCGATTCAAATTGATTCGAAATCTATATCAAATCACGAGTCCACTCCTGACAAAACTTCTCCCAAAAATTGATTTCCGTGGTTTTATCATGTCGATGTGAGATGTCTCGAGTATTAGGTGACTCATAAAAGAAAGCAATTTTAATTATGCTCGGCAACTATAATCTCTCAGCTCTTTGGCAAGGCGATAATAATCCTCTGTCGAAATGTGGGATGGGGAGTTGACAAAATAGTATTTTGTGGCATGTTCAATTATGTTTCAATCGTTCTAATAACGTTAGAACTTCGATTCAAATTGATTCCAATTCTGTTTCAAATTACGAGTTCAATAGTGTCAATAAAAATCCCATATTTCCATTTCAGTGGTAATTCGCTATGACATGTGTCTTGTTTTCATTTTATTCATGCAATCTAATACCATAGGGTATGTAAGGCTAATACCCTAGTAGACTAAAACATACAAGGCCGTTTAGTTTGTTGATATCTTGAGCTCAGACACACATGCCAGCAGGAGAGAACCCGGCCCTCACCCCACAGAGCTAGTGGATGCTTATCGTGAAAAGAAAAAAAAAACTAAACGTTTTTTAAAAAATTAGGAAGACCCATCTCTTGCCTGTTCCTTGTTAAAGTACATGCCTTAAAATACATACCTTAAACATTGACATAAAAATTAAAAAACCTCTCCTTAAAAAAGAATTGATATGGATTGTAGTGCTGCCTGGAAGCCCCCGCTTCTCTTTTATATTTACAAGATAATTGAAACTAAATATGTGTACTTATGGTACTTTTACAAAATTCTTTCACTATCTTTGACACATTTACTGGCGACTTACTGGACTGACACATTTACATTTAATTTGTGAAATCGGTTGGTAGCTGAGGTCTTCTCGGGACATGCGAAGTCAAGTAATCGGAAGGGTTGCATCCCTTGTAATCATGACCGAACAATCGTGAATTGTGATGTTTTGCGATGCAGATATTTGCATGTTAACGGTATATTCTACGTCCCTCATCGACTTCCTTTAGGGGAATGCAATTTTGCAGATGACAGTCGCATGTCGCAGTCGCTTGACTTTGCATGTCCCGAGAAGACCTCAGCTACCAACCGATTTCACAAATTAAATGTAAATGTGTCAGTCCAGTAAGTCGCCAGTAAATGTGTCAAAGATAGTGAAAGAATTTTGTAAAAGTACCATAAGTACACATATTTAGTTTCAATTATCTTGTAAATATAAAAGAGAAGCGGGGGCTTCCAGGCAGCACTACAATCCATATCAATTCTTTTTTAAGGAGAGGTTTTTTAATTTTTATGTCAATGTTTAAGGTATGTATTTTAAGGCATGTACTTTAACAAGGAACAGGCAAGAGATGGGTCTTCCTAATTTTTTAAAAAACGTTTAGTTTTTTTTTTCTTTTTTTATTTCACATGTTTTTGTATAGTATTTTTATAAATTACATGTTGGTGAGGTATAACTTACACCAGTGATGTGTAACCATTTTTGCCACTTTGCAATGAAAATAATACCTAAATTATCAAATGTTGCATAATATAATATTCAGTATAGTTTTAATAAGTTTTCAGCAATTGGGGAAGTCAACAGATGATCAATACAGATGATCGACAATAATCAAGACATCTCAAATCCTTACTTCAGGGCACTGACGCACTGCATGTAAATGAAGTCATAGTAGAATCTTTTCCGTGTCTGAATCAACATCAGCTTCAAAGGGCAACGAAAGCATTGGGTACGACGGCTCATGGCATCAGAATTCTTGAAAGCGTTTTTTAAATTAATTCTGTAGTGATGATAACATCTGTATAGCATATTTAGATAGATCAAATTCGATACTGGCGTTTTCAGAATCATTTTCATGCAAGATAGGATAGTGGATAGTTTTGTTTTGCTGAGCTGCCTCATGCCACAAGCACAATATTGTTTCAAATGGTTTGATTTGCTCGAACAGATTGTTGATCAGTTGATCCTTCCTTGGAGCTTTGATGTGTTAAGTTGGCACAGTTTCTGCGTAATGTCGATCAAGAAACCAAAGTCGCACACTCATTTTAAACTCGGGTGTTACCTCGTCCTTCATTTCCATGAACAACAGTCAACTCAATATCCGATTTCAACGAATAAACGCGATACAACAGCATATCTCTGCTGGGCCAACGAATCTCAGAATTAGTCAGAATACGCAGCTTAGATGCGCTCACACGCTCGTTAGCAGCGAAAGGATTATAATCAGTGAAAATAAGTTTTCATTATTTTTAGCTGTAAATTAATTTAAGGCAGAAAACATTACACCAAAGAAATTCACTGAAATACCTTGCAGGCCCCAGGTTGCACGTATCACTGACTAACACTGTCATGATTTAGGTGCAGATCTTTCAATATAGCTATGCTGTGGGCCTCTATTTGGAGTAGGTAGTTCAGAAGTATAGTTAACATTCTGATTTCAAGTTTGCATGGTACCTAATATATTTTATTGTTTCATAACATAATGTATAATTCATTTAGGGAGATTTGTTATAGAAGGAGATATTATTAACATAAACACTTGCACCAACTTTAGCACCAACAATGACTAGGATGTATCAAAATTACTTCCCAAAGCGTTGAGTCTATTTAATTATTTATTTATTACTTTACAATTTACATATATTAAGTAGGTGGTAAAGTTACATGCTACATTATTTATTTAATTCATAGTTAAGGCTTTTCTGATTTTTCAATTTTTCTTCTGAACTCTTTCACATCCATTTCTTTATTCTCAAATATTTTCCTTTCCAGCAAATTTCACTCTCGTCCCGTTCTTATCACGAAGCAGTACTTTCCAATGTCTTTTCTTGCTCCATTCACTCTTACTTTTCTTTCGTGGCTACCTTGGCATCCGTACCTCAAGCTTTCCATCTCAATTTTTTTATTTAATTCTTTCCATCCTCCTCTTCCCATTAGTACTCGAAAAAAGCAACATTCCCTGTCCACTTTTCTCCTCCCTTCTAGTTTCATCCATCCTAACTCCTTCACTATTAGCGATGGTCTTTCTAAGACTTCTTCCAGTTCTCCTCTTTCGTTTATCACCTTCTTCCTTCTTCTCATTTTTCCGGTCACCCTTCTTGCCGCCATTGTTTGTACCTTTTCAATATCTTTAATTTCTCCTGTTCTGTACGGATCCCACACTGCTGCTGCATATTCCATCATGGGTCTTATCATTGTGAGATATGCCTTTTCTTTAATTTCTGTACTCATCCCTTTTAATTGTCTCATGATGAAGTTCAGTGCATTTATTCCCTTCTTTGTTATTTTTGCCACCTGTTCTTTCCATCCCAAATCATTTTTTAATATTACTCCGAGGTATTTATATGTTTCCACCCTTTCCAAATTTATTCCCTGCATCTTGTAGTTATGTTCTGAGTTTTCTTGTTTACCACCAAAACTCACTGTCTTACATTTATTTACATTTAGACTCATCTTATTTCTCTTAACCCAATCTCTTCAGTCTTTTCAGTCTTTTTGTCTTATTCAGTCTTTTCAGTCTTTTTGCATTATTTGCTCGTCTTTAACGTCGGTTATTTTCCTATAAACAACACAATCGTCAGCAAAAAGCCTTGTTTTCGATTCTACTCCCTCGCTCATGTCGTCAATAAAGATGTCAAACAGCAATGGCCCTAACACACTCCCTTGTGTCACACCTGATGTTACTTCCCTCTCATCCGACGTGCAATTTCCCACTCTTACTTTTTGCGTTCTATTTTTCAAAAAATTTCCTATCCAATTTACCATTTGTATATCGTCAATCCTTTCCCATAGCTTTTCCATTAATAATTCGTGGTCAACCTTATCAAATGCTTTCTCGTAATCCAGAAACACCGCATCTACTCTTCCTCCTCTATCTAACACCTCTGCCAGGTCTGTCACAAAACCTAAAAGTTGAGTTTCACACGAATACTCTTTTCTAAATCCACGTTGCGCCTCTTTCAATCCTCCCAAATCATCAAGTTTTTTCTTTATTCGTCCATCTATTACCCTTTCAACTATTTTGCATATGGCTGATGTGAGACTCACGGGCCTATAGTTTGTCAGTTTTCCCCTCTCTCCTCCTTTAAAGATTGGAACTACCAATGCCTCCTTCCAATCTTTTGGCAGTTTTCCTGTTTTAATCGTTAAATTAATTATTACCTCTAAGTAAGGAATGATAATTTCCCCTGCTAATTTTACTAAGTCATTTGACATCCCATCAAGTCCTACCGCTTTGCTATTCTGAAGCTTTCGAATAACCTGCCATATCTCTTCCTTCGTCACATAATTCTCATCTCCTTTCCTTATTTGTCCCTGCATTGAGTAACGTTCTCTTCCTCTCTGTGTGAATGTTTCCCCATAATGATTATTTAGTGCTTTTTCTTTACTATCATCTGTGTCCCATTAATTTCCCTTTGCATCGCTCAACGTTGGAACAGTCCCAACATTTCCCTTCATACCATGAAGGGTGTACCATACCATTGTGTATGAACTACACCTTTTCAATGCAATGCAATTTAATGAGTCAACTGCAATACTCTTAGCATTGAGGATATTGTATAGCCTAGTCAATACTCTTCGAAGAATAAAATCTTTGCACGTTTTAATGAAATGTGTTGAAAATGTGCAGGTTACAATATTAAAATTATGTTTATACCATTCGATAAAGCGCTCACAACACAGTCTCCAATTTTATGAACACTTGCCATTGAGCACCTGCCCATTTGTCTACTCCTGAAGTTGGTGAAGCGCACAAACATCGAGTATCAACTGATCTATACGAGGTTAAATATCGAAAAACTTTGGGTCTAGCCGCGCAACCACACTTCATCCTAAGCGGACCTGGAAACATACCTACATAATACCTACAAATAATCATTAAGATGTTTGATCTCTTAATTCTACCCTTTATAAGACAGTTGAATAAGTTTGTCAGAATTCTCTTAGAATTGATTTGAAAGCTGTACTCTGGGTTGGAATGTGTGAAGCATAAAGGTACCAGAGTTCTTTAAATAAAGTAAATAGATTCGATGATTGCACTTGCAATGACATTAGGTCTAAATACACAGTTGCAATGTCGTAACTCAATAAACTAATACACTATTCAATTACACTCAATAAACACAATTCCACTGTAAACTCTACATATAACTTCCAAATAATAAAGTGGAGAGAAGTGAATTAATATAGATGTGAAGCTATTCGATTGTTGCTCACATCAAAATTACACTTGGTCCTGAAACCCAATTGCACTGTCACCTCTTCACGTAAAATCCTATTTAAGTGGAGTAAATTAAGCAAATAGATTCGTTGATTGCAATCACAATTACACAAGGTCCAAGAACAAAGTTGCAATGTATCTTAAAACAATCACGCAAATAAACCATAACAATGTTCTCTTGACGTCTAAACTTCGTCCATCTTGAAATTGCACGCAGGCAGCTGGGATCTGCTGGTAGGGAGCCCGTCAACTTATCGCATTCCTAACAGCTCGTATCCGCGACTTGCGAGTTGTGAATGCGATCACTTGGTAGGTTGCCCAGCTGGGATCGGCTCAAGGTCAGCTGAATTGTCGAGAAGAAATCTTTATTTTTACCATTGAGTCGATTTCCACGCCATTGGATTACTATATTAGAGACCCATTTCGATGATGAGACATAACAATTCTGTGTCGCTGGTTCGCGGGCAAGCGATTGCACTTGTTTTTAACTCTGTCCGTTGCGTACTATCATTTATCTCAGAAAACTATTTTGCCGGTCTCGCCACGTCCACTACACTTAGCAAGTCAGCCCGCCGGGAGCACGGACGCCGGGACGTGGGGGTGGGGGACTACGTCATCAGTGACGCGCGCAACTTGTAAGGGGTGGGGGGCTACGTCGTCAAGGACGCGCGCAACTTGAAACAACTTGAAATGAGCATAATGAGCGTAAAACAATAGAGATTAGGGTCATTATAGGGTCGGATTAAGGGTCTTCCGCAGGCTGACTTGCCTGCGTGATATACACTTGCAAGTGCTGAGGCGAGTAAGTGGCCGCTCGAATCCCGTTAACCATGACGATCATTCCTCCCTCGACATTCCTTGCCACCATTGACTTGTTTCCTATCCTATCCTGCAGTGCTGCTGGTGTTGGCTGGCATTAGGCAAGGCACATGGTAATGCCAACAATCGTAGCATCGTAGCAACACTAGCAACAGCAGTGACACCGGTGTTTGCTGGCGTTAGGCAAGTCACATAGTAATGCCAACAATCGTTGCATCGTAGCAACACTAGCAACAGCAGTGACATGAACAACGCTCTGAGCATTTCTGGTTTTCTTCCCGACAGATTGATGCGCATCGTCTGCCCGTCGACGCCGAACGCGCGTCAGATGGCCATCCACGTGTTCTCTGAGGAGTGGTTCGGGCTGGGCGGCGTCGGCGACGCGCCCGCGTTCTTCCTGCAGCCGCCGCGGCCGCCCAGCTTCCTGGTGGAGTTCGTGGGAGTCGAACCGGGGCTCGCTGCGCTCAACTGGCTGGAGATCTCGAGGTCGCGCGCCTCGCTGCTGCAGCAGCTGCACATCGACACCGGCGCCGGCGGCGGCGGCGGCGACGGCAACGACTCGATGCCCGGCGACTGGGACTGCCCGTTCCGCTGCCCCGAGCTGAACGCGTGCATCAGCGCCAGCTTGTGGTGCGACGGCCGACCGAACTGCCCGTCGGGCTGGGACGAGGACGAGTCGCACTGCGACATTAAGCGGCGCTTCTTGAACTACGTGCCCGGCGGGTTCTACACGGTGATCGGCGGCGCCGTGGCCGGCATCGTCTCGTTCACCGTCTTCCTGTGCATCGCGGCCGGTCACCGGGTGCGCGTGCACCGACGCCGGAAGCGGCTGGGCCGGAAGAAGAAGAAGCGCGTGGCCACTGAAGAGCTGCTCATCCACCCCTCCACCTCCACCAGCTCCTCCTGACAGCACGCGCAGTCGGTGGAGTTCATACACGTGGACCGCGAGACCACGGTCTAGGCGACGACGCCGTGGGTACGATGCCTGGTCCGGCACCCTCATCGTGCACCGGGCATCGGGCCCCGGTTTTGGCTGGCCAAGAAGCCTGCTTCACACGCGTCGCTACAAACTTATGACCCTGCGCCGACTGCCATGATGGGAATTAGGAAACAAATGCACGCATCTTCAGACGCTGGATGGACAATATGTCTTCCACACGGCGACGTCGATGTAACTGTAAATATTACGAGTAGTTCGCTTTTATAAAATTTGATGGACTATCAGAAACGTCACAACAGGAAGAAATGCAATTCATCATGTCGGCATCATGATGAATGGCGTCTAGTTGGAGCTCGAGCTGTGGCTAGTAGACACTGCAATGCTACAATGACCTGGAACCTTCTTGCCAATTACTTGCCAAAAAAACATGGGCATCCATCAAAAGAAATTTAAGCCAAGCACAAATTTTCGTTTTTTTTTTTTTTTTTTTTTTAGAGGGAACATAAAAAACACCAAATAGATTAGAAGCGTCTCGTTTATAGTTGGGAGTTTTCTTTGGACGGGAGCGTAGCATTGTACGCTCTGTAGCGCAGAGATTGCCTCTCTGCTCGATGCTCGCCTGTGTTTTCCCCGCCGGTCCTAGGAGCCACAAACTCCGTGGAAAACTAGCTCCAACGGAATTTAAAAACGCACTTTGTTCGGGGATAGAATCCAATGATGTGCCAAAATCGTGCGTAATCTTTCCAGATAGCTCACAGATCCAGGTGACTTCTTGAAATGTGAGCGAATTCAGACGTTTTCTTCGGCTCCATATTCGAGACAGCCTGATCATAAATTACTTTGTGTTTCAGTGAAAAATCCGATTCCACAGAACTTACCCTCCGTCGGAGAGCTGCCAAATAATTGCACCCCGAAACCGATCGCGAAGCCCACTCGAAACCATTTCCTAGACTGAACCGGCAATCTTTGAGCCGGCTCCACAGAGGCTAGGCTTCCAACAACGCTGGAAGCTGGAATTAGCCAAGTGAACGTTCAAGTCGGCCAGTTAGCATTGCTTAATACAGCACCTTAGCATTGCTCGGATGTTATGCCCTGCATGCTTGCATCTGATTGCCGAAGCAATGACTATGTCCACGCAACAGCTGGACTTCCCAAGTCGTATGTAGGGCTGCTTCTCTGCCTAGTCTACTTGAGCCAATCTCACCTTTTAGATGACTTTGAGTTGTAACAAGTTTACAAAGCCACTCGCAGCAGCACACTGATTTCATCCGAGTCGACGCCAAGGTCCATCGCACCTGATTACGACGGTGGGCGTCGGCGTCGGCGTCGGCATCGAGTGCATTGCTATGCGACTCTCGGCACCCATGAATAAATCATTGCATACGCCAGCAGCAGCAGCAGCAGCAGCAGCAGCAGCAGCAGCAGCAAGCAGCAAGCAGGAAGCAGTAGCAAGCAGCAAGCAGCAGCAGCAGCAGCAGCAGCAGCAGCAGCAAGCAGCAGCAAGCAGCAGCAGCAGCAGCAGCAGCAGCAGCAGCAGCAGCAGCAGCAGCAAGCAGCAAGCAGGAAGCAGTAGCAAGCAGCAAGCAGCAGCAGCAGCAGCAGCAGCAGCAGCAGCAGCAAGCAGCAGCAGCAGCAGAGTGCAAATGAATTATTCGTTTTTTTTTTAGAATCTTTTGAGCTCGCGAGTTTGTTTTCTTAAGTTTGAGATGTAATTGTTGCATTAGCGTGTGATGGTTTCCTGGGGCTGTCGGAATTTTTCTGTGCGAAAAAGTTAAGTGGACGTGATTTGAAATCTGTTGTGAATTCTTGTAGTACTTTGACGTAGTAATTTAAGTAGGCAATTTCAGGGCGGACAAAAAAAAATAGCTGTTTGAAATAAACAGAAAATATTGTCTTCTGTTCGGTAACAAACGGTAATCTATAAGTAGAATGTTTTTAGAGATTCAATTAAATTGTGAAATACGATGGTATTATGTTAACGTTTGAATGACGCCTTGATGAAAACTTGAACGTGATTGTCTGATTCTGCGGATACTGATACTCGACTAGTTTTAGATTTTCAAATGTTTATCTGAAATCGGAATATATGATCGTTGAAGTTTGCGAGAGTTGAGTGTCCTGCACATTGGCTACCTAGAGGTACCTTATATTATTGAAGGGTGGAAAATTTTATTGTGTAGTTCTTCTAGCCGTAGTTGGTAGGATCGGTTGTTACAAGGTATTCTAGAAGCTAAGTAGCGAAGTTTGCACCAAATACAACACACAGTGTTCGATCGAGATTTTACGAAAAATATGTACGAACATTTAAAAAGTGACTGTAGGGAAGTGAGTACGAAATTTTAAAAGTGCAAATGTGAAATCTCTAATTTTCTAAACGAAAACAGAGACGTCTAATGAAAATGCAGAAAAAACTGAGCGCAAGCCATGAACTCGTTCAATCTCGGCGCTGACTAGCGAAAAAACTTAAGAACTTAAGGGAACTGAACTTAAGGCAACAATCTTACACTTTGTGTTCCAACGCGATGAAAGTCAATCAAGAAGACAACATTCCCTAGTCGAATTAATTAAGTTTGAACTATAACAATAATATAGTTTATCAAGGCAGGCCGACGATGGCACCTCCTCTGCCGCTCTGCACCACTCAAACAGACGATGCGTCGTCCAACACAGACGAGGCGATACGCCGTCAAACACACTGCCACTAAAACGGTTAACTAGTTACTGTTACTTATATTACTTACTTATACCGAGCTACTTACTGTACAGGACAACATATTAATAAGAAAACAAAGAGACGGCAGAGAAGAACCGTCGATGGTGAAAAATAGAGTTTATCAAAATATAAAAGCACTTGTAATTAAAGCTACTATGGAACTATTGACGACAAGAAGTATGGAAATAAAAGGGAATTTGAAAACGGAAACAGCATTACTTGGATCACTAGCTGATGTACCTACCGAACTTACAATGTCCGGTTAAATATTGTAGCGCTTCCGGTTCCTGCCGCACTATTAATTAATTGATTCGTGACTTGACCCTACCGAGGTACGTAGTTTAGTCGGTCTGTACCGCACTGCTATTGGATAAGGAGCTGGCTTGTGCATTATCTGTTCTATAGTTTGACAGATTATTCCTTCCAAATTCGCTACAGTATTTATCCTCCAGGTGGGAAGAAAACAGAAGCAGCCGATAGATTATCACCGCAGAGACGTGCAACACGGCTAGCAACACAGCTAGCAACACGGCTAGCAACACGGCTAGCAACACAGCTATACTAAAAACTTGCTACGTTGGATGTAAGTATTCTCTTTAAGGTGGAGTCTGAGCAAGTTCTTAATTTTGGTCTGTTGCTATAAAAGTAAATTGTATGAAAAGCTTCATCAGGATTGTTAACCTTTCACCCGTCACCCTTCACCCTTCACCCTTCACCCTTCACCCTACACTTTTAACCTATCGAACGACGCCGCTGAGGCCAAACTTTTCAAATCCCCCCACCACCCACAGCCATACCCACACCCGAACACCCTTATTTCCGGGCCGAGCTGCTTCGTTACTTATTTAACCGTCCTCCGAGGACTAGACCTCGTTACCCCGACGACCTCCCCCATCCCCCAACGCACACAAACCCCACCGGGGAGGGCCGTAGATTTCATATTTTAGGTGAATGCGTTCGTTGTAATTCCGCAAAAATCGTTGCCAGCCTCGAATGGAAAACGCGCGAGCGATGGTTGCGCGACGCCCGGGTTTTCCCGGGGAAGCTTTCCGTCTTTGACCTTCAAGCAAAACATAAGGTTCACCCAGCATCACAACGAGCAGAAAAACCAAGTTCTTTCCGCTCTCCTTAACAGTGTTTTTTCCCTGTGCTTCCTGCACCGTTCTCATGAGAAGTCTTACAGCTGGCACCATCAAAAGCTCGTCATTCTTCATTCTGCTGCTTGCTGCTGCTGCTGCTGCTTGCTGCTACTGCTGCTACTGCTGTTGCTGATGCTGGTGCTGCTGCTGCTGCTGCTGCTGCTGCTGCTGATGCTGCTGCTGCTTGCTGCTGCTGCTGCTGTTGCTGTTGCTGATGCTGCTGCTGCTGCTGCTGCTGCTGCTGCTGTTGCTGCTGCTGCTGCTGTTGCTGCTGCTGTTGCTGCTGCTGCTGCTGCTGCTGCTGCTGCTGCTGCTGCTGCTGTTGCTGATGCTGCCTGCTGCTGCTGCTGCTGCTGCTACTACTGCTGCTGCCTGCTGCTGCTTCTGTCGCTTGTCGCGTGACAATATCTCGGCTGCGACACACGGTGAAGGGCGGAAAGGCGACACAACATCGACCGACTTCTCTCCACTTCAATCGACTCGAGGCAGCTGGTTTCCCGAAGGCGCCCCTGTAAAAGCTGCGCTGGGCAAACTAATTAGTTAATGTGTGCTCGCGCTAAGCAAATAAAGTTTAATTAAACCTTTACCTTTAGTATTAAATAAATAGCGCGTTCCTATAAGCAATATCAGCGCACGATCTAGTCGAATGGTTTCTTAGCCGATATTCTTAAAGGTACACATTTCATCTGGGCTGCTCGGTAAGAAGACG
This sequence comes from Nemurella pictetii, assembly GCA_921293315.2. Lineage (NCBI taxonomy): Eukaryota > Metazoa > Arthropoda > Insecta > Plecoptera > Nemouridae > Nemurella > Nemurella pictetii. Next base: position 2,960,213 of record OV121121.1, on the reverse strand, counting down.
CTGCGATTAAAGAGACTTTCATCTCTGCAACGCCCTGGGAAAACTAAGATTCTTTATTGCGTTCTGTACGGAGATTTTCCTCGGGTCCCGTAGCAATCATGTACTTAGAAATAATGCCCTTAACAGTCATGCCCTTCTAGCAATCATTCCCTTAGCGTTATATTCGGGTTCTTGTAGTTCAGGGATATCATTTACATGTACTGCTAATGCCGAGCTTATTATACCTGACAGATTAACGTTTTGCAGCTCTATGCGATGCACTTAAATATTAATTTCCCTTTGTGACAGCAAAGCACTGTGACTCGCAATGTGACAAGATTGCTTAGAGAAGTTATGGCGTTCTATGCAACTTGTCTCACCGAATTTTCGATTAGCATACAAGATGAAAATATACATCTTATGAATCGCCCTCGTATATAGTTTATTACTTGAGTAAACTCACCATACCAAGGTAGGGATCCATCGTGCCTGCACGATTAATGACATTGAATTGTAAGTAAATATGGACGAAATGATCCCAACAACAGCGTGGTCCAGTGGAATGCACGTTGGCTTTCGGATGAGGGCTTGATGGGAACCGTGTTCGATCCCTGTTACAGGCGTAGCTTTTTGGCAATGTCTGGCACTGGCAAAATACTGGAAATACACTGAACAACAGTGAAGTATTGGACTTGATCGTCTGCAATGTCAAACACACAAGTCAATCGCTTAAAAAAAGCACATCAGCCTTCCATGTGCAACGAGTATGAAGAATTCAAGGCGAACAGTCATCAGTGGTGTGGCGCAATGGATAACGCACCTGCCTAGTATTCTAGCGGCTTGGGTTCGAATCCCATAGCACACTGCTTTTTGGAACTTGAATTTAATTGAAATTGTTCAAATGTATCGTGCAAAGCCACGAAGTAGTAGTAAGGTGATGCAGAAAAAAAATATAATAAGTCACAGATTTGTTCAATTTTCTCTACAAGATGGCGCTGTCTACCAAATTTGTGCACACTCGTGGACGTTTGTACCAACCATTTTTGCCAAGCTGAGTGCAGAAGCTTAGGGTGCTAGGGTGGGACGTTTAATTTTCACAAAAATTCAAAACGAGGTCGCGAAGCGACCGAGGTTTGAATTTTTTAAACTATCTAAAAAAAATGCAAAAAAGTCTCTCCCGTCCGTTCCCCTGGCGGGATTCGAACCCGGTACCTTTGGGTTATCAGTCTCGTAACTTAACCACTCGGCTGCTGAGACACGACGAGATGCTGCTGATTTTTAAGGCATATGAATCACAAATGGTTTGTTTACCTTTTATACTTATTAAAATTCAAAGGCGAGGATGTACCCCCCCCCCCCCCCGCTCTAATTCATGAGCAAAGCTCTAAAGCCACTCGGATTTGAACGCATCATCTTTGCGTTAAGAACCAAGCGTCTTAACCACTCGGCCATTCGAGTGATGTGAAAGGAGCTGATATTTTTCAGTACATATATTATTTGAAAGATCTTTACAATGGTAAAAAAGCCACATGCTACGGGGTTCGAACCTAGCTCTTGCTCTTCTAAGTTTCGGAACCTGGCGACTTAACCTACAAGCTATTACGCCAGATGAACATTTCTAAGTTAAGTTCGTTTATATGATGTTTTAATCTTTTTAATAAAATTTTATTTCTGCTGATAATTTTATACACTTGAAAATTTGGTAGTTAGATTCAAAATAGTAGGTGACCAAAAATGGATACCTAAATCATCCCAGCTCCACCCCTGCAGCGGTACTTGCACGAGATACTTGCACGTGACTTGTGTCTTATAAGAGCACTGCTCGGCAAATGAAGCGTCCGGTGTGACTGAGGACGTCATCCACAGCGCACTGAGTCTCTCGAACTTTTGGCACTTGACGAGCCTAACGCTCATGCCGCCCCAATTTCGTTCACGAATCCACCTCCCTCTACTTAAATCTCGTGTTTGAGCTCAAAATAGTGATAGCGGTGTCTTTTTGATAGCAGCGAGATCTCTGATTGGTTGTCTCAACTATCAAAAGACTATATAACCGCGAGATGAATTCGATGGAAACCAGTGAGCCCGTGCTCGCGGCACGGTGAACAGACTGGTCAGCCCGCCCATTTGATCGAGTCGAGCGTGAGGCTCATGCCAGCGCTCGGTCTTCAATTCATTCGTCTTCCTCTAAGCACTAGCTTCGCACATTTCTAACGCAAATTCGATGCGCACTTGGGCTACTCTTTCACTTAGGGTAAATCTATGTCCAATGCTAAAGCCCAATGCTAATGCCCAATGCTAATACCCAATTATTATTTGCCCTGGATCGCCTTGGATTCAAGCGTTTTTTTGTTCTCACACAATAAATCTGTAAATCAAAGTCTGCAGCGGGAATCTTCTGAAACCGATCACTTCCAACTTCCCTGAGGTGAAACACGGGACTGCTTCGTATCCCTACGTGACCCAAATCAAGATGAGGCAATTCCACCCTCAAAGCAGCCTGGACTGCCGCTTGTTTCCCTGTCCGCGAAGCAGCCTGGACTGCCGCTTGTTTCCCGGTCTGCAAAGAAGCCTGGACTGCCGCTTGTTTCCCTATCTGCATAGCAGCCTGGACTGCCGCTTGTTTCCCTGTCTGCAAAGTAGCCTGGACTGCCGCTTGTTTCCCTGTCTGCAAAGAAGCCTGGACTGCCGCTTGTTTCCCTGTCTGCAAAGCAGCCTGGACTGCCGCTTGTTTCCCTGTCTGCAAAGCAGCCTGGACTGCCGCTTGTTTCCCTGTCTGCAAAGAAGCCTGGACTGCCGCTTGTTTCCCTGTCTGCAAAGCAGCCTGGACTGCCGCTTGTTTCCCTGTCCGCAAAGCAGCCTGGACTGCCGCTTGTTTCCCTGCCTGCAAAGTAGCCTGGACTGCCGCTTGTCTCCCTGTCTGCAAAGCAGCCTGGACTGCCGCTTGTTTCCCTGCCTGCAAAGTAGCCTGGACCGCCGCTTGTCTCCCTGTCTGCAAAGCAGCCTGGACTGCCGCTTGTTTCCCTGCCTGCAAAGTAGCCTGGACCGCCGCTTGTCTCCCTGTCTGCAAAGCAGCCTGGACTGCCGCTTGTTTCCCTGTCTGCAAAGCAGCCTGGACTGCCGCTTGTCTCCCTGTCTGCAAAGCAGCCTGGACCGCCGCTTGTTTCCCTGTCTGCAAAACAGCCTGGACCGCCGCTTTTTTCCCTGCCTGCAAAGCAGCCTCGACTTCGAAACCAGCAGCTGTTTAGGCTTCTTGAAGTACCCTATCAGCCTGTGGTTAAGAGGGTTGAAATATGTCGCTAGGCTCAAGGTCTGTGATGTTTCAAAAAACCCTCATGACCCGGTGCAGACCATCCAGAAATTAGCAAGCGCCATAAATTACAGCAGCTACTTTCTGGCAACTTGACAAAAATATCGCCAAGGCACAAAATATATAGGGGAAAAAAGGGAAAAAGCTCGGCCTCTGGCCCAAAACTGCGCATTTGGGCCGTGACCCAGCCACAGTCCAGGCTCCCATGCCTGGTATTTCCATCGAAATCTTTTTATTTAACCACCTGCTAGGTAAGCTCCGGAAGGAAGTCACCTGACCTTACCATGTTTCCATGAAAGTGCGTTTATAAGTACAAGTAACAATATTCAATAAGGGGTTAAGGGGATTCAAGCATGGGTTCAATATGTAAGTGGCTATGTCATGTTCTTGGAAGCATCGAGATGTTATAGCACTTACCTGGTTGGCGAGTGCAGAAGAAGCAGCAGCGACTTATCGATATCGGGATTCGAACCCCGGCCTACGAGGCGCGAGGCGGAGAAAAAAGGCGCCGATGCTAGCGTCTCGTCGAAACTTTTCTTCCAACGAAATTCTTTCTCATTCTTTCTCTTTCTGGGACGGGTTTTTTACGCCACCCTTCACTCAACTACGCTTTCTGTTCTGCTTTTTGTGTTTTGTGTTCGTGACTGTGTTTGCGTCTGTGTTTGTGTTAGTCTAGAAATGTTTGTTGCCATTAGCGTGCTTCGGGGAGACGAGGAACTGAGTCTTGTGGATTCCGTCACAGAATAGACAACATTCGAAAGTTCCCATTCCAGGGTCAATAAGTGATTGCAACAAATGTATTCCCAGAAGAAGAGCAAATAAATTCACTGATCATATTATCAAACATCTCACCAGGCTGTAGGATGCAGGAATCTCTGCCAGCAAACATCTCACCAGGCTGTAGGATGCAGGACACTCTGCCAGCAAACATCTCACCAGGCTGTAGGATGCAGGACACTCTGCCAGCAAACATCTCACCAGGCTGTAGGATGCAGGACTCTCTGCCAGCAAACATCTCACCAGGCTGTAGGATGCGGGACACTCTGCCAGCAAACATCTCACCAGGCTGTAGGATGCAGGACACTCTGCCAGCAAACATCTCACCAGGCTGTAGGATGCAGAACGCTCTGCCAGCAAACATCTCACCAGGCTGTAGGATGCAGGACACTCTGCCAGCAAACATCTCACCAGGCTGTAGGATGCAGGACACTCTGCCAGCAAACATCTCACCAGACAGTAGGATGCAGAACGCTCTGCCAGCAAACATCTCACCAGGAAGTAGGATGCAGGAAACTCTGCCAGCAAACATCTCACCAGGCTGTAGGATGCAGGACACTCTGCCAGCAAACATCTCACCAGGCTGTAGGATGCAGGACACTCTGCCAGCAAACATCTCACCAGGCTGTAGGATGCAGGACACTCTGCCAGCAAACATCTCACCAGGCTGTAGGATGCAGAACGCTCTGCCAGCAAACATCTCACCAGGCTGTAGGATGCAGAACGCTCTGCCAGCAAACATCTCACCAGGCTGTAGGATGCAGGACACTCTGCCAGCAAACATCTCACCAGACAGTAGGATGCAGAACGCTCTGCCAGCAAACATCTCACCAGGCTGTAGGATGCAGGACACTCTGCCAGCAAACATCTCACCAGGAAGTAGGATGCAGGAAACTCTGCCAGCAAACATCTCACCAGGCTGTAGGATGCAGAACGCTCTGCCAGCAAACATCTCACCAGGCTGTAGGATGCAGGACACTCTGCCAGCAAACATCTCACCAGGAAGTAGGATGCAGGAAACTCTGCCAGCAAACATCTCACCAGGCTGTAGGATGCAGGACACTCTGCCAGCAAACATCTCACCAGGCTGTAGGATGCAGGACACTCTGCCAGCAAACATCTCACCAGGCTGTAGGATGCAGGACACTCTGCCAGCAAACATCTCACCAGGCAGTAGGATGCAGGACACTCTGCCAGCAAACATCTCACCAGGCAGTAGGATGCAGGACACTCTGCCAGCAAACATCTCACCAGGCAGTAGGATGCAGGACACTCTGCCAGCAAACATCTCACCAGGCAGTAGGATGCAGGACACTCTGCCAGCAAACATCTCACCAGACAGTAGGATGCAGGACACTCTGCCAGCAAACATCTCACCAGGCTGTAGGATGCAGGACACACTGCCAGCAAACATCTCACCAGGCTGTAGGATGCAGGACACTCTGCCAGCAAACATCTCACCAGGCAGTAGGATGCAGGACACTCTGCCAGCAAACATCTCACCAGGCAGTAGTATAAAGGAATCGGGCGAAATAGCGTTGTTGAGCTGGTGACAGAATCGTCAGCTCTGCCTGGGTGGCTTGGCTAGTAACTAAAGCGTCACAGCAATCACTTGATAGGTATCTTACGTAATGTTGAGAGGGCTTTGTTTGCCACTAATGCTCAATCTCAAGTGTCGGCTGACAGTCGACATAAAACGGCACATGTTTATCTTAACTTCACCCCGGTCCGCCAGGTTCGTCTCCAGCGCTTCGACGGGAATAAGCAAATAAAGCTGAACAAGTGAACTCAACAAAGCTCAAGTCTGTGCCAATTTTTTTCTTCAAATGGTCCATCGCTGCTTCTGCTGTAGAATTCTCTCTTTCCTTTCCGCAACCCCCGTTCCCTGTGCGCCAGGAGAGTTCCCCGCTGTGCATGCATTCCATCGATCCTGCTCCTGTTCGCGCTCCTTGCCAATATCAAAGTCTCTTTGACTTTGGTCTGGATTCGCCGAAACTATCTTGTTCCCTGGACCGGGCTGGCGGCGGCGGCAGATCGAAGAGGAAACATGATGCATTCAAATGCAGCCTCACTGTTTCGATCAACAAACGCCCTACGGACATTGGCAGTCCTCAATATTCATTGTCGGTAGGCTCATGAAAACGCCTAAGTCAGTGACTGGAGATATTATCCTATCCTATCCCTTCAGATCCCTATCCCTATATTATCGATGTGGTTCAGTATATGTTTCCATCACTTTCTTATACAAGTCTATATATACAAATTTTCAATTATTTTCCTATTTTTTACGAAATTTTGAGAACGCACCCGATACAATATTCTACATTGCAAGGTCGGGTTCTCGCTTCAGTTTGGCCAAAATGGGTTCTTTTTGGGGGGTTTCACCCGCCAAATTTGGTCGCAAATGGTTTTAAATTGATTCCCGTGTCCATTTAAAATTCAAATTCATAAAATTGGGTCCTTTTGGGGTGGTCTTTTCTCTTTTGAGGCATTTTGAAGCAAATCAATTTAAGAGCTTTTATTCTAATCGATTTTTACGCTTTGAAATACTCAAATAATTTCACGACGGCTACATCATGATATTTCCAGGTAATAAATGCCGTCGAGAAACCTGCTAAATTAGAGCTGAACATTTAAAATTTGTCACTATGCTCACAGGCAATAAAATCGCGTTGTGGGTGAGCGTAAATATTACGCTCATCCACAACACGATTATATGAGTGTTCGCATAGGACATTACATAAGGACATCCTTGACCTTAAGGACATTTTAAGATCCACACTGGACATGCTGCGCATTCCTAGCATTCCCTGCCCAAACGCAAAGTTACCTACAAGTCTGTGATCACACATTCGGCATCGCATGGGTGATCTTAGCACATTAGTAAATCGACTGCATCTATACATCAACATCATCGATTCGTCGAACCATAGATTAACAAACAAAAAGATTTCCCAATGGTTGACGGTAGAACCAAATACTTTAAATTGAAATTTATATATATATTTTTTTTTAATTATTTATTATTATTTATAAATTATCAAATTATTTTAAATTTATATCGCTTTTCTTAAATAATAATAAATTATAATTAATAAATTAATAATTAATAAATATAATTAATTATTAATTTTAATTATTAATTTTTTTTTTAAATTTAAAATTGTAATTTATAATTATTAATAATTATAATAAATAAATAAATAAATAAATAAACCGGGTGCAACAGCGCATTAGGGTCCCTCTGTCGGCAGCAATGTCAACTTAAAAAGTCAAGTTGTGTATCATTCGTCGTGGTCAAACATAACCCTTAAATTCTGCCAGCGGCAAAGGGAGGTCTTTGACTTATTCAGGTATTTGTTTTGAGAAAGGTAATCGAACCGTCTGTGATAGATTCAGTGGTACTGATATAAAATGTCCGGAGATAATGTGGACGCACACGGTATGTCGAGTTATGGTGATAGCAATGAAATCGTCGCAATGATGCCCAGTGGCAAAGATGACTTCTATTACAACATGAAGCATAAACGCAGGGGGATTGCAATCATATTCAACCACGAGAAATTTTCAATTCATTCTCTGAAGGACCGTTCAGGTACTAACGTCGATTGTGAGCAGCTGAAAAATTGTCTGAAGAACCTTGGTTTCACCGTCAAAGTGCACCACAATCTCATCTTCAAGGAGCTCAACACAATTGTTCAAGAGGTGGCCAAGATGGACCATTCGGACTGTGATAGCTTCCTGATGGCTGTGCTGTCACACGGTGAGCTCGGAATCCTCTACACGAAAGACACGCCGTACAAACCGGAGAATCTGTGGACACAATTCACCGCAGACAGATGTCCAACACTCGCTGGCAAACCGAAGATGTTTTTCATCCAAGCGTGCCAAGGAGACAAACTCGACGGTGGCGTCACACTTCAACGAACGGAGACGGACGGAATCAGTCAGTGCTACAAGATTCCCACACACGCTGACTTCCTCATCGCCTACTCGACGGTGCCCGGATTCTACTCATGGCGAAACACGACAAACGGCTCTTGGTTCATGCAAGCGCTCTGTGAAGAACTGCGTCTTAACAGCGAAGACACGGACCTGCTGACTCTTTTGACATCGGTCTGCCGACGAGTTGCTATTGATTACGAGTCCAACACTCCCAGTAGCGTAACAATGCATCAACAAAAGCAGATTCCTTGTATTACCTCTATGCTCACCAGACTTGTTCGCTTCACTCCAAAAAAGTAGATCTAGCATCAGTTTTCCCCAAATCTTGGATCTCATCGAACTGTTTGTCATTGGAACTAAGGTACCTAACTCACGTTGTCAGATCCAAGAATGGGTTATGGGTAGTTGCCCTCACTCAAACACAGCATCGAGAAGACAAGTGCAAGACAACGTTAAATAATGTCAACAAATATCTTACAATTTTCAGGAAACTCTTTCGGGGAAATCAGGCAACAAGTTAGCAGTTAAGTGCATGGCGTTGCGAGCATTGCGTCGACATTTGACAAAAAACCAGGCAGAATTTTGATAAAAATACCAAACAAATACTACTATTCTGTCCATAGTAAGACACAGGGAATGTCAGATTAAAGCGGGATCGCAACTCATGAAGATGAATTTGCATAAAAAAAATAGCAAAGCCTGCACCAAACTCGGAAATTTTGAACCAAATTCAACAATTGCGGCGCAGAAAATGCAGTGTTAATAAATCTCGCAACGCTCTGAACTCAGGCTCTGATTGGAGGACGCCACAGCACAAAGCTTGCAATGCCAAACAGTGAACCTACCTAAGTGGCAAACAAAGCCTACTCAATTTATGTAAGATAACGTAAGAAACTTTGTTTTAAGTTGCAACGTTTTACGTGATGGGTGGAAGATTCTGCCACCATTCTGCTATTCTGCCATTCTGTTAATACTTTTAAGGTGAGATGAGATGAACACTTTAGTCAATGTCATTGGCCAAAGTTGTAAATAAACTCCTATTCTATTCGATCTCACATTAAAAAAATTAACAGAATCACACATCAGCTCTAGAATGCTTTATCGGCAGAGTTTCCTATAGTAAGGCATAGTGAGGTATTTGATGTAGTATTAACCAGGTGGGGATCTCCTTGACCAGTTATGCCTTGAATATCAATCAGATTTCATATTACTTGCTCTGTTTATTCCTTTTTTGGTAAAATATCTAAAATTATGCCAACAAAAACAATAAAATATAAAATTGCTATGTTGAATGAACTAGATTCTTACACTTAAATAGGAAGAAAATGCCTTGACGTACTTGCCTTAACTAATGACTAAACATTAGGACGTTGCAGAAGGAATATTGTTTTGTAAAAATATTTTATACAGAAAGATTGGTCCTCACACTAATAGCAATAAATATCTAAATGCACTACTTTTGCGGGAACTTATCCAGTTTTGGAATTGATTGCTGTTTGGCTTAAGTAGGGCTTTGTATAAATCTAACAGTTGGCTGTTGCCTTTTGACTAACGTATTTGGCAGGCAAACAAAGGTAACTTGTAGTATAGTGGTAACTAATGTAATGTATTTCAAGGGTATTTTAATTATATCCACCCAAGGAAAAATGTAACATTGATATAGCTGAGAATAAATATCGAGTGTTTCATAAGAAAATGTACAGCAACATAAAGCACTAACTAAAATTAAATCCCAGCTTCATCTACCAGCAGATACGATTTTTATATTTGTCTTTTAACCTTCTCTTTCCACTTCCCACACACGATCACAAGAACCACGGCAACACGTAACCGTGTACAATTAAACCGACCCCCACCGACCAAGTCAGAGATTCGTCGTCGTAATTACCGCCTGCCCCCGCCCGCCACCTATTCCCCGACAAGCAACTCGGCCAGCTGGCGCAACTGCGCAACGTTACCGTGCGCGTATGCCTTGGTCTCCCACAACATGTTGACGAGCTTCTCGTCGCTCTTCTCGTCCATGGTGACGTCCTGGGACATCTGCGGCGAGAAGCGGAAGTAGGGCACGCCTATGAGAGAGCAGAGGGCGCGTGCGCGGTCCACCACGCGGCCGTCGCTGGCGGTGGCCTGGTCTACGAGCAGCGTGCCCAGCGCAGTCACCCCCATGTAGAGACGCGCCGTGTCCCACAGGCTCTCCGGCCGGAACACGTCGATAGACTTGAGCTGGCGGAAACAACAGACAATCGGTATCAGTCAACAGTCACCTGTCACCAGAGGAGGTAATATTACTTTGTTGACTGGGAAGAGAGGGTAATAATCATTGTCTGCCATAGATGCAACTAGTATTTGCATTTAGGATTAAATTCACTCTAATAGGGAGTAATATTACCTCGTTGACTGGAATGAGGCCGGTACCAACGGAGACAACGACGGTAGGGGGTGTGGCCAATTCGGGCCGCCCTCTGGCTTCCTGCGCCAGGTTGTACTCGGCCATCTCGGTGAGCGCGTCCAGCGTCGGGTTGTTGGCAATCAGACCCCCGTCTAGGTAACGCCCAAACGACCTGTCAATCACACCAACCAACCGTTATCATGTTCATCAACACATTGCACATTGTGTTACCTGAACCAGGTGTTGCCTGAAGCAAGTGTTACCTGAAGTAAGTGGGCGCGGCCCCTGATGCCCTGGCCGCCCTCCACAAATAGGTCTCTGCAGGCGTGGGCGGCGGCTTGAAGGTCTCGGGTCCTTCCGGCCGTATGTCGAGGATCTCGCTGGCCGACGGGTAGTTGCGGAAGAGACACAGCGCGACGGGCTTTCTGTCGGCCAGCACCGCCGTGATCAGCAGCCTGCGCACATCACGAGCGTTAGCGCTTTGTGCTAGAGATCGGTCCTGGCAGAGTGTCCTGCATCCTACAGCCTGGTGAGATGTTTCCTGGCAGAGTGCCCTGCATCCTACAGCCTGGTGAGATGTTTCCTGGCAGAGTGTCCTGCATCCTACAGCCTGGTGAGATGTTTGCTGGCAGTGTCCTGCATCCTACAGCCTGGTGAGATGTTTGCTGGCAGAGTGTCCTGCATACTACAGCCTGGTGAGATGTTTGCTGGCAGAGTGTCCTGCATACTACAGCCTGGTGAGATGTTTGCTGGCAGAGTGTCCTGCATACTACAGCCTGGTGAGATGTTTGCTGGCAGAGTGTCCTGCATCCTACAGCCTGGTGAGATGTTTGCTGGCAGAGTGTCCTGCATCCTACAGCCTGGTGAGATGTTTGCTGGCAGAGTGTCCTGCATACTACAGCCTGGTGAGATGTTTGCTGGCAGAGTGTCCTGCATACTACAGCCTGGTGAGATGTTTGCTGGCAGAGTGTCCTGCATACTACAGCCTGGTGAGATGTTTGCTGGCAGAGTGTCCTGCATCCTACAGCCTGGTGAGATGTTTGCTGGCAGAGTGTCCTGCATACTACAGCCTGGTGAGATGTTTGCTGGCAGAGTGTCCTGCATCCTACAGCCTGGTGAGATGTTTGCTGGCAGAGTGTCCTGCATACTACAGCCTGGTGAGATGTTTGCTGGCAGAGTGTCCTGCATACTACAGCCTGGTGAGATGTTTGCTGGCAGAGTGTCCTGCATACTACAGCCTGGTGAGATGTTTGCTGGCAGAGTGTCCTGCATCCTACAGCCTGGTGAGATGTTTGCTGGCAGAGTGTCCTGCATACTACAGCCTGGTGAGATGTTTGCTGGCAGAGTGTCCTGCATCCTACAGCCTGGTGAGATGTTTGCTGGCAGAGTGTCCTGCATCCTACAGCCTGGTGAGATGTTTGCTGGCAGAGTTTCCTGCATTCTACAGCCTGGTGAGATGTTTGCTGGCAGAGTGTCCTGCATACTACAGCCTGGTGAGATGTTTGCTGGCAGAGTGTCCTGCATACTACAGCCTGGTGAGATGTTTGCTGGCAGAGTGTCCTGCATACTACAGCCTGGTGAGATGTTTGCTGGCAGAGTGTCCTGCATCCTACAGCCTGGTGAGATGTTTGCTGGCAGAGTGTCCTGCATCCTACAGCCTGGTGAGATGTTTGCTGGCAGAGTGTCCTGCATACTACAGCCTGGTGAGATGTTTGCTGGCAGAGTGTCCTGCATACTACAGCCTGGTGAGATGTTTGCTGGCAGAGTGTCCTGCATACTACAGCCTGGTGAGATGTTTGCTGGCAGAGTGTCCTGCATCCTACAGCCTGGTGAGATGTTTGCTGGCAGAGTGTCCTGCATACTACAGCCTGGTGAGATGTTTGCTGGCAGAGTGTCCTGCATCCTACAGCCTGGTGAGATGTTTGCTGGCAGAGTGTCCTGCATCCTACAGCCTGGTGAGATGTTTGCTGGCAGAGTGTCCTGCATCCTACAGCCTGGTGAGATGTTTGCTGGCAGTGTCCTGCATCCTACAGCCTGGTGAGATGTTTGCTGGCAGAGTGTCCTGCATCCTACAGCCTGGTGAGATGTTTGCTGGCAGAGTGTCCTGCATCCTACAGCCTGGTGAGATGTTTGCTGGCAGAGTGTCCTGCATACTACAGCCTGGTGAGATGTTTGCTGGCAGAGTGTCCTGCATCCTACAGCCTGGTGAGATGTTTGCTGGCAGAGTGTCCTGCATACTACAGCCTGGTGAGATGTTTGCTGGCAGAGTGTCCTGCATCCTACAGCCTGGTGAGATGTTTGCTGGCAGAGTGTCCTGCATCCTACAGCCTGGTGAGATGTTTGCTGGCAGAGTTTCCTGCATTCTACAGCCTGGTGAGATGTTTGCTGGCAGAGTGTCCTGCATACTACAGCCTGGTGAGATGTTTGCTGGCAGAGTGTCCTGCATACTACAGCCTGGTGAGATGTTTGCTGGCAGAGTGTCCTGCATACTACAGCCTGGTGAGATGTTTGCTGGCAGAGTGTCCTGCATCCTACAGCCTGGTGAGATGTTTGCTGGCAGAGTGTCCTGCATCCTACAGCCTGGTGAGATGTTTGCTGGCAGAGTGTCCTGCATACTACAGCCTGGTGAGATGTTTGCTGGCAGAGTGTCCTGCATACTACAGCCTGGTGAGATGTTTGCTGGCAGAGTGTCCTGCATACTACAGCCTGGTGAGATGTTTGCTGGCAGAGTGTCCTGCATCCTACAGCCTGGTGAGATGTTTGCTGGCAGAGTGTCCTGCATACTACAGCCTGGTGAGATGTTTGCTGGCAGAGTGTCCTGCATCCTACAGCCTGGTGAGATGTTTGCTGGCAGAGTGTCCTGCATCCTACAGCCTGGTGAGATGTTTGCTGGCAGAGTGTCCTGCATCCTACAGCCTGGTGAGATGTTTGCTGGCAGTGTCCTGCATCCTACAGCCTGGTGAGATGTTTGCTGGCAGAGTGTCCTGCATCCTACAGCCTGGTGAGATGTTTGCTGGCAGAGTGTCCTGCATCCTACAGCCTGGTGAGATGTTTGCTGGCAGAGTGTCCTGCATACTACAGCCTGGTGAGATGTTTGCTGGCAGAGTGTCCTGCATACTACAGCCTGGTGAGATGTTTGCTGGCAGAGTGTCCTGCATACTACAGCCTGGTGAGATGTTTGCTGGCAGAGTGTCCTGCATCCTACAGCCTGGTGAGATGTTTGCTGGCAGAGTGTCCTGCATACTACAGCCTGGTGAGATGTTTGCTGGCAGAGTGTCCTGCATCCTACAGCCTGGTGAGATGTTTGCTGGCAGAGTGTCCTGCATCCTACAGCCTGGTGAGATGTTTGCTGGCAGAGTGTCCTGCATCCTACAGCCTGGTGAGATGTTTGCTGGCAGTGTCCTGCATCCTACAGCCTGGTGAGATGTTTGCTGGCAGAGTGTCCTGCATCCTACAGCCTGGTGAGATGTTTGCTGGCAGAGTGTCCTGCATCCTACAGCCTGGTGAGATGTTTGCTGGCAGAGTGTCCTGCATCCTACAGCCTGGTGAGATGTTTGCTGGCAGAGTGTCCTGCATCCTACAGCCTGGTGAGATGTTTGCTGGCAGAGTGTCCTGCATCCTACAGCCTGGTGAGATGTTTGCTGGCAGAGTGTCCTGCATCCTACAGCCTGGTGAGATGTTTGCTGGCAGAGTGTCCTGCATCCTACAGCCTGGTGAGATGTTTGCTGGCAGAGTGTCCTGCATCCTACAGCCTGGTGAGATGTTTGCTGGCAGAGTGTCCTGCATCCTACAGCCTGGTGAGATGTTTGCTGGCAGAGTGTCCTGCATCCTACAGCCTGGTGAGATGTTTGCTGGCAGAGTGTCCTGCATCCTACAGCCTGGTGAGATGTTTGCTGGCAGAGTGTCCTGCATCCTACAGCCTGGTGAGATGTTTGCTGGCAGAGTGTCCTGCATCCTACAGCCTGGTGAGATGTTTGCTGGCAGAGTGTCCTGCATCCTACAGGCTGGTGAGATGTTTGCTGGCAGAGTGTCCTGCATCCTACAGCCTGGTGAGATGTTTGCTGGCAGAGTGTCCTGCATCCTACAGCCTGGTGAGATGTTTGCTGGCAGAGTGTCCTGCATCCTACAGCCTGGTGAGATGTTTGCTGGCAGAGTGTCCTGCATCCTACAGCCTGGTGAGATGTTTGCTGGCAGAGTGTCCTGCATCCTACAGCCTGGTGAGATGTTTGCTGGCAGAGTGTCCTGCATCCTACAGCCTGGTGAGATGTTTGCTGGCAGAGTGTCCTGCATCCTACAGCCTGGTGAGATGTTTGCTGGCAGAGTGTCCTGCATCCTACAGCCTGGTGAGATGTTTGCTGGCAGAGTGTCCTGCATCCTACAGCCTGGTGAGATGTTTGCTGGCAGAGTGTCCTGCATCCTACAGCCTGGTGAGATGTTTGCTGGCAGAGTGTCCTGCATCCTACAGCCTGGTGAGATGTTTGCTGGCAGAGTGTCCTGCATCCTACAGCCTGGTGAGATGTTTGCTGGCAGAGTGTCCTGCATCCTACAGCCTGGTGAGATGTTTGCTGGCAGAGTGTCCTGCATCCTACAGCCTGGTGAGATGTTTGCTGGCAGAGTGTCCTGCATCCTACAGCCTGGTGAGATGTTTGCTGGCAGAGTGTCCTGCATCCTACAGCCTGGTGAGATGTTTGCTGGCAGAGTGTCCTGCATCCTACAGCCTGGTGAGATGTTTGCTGGCAGAGTGTCCTGCATCCTACAGCCTGGTGAGATGTTTGCTGGCAGAGTGTCCTGCATCCTACAGCCTGGTGAGATGTTTGCTGGCAGAGTGTCCTGCATCCTACAGCCTGGTGAGATGTTTGCTGGCAGAGTGTCCTGCATCCTACAACCTGGTGAGATGTTTGCTGGCAGAGTGTCCTGCATCCTACAGCCTGGTGAGATGTTTGCTGGCAGAGTGTCCTGCATCTTACAGCCTGGTGAGATGTTTGCTGCCAGAGTGCCCTGCATCCTACAGCCTGGTGAGATGTTTGCTGGCAGAGTGTCCTGCATCCTACAGCCTGGTGAGATGTTTGCTGGCAGAGTGTCCTACATCCTACAGCCTGGTATAATGTTTTGGCAGTGTTCTTATGTTTGCTCACGAAATTATTAAATAGTGGCCCACAGATTTATCTTCATGAGTTACTGAAATATATATAGCGGCAATATTTTGGGCATGACCTAATCCTGGACAGATGATAGAATTAGGCACTTAACTCAATGATGCGCATTTTCATGGGAAAATAATGTTGAGTGAAAGGTGTCACAAGCAGGAGGCTAGATAACCTGCCAAAGCAAGACTTACTTGGGATGAGCAATGTCGGCCATGACAGTGTCCGTGCCCAGGGCCTCCTTGAGAATCGCTTCGAGCGGCTCGCTGTTGTACGGCCGACCGCCGACGAACGCCAGCTCCTTCATCCGCATGTACAAGCAGCGGCACTCCTTCAACGTTTTGCCTGCAACATCGGCAGCAGCGCTCCTTCAAAGTCTTGCCTGACTCTGCGCGGTAGCTTCATTATCCCCGGTTTGCTTGCAGAGAGACAAGCCTGCTACAGAGAGACAAGCCTGCTACAGAGAGACAAGCCTGCTACAGACAGACAAGCCTGCTACAGACAGACAAGCCTGCTACAGAGAGACAAGCCTGCTACAGACAGACAAGCCTGCTACAGACAGACAAGCCTGCTACAGAGAGACAAGCCTGCTACAGACAGACAAGCCTGCTACAGACAGACAAGCCTGCTACAGACAGACAAGCCTGCTACAGAGAGACAAGCCTGCTACAGACAGACAAGCCTGCTACAGACAGACAAGCCTGCTACAGAGAGACAAGCCTGCTACAGACAGACAAGCCTGCTACAGACAGACAAGCCTGCTACAGACAGACAAGCCTGCTACAGAGAGACAAGCCTGCTACAGACAGACAAGCCTGCTACAGACAGACAAGCCTGCTACAGAGAGACAAGCCTGCTACAGACAGACAAGCCTGCTACAGACAGACAAGCCTGCTACAGAGAGACAAGCCTGCTACAGACAGACAAGCCTGCTACAGACAGACAAGCCTGCTACAGAGACAAACCTGCGGCGATGCAGAGAGCTAGTATTCCGCCGGTGCTGGTGCCGGCCATCCAGTCGAAGCAGTGGACAATCGGCCGTCCCAGGAGTTCTTCCAGCTCGATGAGCACCGTCACAAGGACCAGGCCCCGGATGCCTGCAAGCCGCAAAGTTGACAATCACATCTAAACGCCGTTGTTTGGAGGAGCAGATCTATGCGTTTCAGGTCTGGCTGAAATCTTCCTACTGTTTTTTTAGCAGATCACTCAACAATTTTGCTGTTAACATTGTTTTTAAGAGAATTTTCAGTGGTTTCGTTAACTTTCTCAGTTATATAGGTCAAACTTGGGTGTTGACTAATTTTCAAAGGGTACAATATAATGACAGCAGACTCACCGCCGCCATCCAGACAAAGCAGCCGGCCGCCTTTCACCGTCTTCGAGCCGCTGGCTGCGTTGGCTCGCTTTGCCCCGTTGACAAACAGCATCTGATCCAGGATTTCCCGTGAGTCAGCACACAGAATGGGTGGTGGCGGGACTCCGTTGTTTCCTAGAACAACGTCAGCGACGTGAGCAACGTTGGCAGTCCTATAGATACTCCGAAAAAATTTATATCGCGATGGAAGTCTGGACAAATGTTTTATTCCATCCTGGAAAGTGGCGATACCTTTAATGCAAAAATCATAAAATGTTTCAAACACTTTGAAGAGGTTCCTACTTTATTGGAAATTAAATTAAATTAGGTAGTTATTTGGTATTGAAATGTTTTTTTCCAGTACCTACTTCGTTAATTTTTTTGTCGACCAGAATGAAATTTTTGGTGGCTAGTAATTTATATCAATGGCACAAGCTAAAGTTAGTTATGGTCAATTGGATTTGTAAAATAATTAGATTGATATTCGAGACCATGATTCGACTAAGAATTTTACTTAAAAGACCACTAGAGTGGTAGGTATAATACTATTCCAAACATTTTTATTTCTTACAAATGGATAAGTTTTTCCTCTTTGTAGAAATTGTGAACCAATTAATTGGACAAATAAGGATTTCAATACAATGTGATGATTTATGAGTTTCGATCGATAATCCGTGTGGGCGGCCCTTGCTGCAGGCGGTACCTTGGTCGTTGTGTTGGCAGCCCTTGCTGCAGCCGAGGGCGCTGGGAGGGCAACGGGGGGCTCCCACCGCGTGCATCATGAACAGGATTTGTTCGCCCACCGCGTCGGTGGGAATCAAGTGTCTGGCCGCGTGGCCTTCGTTGTTCCGGTAGGCCAGGTCTGCAGGCGTCCCAAACACAACCAGCGCCTGCCAGGTGGAACAGCGTGGAACAACAGCTTAGTGTGGAACAACACCTCAGCTGATAATGAGTAAAGAAATATCGATTCCAAAATTTACATCCGTAAATTTACATCCGTATTACAAACGAACCCAACGTCATAATCAAGGTTAGTCGAGTTGTTGGTGTGTGATTGCAGCATAGCATCACTAGATTCAGTGCCTTCTATGCTCATTCATAGTCCTGAATCTATCTCCATGGAGCCCAACAACTCAAATAAACTTAATATCGATTACACAGTTGGTTGCAGGGACTGAAACCGTTTCGAATTTCGGTTTGGTTTTGGGTTTTTGTTCTTGAAATTTTGCTTTTCCGGTTTCGGTTTTGGTTTTGTTCTTTCGAAAAAATAACGGTTTCAAAACCGGTTAAAACCGGTTAAAACCGGTTAATATCGGTTTTTGAAAGAAAAACAAACGTGCGGGTGATAACGGACTTTCCCACTCATGTCTGTGATTTGTTTGGCCTATAGTGACCTTTCTGGATAAATTTTATTTGAAATTAGCTTGATAAATTTAGGATATCATGACAAAAGAACCCAAACAAAATACTCGCGCACTTTATTTTCTTTTGTTCTACCCATTTTTCGATTTGAACCAAATCGACTTCGTTGCTCTTGTCTCGAGCTATGCCACAGGGCAACTAATTTCGAATCTGATTTTTTCCTGCAGCTGCAATTTAGTCTATGGCCCAGTGGCAAGTTGCTCTATAGGCATGATTACAACATGCCACCTATTTAGATAGGTGCATATGAAGGTCCTGAACACTAAAAGTTTTGGTGCCAGCCTCGCACCCCTGGCAGGGGGTGGGGGTGCAGAGATTTAGTTGAATAATTCTTGTCGGGTGCGTTTCAAAGATAGAAAACTGAAACTTTTTTTATAGACTAAAAAAAATGTGTTCTTGCTAAATAAATTTTTTTGTTTGCCATTTTGGGCCCCCGTCTTTCCCAAAAAAATTATTGAAAAATATATTTACACTTTACAAGAAATTTTTCGTCAATAAAATTGTCGATTTATTTTTTCTATTGGTGCACCAATCTGTTCATCATCATTCATCATCGCGGGTCCCCCCACCCCCCTCTACCAGACGGCAGTGTCTCTGCCGGCGACGCGCGTGTCAGCGTACAAAACATCGCCTTTTTACGTCACAATCCCAACTTGCAACCACGCTGCAGGCCAGGTCAATGATGATAAAGATGTGAAACAAACGCTAAAATATAGAATGCACCCTGGGCTAGGACGTACGGCTAGTCAAAATCTTCTTAGAGGCCTTAAAAAATGTGTGGTTTTCGGCTCGACCTTGCTCGGACCGATCAAGCGTCGAGTGCGATCCCATGCTAAATCGCCTATCCCGCCGCACGGCGTTACACAAAAACGGCCCCCACGGGCAAACTAAAATACTTGCGCTTACACTTTAAATTACAAACTTGTTCACAACAGATTGATGCATCAATAAAAAATAAATCGACAATTTTATAGACGAAAAATTTCTTGTAAAGTGTAAATATATTTTTCAATAATTTTTTTGGGAAAGACGGGGGCCCAAAATGGCAAACAAAAAAATTTATTTAGCAAGAACACATTTTTTTTAGTCTATAAAAAAAGTTTCAGTTTTCTATCTTTGAAACGCACCCGACAGGAATTATTCAACTAAATCTCTGCACCCCCACCCCCTGCCAGGGGTGCGAGGCAGGCACCAAAACTTTTAGTGTTCAGGACCTTCATATGCACCTATCTAAATAGGTGGCATGTTGTAATCATCTCTATCAAGCAACTTGTGATATTTGACCACTGGGCCATAGACTAATTGAAATCCTATCCCAAAAGTAGATGAATATGTGCTGATAGCAAGTAGCTGCATCTACAGTATTGGAATGTTTATTAGTAATTCAATGTAGATTATGGCTAAGATGTTTGGCTGAGACACAATGAGCTTATAGAAGCTGATGACATGTCAACTTTTGCTGGAGGAGCAGATATGCTCATACAATATAAACTTTAGGTTTTACAAGTCGGATGCTTGTTAAAGCCACATGTAGCACTAGATTGATATATTTCGACAACGCGTGATTTTCTCCCCAAAAAAATTTTTTTTGCTTGAAAAAGGAAATAAGAAAGTACAATTTTCAGCAGCATGAAAGCACGAAAAAAACCGAAAAAAACCGAAAAAAACCGATATTGAAATAACGGTTTGTTCTTGGTTTTGTTCTTTTTCAAATAACGGTTTTGATTTCGGTTTCGGTTTTCGAAAAATAGCGGTTTTTACCGGTTTTCGGTTTCGGTTTCGGTTTCGGTTTCAGTCCCTGGTTGGTTGTCCGTGTAGCATAATGGATAAATGCAGTGCCCCGGACAGGCACAGACCCGGATTCAAATCCCGTTATGGATGTAAATTTTGGAATTGATATTTCGTTAATAATTATCATTGTCTACTGTACATGCATCGAGTATTTGCATTTAGGGTTAAATCTAAAATAAAATTATTTTTTAAATTGCAAGCATTTCCTTGAAGGAATGCTAGAAGTATTCTGGCAAAGGCATGACCCCCTCTATGTCTTAGCCAACGGTTGTCTGGCTAGGCTCGCCGATCGGACAGACCGTGTGGGCGATGGACTCACCTGCACCACCGATATGTTTCCGAGTGTGACGGCCAGGTGCAACGGAGTGTTGCCCTCGTTGTCCCCGATGGCGGTCTTGGCGTTGTGGCTGAGCAGTGCGACGACGCAAGGCAGCCGGTTGCGCAGGACCATCACGTGCAGCGCCGTGCGCCCGTCGAAGTTGGTCGAGTTGATGTTGCAGCCCATCTCGATCAGAGTGTCGATCACCTCGCGCGAACACGACCAATGCAGCGGCGTGCCTCCGAATTTCATGTCCTGCAACGGTAGAGATGGTGTCGGAACATTATTACCACCTTGATATCAATGTCCTGCATGGGCAGTACTTGTCAGAATAGTACAGGTAAGAAGTATACTATAACATGGACCTGGTAGTAAAGGTTTACCTGTGCATGAAGCTTGTGTGGGTTTTCATGGAGGAAGTTCCCCACATAGCCAGGCGTTGACATGGAGGAGTCCGGTTCGTCCCGGACTTTCGAAGCCGCGATGTTTACGTCAGCGCCGGCCAGCAAGAGAGCTTTCACACAGTCAGGTTTGTCGGCAAGGCAAGCAACGTGAAGCGGAGTGTGCCCCTTTGCGTTGCGGTAGTCCAGGCATTTTGTTGACTGCTCACTCAATGCCTGTCAACAGATTGTAATACCAAGATACCTGATAAAATGTTCAAATTATCTAATGTACCATCATAAAACTCAATGGATGAGATTGAATTAATAGCTCACCGTAATTATTTCCTTAGAAGTGCTGGCTGCGTAGTGGAAAACAGTGTTTGCTTCATTGTCAAGCTGTTCTAGAGATGCTTTTGCCGACACTAATGTCTGTACAGTACGCAAATTCTTGGTTTCAATTGCTACCTGAAGGACCGTCTTCCCACTTGTCACATCAGGTACACTTAATAAGCTGTAATATTTAAAAAACAAAACAAAGGTTAGTCAAAGAAAATAATGCAAAGGCTCAAGTCATATGGCACTGATTTCAAATGCTGGCAATATTACCTGATGATCTTCTGGTTTAGAAAACAATCCTGAAGAGAAAAGAATGCTGCTATATGAGCCGCTGTCCACGCTGGATTTTGCTGCACTGCGTCGCAAAGTTTCTGAATACCAGCAAGGTTGCAAACCTCACGAGATATGCTGACAATAAATGGTACTTTATCTTTCAGAGTAATGAATCGTATCTCTGCATCCTGGTGGCTGGTAGATCGATATAAACTGTACGCTTGATGTACTGTTTCCGAGCAGGGCCGATTCAAAATTATCTCGTATTTATCTTTGGTACTTGCGCTTGGGCCGTAGAGTACCAGCTCCTCTTCGCGGCAGTGAACTGTGCGATCACTGTACATCTCAGGCCTAACTTCTAATACTTTATTGGGATTTGTTTCAAGATTTTGTAGCGTTCTTTGAATCAACCCAGAGGTGAAGTTCATTGCTGCCTGACCGAGCCACGACATTTTCTTGCTGTCTTTTATAACAGAGCACTCAAATAAGCAAATCCCTCATGAAATTGATCTGTCAAGAGATCAATATTTATTAAGATTCATTAACCTTGTCCCAGACTCAGAATATATAAAAGGACCAAGTCACTAAAACGTCACCTTGATGAATGTTCGTGATTACTAAACAACTAACCTTGGAATTAAAGTGCCGATCTCATATCATCTCAGTTTGCAATGCGACTAGCAAATCTAAATCGCACATACCACAACCCATTACCACCGACTCGCACATTTCTCTGCTTCGTCCAAGATCTTTCACTGCACAGCTGATGCCTCTAAGTAACTCCCATTGGTTGACCAAAGTATTGACTATTTTCGAAGCCAATCAAACAAGAGTATTTCAGGTGGCTACTTCAAATGTAATTCTAATGTCATTTCAATTTTCATGCAGTATGAATACACAACGCACATGAATACAACATTACAGTTTCGAAAAAAAAAAAAATATATAAATAGATGAACACAGTCTAATCTGAAGTTTCGCTATCATTCTCAGCCAATTCCCTGGCCCTTTCCAAATCAAGCTTCAATGCATCATTATCAGGATCAAGTTTGACAGCTGCCTCCAAATCGTCAACTCCGTGCTTCGCAAGGCCAACGCGACACAAGGCGGTGGCGCGACGCACATGACACTTCAGCCTCGAAGCTGCATTCATCGTGATGCACGGAGTCAACAGTTCCAGAGCTTGCGAACAATCTGCAATGACTCGATGCAGATTTCCGACAGCCATGTGGGCAGCGGCCCGATTAGAATAGAGTGCTGGCATCTTGCTGCCAATTTTGATAGCGTGACTGTATGCACTTATCGCGCCAAGATAGTTCTTCGATTTGAAGAAGGAACTGCATCAAGAAACATTAGCATTACTTACAAGATGTAATAACTTTGTTTGCTTCCTGTGCTTTTCCTACTGAGTACTTACTCTCCTTTATCTTTCAGCCAGACGGGATCCAACTCTTCGGGGGACAAGTCTTCCGCCACAAAGCCGACCTTCTTGCGAGCCTCGTACTGCTTCTTCAGCCATTCTTCTTCCTCCGGCTGCATTGACTCTCGGCAAGGCGTAGGGAACGCGCGCGGCGTAAAGTTCACCTCGATGCTCCCACTATTTCTAGGCGCCGGCACGACCGGCTCATCGAATATCTTCTTTGGCTCCTCCTTTCTTTGCACGGGCACTTGCGTGATTTTCTTCTTCTTCGACTTCTTTAAATCGATGGACCACGACGACTTATTGAAGGGTTTGCTCGGTTCTTTTATCAGCGATCCAGAAGCAATCATTGGTCGCGAGAAATCGCCCGGTTGTTTTTGTTTCCATTCTTCTAACTCGTACATAGCCTGGGACTTAGCAGATTCCTTTGCCTGTTTAATTGTTTCAAGTTTGAGCGTGTCCATAGAGATATGTTTCCGAACAGCCAGTTTCTGAAGTTTGCCTTTCTTAGCTAGAAAGTTAACACGCAGAAATTTCATCCATAGAAAATAGTTTCTACATCCTAAATAATTCCCAAACAGATATTTCTACAAATATTACCAAGCTTGGCTTTTTGATCGGCTTCTGCTTTGACGTGTGACTTCTCGATGTTCGCAGCTCGAATATCTCTTTTCTCATCTTTGTTTAGGTCGGCTTCTAGAGTCTCCCATTGGCCTGGCAAAACTTTCTGCAGTTCTAGCACGACTTCTCCTTCGGTTAAGATGCATTTACTCTCCTCGTCCTTCACGTTGGCTGCAAGGAACACTTCAAACAGGAACGGCGGGAAGCTTGCCTACAGAAAACCAGAGTTAGTCGTTATTCCAGATTCAAGCCACCAATGACCAAGGGAATGAGCATCTGACTCTTACTTTTATGTAATCCTGCTCGGTGAACAAGTCGACTTTGCTGTAATGCACACCTTTGAGTGGAACTTGTATGACAATCAGGTCATCGGTCTGCCGCCAGCTGAAATCCTTCACCATTACCGGCATTGTTAAATGTTAACAAGCCACCAGGTTCTCACTGACAAGACTGCAGCGTACAAAATCTGAAACAATGGAACCTGAAAAATTGTAAAAAGAAATCATTTAAACATCCAAAATCGAACTCTGCATAGTTAGTAAAAATAGTAAATACTAGTTAGTAATAAATAATCGACTGACTTTTGTTTTTGTTGCTTTTAATGTTAAGAAGTGGATTTGATGGTTCTTGTTCCTTTAGATTTTATAATCAATGGTGGATGTCAAAACAACGGCCAATTATTGATTAAACATTCTCGACTGCCAGCAAAAGGGCCGGAAGGGATGGTTCTGCTCCCCCTGAATAACACACTTGAACACATTTTATAAGTAATTGTTTATTTCAACTTAAAGTTATTGCTGTGACAATTAACAGTATAATTAATTGTGATGTTTCAAATTGGGTCATGCATTTATAATATCACATAACCCACTAGATCATAATATACTTGCTAACATTGTGTAAATAAAGTATTTCCAGCAAGCAACAATCACTTACATCATAATAATTATTAATTATTATACTTATGATATTGGCAATCACATCATTTTATCCTATTTAATAATATTTGATGATGAATGATATAATATTATGTACATTAGAATGTTAACGGCAATTAGTATTTAGTTATACGCTTGTAAATATTCTCTGTACGTGCACCACGAAATGTGCAACGCCCTGGTATTATATTGAGCTGGTAACTTATGACTTACGATGAGATTAGTTTTTTTAGGAAGATGAATAAGATTCCCACACCTGAACACCTGAACATCAAACACCGACACTACGTTAATTATTTAATAATTAGTAACCACAAGAAAACATGCCTTAATTAGATCCTTTTTTATCCAACGATTGAAGACATTTATGACAGAATTTTTTAATTGATATGATGCCTCTGTTAATTAAAACTAAAAATCAAATGAACTAATCTTGTTCTAGACACTAGGTAATATCAAGTTATCAGTTATCAACACACATTTCTAACAGTCTAGCATTTATAAAACTACCTCTCCTCAGATCAGCTCATGATATGTCACTCAATTATCCTACGCGTAAAAACACGCTCTATTCACTCGATGTAAAATGATTCGACCGCCGTTAAAAGAACCTTACCCAGTCAAAAACAAAAGGCAAACACAAAAGTGCGCTAACCTATATAATGTTAGCTTTTTGCCGAGTCGACTTGCACAATGTCTGGCTTCTTTCAACGAGAAAACAAAACACTTTTTGCCAAAGTCTGTCCTTCCTGAAGCTTCCTTTCAACTTCTGCTGTCGATTGTTTTTAAAAGGTACCTAGCCAACAATGACATTCTTTTACATGCAAGCCAACTGCACAAAAAGTAAACTTTTACATAATCTTTGCTTGTGCAATTTTCATCAAATAAAACAATAAGCAATAAACTATTAAATCAAAATGATCAAATGTAATAACTATTAATAATATTATTTATAATATATTGGTATCTAACGATATCCCTGAAAAAGTACAAAAGACGTTCCTTGGTAAACATATAAAATACAGACGGCAAAGGCACAAAAATCCCACACCTAGACGATTTCGAAGAGTCCGATGTAGCGCTTGTAAATAGATGTGAAATTCAGTTACGATAGGAGGAATACCAAGGCGTGGACTAGCCTAGATGGGAGCAGGAAGCATCGAGAGGAAGATGACTTGCTTTTACTTGTAATATTGACTAAGAAACGATTATGAGAAGAAATATAACGGATGTGAGCATTTGGCCCGTGGAGTGAGTCTCCGCCTGGCTTGTCGACTTGATCGACTTCAGCCTGGAGTCCTGGACAAACACTCTTAGCTAGCCGGCTGGCAGCACAGGGATTGTGCAGGGATTGTGCAGGGATTGTGCAGGAATTGTGCAGGGATTGTGCAGGGATTGTGCAGGGATTGTGCAGGAATTTTTCAGGGACTGTGCAGGGATTGTGCAGTGATTGTGCAGGGATTGCGCAGGGATTACGCAAACAGGCCCAGCCGATGGATCTTGGCCGACAGGAAGTTGTGCAGAATGAAGACCAGCGGCTTTGGGCACGACTCCAGATCCAGCTCCTGCGGTAAACAATCGACATCAGCGTTTGGCGTTGGGCGTTCGGCAAACGTAGCACACCTTTCCTTGACTTGTTGGAGAGCCTAACGAGCATCGCTGGTGAAGCAAAATCCTCAATTCCACTTTAGCACTGCTAAAAAAAATATCCGCAATGTTTAGTTTTTTTTGTGTGTTTGTTCGCACACTACCGGCGACACGCCAAAACGGATTTTGATGAAAATATCTGTGAACCTTCGTTTTCTTTGAACTTGAACGTTTTTGAAGCGTTTTTGAAACGTTTTTGAAGCAATTCGGACGAGCAAATTTTATGTTAGTTCTTACGAAAAATTTCAGTTTTTCAAAACACGTTTTGCACTCTAGAGGCCACGTCTAATTTGACGAAACTTTCTAGATATGTTGACCCTCACGATTAAATGTTTTTGAAATTTCACTGTTGTATGTTACGTCATTTTCTTGAAAATAGAGCTTTTATGACAATTTTTAAGCGTTTTTGCAGCTGTTTGCAACTAAAGCAACTTTATATTCAACTGATCTTTGGCACTCACCAAGTTTGAGTTGGGACTTAGCATTCATAACCCAGTTAAATAGTTCTTCTAAAGACTTACGAGCTAAGACTAGGAAAAGACAGGAGTCTCAAGAAAGTAACATGACACTCACCAGTTCGCCCTCGTCCCCGCCGAAGTCCAGCCAGAGCAGGCGCGATCCGTCGTCTGCCGATTGTCGCAGACGTTCGAAGGGGAACTTCCAGAGCAGCCGAGGCTCCCGACTGGACAGCGTGTTGATCGCCTCGACCAGGCTGAAGCCGTTCTCCAGATGCAGCATCAGCTGCGCTTGCTGCCCCTTCCACAAGCAACCTGCACGGACAAACGATGCTTTAGCGGGATTACATCCTACAATTCAGCTAGTCCTTACACACACAGCTTGATTGATTGTTGGTGTTCAACGACGCACTGTTTTGACAGCTGGTGTTATGGCGCTGGTCTAACGGCATTGGGGAATGAAAGGGTGATGATGAACCTAACCTAGTCTAGAAGGGAGGAGGGGAAACCCGGTACCGGCACCTAGCCTACTCCTGTCGAAAAGCACCGAGGGGACCACCGGCTTTACGTCCCTTCCGAAGGACGGTACAACTCGAACAACAGGATTCCTCCGCTAATTTGTGCTGTCGAGAGGTTGATAAGCAAGGCGAGTGAAGTTGTCTACTGACTTCAAACCCTCCGACCTCTCTCCCGAACAGAACTGATCATGTGCATGATGGTCACCCATCAAACACCTGACTCAGCGCGATGTTGCTTAACTTTGGTGATCTCACTAGGACCGGTGTTTCCAACGTTGCCACACCGTTCTCCACAAGCAGCCGGCAGGGATAAGCGTTGCCTTAGCGGGATTTCATCCTACACCTGCGTTTCGTACGTTTTCCGTTACCGGTTTTACGAAGCTGTGTTTGCCCCGCCTTCGTTCACATATTGAGATGTGTTTGTGTAACAGGAGCCTGTAGGAAGCAGCAAGCCATCTCAATGAGCTACTATCACACTTGTTGAGCTTCACAGTTAAAGTAAGAAGTAATTAACCTCTTTATTGAAGTGTTTTTTTGAAAAGTTATGTGCTTTTTAATAGGAAGAGACACGAGTTGTAGAAAATATAACATCAATTGCAGATTTTGGTTATTATAAACCGTAATTGTAAGGCGACTCGGTTAACCGGATAATTGCAGGCATACCTAAACACAATAGCTGATGGCCATATCGAAAGTGTGGTTAAATGTGAGGGCTATGGATTCTAATAGCAGTCAGCTTATTGAAGAATCCCCATGTAAAGCTTTTGATTACAAATTTCAACCACCCAATATTCTACGCTGTAAAATGCAAATTGCTCTGGCAAGCTTCATGAATTTAAAATGAAACGTGTGGTTTGAGCTTAAAACCAAGTGGGGCGTGGAACAACAATGCAAAGTAAACATTGACTCTGTCCCAGAGGTGATTTAAGTGGCAATAATTCATGCTTTCCAGCAAATTCAGTCGAACGAGATTATGATGACTGAAAGCTGTAGGATGGTTTTCACGGAGCCAGAGCTGGCCTGCACCAAGTGAAAACAGAGAGTAAAAACAAGCGGGGCAAGCTTTATTGGTCGTGAACTGCGGGGCGATGTTTGTTCGGTACAACGCATGCAACGGACACACGCCCGTAAAACATGCGCAATCTTTCACACACTAGTTCTTCAAGACGGTTTACTTAAGTTTTCTGTCATCAAGTAGCATGAAAACTATGAAGCCACTCTGCTGATTATATTATACGATTTTCTTAGTCTATGGCCCAGTGGCAAGTTGCTCATGATTACAACATGCCACCTATTTAGATAGATGCATATGAAGGTCCTGAACACTAAAAATTTCGGTGCCAGCCTTGCACTCGTGGCAGGGGGTGGGGGTGCAGAGGTTTAGTTGAATAATTCCTGTCGGGTGTGTTTCAAAGATAGAAATCTGAAACTTTTTTTTATAGACTAATAAAAATATTCTCTGGCTAAATAAAAATTTTTGATTGCCATTTTGGGCCCTCGTCTTGCCCAAAAAAATTATTGAAAAATATATTTAAGCTTTACAAGAAATTTTTCATCTATAAAATTGTCAATTAATTTTTTACATTGGTGCATCAATCTATTGTGAACAATTTAGTTTCTTAAAGTGTAAGTTTTTTAGTTTGCCCGTGGGGGCCGTTTTTGTGTCGCGCCGTGCGGCGGGATAGGCGATCTAGCATTAAAAAAGGAAAAATTCGACCTGATGTGAAAGAATAAGTGGATAATAAAAAAAACATACATTATTGATTGCTTGAATTTCAGTTAGTTTGTTGCTCCCAAAAAATATAGAAGTAGGAAGAATAATTTGGAAGAAGAATAACAGCTACAAAATCCAACTGCTATGGACATCGTAATTTTGGCCCAAGGCCCCAAGGCCCCATGGACTGGTTGTACAATCTCCATGCACTTGTTCCTCACTTTTTTGTAGGAAGTAGGATAAGTAAAATGAAGAGGAATAAGAAGGCATAATAGAAAACTAGGATTGAAAAATCCCCACCTTTTATGTTAAAATAAAACTTCTCAATCATAACTGTGAACAAAACCCTAAGCTACGATATAAGATAGTTAGCTAAGATGTTAGTATATTTATCCCAAAGTTTTTAGCGAAGCCATACTGGCTTTTTCCGGGAGGATTATCTGTTAAGCCTTTGAGAAACCGAACAACAGACTGTGCAAAGCATTCCACACCCATCTCGATGCCGCCTTGAAATCGCCGTCAAGACATCAAGGCTCAAGCGCAAAAAACGTGGCTTCATCCCTGCCTCTCCTCTTCCCTTTACTAAAGGATAATCATTAATAAACACTCTGCAACAAGGGATACTCTCTTTAAAATTGCAAACAGAGCTAAACAGCAGTGACACCGGTGTTTGCTGGCATTAGGCAAGGCACATAGTAATGCCAACAATCGTAGCAGCGTGGCAACACTAGCAACAGCAGTGACACCAGTGTTTGCTGGCATTAGGCAAGGCGCATTGTAATGCCAACAATCGTAGCAGCGTAGCGACACTAGCAACAGCAGTGACACCGGTGTTTGCTGGCATTAGGCAAGGCACATAGTAATGCCAACAATCGTAGCAGCGTGGCAACACTAGCAACAGCAGTGACACCGGTGTTTGCTGGCATTAGGCAAGGCACATAGTAATGCCAACAATCGTAGCAGCGTGGCAACACTAGCAACAGCAGTGACACCGGTGTTTGCTGGCATTAGGCAAGGCACATAGTAATGCCAACAATCGTAGCAGCGTGGCAACACTAGCAACAGCAGTGACACCGGTGTTTGCTGGAATTAGACAAGGAGCATAGTAATGCCAACAATCGTAGCAGCGTAGCGACACTAGCAACAGCAGTGACACCGGTGTTTGCTGGCAATAGGCAAGGCTCATAGTAATGCCAACAATTGTAGCAGCGTGGCAACACTAGCAACGCTAGCAACACTAGCAACAGCAGTGACACTAGCAACGCTAGCAATGCCATAGCAAAATGCTAGCAAGAGCAGCAACAGAGTGTTTTGAGACGATGCTTACGGCAGGTGAGCTCCCGCTGTGCTTGAACGCTGTTGATGCTGCCCTGCACCAGGGCGCGCGCCCAGTTGGCAAGGTCGCGGTTCGTCTCGGCTCGGAGGTGGTGCGTGACGACGCCTTCGCCGGTGCCGCAGCGGACGCTGAACGTGATCACGTCCGTCTGCCGGTTGGAACTCACCAGTCTGCGGGAGAACACACGGCGTCAGGTTCTAGCAGCCGATATTCCTCCCACCCACGGTTATTGCCGTGGGTGGAATTAACAAGGCGGTTAAGAAGTTGTCAAAACTTGGGTCATTCAATGCTAAGAAACCAAGCTTAAGCTATGCTGTCTGCTTTATCAAGGGAATACAGTCCAGGATGTGACCATAAATCGAGCAAATGAAGCAACAATTAGTTACTATACCAAGCTAACTCCATACTAAAAATTTGACCCAAAAAGGCACACACTGAAAAGACTATTTGTCTCTGTCCCTTTACCTTCCTGACAAAATGTTTCCAGTCTGCTTTTCAACAATAAAATAAATAAATAATTGATTTCCTAAAAAGACACAAGTATCAAGAAAGTAATAGGGTCACTATTTGGTTTTGCCGATATGCTTGTAAATATTTATTATAAGAAAGCAAATATCCAGACAAAGATGATATGTCCCATCCAAGGCAAGATTGTTTCTGATATTAAGTGTCTAACCCGAAGGCAACGATATTAGCAGTTTGGGTCCGTTCTAGAGTAGAAACCAAGTTAGCAAGAACTTCATCAAAGCATTTTCAACGACTGGAGCCAACTGGATGTTTAATTGACTCAAATCATGACAGCTATAGCTATTTCAATTCAAAGTGTAAACAACACAGCAAACTTTTTAATGGACAATGGAAATTATAATTACGTGTGTGGTAGGTAAAATTTAAAAAACAAGCGTATGTTTGATCAACATAGAAGCTGTCACTAAACCACATTCAACTGTTTTTTAAACAGCAAGCATATTATTCATAGAAGCACTTGGCTCACCGGAAAGAGCACAGCTCGTTTGTCCTGCTAATTCGAGTGACTTGCTCCACACTTCATGCTAATCCTAATCGTCGTCACATCAGTGCCAAAAAGAACACATGCTTTTTCACAAATGTAAATCTAAAACAACACTTTGTCAATTAAAAGTGGCAAAAACAAAAATTTCCAGTTTTCCCAAAAGGATTCAGGCTTCAGCGTTCAGTGCAGAAATGATTAAACTAATGATTTAGATTCCTTTTAAATACACGCATGGAGAATAATGGGTAAGCTGGAAGCTGCTGAAATCTGATATCATGTTTCATTTCAATAAAAGGAATTTCCTGCGAAATAATTGTTATGAAAAATGTGAGAAATATTTGCCACACTTTATGAAAGGATTGTGATTGTCGACAGTCAACATATTTAAAATTACAATCTCATGTTGTGAGTGTTGCGTGAGTGTGTGACGTGACTCATTGGAAACTGTGAATTTCCGAGTCTCGGCATCACATTAACGTGATGGCGCTTTTCCTCGGGCCTCCAATGTTACCAAGACAAAAGAGAGTTCAAGTTATTCATGTAGCTATGAAAACACGCGTGGCGCTAGCCGAGGGGAACAAACGCATCTGCCTGCAGACGTATCAACACCACCTAGCCGCGCTAAAACAAGTTTGCAACGCGAAAATCCCAACAGCAGCATTGTTTGCGATCTCAGCTGCTAGCGGCTGCCGATTTTTTCCCTCGGAAAATTTGTGCTTCCATTTATGGGTTTGGATTGAGAAGATTCTTCTAGGACAAAATTATTAATGTCTGAAACATCTGCTTCTTTCATAACCGGATGAAATTCCCTGATTCCATTCTTTTCACTGAAAGCTATCGCTCTTTCCTCTCTCTAGCAAGCTCCTTCTGCCCACACTTTATTGATTGGTATCTGAGATAAATTACAATTCCCTGGCCTCAGCACTGGCGACAGCAGACTTGATAAAGCAGCCACAGCTGTCATTATTCATAACTAATACCGCTTTATGGACAGCGTCGATCCCACCCCATCTTTTTAACTCAATTGACATCAAGCCTAAAGCATTATTAAACTTGAGAGCGTGGAAAATCTATTACGGCTATAAAACCGTTATCTATCAAATAAGGCTGGAGCAGACACTGTTTCCATCACATCGGCTAGGGAAGGGACTTGAGATAACTTGAGGGTTGTTACGGGGATGTTGCAAGAATGTTTTGAGTGTGTTTTTTTGATATCTTAGGTGTGGTATCGTTGTTTTTAGGGTGTTAAAAGGAGTGTCTAGGGATCATTTTAGAATGTTGAGGGTGTTTTTTGGATGAATTTCAGGGGTGTTTAATAGATTATTACAGACTGTTTGGGATTCTCACCTGGTCGCCAGCAGGGGGCAGATGTGAACGGGCGCATTCCACGCTTCAGCGCTCCAAGGAGCAGCCTCGTATATCCTGAACTCCCGCTCGGTCACGGCCGCAAAGATCGACTGCCACTTCTCTCCCTCCTCGCTGCTCTCCGAACTGACTCGCCCATTGGTCTGCAACAATCAAGTCATCTCATCTCGCTGATGTCAAGCATCTCATCACGCTCATGTCAAGCATCTCACCCAAGTAACGTTGTGGCAAGTTGTACCTAGATGGCTGTGATGCTTTCATTTGCCGCCAAGCCGCCTAGGTGGCGCAGATGATACTGTCGCCAGGTCAACAATGCTTTTTCGGCCGAGTGTCCTGCATCCTACAGCCTGGTGAGTGGTGAGATGTTTGCTGGCAGAGTGTCCTGCATCCTACAGCCTGGTGAGATGTTTGCTGGCAGAGTGTCATGCATCCTACAGCCTGGTGGGATGTTTGCTGGCAGAGTGTCCTGTATCCTACAGCCTGGTGAGATGTTTGCTGGGAGAGTGTCCTGCATCCTACAGCCTGGTGAGATGTTTGCTGGCAGAGTGTCCTGCATCCTACAGCCTGGTGAGATGTTTGCTCGCAGAGTGTCCTGCATCCTACAGCCTGGTGAGATGTTTGCTGGCAGAGTGTCCTGCATCCTACAGCCTGGTGAGATGTTTGCTGGCAGAGTGTCCTGCATCCTACAGCCTGGTGAGATGTTTGCTGGCAGAGTGTCCTGCATCCTACAGCCTGGTGAGATGTTTGCTGGCAGTGTCCTGCATCCTACAGCCTGGTGAGATGTTTGCTGGCAGAGTGTCCTGCATCCTACAGCCTGGCGAGATGTTTGCTGGCAGAGTGTCCTGCATCCTACAGCCTGGTGAGATGTTTGCTGGCAGAGTGTCCTGCATCCTACAGCCTGGTGAGATGTTTGCTGGCAGAGTGTCCTGCATCCTACAGTCTGGTGAGATGTTTGCTGGCAGAGTGTCCTGCATCCTACAGTCTGGTGAGATGTTTGCTGGCAGAGTGTCCTGCATCCTACAGCCTGGTGAGATGTTTGACTTAGCCTTGCGATAGAACAGCACAGTGAGTGGATTGGCTGATGAACAAAATGTATCTTCAGAGTCAAAAGACCACTTGCATTCCAGAGACAATTAGGCAAGAGATTTTAAGTGCTATCAAAATATAATTGATTACTACATACTTAACATTGTTGACATTGTTGTGTCATTCTGACGGAAGGTTGGGTATTTTTGGAGCTCCCAAGTTTTAAACATTTTCATAGTGAATTGAGGAAGTAACAGACCTGATATGCACATGAAAATGTTCAGAAGAAAGCTGTTTTCAAGAAAATGATAAAGTCCAGGAAGAGCTTGTGAGTTTTGTGAGGAAATATTAACTATTTAATTTGATTTCCAAAAACGAAAATTTCTTTGAAAAACAAAATTTCACTGCCCCTGAAACCAGTTACATTGACATTGACATAAGACTACCAGAGTTAAAGTATACTTAAAATAGATAATTTCATTTTAACAAATATGTTAACAAATATTAACAATTATCTGACAGTAGCATAAAAACCTGATAACATAAAGAATACGACAAGTCAATGAAGACGAGAGAACTGTGGTACGTTTACGCAAGAAAAATGATCAGATCTAAAGTGTTTTTAAATTCAAAATATCATAAGAGACGTCAAATTTATACAACACAAATTGACATTTTGACTAATCCACCGAAATTGATGGCAATTAAATTTGAGTTTGAACTTTCACGTTTACCCCCACCGCTTTTACCACTACCTAAAAGGGTGGAAGAAATAATTTTCACTAAACCAATGCCAGCACTATTGTTTCATTTGGACGAAGCAAGGCGGCCCCCACATCCGAAGGATGTACCAAAATGGATAGAACACCAAGAATTAACTCCTGATATTACATCGATGCCAGCTTCTGAAATTACAATGTCCATAACTGATACTTCTATGGCCATCACTGAGAATACTATGCCAGTACCTGAAAGTGAAAATACAGGGCTTGGCCCTATACATAAAAGGTTGACAAATGACACTGAAATGGCCGTTATAAATAGTAAACCAGAAAACAATGAAATTGAAAAATGTTTTAATAATAGAAAAAACATTTCTGTATTAAGAAGGTCTCAAAGGCCGTATAAACCCAGGAATAAACTGAATTTATGACAATTAAGAAAAGTGGAAAGGAAGAGAAGAGAGAAGTGGAATCAGGAGGAACTTAAAATTGGGACTTTAAATATAGTGTCATTGAGTGGAAAAGTGGAGGAGATTGTGGATATGATGAAGGAGAGAAAACTAGACATTCTAGGTATCAGTGAATCAAAATGGAAAGGGTGTGGTGAAAAGGAACTAAGAGACGGTTTTAAGTTGTGGTGGTCTGGAGGCTCAGAAGGAAGAAATGGAGTAGGAATTGTAGTTAGTGAAAGGGTTAAAGATTTTGTGGTCCATACAGAAAATAAAAATGATAGAATTATGAGGATGGATGTGAAGATAAATGGAAGAACAAATTTGGATATCATACAAGTATATGCTCCGCAGACAGGACGATCATCTAAAGAAAAGGATGAATTTGAAGAAGAACTGGAGAGGGAAATTTTACAATTGAGTGCCAATATTGTGGTGATGGGAGATTTCAATGCCCAAATAGGAAGTGATAATAAAGGATATGAAGAAGTGATGGGTAGATTTGGTGTTGAAAATAGGAACAAAGAAGGAGAAAAGCTTTTAAATATGTGTGTGAGGAATTCACTGCAGATAGGGAATAGTTGGTTCAAGAAAAGAAGAAGTCATCAAATTACAAGATATGGATATGGAGAAGATGGATCAGAATCGGTAATTGATTATATATGTGTTGGAAAAGAATTGAGAAATTATTTGAATGATGTGCGAGTCTATCCTGCAGTTGCTATTGGAAGTGATCATAGACTGGTGGTGGGATCGTTTCAGTTACATGTTAGAAGACAGAGGCGTGGTAAGAAAAACGAAAGAATAAAAGTGTGGAAGTTACAAGAAAAAGGAAGTCAAAATACCTTCAAAATGATCATTGAAGAAAATATGCCAACAGGGGAGGTAAAAGATGTTGAAGAAGAGTGGTTAGAGTTTAAGAGAGTGTTTGTAAGTGCAGCCGAAAAAGTATGTGGTAGGGCTACTGGAAAAAGGAGAAGAAAAGAAACGCGATGGTGGAATGCCAGGGTAAAAGAGGCAGTTCGGGAAAAAAGAGATACTTGGCAAAATTATGAGTTGAATAGATGTGTGGAGAATGATAAAACATACAGAGAAGCTAAAAGAAATGTAGAAAAAATTGTGGCCGAAGAAAAGAAAAAACAAATGGAGGAAATGGCACGTAAACTTTTACGGGATTTTGAAGGGAATAAGAAGATGTTATTTGGAATAATAAAGAGCAAAGGAGATAATAGAGGAGATTTGATAAATATGAAGAATATGAATGGGGATTTGGTAACAGATCCTGGAGAAGTTCTTGAAATGTGGAAGAAATATTTTGAGAGCCTCCTGAATGGTGAAAATGGCGGAATTTGTGAAGAAAATTGTGAAAATAACAAAGAAAGTGGGGATAGTACGAATGATGAGGAAGATATAACGGAGAGAGAAGTAGAGATGGCTTTGAAAATGATGAAGAACGGCAGAGCACCAGGAGTAGATGAAGTGACGTCGGAGATGGTGAAGGGAGCTGGTAGAGCAGGTTTAAAATGGTTATTTAGAGTGATGCTTAAGGTATGGAAACAAAGAAAAATTCCGGATGACTGGAGGAAAGGAGTCATTGTTCCATTATTTAAAAAGGGAGATCGCAAGGTATGCAACAATTATAGGGGAGTGACACTGTTATGTCAGTGTATGAAAATTTATGAGAAAATTATTGAGGCGCGGTTGAAAGGTTACGTGGAAGAAAGTCTGAGAGAGGAACAATGTGGATTCAGAAAAGGCAGGTCTACTATCGATGCCATATTTTCAGTTAGACAAATAATGGAACGAAGGTGGGAAGCAGGGGAAATAATGTGTATGGTTTTTTTGGACTTGGAAAAAGCATATGATCGGTTACCTAGAGAAAAAGTATGGGAGAGTTTGCGGAAGAAGAAGATCAGCACTGGAATTATTGAAAGGATTCGAGAAGGTTACCAGAAGAGCATAAGTTGTGTACAGAATGAATTTGGAAGGTCAGAATGGTTTGCTGTGAAGGAAGGAGTTCGACAAGGAAGTGTGTTGTCCCCATTTCTTTTCATTATGGTGATGGATGAATTATTAAGAACAGTCGAGGAAAAGGAAGACACTGATACAAGAACGATAATATATGCAGACGATGTATTTATTTGGGGAGAGTCTAGAGAAGAAATTCAAGAAAAGATAAATCGATGGAATGAAGCAACAGAGAAAATAGGTCTGAAAATAAGCCAAGAAAAAAGTGAAATACTGATGATGGAAAAGAAAACGCCGAAAGACAGAACATGTATCAAATTGAATGGAATTGAGTTAAGAGAGACGGAGGAGTTCAAGTACCTGGGAAGCATAATAACAAAAAATGCAAAGATTGAAAACGAAATTAAAGCAAGGATTAAGAAAGCAGAAATATTTTATCAATTGGTGCGGAAGTTATTATGGGAAGAAGAATTTCCAGTATGTTGCAAAAAAATTATGTACAACATGTTTTATATACCAATTTTGACATATGGGGCTGTGTCATGGACAATCGGAACTAAGGAAAAAAGAGAGCTTCAAGCTGCCGAGATGAAGTTTTTAAGAAGTATTAAAAGAGTGACCAAAATAGACAGATTAAGAAGTAAAAATATTCGGAAGGAGCTGGAACTGGAAAGATTGGGGTATAAGCTAGGAAGAGAAAGGTTGCGGTGGTTTGGACAAATAAAAAGAATGGATAAAGAGAGGATACCACGAAGAGAGTTTGAAGACGCAGTAAAAAGGAAAAGAAGAGTGGGAAGACCAAGAGAACGGTGGAGTGGTTTGATAAAAGAAGACTTGGAGGAAAGGAAGATGAGTTGGGAGGAGGTTGACAGAGGGAAATTGTGGGAAGACGAAAAAGAATGGAATGCGCTGGTAGAAAAGGACGAAGAGTGTGATGATGGGGAAGGAAGCGAATTTAGTTGTAGTGAAGAAGATACCGGGGAATCGCCAGGCTTGGCAAGCCGGATAAAAAGCAACCCGAGATGCCCTAGATAAAAAAGAAAACTTGACCCTGTATTTTTTTAAGGAAACAAGAAATAAAGATAATATATATATATATACTACATACTTAAATGCAGTTAATTTTGAGAGATCAACCTTCTACCAACAGCACATGGCTTCCTTGTTGTTAATTGGCTTTGGAATGCGCGTGGTTTTTTTTAACTACTCTCGCATTCTGTCGCTTCATCATTTCTCACGAAACATAAACTTCATCGAATGGTTTGTCCAAGGGAAAGTGATCGTTGATCGACTAGACTTCATTTATATGTAGATGAGCCCACCCTTACGCTCGACACACTGACATGCATTGCAGATAAAAACGTGATATGTTCGACGGGGTGATTAATCTGCTGCTCGTATCGACGCCGGGGGTGCAAAATTTCGCCACTCCGTCCGCGGTAATCGCGGGCAAGGAGCGGGAATTGAATCGCGTCTCGCCCGCATTCCATTAGGCCGTAGACCGCGAAGCAGCTGCGTCGAAAAAAAACCAACGCGCCAACTTCCCCGAAAGCAATAAAACCGGGAGTCTGCGTGATTGATTGCTGAAACCTAGACAGATTACAAAATTTGATTCCCCCACCCACCACCCTCTGGTCCCCGGCTCCCCGCTGCTGCAGACAGGGGCAACATGATTGGAGAAACACCGAAATCATCGACGGACACGCGGAATCCCTCTTGCTCCTCGACGCATGTCGAGGAAGTAAAGAAATCGATATCGAGTCAATTATTCCCGGGATTGCATGTAAACGAGTCAGGACGAGGTGGGCATTGCAGGCTGGTAATCCACACCCTATAACCTATTAAACATTCAACAATGAGCCAGGAGGTCGGCCGCCCTTTGTGTTCAAATGTGACCAAATACTCATTTTTAACCCCCCCCCCCCTCCCCTCCCGTCTAGCGACCGAGCGATGTAAATATTCTATGAGACGGGAACATTATTTCGGCGGCAATTATTAAATAGTGGCCGACGGGTGAAGCTGGGATTGTTTGCGCTTCGGCCGAGCCATTGACCAGCTAGTGGCTGGCCGGCCGGAGTCAGATTAACATTGCACTAGGATTTATAGCATGCGTAGGATCCCAGCTCGCCGCTACGCGCGGCGCTTCACACAATGACCACGTTCTCCACGCTGGCTTAGCAAATGCAGAGGAAAATCTACATCCTTGTGTAACTTCTTCTAGAAGTTTGACTTGGTTGGATTGTTCAACACATTTAAGCATCTCCATATTCTCACTCGCTAAACTTGAAAGTGCAGGAACGCAATGGGGGATCGCTAAATATATAATTATGCTATGGCAGGGCAAAATCTTGCTGCTAGGCCAACTGGCCTATCATTCGGGATTTCACCCAGCCACTTTTCACAGTTCAATGAATTTCAATTAGGACCAGTTTTACTACTTTATCATCTCTGGTTAATTAATTAACTTTGAGTTAATTTACATGGCAACCGCAAAGCACGTGCAGTGAAATTTAATTTTTTATGCGAGCTAGCTCTCAACTCTGAGTTGAAAAAAATTGATAAAACTGATCCTTACTCAATTGTGAATAACCTCAGACCAATAGTATAAGCGTTTAATCAAAAAGGTGATCAGGGTCTCATGAAGAAGGTATCAGGGTCTCATCAAGAAGGTATCAGGGTCTCATCAAGAAGGTATCAGGGTCTCATCAAGAAGTTATCAGGGTCTCATGAAGAGTGTATCAGGGTCTCATGTGGAAGGTATCAGGATCTCATATCCTTATCATAGCAGATAACAGGCAAACGAACAGCTAGTTCGGCTACCTCGTTGTTCGGTCTCCTGGCTAGCCAGCCGACGTGCTGTAGGTCGCCCAGCATGGCGCCCAGCAGCCGGTTGGCTTCCTGCAGCGCGTGCAGCGTGAGCACGTTCAACGCCGAGTGCAGCGTGTTGAACCACGCGGCCGCCTCGACTGCGTCGGCTGCGCGCAGCACGCAGCTGTGCACGCCGTCAGGAGAGTGCAGCTCCAGCGTGCGGTTTTCTGCAAAAATAACACCACATAGTTCAACATTACATAGTTCAACAAATCTTGAAAAAGTTAAACAGCCAGTTCAGTGTTGGGAGCAGTGATGGAAGCCATCACGTGTGCCTGAATGCGATGTTCCTTCCATGAAGGAAGCCGACAAAGGCGGTGCCCAACGAAGCTTGGGTGTGGGTAACCTTGGTGTGGGTAACCTTGGTGTGGGTAACCTTGGGTTTAGGTAAGCTTGGGTTTAGGTAACTTTGGGTGTGGGTACAGTCAATCCCAGGGTTAGTAAGTTATGATATGCAAATATATTCCCATTTTAAATTAATTTGCAGCAAATGTTTTTAGTGTCTGTGTTGAAGACTATTTTGTTTGCTAATGCACCAAGCAGACCGTGTTCGTTGAAAGATCGGAGTGCAATTCATTTGTTTGCAATTTCGCCAGAGGTAAATTTAATAGTTTATGTTCCAGTTTTGCTGGTATAATTTTAGAGTCAACATCAGCGGTTTCTATGAAAATATACTTGCTAGAATGGCGGAGTTAAAAAACAGGAAGCTAATGTTTCCTGTTCTGAATTAATTATTAACTTCTCTGGAAAAGGAAACAACGTAGCTAACTGAAAAGCGCAGCTGATTTCCAGGGTCGCTTTATGACGAGGAAGGTAGGTAGGAACTGCGAGTAAGTAACTGGCATAAAATGAGAAATAATTAGGAGCAAAGTCGTTAGCGAACAGAATCTCAACTTTCAACAGATCAAGTGACGCAACCCTCACTTCACATGCTGACATCTTCCTCGGCTAAAGATTTAGAAAAGCGAGCTCGCGACCATTACGGCTGGAATTAGAGATTTTTTTTAGCTACATTTTCAACCGAGAGGGTTGATTTTCGGCCGTTTTTGTACATATGGCTATCAGGGGATGTCTCCCTTTTTTCCGCGATAGTAACGGTGAAAAATGCACGAAAATGGTTCGGTTGTTTTTCAAAACATTGATGAAATTCGTCATAGCTGTCATAGCTGTCATAGCTGTCATTGCTGTCATAGCTGTCATAGCTGTCATAGTGGTCACAGCTGTCATAGCTGTCATAGCTGTCATAGCTGTCATAGCTGTCATAGCTGTCATAGCTGTCATAGCTGTCATTGCTGTCATAGCTGTCATAGCTGTCATAGTGGTCACAGCTGTCATAGCTGTCACAGCTGTCATAGCTGTCATAGCTGTCATAGCTGTCATAGTGGTCACAGCTGTCATAGCTGTCATAGCTGTCATAGCTGTCATAGCTGTCATAGCTGTCATAGCTGTCATAGCTGTCATAGCTGTCATAGCTGTCATAGTGGTCACAGCTGTCATAGCTGTCATAGCTGTCATAGCTGTCATAGCTGTCATAGCTGTCATAGCTGTCATAGCTGTCATAGCTGTCATAGCTGTCATAGCTGTCATAGCTGTCATAGCTGTCATAGTGGTCACAGCTGTCATAGCTGTCATAGCTGTCATAGCTGTCATAGCTGTCATAGCTGTCATAGCTGTCATAGCTGTCATAGCTGTCATAGCTGTCATAGCTGTCATAGTGGTCACAGCTGTCATAGCTGTCATAGCTGTCATAGCTGTCATAGCTGTCATAGCTGTCATAGCTGTCATAGCTGTCATAGCTGTCATAGCTGTCATAGCTGTCATAGCTGTCATAGTGGTCACAGCTGTCATAGCTGTCATAGCTGTCATAGCTGTCATAGCTGTCATAGCTGTCATAGCTGTCATAGCTGTCATAGCTGTCATAGCTGTCATAGCTGTCATAGCTGTCATAGCTGTCATAGCTGTCATAGCTGTCATAGCTGTCATAGCTGTCATAGTGGTCACAGCTGTCATAGCTGTCATAGCTGTCATAGCTGTCATAGCTGTCATAGTGGTCACAGCTGTCATAGCTGTCATAGCTGTCATAGCTGTCATAGCTGTCATAGCTGTCATAGCTGTCATAGCTGTCATAGCTGTCATAGTGGTCACAGCTGTCATAGCTGTCATAGCTGTCATAGCTGTCATAGCTGTCATAGCTGTCATAGCTGTCATAGCTGTCATAGCTGTCATAGCTGTCATAGCTGTCATAGCTGTCATAGCTGTCATAGTGGTCACAGCTGTCATAGCTGTCATAGCTGTCATAGCTGTCATAGCTGTCATAGCTGTCATAGCTGTCATAGCTGTCATAGCTGTCATAGCTGTCATAGCTGTCATTGCTGTCATAGCTGTCATAGCTGTCATAGCTGTCATAGCTGTCATAGCTGTCATAGCTGTCATAGCTGTCATAGCTGTCATTGCTGTCATAGCTGTCATAGTGGTCACAGCTGTCATAGCTGTCATAGCTGTCATAGCTGTCATAGCTGTCATAGCTGTCATAGCTGTCATAGCTGTCATAGCTGTCATAGCTGTCATAGCTGTCATAGCTGTCATAGCTGTCATAGCTGTCATTGCAGACCAGATATCAAAAGGAATCGGATGGAAATGGCGACGCATTGTCGATAACCGAACAATAATTTACTGCACGTTACACAAATCATTGTCGGTATTGTGCAGCGAATTATTAATTGATAATTACCACCGAAACCTCGTCAATCATTCACAATTCTATAGTGAACACATCTATCGGTTCTAGCACCGGATCCAGAATCACGTGCAAATGCCGAGCAGTTGGAACGAAGAAATCAAATCAACGTGAGTAGAGTGTATGGCACTATAGCGCACTTTCAAGGTCACACACCTGTCAATCAAAAAGGGGCGGGCACCCACCTCCCTTTGGCGGTCTCCTTTATCTAAAAACTGCACCTGTCAATCATAATTGATGACCTGTCAACCTTTATCATCAAAGAGGGGCGGGCACCCACCACCCTTTTGGCGGGCACCCATATTCATAAAAGGTTTGTTTATGTCCCCACCTGTAGCGGTCACCTTTATCTAAAAAGTGTATGTTATTGCCGCCTGTGTCGA
The DNA here is from genome assembly GCA_921293315.2 of Nemurella pictetii. NCBI lineage: Eukaryota > Metazoa > Arthropoda > Insecta > Plecoptera > Nemouridae > Nemurella > Nemurella pictetii. The sequence continues at coordinate 2,917,615 of OV121121.1, read as the reverse complement.
TTACAAATTTCGGACAAACTAGCGTTAAAAGATGTATGACAATGACGTATTTTGGATGTTCTATTGGCCCTTGACGCAGTCGGAACGCGTGGCCCTCCCCCTGTGTCGATTGCAAATTTCGGACATACAATCTTTTAAGGGTTATTCTCTGTCCCCAAACAATCGTTTTAAAAATAATGACACACGGCAAATCTTGGGTCGGACGACCACCCACAGACGACGACGCCGACTGCATCGCAGGTTCGATCCGAGTACCGGCCCTGTCACACAATGCTTAATTTATATCAGTTTCATATTTTTTAATTAATTATGCAAACTTAAATTTTTTCAAGCCAATAAAACTTTTAAAATTTTTCTACACAAAATGTGTTTAGTTTCATATTATTCAATTGCTCAAAACAATTAAACGCAAACTTAAAAAACAATTATCCAAGTCAAAAATTAAGGTAGGTGAATAAAAACAATTTTAATTATGCAGTAAAAACGATTTGCGCAAACTTAAAAAAACAATTCCCCCACACACACACGCACACACACACAGAATTAAAATGTGTTTTATCAGTTTCTTCAATTGAATCAAAACAAATCTAAAGGTTGGAAGACATTGACGAATCTTCGGTGCTCTCTGAGACCCACCCCTGGGTCGATTACAAATTTTGGACAAACTAGCGTTAAAAGATGTATGACAATGACGTATTTTGGATGTTCTATTGGCCCTTGTGGCGATTAAAAATTTCAAACATTCGTTAAAAAAAAAAATATATATATATATAAATAAATAAATACATAAAAATAAGTGAAAAATATCTGTGAAGTCTGTGTTTTTGACTAAAATAAGAAATAATAATGCTTTTCCACACAGAATTGAATCTAATGTGTTTAATCAGATTCTTAAATTGCTCAAAACAATGACCAACTACCGACGCCGACGCCGACGCCGACGCCGTGCAGGTTCCGACTTCGGTCGTCTGTCAGAGCTCGTCCGCCATATTTGATATTTGTTTCATATTATTCAATTGCTCAAAACAATTTTACTTATGCAAACTTACAAAATTTTACTCAAGAACCCTCAACTTGTCACGACTTGTCCCTTATGGACCTGCAGCATCCCTCGCTCAAGCATGTTACTTCTTGTTTGATGTTACCTTGTAGTAACCAATGTTATTCATGACGTCAACGAATTTCACAAAATCTTCATAATTTCTCTCAAATCCAATTTTAATTATGCAGTAAAAACGATTTGCGCAAACTTAAAAAACAATTCCCACACACACACACACACACACACACACACACACACACACACACACACACACACACACACACACACACACACACACACACACACACACACACACACACACACACACACACACACACACACACACACACACACACACACACACACACACACACACCAAAACAAGCCAAGCACTCTAAATGTCTGCTGGCCACATTCTGGGGAATATTGAAGAGATGATGGAATGTGAAATTATAATATTGTTCACTAATGAATATATAAACCTGTGAAATTCTGTTCGAAACCGTTGAAAGTATCTCTACTCGAAAGAAGTGTTTGAAAATGCCGCTGAACCAACTAGTTAAATTTTGCGTGACGTCATTGATTCAAACTAAGTAAACGTTTAGTAGAGCCTACACCCTTTGCAGGATGAGCGAGCCGTAATCTCCCTGAGGAAATCCAAACGGAAAACATTTGACAATCATTAATAAACCGAATATACATCGGTGTTGAAACCGTTTAGAGGTAATAGGGCATGGCAAAGCTGTGACGATATTTTTGCCACCTGGCTGCGCTGTGATCGCCTTTTGGTATAGAATCTTTTGTAATTGTCTAGCTAGTGTTCTAGCCGTGTATTCCACCTGTGTATCTAAACGTAATAATGGGGTATAATTGCTGTGTGCCCCAGTGTTCGTCCAATTCTTTACGAAAAGAATCAATCAAGTTCCATCAATTTCCTAATGACGGCACTCTCCGAAAAGTTTGGATTGTGAACATTCGTACGGGCAAGCAGCCTAGCAAACACGCGAAAGTGTGTAGTGTACACTTCGCAGATGACTGCTACGATGTTACAAGCATGGGTAAGTTGTTATCTCCCAAGTATTATTTACTAAGATCAAACGTGTAAAGAAGGTATCAATTTATTTTACGTTTTATCTGCCACGGAAATCGAATTACCTTTTTACCTAACCATTTTCCATTGACAGAAAAACATTTTTTTTTTTTCGAGTTTCAAATTATTTGCACACAGAATTGAATGTAATTTGTGCATTTTATCAGTTTCATATTTTTTCAAGAAATATGCAATTATTGATTCAAAACCAATTTTAGTTATGCAAAGATTGAATTCAAACAATTTTCTAGCCAATAAAACTTTAAAAATTTTCCACACAGAACTGAATGTAATGTTGATCAATCAAAAACTATTTTATTTTATTTTATTACTGATAGTTAAAAGATAAACCGGGCAATTACATGTAATACTATATATTGTATGTCAGATGTCAGATGCTAATATATGATAACGGTTTTTTATCATCTTGCTGTTTAATTTCGACATAATGTGAAGAATTTTTTATTTGCTGGTTGGTTATTTTAACTGATGCTGATGCATGATCAATCAAACCCTATACTAATAAATAAGAAATCCACGTAATGAAATCATTCTAAATACTTTGAGAGTTTGTGGGAGAGTTGTTGAAAAGTCGAATTGAAATTACGGAGCCAAACAAGCAATTTACCCTATCGTAAAAAAAATAAAAATAAATAAATAATAATAATAATAATAATAATAATAATAATAATAATAATAATAATAATAATAATAATAATAATAATAATAATATTGCAGACACAGAATAATTGAATGTAATGTTTAGTGTTTATACCAGTTTCATATTTTAGCATGTTTAACTATACATTTATTGAATCAAAACATATACTTTTTCTATTTGTCCAAGCAATTGTTGGCTATCTTAACTGATGATGGTTGTATGATCAATCAAAATATTGAATAAGAAATATGAATTCAGACTCGTGGGATGGGTGATGAAATCATTTTTAAATACTTAGACATCCAGTGTGATAATTGCCGAAAAGTAGATTAGAAAAACTCAGAGCCAAACAAATATATATATAAATATATATATATATATATATATATAAATAAAGAAATAAAGAAATACGGGAAGACATTCCTCGCATTCACCTTAACTTTTAACCGGGCACATGTGTGTCTTACGAGTGAGGCAGACCGATTCTTGCGACAACAATGAAAGTTACAATATATAAAGCACTACATATCTAACAGATTAAGGGTTGTAGTGGGGGTGGGGGTTACCAGGGCGAAGGCTGGGCTAGAGCTTTACCTGATCTAACAGGCTGTAAGGGGTTGTAGTCGTTCAGGGTTGTGGTGGGGGTATAGTGAGTAGTATATAACCTCGGCTTTATTTTGCAAGATTTCTATTTCGTCTTAAATTATCTCAAGTGAAAATTTTGTGCGTGCTTCTAGTAAACAGCGAAATGTCCGCCGTCTACGTAATTGTGTGCGTGAAGTTGGAAAAGGAGTGGACGGAGCGAGGCTGGACGGGAAAATTTCGTGTAGAAAAAGGAACGATTTATGGGAAAAGGGTGGCGAAAACTGAAGTGTTGTGGGGGGAGGAAGGGAAGGAAACAGTGACGAAGGACTTCGCGAGTTGGGATCGGGTGTCCGAAGGGGCATCAAAAGAAGAACGGGAAGACATTATTAAACATTTTGGCCCTGAAGAAGGAAAGTGGTATGTAGATTCATTAGGAAGAGGAGAAAAAATATTAGAAGGAAAAGTGCTGCGAGTTTTGGCCGAGGAATTGGGAAAAATGTTTGAATGATTAGAGATTGAGCTAAGCTAGAGCGAGTTGTAAGACGACGAACAGGCAATGAAAAAGGACAAAGAAAGTAGCAACGAAGACATCGTAGACGGCAACAGGAACATCGCGGACTGTGGGAGTCAAAGGCAACAGTTACGGAGCTGAGCGTCGAGCAATATCAACAACATGAGTCAAGATGGAGGGAGGTAATTTAAGAAGAAGCACCATGAATATCGAGGACGGCCTTTAAGAAGGTGGGGTGTGTGACGCATAATAAGATTAGCGTCTTAATTCCATCGAACGAAAACAGAGTTCCCTGTGGAGAGGTGTTCTTTAAAGAACTTGTTATTATGTATTTAGAAAATTTGTCATATTAACCCTCCACAGTTTATGTATTTATAACGCTTTAGTGCAACAGAGGCAGCACAGGTCCGCAATCACGACACAAGAGCAATAATCGACATGTTGCTATATAAATGGCATGCTGGCATGCTGGCTCAATGTTGTTATGCATTGTTCTGCATTCTATTTAAAAAAATAATAATAATAATAATCAGCGATCACACCAGTGACGAAGAACATCGTGCGAAGGGAACGGGTATCTTGAATGACATCAAAAGAAGAGCGGGAAGAAATAATTAAACATTTCGGTCTCAAAGATGGAAAGTGGCATGCAAAGTCATTAGGAGGAGGAGGAGAGAAAATAATAGAAGGAAAATGTGTTGGGAGTTTTGGACGAAGAACAGGGAAGAGAATCCCTGTGGAGAGGTGTTCTATAAAGACTTTGTTAATATGTGTCTAGAAAAATTGACATCTTAATCCTCAACAGTTTATATTATATTTATAACGCTAAAATGCATGTAATATTCCATGATCTGTCAAATGTATATATCACAGATAAATGTCGTAGGTAACAGGTATGCAGACTCAATGTTGTAAATTGCTCTATACTCTAGATTGAAAATAACATGTGATCACCACACATTACACTTCGAATAAAAACTCTTATTATGCATTGGTGCATTGGTGTATAAATTATAAGTAATAAACACAGTGTGTAGTTATCTTAAAATATGAACAACGTTTTTTTATTTTATTATTATTATTATTTTTTATCATTTATCTATTTAGTTATTTTCTCTGCATGAAGCAACCTCTTTGTTCCCAAACCAACCTGATACATGTTATCTTAAAACTTATTGACTTGATAAATTATATTAAAACAATATTTCCATATCAAACATAAGGCACACACCCTAACAAAATAAACAAGTAACTGTTCTGAAATACTACAGCCTAGATCTGATACGGATTTGAAGCAAATCAATCATTTCAATTAGCAATGACTTCGTTCAGTTTTGAAATAGAATACGTTTTTAATTATTGTTTTATTACATTTTTATTTTTATTAATTTTTCTTAATTCACTTAATTATTTTATTTTATTTATCTATTTATTTTATTTATTTATTTATTGTGTTCGTGATTAAACTCCAAGAAAAGAAATCGACAAAAATACTAGAGAAACCTTAATAGATGTATTTAATTAGTTTACATGCCTCAAGATTTAAAGAAAATTTAATTTCTCTCTAACAGGTATTGTTTTTAACAACTGATTTTTGTATGTAGTCTGAGGGTTTAACCTAGCTCTCATGGAACAGGTGGACAACTTGATACTGAAGACATGACACCAAAGACCCGTCGCACTTACTCACAGTTTTGCAGATGCACAAACCTAGAGTTCTTTCGATTCTTAAGACTTATTTCTAGATTTAATATCTAATTATATATTTGATATATATGACAAATGTCGTAATAGCAGTCAGGCAGAGTAAGGGTAACCAATATGGTTTTTCTATTTTTCAAACATAAATATTTTAATTTCAGTTACATTTACCATTACACTTTATTTTATTCATTTTAGTTATCATAAGACATCTTTTCAGATGCCTTGTAACGAAAACTCGTGGTTTCCATTGACGACATCCTTTTTCAGAGAATCACATATAGGACCGGTACTCTGTTCGAACCTGCGACGCCCGCGACACCAACGGCCGCAGTCGGAACCTGCACGGCGTCGGTGTCGGCGTCGGTAGGTTCGAACCGAGTACCGGTCCTATATGTGATTCTCTGAAAAAGGATGTCGTCAATGGAAACCACGAGTTTTCGTTACAAGGCATCTGAAAAGATGTCTTATGATAACTAAAATGAATAAAATAAAGTGTAATGGTAAATGTAACTGAAATTAAAATATTTATGTTTGAAAAATAGAAAAACCATATTGGTTACCCTTACTCTGCCTGACTGCTATTACGACATTTGTCATATATATCAAATATATAATTAGATATTAAATCTAGAAATAAGTCTTAAGAATCGAAAGAACTCTAGGTTTGTGCATCTGCAAAACTGTGAGTAAGTGCGACGGGTCTTTGGTGTCATGTCTTCAGTATCAAGTTGTCCACCTGTTCCATGAGAGCTAGGTTAAACCCTCAGACTACATACAAAAATCAGTTGTTAAAAACAATACCTGTTAGAGAGAAATTAAATTTTCTTTAAATCTTGAGGCATGTAAACTAATTAAATACATCTATTAAGGTTTCTCTAGTATTTTTGTCGATTTCTTTTCTTGGAGTTTAATCACGAACACAATAAATAAATAAATAAAATAAATAGATAAATAAAATAAAATAATTAAGTGAATTAAGAAAAATTAATAAAAATAAAAATGTAATAAAACAATAATTAAAAACGTATTCTATTTCAAAACTGAACGAAGTCATTGCTAATTGAAATGATTGATTTGCTTCAAATCCGTATCAGATCTAGGCTGTAGTATTTCAGAACAGTTACTTGTTTATTTTGTTAGGGTGTGTGCCTTATGTTTGATATGGAAATATTGTTTTAATATAATTTATCAAGTCAATAAGTTTTAAGATAACATGTATCAGGTTGGTTTGGGAACAAAGAGGTTGCTTCATGCAGAGAAAATAACTAAATAGATAAATGATAAAAAATAATAATAATAATAAAATAAAAAAACGTTGTTCATATTTTAAGATAACTACACACTGTGTTTATTACTTATAATTTATACACCAATGCACCAATGCATAATAAGAGTTTTTATTCGAAGTGTAATGTGTGGTGATCACATGTTATTTTCAATCTAGAGTATAGAGCAATTTACAACATTGAGTCTGCATACCTGTTACCTACGACATTTATCTGTGATATATACATTTGACAGATCATGGAATATTACATGCATTTTAGCGTTATAAATATAATATAAACTGTTGAGGATTAAGATGTCAATTTTTCTAGACACATATTAACAAAGTCTTTATAGAACACCTCTCCACAGGGATTCTCTTCCCTGTTCTTCGTCCAAAACTCCCAACACATTTTCCTTCTATTATTTTCTCTCCTCCTCCTCCTAATGACTTTGCATGCCACTTTCCATCTTTGAGACCGAAATGTTTAATTATTTCTTCCCGCTCTTCTTTTGATGTCATTCAAGATACCCGTTCCCTTCGCACGATGTTCTTCGTCACTGGTGTGATCGCTGATTATTATTATTATTATTTTTTTAAATAGAATGCAGAACAATGCATAACAACATTGAGCCAGCATGCCAGCATGCCATTTATATAGCAACATGTCGATTATTGCTCTTGTGTCGTGATTGCGGACCTGTGCTGCCTCTGTTGCACTAAAGCGTTATAAATACATAAACTGTGGAGGGTTAATATGACAAATTTTCTAAATACATAATAACAAGTTCTTTAAAGAACACCTCTCCACAGGGAACTCTGTTTTCGTTCGATGGAATTAAGACGCTAATCTTATTATGCGTCACACACCCCACCTTCTTAAAGGCCGTCCTCGATATTCATGGTGCTTCTTCTTAAATTACCTCCCTCCATCTTGACTCATGTTGTTGATATTGCTCGACGCTCAGCTCCGTAACTGTTGCCTTTGACTCCCACAGTCCGCGATGTTCCTGTTGCCGTCTACGATGTCTTCGTTGCTACTTTCTTTGTCCTTTTTCATTGCCTGTTCGTCGTCTTACAACTCGCTCTAGCTTAGCTCAATCTCTAATCATTCAAACATTTTTCCCAATTCCTCGGCCAAAACTCGCAGCACTTTTCCTTCTAATATTTTTTCTCCTCTTCCTAATGAATCTACATACCACTTTCCTTCTTCAGGGCCAAAATGTTTAATAATGTCTTCCCGTTCTTCTTTTGATGCCCCTTCGGACACCCGATCCCAACGCGCGAAGTCCTTCGTCACTGTTTCCTTCCCTTCCTCCCCCCACAACACTTCAGTTTTCGCCACCCTTTTCCCATAAATCGTTCCTTTTTCTACACGAAATTTTCCCGTCCAGCCTCGCTCCGTCCACTCCTTTTCCAACTTCACGCACACAATTACGTAGACGGCGGACATTTCGCTGTTTACTAGAAGCACGC